>CM052956.1:4471023-5718797 GCA_028554685.1 Agrotis ipsilon | reverse complement strand
AGTTAAAAAAAACAACCACAAACCGGGACTACGAGAGGAAAACTCGGTACCGTTATTGTTTACAATAAATTCCGCGGGATTTCCCGGTATTTTCGGTACCGGGATTTCCCGGTTGCAGGCCCTAGCCATAACCCACCTCAAGGAATTGGTAGATGTCTCTTTTCTTTGATTTTTTTTTTGTTTTAAAAACATGCCAGTTTCTTCACAATGCCTTCCTTCACCTTTTTGAGAGCAGTGATCATGAAATAAATTATACAAAGTTGCTGGGTTGGAAACCATGAGTCCATGACCTACAACTCGTAAGTCGGGACCGATACTCCTCTCATTACATTCATAAATAACTTCCAAAATTTCCTGATCTAACATAAATACTAACGGGGCAAGTGACCCCGGAACATTAAGGGCTATTGAAGGACACGCGGGATTTTAGTCAGTACAAGTCTGACAGTCCCTCCCGCCCTGCCAGGTGTGGGACTCATTTGATGAATTTATCACGCAAAAAAATAAGTCTACAATTGTAAAACTTTGCCCAGAAAAGTAAGTAGTTCAACTCACTAAGTGATAAAGAGATCAAAAGACTTAACGGAAAGCCGACCGCTCAAACGAATCTCACTTCAAGTACTAAAGTTCAACAAATCTAAACTAGAAACTTTGTAAAAATACTCCAGACCACAAAACTTGCGACTTGGCTGTTGCGAAAAGGACTGCAAAGTTTACAAATGATATAAATTACATAAACAGCTAAATCTCAAGAGCCCCGAAGTCATTCGTTAATTTTCGTCTCGCATTACTGGATATTTTCGCCCAATGAACGATCAGCTTATACTGGTTTTGTAGAACTTCATGTGTAGCCTTGTGTACGTCATTCGTTAATCCTACAACTGTATAAAGTACTGCCGTCGAAAAATGTTCATGACATAATAATATTTAACAACTATCACACAACGCCATCTAGTCCCAAGCTAAGCAGAGCTTGTGTTATGGGTACTAGACAACTGATAAACATACTTATATATTTTTAAATACATAAATAGATAAATTACATTCAGACACAGAACAAATGATCGTGCTCATCACACAAACATTTGTCCTGGGTGGGAATCGAACCCACGACCTCCGGCATAGCAGTCAGGGTCACTAACCACTAGACCAACAGGCCAGTCAAGACATGAGTCTAGCTTTCAGGAAAATAGACACCAGTCGCGTTGCTAGTCGCGTCGGTTGAAGTTGTGAACGAGGCATAACGCATACAAAAAAGGCTTCTAAAGGGAAACGAAGTCAATAAAAACTTGCTAAGTGCGTGTTGGAAACACATTGCAGGGTTCCGTGTTTCAAAATAATTCTTCTTCAATCGGTCAATTCAATCTTTTTTTTCACACAAATAAGTAGATACATAATAGTTTCGTAAACATTTATACCGAATTTATCAATCAAAAAGATTCCGATAAAAGAACCTCCCCCTTTTTTTCGGAGTCGGTTATCGTCTATTTTCTGAAATAACTTGGAAAGTAGTTATTTTAAATTTTAAGATCCTCACTAGCCCTTTCCTTTGATTATTTTACACGTGATTCAAATATTTCGTTTATTAAAATTACACGTCCGCATTTGGAGCATATTATGTGAATTCAATTTCAACTTAGTCATCAAAACGATTCGAATTATTAGTGAATTTCAGTTTTATTTCATATTTTTTCGTATTTTTTTTTAGAAGTACGTAACCCTGAATACGAAATATTTCCTTTTGTTTAGTCTCTCAACATGAATTAAAGATTAAGGACTAGTTGAGTTCGGCAAAGTTCTTCAAGTTAATCAATTAAGTAGCTACTTTTGTCTTAATTCAGCTAGTAGGTACTCTTTAATATTTTGCTCCCTCGTGAGCTAGGCAATTGGATGATTGCTGTGCTACCTGACTATTCCTTAAGAAGTCTTTTCATTTCTATCAACATCTATATAGGTATTCTAAACTAAACTATAATTAGAACTGTGCTAGGCTAATATTCTAAAACTGAAGAGCTTGTTTGCTTGGTTGAACGCCATGATCTCAAAAACATCAGGTTGAAATTTAAAAAAAAATGTAGTTAACAGTCCATTTATCGAGGAAAGCTATAGGTTATGTAAGATTACGTTACGAACAATAGTAGCCGAGCAGGAACAAGGGTAGTTTTTGAAATAAGACAGAAACAATTTATTGTATAATTTAGTATTTAATTTTAAAACAAAATTACAGCCTTACTTACCTTTGGGAATAACAATGATGTTATGTCAAGTTTAGTGTGTTCATTTGTTTAATACCCCAGTTAACTAAACACGTACCTTTGTTACTAGAATTTCTGTTTTATATTCTCACTGTAAATTAGTTCATTATGTGCTTATTACTAACCGTTAAAATAATTCTAAGCCACCTCTTCCAAAGGGACTTGGTCTCATTGTGATGAATTACACTCATTGGTATAAAATATAATTATTATACCAAACACGTTTAACTGAATGTGGTAGTTTTCAAGGTAACCCTTAGGGACGTAATAATTTAATAGATTAGGGTCATGACAATTACGTCGTGTTATATAAATTTTATGTTACCTGACATAACTTTTATCTTATAATATTACCTAAAATTTTATACGAGTGATTACTGTTCATGTAAAATACACATGTAGGTATTAGATGTAGATGATGGCAGACAAAAGTTTTGAATATAAGAGCTAATTATAATATCAATCTTTATAGATCTTCTAAACGCAAGAATACACAATAAAAAAAATAGCGATGGTCGGTCGCCTAGGTTCTTTTCGGCTCAAATTCTGTGTTCCTCCATAGCACGAGCTTAAAAACATGTCTGGTAAAATGTGTGTACCTAATATTATTATTATTTTTAAATCATCAAATAAGTCCTCCCACCCCGGGCAGGAACTGAAAAACTAGTACTGACTAAAATCCAAGGTGTCCTTCAATAGACCTTTATGTTCCGGGGTCATGGTGATGGTATAAATCCCGCGACCATGTATTAATGCACCTGCAAGATATCTCAAATAATTGTAATGTACAATTTTTTTCCATCTCTTACTTGCTGTCTTGCTTAATTGATAATAATGAATAATAACACTGTCCCAATTTTCTGCAAAAAGTTATTATAATGTCCTCCTACCTTCCATAATCACTCATCTATAACCAATTTTCCTAAAAGCACAATTTGCTTAATTATTTATATTTAAAATTTAGGCCAGCTAGATACCTTTTAAGATATTGAGGGGCTTATTATCGCTTTAATCTCGTTAAATTACCTTCAGTAGATTAAAGGGTATCTTTCTACTTCCAAATTAGGTATCAAAAACACTTATTTTTTGTCTGTTTTTGCTTGTTGTTTTTTTTGGGAGAATCTATCCTGTACCACACAGCGTCATAAGTGGTCACCCAACGACCTCCTCAAACCTAAACTTTATAGGCTCACAGCTTTCTAGAAATGCGACAGACATTTTCTGCACATTCAATTATGTCGAACAGCCTTTTAAGTCACATCAACGTTTTGTGGTTTTGTTGGCGCACGGTGTGATTTTATTTGAGCTTTTTATCATAATGACAGAGTAAAGAGTGACATGAGTAAAGAGTTTTGACAAAAAGATAATTATGTTAGTTGGTACTACATACATAAGGTATTCTGGCTAACTTGCCACGATACCTAGCACCAGACGCTTTTTTATCGTAACAATCTAACGTTACACCAAATTGACCTCTAAGGCATCAAATTCAGGCATTCTTGAGACAAGTTTTGCTTGGTTAATATTACCCTTTTTTCCTTTTATACTCGTTCCCCACTTCACCTTTACATGAGTTGTTTAGCTAGGCTATTGTGTTCGACATTTGCTTGGTTCCGTTTATTGTTGTCGTGTGTACATTGGACCTTTAAGCTGTCTGGTGTCTGACAACCTCTTGAGAAGTTAATGCGAAAAGAAGCTTATTTTCACACCTTTTTATACACTCATTTTTCTTGTTTCTAGGAAAAACTTTTTACATGGATGAAGGTTATTTTAAGTTTGTCTTAGTTTCTTTTCTTAGTGAAAAGCACTGTCACTTTGGCTTCTATATTTTACATTCTCATGAACTAAGTTTTGTGGAAGTAATAATATTATATTATAATTATATAACTGAACGGTTAGGCATAAAATTAAATTTTGCTGGAGAAGTAAAGTTTAAATATAAACTGAAAGCGAGCACTAAGGAAGAACTTTGATAAATATTAGTATGTTGCTTTTTCAAAGAAATTTTTAGATTTTTATTAAATTCTAATAAAATAGCTAATAGGTTTCATATTTTTAAATGATTATTTTATTATTATACATTTTTATAAACGAATTAAATTGTACAAACGATGTTAAATGGATAAATGAAATAGGGATATCAAAGGATAATATGAGTTATGTCTTTTACACCCCGAGCTACTGTTAAACTTTTTAAATCTTGCAACATAATAATATTTCAAAGTAATGAAATTGTTGCTTTTATTGGTTTAAAAAATTTCTTTAACTAGTTTAAAAATTCATACATTATAAAATCTGCATTTTTAATAAAACTTTGTATTGTTTTAAAATTGGCTTGTTGATTGTTTCAAATTATGCTTTGAAAACTTAGATTAAATTTTAAATGTTTTTTTTCTTAGATTTTTTACAAGTTTCGTATATTTGAGGGTTGCTGCACATATAAAATACCAGGGGTTAATCACCACTTGACTTCTAAAAGTAATGTGGCGTTCCGAAGTTTCTTCTTACCCCTCTGGGACATTTAAAACATGAGGTATGTATGATTTATGTATGTAATTATGTATATATTAGCATAAAAAACCTATGTACCTATGTTCATCAAATATTTGTGTTTTTCAACTGTGGAAAAACTCAATTGTCCTAACGAACCAGTAGAGATTGGCATAATTGGCTCGTCCAATTGTGGCGATCCTGTATATTTTATTTTTCGACTGTAGTACGAAATACCTTTAGAAAAAAAAATACAAGGCAGTTCAGCGAATTCAGTAACTATTTTTAGCAAGAGCAAACGAACTAAAAATTTGGTAGGTACTCTAAAACTTTCTCGACTCGGCTAACATTTCAGGCAAACAAAACATGCGGTAACTTACTCAATATCTCATCTAATGCTAAGGGCACCGCTCCACAACATTTTAGAGCTTAGCTAACCACGTGACTGTTAGGACTTTAGTAGCTAATCAGCATTTGATATTAATGCGAATGATTGGACGGGTGAATGAGCGAGGAGCTCGTGGCTACATAATTACAGCCACAAAAGCCAATTTTCCGCTTGCCTAGGTTGGTTTGTGGATGGGCCACCATTGTCATAGCGAGTTTCCACCATGCCTCGGAAAGCACGTTAAGCCGTTGGTCCCGGCTGTCATTTGTAGATCTTTGACAGTCGTTACTGTTAGTCAGAAGCTCTAAAGTCTGACAACCAGTCTTAACTAGTACTTATAACAAATTCAAAGTTGACCTAATTATTCATTACACTTCCGCACCTCGTTTTAGGACCCTGAAAACAGTTTTGGGCCACTTCTTTACAATAAAAGTTGCAATCGTTCACTACAAACTTCGGACAAACCGACCAGACCGCAATAGCAGGAATTATTACCTCTGTAAGCCATACAATGTTTATTCCTTGCGAGGATCGAACCATAGCACAAAACTGTAGCCTAGTACAGCTTTCTATGGGCAGTCAACCTCCTAGGTGTCTATAAATTATCCATTAGCATCTAATGTTCTCAGAATCCGTTCGGAAATCTTTTCTCCCTTACACGCGTAATATTTAGAACGCTACGAATATCGCTGCCATTTTTTTGCGAGTCGATTTACAAGGCATTAAAGTGCCATCAATATTGTAGGGCAGTGATAACTCCTACGTCGTTAATTCTCTTGCGCCTTTTTATCTCGCGTTCTTTTTCCAAACCTGTTTTTTTATTGTTGCCCTGATATTATTGGTAGCACAGTCATCATCTACCCACCTTTTCTCAACTACGTTGCAGGGGTCGTCTTAAAGTCGAAACGGATGTAGCTGAATATCAGTATTTTATTATGGAGCAACTATCTGGGCTCCACAAATTAGTTACTGGAAAATGTGACTGGCTGTCAGTGTTACGAGCTTCTGACTCAGTAACGACTCGGGCTAGGGTCCTTGATCTGACGGTGAGCTACCCATTGCTTGTCGTCTGCAAGCTCGTCATTCATTGGTCATGGTAGACTGGCAGGAAATGCCTACGGCATTAAGTCCGCCTTTGTACAACGCTGTGCATAAAGTTTTACAAATTAATAAATTCCCACCACCTTTCTTTTCTAGAAGAAGATTACACGTTTAAATTATTCTGAACAACTTCAAACTTTCTTTGCATAATTTTCTGCCTAGCGCTTAAAGATCCCTGTCGTCTCAAAAAACCAAAACTAGAAACATTTAATTCCATTGGGCCGATTTGATACACAAGACAAAATATTGTAAGAAAATGTGAAAATTGAGCTACAAGTTTAAAATCTACTATTGGCAGTACCAGACTCCTAAATTACATTTAAAAGTCTAGGTTAAAATTATGTAAATTAAAGAAGACACAAGCCCCAAAAGGAAGCCACTTTAAGAGGGCTATCACACGTTTCCTTGTTTTTGTGCAAGGTTTTTAATCTGATTCTGATTAGGATATGGCCACAAATTAAAAAAAAATATATACTCGAGAAAGTTTGATTATTTCTGCGTGGAGTGTATTGAAAACATTTTTAGATTTGTTTACATACATGAGTAAAAACCTTGTCTCTGCAAAGGATGTTTCATAAAATTCTACTTTTTGTCATACTTTTGTATTGAATTACATAGAATGTATAATAGTACAATAACATTTGAAAATGTCCATGGTACATCTGAAAGTTTATATTTGGGGTGTATTAATCAGATTTTTATTTTTCATTCAGAAATACACCAAAAATAATTCTGGAAAACAGGAAGAATTTGACATTTTTTCGTCCGAAATTATATTTTTTATCTATCAATATTTACTGAATATTCAATCAAAAAGTATTCAATAACTAAGTTTACTATGTTAGCTTGCATGAAAAAAATAATTAGCGCATTTAAAAGTAAACTAATAGTATAAAATAATTAAAATATGCAACGACTAGCTTCTGCCCGCGACTTCGTACGCGGATCTTGTTGCTTATGCCAGCGACAATGGGGTCGGCAAAATCGAAGATCTGAAAAGTCTGATACCCAACTCCAAGAGCCCGGGTAAAAACTAAGACCTCATTCCTATACAGGTTGAATTTTTCATCTGGGCGTTGAGTTGAACAAAAATAAGCATGATTTCAAAGAAGAAAAGGTTTTTAACTTAAGTTTCGAATACAGTCATCGCCTTGAAGATTGATCAGTTTTTTTTTTCAATTATACGTTTTTCTTAAGTTTGCCGTATATTGATTACTTCCCCGAATTGTTGAAAGGAGTCTTCAACATTTTTCGATATTCCTCATAGTTTCGAAGATAGTCATCCACGCCCAGTTGAAAAAATCATGTTATAGTGTGGCTGGGCTCTTTTTTTTTCGTGGTAAATCATCAAATGAGTCCTCCCACCCCGGGCAGGGCAGGAGGGACTGTCAGACTTGTACTGACTAAAATCCACGGTGTCCTTCAATAGCCCTTTATGTTACGGGGTAACGATGATGGTAAAAGACCCCGGCAGGCTTTAGCCCTCTGAGACCGGCCCCGTCATTATGCTAACACGACGCGCCGTCCATGGTCGGACGGCGAGTTGCCCTTTACTCGCCACCCGCATGCCCGCGCCTACGGTGGCCGGAGATCGTCTTGTGACGTCCGACGCCGTGGGCGTCCACCACCGCGGGGTATCTGGGCTCTTGGAGTTCCACATTAAGTGTTCTAGATCTTCAATTTTTATACGTCAACAGAGAGTGCTCATCACGCTGAACAACTCTTGCTAAGACGTCATTCCTGTATATGTTATAGTGTAGCTGGGCTCTTGGAGTTTCACATCAGGTGTTCCAGATCTTCAATTTTTATATGTCCACAGAGAGTGCTCATCAGGCCGAACAACTTTGCTGAGACGTTATTCCTGTATATGTTATAGTGTAGCTGGGCTCTTGGAGTTCCACATCAGGTGTTCCAGATCTTCAAACTAATTCTCTCAGCAAAAAATGCTCATAACGTGGAACAATTTTTGCTATCACACCATTTTTGTATCTCTTATAGTTTAGCTGGTCTATTGTGGTTCTCGCAGGAAAATTATTAGACTTCGCGCACGACCGCTGCGTAGGGAGCCGACCACGCGTCTGAGCCGCGCGGGTACCTTACTCATAGATCTAAACTCCCCTCCCGCACGCGCACCCCTGCCTTGGTGACGCTCACTTCGCAACGGGCCGTGCAGCTGAAATCGTGATATTTTAATTTCGCCATAACTTCGAAACTAAACATCCAATTTTAATCATTCAAAGACCAAATATCATCTACATTAACTGTACTTAATGATGAAATAAATTATTTTGATAAGGATTAATAGAATGAGTAAAATAAATGCGTTTAAAAGTAGTCCAAAAAAATTCAAGATTTGTTGATTTAAAAAAAGGTTGTTGTGCCTCACTCGACATAGATAGGTATAGTGTGTCGCGGAGGTTTTTGTAGATATTTATAAGATCTACAACTAATTAGAACATTTCATAGTTCTATCTTTTATAGTTTAGGCAGCGTACGCAAAATAAGTAACTTTTCTGGTTGATTTTTTACACCTTGTGTCCGAAAAACCCAAATATATTACGGAACCCTATTTATTTCCAAAATAAAATTTAGTCTATGTTACTCGTGGATAATGTAGCATTCGAATAGTGAAAGAATTTTTGAAATCGGTCCAGTAGTTTTTGAGCCTATTCATTACAACCAAACAAACAAACAAACAAACAAACAAACAAAGTTTTCCTCTTTATAATATTAGTATTAGTATAGACAAAATTCAATATAAAACCAAGAACGGTTTGTTCTTTGATTTAGACAGCGCGGAGCGCTCTCAGAACCATTTTGACATTAGTCACGTAATCATTAAAATTTAAAATACACGCCATCATTCATGACCTTTAGACGCGGCGCTAGTATCTTTGTCATAGCATCAAATTCCATATTAAAAATGAAGTACCTCTAATTTACCGCGGGTCATGAGTGGTGGCCAGGAATATTTCCAATCGCCAAGAGTATAGCGCGACCAACCTTTTTTGATACAAGCTAATATTTTGAATTAATTTAATTCTGATCTGTTTGCAATGTAAACATATAAATGTGTTGATTGTATTTTCCCTATATTCGAATGTGGATATAATTCAAGATAATAAATGTAAATAATTCTGATAGCTTTTTTTCTGAATTGGTAATTAAATGTAATGAAATAATGAAATGATAAATGAAATGAAATGATGATGAAATGAAATGATATTTATTTTTGCAAGTAGGTTAATATCAACACTTTTACACGTCGTCTTTTTACAAACTAGATGAAGCCGGTGTTTCGTACCTGACTACTCTGAGAAGAAACAGCCGAAACAAACTCAGAGGTCACTGTCTCTTTTAAAGTCCAGACATTAAATTGGTAGTCATACGAGAGCTATGTAGGTTAACGTCTGAGATGGTCTTTTTAAGAAAGAACCACACACAGATTTGAGTGGACCTGTCCAGTCAGTGCAAGCATTTGTCAGTTATCGTGTAGCTCAAACTCGTGATTCAAGGAGCACAACTGTAATTTCAGACTTGCCAACTTCCCAAACATTCCAGTTCATTTGTATAATACCTATAGCTCGCTGCCGACGCACAATACCACCGGCCATGCCCCTGGTGGTATGGCTGGCTGCTGTGTATGCCTAACTTTTTTGCAGCCAACTCAAAAAGTGGACTAATATTCGGGGTCGATGTTAACGGCACCCCAACAACGCCAAGATGGTCTGTAATTTTTTACGGTTGCACCTCAGAAAGATAGAACCGGGTCGGATTGGCTCTTTTTTGCGGAAAAATTCACGTCTTAGCAGCATTGAAGTTCAAGCACTCAACCGGCCATGGTTCTTTCGCCTGATATTATTTTGTGAATTTTATTCATGAAAACAGGTACTACTCAGAACAAAACTTACAAAAAAATAAGTTAGCATTCCAATAAATCGTAAAAATAAACGAAATTGAATGAAAAGTGAGAAATTACAGGAATGTGAGTCAGGTTTCATATTAAATAATAAAATCGAAAAAATAACGTTTTCAATGTTCCAAAGAGTTTTTTTTAAATTTCTCTAAAACCCTGTATTAAAGGTGTAAATGTTCTGGATTAATTAATAACAATCATTTTCTATGCCATTTCAATACCGGGCACGCCGCAATAGCGGCGGTAAGGCCCCTCTTTGAGGAGTGGCTGGATAGGCGTCACGGCGTCCTAACCTTCCGCGTGACGTAGGTCCTCACCGGACACGGATGTTTCGGGAGGTACCTGTGTCTTATGAGAAAGGAAGAAACACCTGGGTGTCACCACTGCGTAAATCGCCCGGAGGACACAGTCGAGCATACGGTGCAGGATTTCCCCGCTTGGGCGGAGCACCGACGTGTCCTCACGGCGGAGATAGGCGGAGACCTCTCGCGCCCAGCACTGGTCGCGGCCATGCCGCGGGGCGAGACGGAGTGGGAAGCGGTCGCCTCCTTCTGCGAAGCAGTCATGCTCGCGAAGGAGGAGGCGCGCCGTGCGAGAGAGAGGACAATGTCCCCCCTCCGCCCCACCCGCGGTGGTGGACGCCCACGGCGTCGGACGTCGCATGACGATCTCCGGCCACGGTAGGCGCGGGCATGCGGGCGGCGAGTAAAGGGCAACTCTCCGCCCGACCATAGACCATGCCCGTGTCGACGGCGCGTCGTGTTCCACGCGCGCCTCAAAAAGCTGTCAGCAAAATGACGGGGCCCCCTCTCAGAGGGCCAAAGCCTGCCGCGGTTGCGGGACTCATACCATCACCGTGACCCCGGAACATAAAGGGCTACTGAAGAACACCGTGGATTTTAGTCAGTACAAGTCTGACAGTACCTCTTGCCCTGCCCGGGGCTCAGGTCTCATTTGATGATTGTACCACGTAAAAAAAAAAAAAAAATGCCATTTCAATAGAAATCAGGTAAAAAGCCTAAGTGACCAACTGTAGCATCGTAATTCGAGCATAAGCGAATCTATGCACTGTTAGTCGCGATTGATCGTGGATGAACTCAGATACCTACTATCCTACTATTTGCTATGCGAATGGAATAATGTGGAGTTGTACCACATTTTCTACGCAATCTTGAGAAGTTTGTACCTTCGTTAGGAAGTGTAACCTCAGTTTTGCGAGACAGAATAACCACCCCAGAGCACTTAATTTAGAGCTCACCGAAACATTGTTTCAAGAGTACACTCTGAAAGATCTGTCTTTATTAAAAAGAAACCAGCAGTGACCCAGTATAAGAAACACTGAAGCCCAGTCAAAATAGTTTGAGTTTTTATGATCCGCGTAGTAGATTTATCGTTCTCTTTGCGTGATTTAACGAACATGGTGGTCTTCTTGGGCTTTACTCAATTTCTTCCTGGATCACGATGATGATGATTGATGTATAAGTCCAAGAAAAAGTTTGAAAATTTTTAAACACCAAATCGTAAGTTCTAAATAATTTCAAAAATCTAATTAAATAAGTTATGAATTCCAGTTAGTCACAAGAAACAAAATGAACACTTGAAAGATATCCTAACAAGATTATTTACTCGTTAAAAATGGAATTGAATAATCTTTAAAATGCACACCTTCTAAATTACAAATATATGCAATTCGCAGTTTGACACAATGGGCGGTCTAATCGCTAAAATCGATCAGTATAAGAGTTATACTTGTTTAAAGTGTAATTTAATGAGTGGCCCTTATTTTATTTTGTTAGGTATACATTTATCATATTATCCATTCGTAACTAAGAAAATAAGTAGTGTCTAGAAGCCCGGGATCTCACTTTGTTTATTCGAAAGAAAAGTGGCAAAAGCTCATGTTGTTTTCGTCCTGGTATACGAGGCGTAGCTGTGTTGATTGTGTTTTGTTTTTATGCGGGGGGCATCACGATGTCAAATTGACAGAAACTGTGTTCTCTCATTTTGTAATAGGGCTCTTAAGCGCCGTATTCACCATCTGTCACGGCTGTACGTCATGCACGATGCACGACGCAAAAACAACGTGAATAGGCTTGACGTACGTCCAGTACGTCATAATCACGGTGTTTTTGCTTCGTGTATCGTGTATGACCTTGGCGGGACGTACAGCAAGATGGAACGTGAATACGGCGCTTTAAATAGTAATCTCATTTTATGTAAATAGTATAAATTCTAAATAATACTCCTTTGCTCGAAACTCTTTGTTAAAAGCCCTAGATAATTTATGTCAGAACTCTGTAAGCTATGGTTTTTGTCAAGTCTTGTCTATTTTGAATAAATATCCGTTCAAAATACCATTTAAAATGTACAACATTTCACGTAAATTGCGAAATATTTCTCAACTTCGTAATTTATGAGAATATTTTCGGACGAACAATTTTAATAGGCTAGTTATTTGTTAATTTTGGTGGCCAGTGAAAATGCCGAGGTGTTTATGCTAAGTCCTCTCTGAAATTCTATTGTATTATTTATTTCTGTAGCATCGTTCCAGTTTATTTATGTAAGTACTGAGTTTAATTATGATAAGAAGCTGAGATTTTCGTTCAAGAATATTTTGATCTCTATAACTGTGTTTACAAATACAAAGGAAAACATGACTGAAATCGATCAAGAAACTTCTTTTCGTGGTAAAGTCCTCAAAGAAGTCCACATGCCATGGGGGACCGGAAAGGACTGTCAGATTCTTACTGACCAAAAACTATCTGTTACTCCTCACCACATCTACCACCCGTTCTGGGCTCGCGTGGTGGGTTATGGCTCATTCCCGCTCACAGAGATGAGGCCTGTGTTCCAGCAGTGGGAACATTATAGGTTGAAAAAGATGAATGCGCCTGGCTGCGTTCGAACCAACGACGATATATTACTAGAATAACAGGCGACCGATGTCTGTCAACACATTAGGCAAAAAAGTCTTATATCCGTCTCATTCCGACCACTCCTGAGAGCCGTAAACATAACATACCATGAGAAAGAACAGACCTTGAGTTAGCCAATCACAACGCAGTACCCCGTCCTCCTCGCTTACGTAGTACCTCAGCGAGTTGACAGAATAGTTTTTGTTCCTTAGATTGTGCATGCGGAGTCTAGTAATATATCGTCGTTGGTTCGAACCCACGATCTACAAACTCGTAAGTCGGGGGCCAATGGGCTACCACCGGCTGCTCTCTTTTGTATGTTTAAACAATAATGTTAATTTGTTTCAGAAATTAATAGAAATGAACTCGGATGTCGAGGTAAATGGACCCGATCTTCGGTCCTCTTGTCGCTATTATAAAGCTTACGTACAAAATTATCGAAGGAGTTCTTCGAGCATTAATTGATATAGGCAGGTTTTTGGTAGTCTCCACCGTGATCGGTACCAGCTGTTTCGTACTGGCTGCTGTGTTTATAAGGTAAATAAAACAATGAATTTTCTTGTAATATTATTATTATATTTATTTTTACATTCATCTAAACCTACTTTGTTAGTTTCGCTAAAATTCAAAAACTGTTTTTTTGTTTGTAACTATACGTGAAGGGTTTCTAGGACAGAACATAAATCGGAATGTATTAAAAAATGAATCCATTTCACCAGGACACAGTTTTAATATAACTACAGAGTGCTAGGCTCATTTACGTCCAAAAAATTTAGGCCCCTCGTGCCGTGTGAATTACCCTCATGTATGTATACTTGAAGAAATCTGAAACGTAACAACATGTCAATCATCACACCAGTAATCTCTAAAGAGTGAGGCAGAGGTGTATAGCTTAATTACAACCACATTTTGCAGTTCAGTTGTGTGCTGCTTAACCAGACTTTTCTGTGGATGCCATAAATGACTCTAAGGCCTCCAACCAGGGGCTTAAAACTAAAGAAAAACTACAAACTAAGTGACCACACGCTGAGGTCACCCCCTGTGAGGTACGAACCTCGGCTGAGGGAAGACAGCGCAAGGGACTTTTTTATTTTTCTCAACTCCTTTAAATACCCCTCCCACATCCGTCTCTTGGGCTGTGATCCAGGAAGGTTACTTAAAGATCACCGTGGATTTTAATCAGTACATGTCTGACATTTCCTCCCGCCCCGCCCTGGGTGGGCGGACTCATGTAATGATTCTAACACAATAAAAAAAAACCCGCCGCCTGCGTTTAACGAGAAACTACTAGAAGTGCCATCTAAAAATTGGTTGTTTGTTTGACAGACTTTTTGCTAACGGCGGTGTGCGATCAACTACTAGTTTACAAGTTTACACTATCTCTTTTACTGACACGAGAACAAATACCTCTCGAACGTGAGAGAGAAAAAATAGTCGTAAGCTACCCGCTTCTTTGACACGGTGGGACGGTGCAGCATAAAATATGAAGTTAAGTTGACAGATCCTATGTAGCTACACTAAGCGCGCGAGTTGAATGCAGAGCTTAGGAATGCGGTAGTGCTGTTGACAAGAATGGCAAAGTACTACACTGCAGGCGCGTGAGGTGGGGCGTGCGGTTAGCGGAGGGCTCTTCACCTCAGACCCCGACTGCATTCAACTCGCGCGCTATCTGTAGGTACGTGCGTGAATTTATGTTAAACTAGCTTTTACCACCGGCTTTGTCCCCCCCCCCCTCCCCCCCTCCTTATTGCCTATATCACTCAGGACCAAAGTAGTTTTCAATTAGAAAGATTTTTTGAAAACAGTCCAGTAGTTTCGGAGCCTATTCTATACAAACAAACAATCAAATTTTTACCTCTCTATAATGTTAGTGTGGACTAGTTTATTTAAACTGCTTCGTAAAAGGTCGCTATGGAGCGTAGTGCCAAGGCTTTTTATGTGTTAGTGAGAACAATGGATACTGGGGCGCGCTCTATTTGGCACTCATTGTAGTTGTGCCTTTTTTATTATTTAAAATCCCCCAATCAAGCACAGAGGCAAGATGGGGCTTAAGACGGAGCAAGCTTACTCAGAAGGAACGGCAACTCCTGCGCACTATAAGATAACAGTAAAAACTGTTTGGCATCGAACTTCAACAAAGTCACAAGCCATGTGGCCCTGGTTCTTTTCACTCTTGGTATTTTCATCAAATGAGTCCTCCCACCTACGTCGGGGTGGAACAGACTGTCAGACCTATACTGACTAAAACCTACGGTGATCCTTCAATAGTCTCATCAGCATAAATGTACCGAAATAGTCTCATTTCACCACGCAGCCGAAGTGGAAGCGTACACAATATTATCTTCGCTGAGTGATAATTGTATTTACATCAAATCTACGACGTAACCCGCTGTAGTACTACAGACCTACTACCCTCATTTCATTTTACAAACGTAGAAAATTATAAATTGAATCGTGATTTGTGTGTAGAATTATGTTTACAAAACATAATTAAGGTGGTGTTTGTTCCTGTCCCGGTCGTGGAGGTCGTAAGACTGTTTCAGGGGTCATGGGGAGTATACTAAATGGGCAATCCTCTTCCCTGAAATTAAAAAGGCATGTGAATAAAACAGGGTGGTTTCGAGTGAGTAGGACTCTGATAGTTCCAGTCTAACCGTTCGATAACTTTTACAGCACAATTTGAAAAGCTTATTATTATAAGAAATTAATGGGGACAGCGTATGGGGGGGACATTGGGTAGTAATTCAAATGATTAAATTACCTTTATTCCCTTTAATAGGGACATGACCTATGAGGACAACAGGAATACAGGAAAAACGGTAACCTTTGTTTGCGGATTTGTTCGAAAGAGCCACATCTGGACTAATCTATGTATTGCCTATAGGGCAATTATCCGTCCATTGCCCTATGTCTATAGGGCTATTGACGGATGGTCATGGATGAAGGTGGGTTTTAGCCAGTATGAATCTGACACTCCCATCCACGCCACCTAAAACGGGAGAAATAATTTAGAGGCCCTTGCAATAAAATTCTCAGGAAAATCTTAATAATGTATTATTAAGCTAATTTGATAGAGAAACTTCTTGGAATCTGGGTTAATTCCGAAGTACAAGGTGTTGTTGTGACTTATTTCTTACAAATTAGACTTATAGACTCAGTTTGTTATGTCTCGTTTTTGTTATTTCACAGAATATTTATGTAATCACCTTGTTCTACTTTCGCCTGATATTTATTTATTAGCTTTCATGAAAATACTAGCGACTTGCCTCGGTTTTGCACAGTATTTTCTAATGAAGAAAACAAAGAAAAAAAACATTTTTAAAAAGTATCGTTACCTTGTCCTGACAATAACTTTTATTACATATTTACTTCAGAATAAAATTATATACATAATAGTCATTATTTATTTAAGTAAAAATAAATAACTAACATCGTTCGCAATGGTTCAGTATAATAACACAATAATATAAAAAGACAAATAATAGCACAACAAAAAAACAAACATAACATGTCAGTTAATTTTTATTTCTATGTAAATATAGTCGTATTATTATTTCGTGTACATAAGGAAGTTTCTCAGGTTTATTTTCATTCTTATTCTGCTGTAATAATTATTTCTTGTTTGTATTTAGGTCATTGAGTAAAATAAATGGGCGTCGTATAAGAAAATATGTTTTTAGGTACCCTAAAAATAAACTTGTGGGATTTCTTTTTGTAGATCAAGTAGTCTTTGAAATTGTTAACATAATATAATTCAACTAGCTAGCGACACGCCTCGGCTCCACACGGGTGCAATCTGTACTATATTATGGAAGTATAATACATAATATAATGCAAGTAAAATACATAGATATATAAGATTTCCTCTTGAATCACTCTCAAACTATCAAAATCCGTTGTGTAGTTTTAAAGATATAAGCATAAACAGGGAAGGAAAGCGCGAAGCAACTTTGTTTTATAATATCTAGTGATAAACCAATGATATAAAGTGCAAAAAAATGTTACCTTTTGTGCGAAAGAAGTTATAATTATATAAACTGTATAATTCATTATTATGGAAGACACGATTACTATCTGCTTTTACTTATTCCTAAAGCTTCCTTTCATGAGAACATTCAATATATAATCTACAGAACTCAAATATATCATAAAATATTCCATCCATGCATAACATTGTTTCAGCAATTACAGAGGCTTGTTTTCATTAAGTACGTGATTCAATTATAATAAAAATATTTTTTAAACACGAGGAAGTTGTACTGTGAGCAGATATCACGTAGACATTAATTACTAAATTACTGGGTTTAATTTGCCTGCCGTAAAAACTTCTTTTTAGTGCGTCATTTTTTTTAGGAATCCGAATAGAATAAGGAGGGGATCTCTGTCAGCGCCTATATTTCCTGATAGCTTCGATCAAGAGTCTTTAAACCATGAGTGAAAAGGCTACTTCTAGATAAACGCACTTCACCGTCGACCACATCTTCGCGTACCATCCCATCGGGCGAGTCATAAAAGAGAAACTAGGCTGAGCTCATGGGCTGGGGCCTTAGTCAAACAGCAGACGACAATCGTTATCGTTCATCACTCACCAACACATTTTCAACTTTATACCCCAGCACGTAAAGTTGAAAATCTATTAAAAACTGTTGAACGATAACGAACGAAACAAACGAAAACGATCTGTGAACTTCAATAAATTTTCAACTTTACGCGCTGGTGTATAAAGTTGAAAACGTATTGGTGACTGATGAACGATAACGATTGTCGTCTGCTGTCGTATGTCTAAGGCTAAGGCCCCAGTTTTGTGATCAACAGGTAGTTGTTCCGAGTCTGGGTGTTTGTGTATGTGAGTTTATATGCTTGTAAATGCACCCACGATACAGGAGAATTCCTAGAGAGAAGCAACGTCTTTTTTAAAACAAAACTATATCAAGGTATCTCAAATAACACCGACTTATTGAAATTACTAGCTGTTACCAGCGGCTTCACCCGCTACAACTCCAAAATTATCCCACGGGAACATAAAATCGGGATAAAAACTATCCTTTGTGTTAATCCAGGTTATAAACTATCTGTGTACCAAAGGACCATGCGCATTTTGGCCCATCGCTCAACAGCGAAGAAAACTATGCCAAATGAAAGCTTTGAGGATGTTATGCATTTCTTATTACGGCAGCTAAGTCGAATTCGAGCGCCAACAAGGTGATTTCGAGCATTGAAAACATATATGCACTTACCTAACCTAACATGTGGCAACATTCTCCTACTGATTTGAAACAGGTGTCATTCGAAGCGTGTAGTGGATACGATATACTTTTACTATGGCGACATTCTTCAAATGTGTAAGGTTCACCTGGAATATCTGAAAATGTCAACCTAACCTAACTGTGACAACATTCTCCTACTGATTTGAAACAGGTGTCATTCGAAGCGTGTGGTAGATACGATATACTATTACTATGGCGACATTCTTCAAATGTGTGAGATTCACCTGGAATATCTGAAAATGTCAACCTAACCTAACTGTGGCAACATTCTCCTACTAATTTGAAACAGGTGTCATTCGAAGCGTGTGGTAGATACGATATACTGTTACTATGGCGACATTCTTCAAATGTGTGAGGTTCACCTGGAATATTTGAAAATGTCCACCTAACCTAACCTGTGGCAACATTCTCCTACTGATTTGAAACAGGTGTCATTCGAAGCGTGAGGTAGATACGATATACTTTTAGTATGGCGACATTCTTCAAATGTGTAAGGTTCACCTGGAATATCTAAAAATGTCAACCTAACCTAAGAAGGCTGTAGCAATATTCTCCAACTGATTTGAAACAACCGAGGTTCGGGCACACCGCTATCGCGACGGTAAGACCCCTCTTTGAGGAGTGGCTGGAAAGACGTGGCTTCGTTCAGGAGGTACCTGTGACGGATAGGGAAGAAAGATACGCCTGGGTGCCACCTGTGAAGATCGCCCGGAGGACACAGTAGGCGTTGGCATGCGGACAGCGAGTAAAGGGCAACTCGCTGTCCGACCGTGGACCATGCCCGGGTCGACGACTCAAAGATAGTCAGCACAATGACGAGGCCCCCTCATGGAGGGCCGAAGCCTGCCAGGGACTTATTTTAATCACCGTGACCCCGGAACATAAAGGACTATTGAAGGACACCGTGGATTTTAGTCAGTATAAGTTTGACAGACCCTTCTGCCCTGCCCGGGGTGGGAGGCCTCATTTGATGATTTTACCACGATAAAAAAAAAACTGATTTGAAACACGTGTTATTCGAAGCGTGTAGTGGATAAGACATATTTTTATGATCGCTACATCTTCAGACGTGTGGGTTTTACCTGGGATTCCTAGGCTTTTCTTAAACGAACTTAACTAACCCACCTATTTTTAAGTGTGGAAACCCTCATGGGCGTGTTGTGTTGTCAGCGTGGAGAACACGGAAGAGGCATGTCAGACTCGACTGACTAAAACCATTCGGTGTTCCATATTGCAAATCAATAAGAGAATGTTTCCACAGGTTAGGTTAGGTTAGATTTTCAGATATTCCAGGTGTACCTTACACATTTGAAGAATGTCGCAATAGTAAAAGTATATCGTATCTACCACACGCATCGAATGACATCTGTTTCAAATCAGTAGGAGAATGTTGCCACAGTTAGGTTAGGTTGACATTTTCAGATATTCCAGGAGAACCTTACACATTTGAAGAATGTCGCCATACTAAAAGTATATCGTATCTACCACACGCTTCGATTGACATCTGTTTCAAATCAGTAGGAGATTGTTGCCACAGGTTAGGTTAGGTTGACATTTTCAGATATTCCAGGTGAACCTTACACATCTGAAGAATGTCGCCATAGTAAAAGCATATCGTATCTACTACACGCTTCGAATGACACCTGTTTCAAATCAGTAGGAGAATGTTGCCACATGTTAGGTTAGGTAAGGGCATATGTTTTCAATGCTCGAAATCACCTTGTTGGCGCTCGAATTCGACTTAGCTGCCATAATAAGAAATGCATCACATCCTCAAAGCTTTCATTTGGCATAGGTTCCATCACTGTTGAACGATGGGCCAGTCTCCATATATTTCTGCCCGTGGTCCTTTCAGCCAAATACGTTCAGTAGTTTTTGCGTGAAAGAGTAACAAACATCCATCCACACATACAAACTTTCACGTTAATAATAATAGTAGGATAAACATAGTTAGAAATACAAAAGTCAGCAAACTTAAATGAGCAACTTTATTTCCTCTAAAGCAGAAACTTATTAGACCGCAACTTTAATATGCCAAGGCACGAGTAACATGTGCTCATAAAAAATACAGAGCAATTATAATATCCTCTGCAGTTTGCTATGCAGTTATACAGTATACACGATGTATACGCTCGTGCATACTTTAATATACATCGTGTATTATGTTGCTTTATACAACGTTCCTTGATTTACCTACTACAAAAAAATTTCAACTCGATGGTATCCTGGTAACATTTTATTGCTGGATATAGATGCAAAGCTTGGGATTGGTGATTATCTTAATTAATGATTTATTGATCTTTGAAATAATCCAACCGATGATGTTTATTTTTGTGGGAACTTTATATGCTTTTTTTATTGTAATTTTTTTTCCGCACAAAGAGAGCGATAAATCTACTACGCGGACCATATAAATTCATTGCGACAAGCCACAAGCACCCCTATAATAGACAAGACTATTTCAAATCGACACCATGAAGATTAAAAAAAATTCAACAAGATGTTTTTTTTTACATGGTTAAATCATCACATGAGTCCTCCCACCCAGGACCGGACAGGAGGAACTGTCAAACTTGTACTCACTAAAATCCATGGGTATAGGCAAATGTTGTACCTATGGACGCTTTTACCTGTGGACACCGTTAATTCTGGGGAAAACAACACGGAAAAAAAATATGGCGATACGTCAAATCTGTCAACCATAGACAAATGCTTAGGACTGTGTTCAAATTAGAATGTTAGGGTTGCCCCTTTTCCCATAAAATAACGGTGTCCACAGGTAAAAGCGTCCATAGGTACAGCACTTGCCCCTACCTTCAATAGCCCTTTTCGTTCCGGGGTCATGGTAGATCGTTAGTCCCGCGACCCCGGCAGCCTTTCGCCCTCCAAGGTGAATCCCTTGGAACACGACGCGCCTTCGACTCGGGCATGGTCCATGATCGGACAGCAAGACACCCACTCGCCGTCCGCATGATCGCGCTACAAACATGGCTGACTTTCACAGTGCCATTTGCGGTAAAATTATGGCTCGTGTAGAAACATAAAAAATAATACAATGCAATAATAATTTTCTCGTACTAGTTCAGTTGCGTACAAATGATTCCACTTAGCGTAGACGGCGGCGTAGCGTGGCGTAGCATTGTGCTACACAGCTCGTAGCACTCGTAGCGCTCTCCCTGAAGTAATTTTGCCATGTTTGTGTGAAATTGTGAATGTAGCTTAATTAATGTTTGTTGTTTTGCTACCTTTTATTTAGCTTTGTTTTTAAGAATAATTTAAATTAGGTATTTTAAAAGGGTAATGTTTTACAAATTCCATATTATGAATTTCTTACCAAAGATGTTGTCATAGTAAACAATAATAATTCTCTAGAATCGGATTTGTGGCCATTTCGATAGCAAATGGATAATTTTGCTTTTTGCTGTTTTCTTCCAAAGTCTGGTAAAAGGTTCACTCTTTATTCAAGGGATTTAAAAAAAAAAACTGGTAAACTGTGGACAGTTTCAATAAAAATCATAATAATTATGTCAAGCCGTAGTGTATTATTCTTAGTGCGAGTCGAATTGTGGATATCACGAGTCATAAGTCGGTAGTGGGATCTCTCGAGTATCATTTTTTATCTTTATCACATTATTTTGTTCAAAAAAAAATACGTGTCCATTAATTTTAATAGGTACTCTAACTGATAGGCTAAATAGATTTGAAAAATTAATTGATACTGAACTAGCATTTTAATAATATTTCTGCCCAACATTTCATATAATAATAACGCTATGTTTTGCTATTTTAATTTAAAACTAGCTGCTCCCTGTGGTTTCATCCCCGCTACTCAGCTCCTATTTATTGGTCATTGCATGATGATATATAACCTATGGCCTTCCTCGTTTAGGCGGAGACCTCTCGCGTCCAGCACTGGTCGCGGCCATCCTGCGGGGCGAGACGGAGTTGGAAGCGGTCGCCTCCTTTTGCGAAGCAGTCATGCTCGCGAAGGAGGAGGCGCGCCGTGCGAGAGAGAGGACACCCTCCGCCCCACCCGCGGTGGTGGACGCCCACGGCGTCGAACGTCGCAGGACGATCTCCGGCCACCGTAGGCGCGGGCATGCGGGCGGCGAGTAAAGGGCAACTCGCCGCCCGACCATGAACCATGCCCGTGTCGACGGCGCGTCGTGTTCCACCCGCGCCTCAAAGAGCTGTCAGCAAAATGACGGGGCCCCCTCTCAGAGGGCCAAAACCTGCCGGGGTCGCGGGACTCATACCATCACCGTGACCCCGGAACATAAAGGGCTATTGTAGAACACCGTGGATTTTAGTCAGTAAAAGTCTGACAGTACCTCTCACCCTGCCCGGGGTGGGAGGTCTCATTTGATGATTTTACCACAAAAAAAAATTGCCTTCCTCGTTGTATAGTCTCAAAATTTTTTTTTTTCAATTCGAACCACTTGTTTCTGAGATTATTACGTTCAACAAACAAACTCTTCCGCTTATAATATTAGTATACTTATTGATAATTATGTTTTTTCCCCACAGGACTTCTATATGTAAAAACGGGCATTGTTTGGAAGACTCGGCCGGTAAGTTGGTGGTAGTTGCCGGTGTGACCATGGCTTTATCTGCTGCTTTGATCCTGATAACTAGAATGTTCTCATTATAATTAATGTCATTTACACCTTTTGTTATTGTTCACGTGTTAGAATGATTAAAAGTATGTTTGTTCGAATGTGTGTAGTTTTATTTTTGTTTGTAACAAGCACTCTGCCCGCGACTACGTCTTGGTCTACTCCCGGCTCTCCCTTTATGGGGCACTTTTCGAAAATCTGAATCAATATCCAACAAACATTCTATTAACCCCAAATCAACCGCCACATTGGGATGAATATCGCTTAATCCCATCAGAATTATTCATCCTAAAAAACCTCCATGCAAAATTTGAGATTCATGGCACTATTAGTTTCTGAGATTTCATGTCCGTGACATTTCGCTTCTAAGACTACCTATGGGATGATTTTAACACGTAAAAAAAAAAAAAAACTACCTATTCCTATGAATCGTTGCCTATGCAACGCAGAGATCGTGGCAATCTTTATCAGGATGTTGGAGCCCTGGAACGAAAAAGGCAACCGATGGGACAGGGTGTTTATTTATCTTTATTTAATTTTTGAGGCAGCTTCAATATTGAATCTTAATGTACCTATTCAATCTGATTTAATGTTTATTTGGATCATAACGGGAAATTATTGGATTTCCTGGAATCACTTAATATGATATTTCAAGATAAATACTTACCTTTTGATAAGAAATCTTTAAAGATACTTATTTTATTTATCAGCTTATAAGTAATCTGTTTTCAATACAGTGAACTGGCTGCCCACGCAGTGTAGTGAAGATATAATAATATCATGATATTTTATTATATCCCTCCGCACATTTGACGGAAATGTTACTTATTTGATTTTGTAAATTGAAGTCAATAAACTTTGACGAATGAGATAACGACTCTCTTTATACACTAATATCATGAATGCTCTGTCCGTCGATCATTTAAATTAACATTTTTTTTATGCAGGTGGTATTTCGAAGGCGATTTATTTCGACGGCGCGTTGTGTTCCATGCGCGTCTCAAGGAGTGTCAGCATAATGACGGGGCCGGGGTCTCAGGGCCGCGAGGTTGCGGGCATTATACCATCACCGTGACCCCGGAAAATAAAGGGCATATTGAATGATACCGTGGATTTTAGTCAGTACGAGTTTGACAGTCCCTCCCGCTCTGCCCTGGGTAGGATGATATGATTATTCAACCAAGTTTAAAAAAAAAAAGTGGTATTTCAATTGCCACTCATATATAATCCAATACGAAATGCAAACTTTCGAAGTACTGTAAATACGACAGGTACGGATGAAACTAAATAGTATACACCTGGGTCATAAAACCCCCGGTAAGTGTCAACTGAACCACCACACCGGTTGGCAAGCTCGGAAGTGACAGGTGGGAATAAAGGGTTTCCCGGATTATTTATGACCCATCACGCGGATGAAGCCGCAGGCAAAAGTAACATAAGAATATTTACATAAGTCAATAATGTTATTGAGAAGTCCTTATAATTTCTACATGAATGAATTGTATTTTATTGATATGTAACGAGTATTACGATGAGGAAGGGCCTTAATATTTATTTGAATAATATGTTAACATAACGCGTCAATAATTTCTTACTTATTATTGTACGTAACTCATGACTAAAATCAGATGTTTAGATAAATAATTAAAATATGAAGTATATAAATACATAATTATTTCATTCAATAGCCCAACAGATTGATATTATGTCAATGGCGCTATTTTGACTATGACGGAGCTTTGTATCCCTCGCTTCACTCAGGAGTTCAATATTTTAAGCTAACTTATATAAGAATTTCTAGAGCAATTTGAGATTTAACGCACGAGTCTTTTTTTTTAATCTTTGGACCATAACGTAAAATAATAAAAAAAACTCGTGAGTGCTTTTACAAGCATACAAACTCACATACGCAAACACCCAGACCCGGAACAACTACTTGTAGATCATACAAAAATGATTGTTCCGTGCGGGAATGGAACCCACGACACGTAGCACAGCAGTCCAATCACTCAGCCATTGCGCCCTGTGCCGTCCTTTGTAATCAAGTAGCATACCCTGCTTTTCACATCTGCTTTGAAGAAAATGGCAGCGCCAGTGACTTAAGGCACTGTTTTACCGCATAGGTGTTTTATTTACTACTAGCTGCTGCCAGCGGTTCCACGGGAACATAAAATCGGGATAAAAACTATCCTATGTTTAAATCCAGGTTATAAACTATCTGTGTACCAAATTCCATCCAAATCCATTCAGTAGTTTTTGCGTGAAAGAGTAACAAACATCCATCCACACATACAAACTTTCACGTTTATAATATTAGTAGGAAGTAGGAAGTAGGACTAAACTGTTAGCTACTGAATAAAATAAATAAACAATAAATTGGTTTTCATTCACTTCTGCGACTGGGAAAATCCAATTAAACTTTCTACTAAATCAATCACAGAGATGAGACAAACTTGACAAGTAAATTGGTTGAGGATTTGGAACTTTTGATCGAATTATACCTTTATAATATATTATATACCTGTCTACAGTAGTTACACGGACTTTAGTTGGGAATATCGAGGAGTGCTAGGGACATTCGGTATACTTCGGAATAAAAATTCATAAATATTGATTTAACTTAAGCTGTCTCGAACAGTGTATCACGCTTATAAAAGTTCGCCTTTTCTTTACAAGAGCATTCTGTTCAAGTTCTGGGAAATATTATAATAATAATATTCCACAACTATCACACAACGCCATCTAATCCCAAAAACTGATAAACATACTTGTATATTTCTAAATACATAAATATTATATTTTAGATAAATGTCACCCAGATACAGAACAAAAATCGATCGAGCTCATCACACAAACATTTATCCTGGGTGGGAATCGAACCCATGACCTCCGGCATAGCAGTCAGGGTCACTAACCACTAGACCAACAGGTCTGGGTTATAACAGACATTTCGTGAAAAGGCTCACCTTAGAAGCCCAAAGGCTGCCGAGGTCGCGGGAGTAACGGGTAACCGTAGCCCCGGAACGTAAAGGGCTATTGAAGGACACCGTGGATTACTACGAGTTGCTGGTAACACTTAGAGAAAATACCTTTTCCTGACTGGTCGGCCTCAGGCATGGTGCTATTAGGACTTTTTTAACAATAGTTTGATAAATTGCAGGCCGGATGTGATCTAATTTTGGCTATTTCAAAATGTTGGCACTGTGTTACCAATTACTTGAAAGCATTAGAAAGTAGTCATACTGCGATTTGGGCATACTGCGACGAAACCACCCAATCCTGATCAAAGGCCACTCCACACTTCATACTAATGAAATAAAATATACTAGACTGTAACCTGGTTTTACAAGACTATCACAATATGGTACCTAGTATCTTTATTTATAAAGGCTAGAAAAAGTTACAGCCCAGAGGTGAAGGTTCAAACGTGGGAACTACTAGTGTGTATTCTTCAATTCGTATGTAATTTCTAAGTATCACTTGGACATCATGCACTAGCATCGGTGAAGGAAACATCGTGAGGAAACCTGGACTCGTATAAATAAAATAATTAATACATAAGTCCAAAGCCAGGTTAAAGGAGTCTTAACTGACCCTTACACCGTGGGGAGTACTTATACAGTTATACAGTGGGGAGGTCAGAGGTTTTTTTTTGTGTGAAAATGTCTTTACCTACACAAAAAAATCGCTGAACCAAAAATATGAAATTAGCACAAAACAACTTTTATTTCCAAGTCAATGAACGGTAACAAGTCTACAATTCGGCCCCTGGAACTGAAATAAAATATGTACGTTTGTTCTCAAAACAAACTTTTGGACAAATGAACCTACATTTGTTCAAAAGTTTGCTTAGACAAAACCTCCGTAACAAAAGTACCTACGTTTAAATATTATTTCATAAAATATGAGGCAGTACGTAGGTACTACTGAAAATAAAACAGTTAAATCAAAAGAACGAAGTGATGCACAAGTTTTCAAGTTTTTGTAATATAAAGTAAAACGGGAACTATGACGTTAATTTGATGGGAAAAATTAGTTTCTGGGTCGTACACTATAGGCGCTTTTTCAATCTCCATACAAGAAATGCCGTAAGTGCACACACACACACAGCCGGGCACAAATCCGTGTCTGCTACTGAGAAACACCCGATGACGATGATGTTTCCCGATCTAGGAATCGAACCCAGGACCTCATAACCAGCGATTGTTCTTCCCACCCCCAGTGGAAAGCCATGGTAGCCTTGTTCATGGTAAGCCTACAGTTTGGTGATGGACAGTAAAACATTTCTAAAAAACATCACTGTCCACCAGTGGTGGAAAAATTGGGAGTGGACATCGGGAATCATCGAATTTTTATATCAAAATAAGGTTCTACTGGCATTTTATACACCGGCCAGGTCTGCATTTCTGTGTTTAAGGATAATTGAATAAGTATTAGACTACTTTTCAGCGTCCCAAAAACACATACCCAAAAATTACACATAGCTCTCCAGCTACTCGTATTTCAAACAACAAAGCAAAGTAAATAAATAAGTAAACAAGAAGCAAAGATTTTATTAACACAGTTCATTGGAGCGAAACGATCGAAGTTATATGATTTTCGAGGCAAAAGTAAAATGTTGGGTCAAAAGCAATAATTCAGACCTTTGCCAATATTCATGGGAAGAAAAGGAAAATATTGGAGTCGCCTATAGCTGGACCTATGAATCTCATAATTCTTGAGAAATAAATTGGTTTGTATTGACTCGGGTAGCGCCTACGTTAGAATGTGTAGCAACAAGTTACAAATCTGCGCGACATGAAAAAAGGAGTATAGGCAAGATTTTTTTTGAGCTCGAGTACTTATTGTTTAGTTTTTTATTTTTTTGTAGATTATTTCTTATTAATTTTAGTAGAAACTAAGAAATATCTTAAAAATCAAGATTTTAAAATCAGTACCGTTTTCCATTTTGGCCCGGCTGTAAAAGTTGTAGTTTTAATATTGATTCAATATTGCTTGCCAGTGAAAAGTAGGAATGTCTTCACAATATCAAACGCACACTGGAAGTGGTTATTTGTATTTTTAAGAAACACAAAATAGTTTAACAGTATTAACTACTTATTGAAATGTTAACATAGGTATCCTAGCACAGCAATATATTTGACGGCGTAAAAAAGACAATACATAATTTATTATTTAGGTTGTTACCTGATAGTATGATAGTACATTATCTGAAAACTTAAAAATCGACATCGCAATTACATCGCTGACTTCTCAGAAATAGTTTATAATTAATCAAAAACTTACTTTCATATCGAAAAGGTTCAATTTACAGTGGAAGTCCTATAAGGTTAGGTTGCGTTGCCATGGTAACCCACTTCATAAGTCTTGAAATGGAACCAACTGCGTTGAAGCCTGAAGTGCCTGCAATTTATTTTCTTTGATACATTTTAATTTCTTTTTTATTATACTGCGTTAATGATGGTACACACTGAAAACTCCATTTATAAACAGGTTCAAATAGATACTAGGGGCACACAGTCGGGCATGCGGACTGCGAGTAAAAGGTAACTCGCTGTCCGACCATGGACCATGCCCGGGTCGACGGCGCGTCGTGTTCCACGCGCGCCTCAAAGAGCGTCAACAAAATGACGGGGCCAAAGCCTGCCGGGGTCACGGGCCTTATTTCCATTACCGTGATCCCGGAACACAAAGGGCTATTGAAAGACACCGTGGATTTTAGTTAGTACAAGTCAGACAGTCCCTCTCGCCCTGCCCGGGGTGGGAGGACTCATTTGATGATTTTACCACGTAAAAAAAAGGAGCACACATGCAGTGGAGCGGAAAGGACAGACTATGACTGACTAAAGTCCATCCTGTTCCGTCGTACGCCCTTTACTTTCCAGGTCACGGCATATGAAAGATGTAAGAGGAACAAAAATATTAAACAATCATGATTCATTTCGATTCATTTTATTAAACAAACTGAAATAAATTACATTTTCCAGTGAAATACCACTTGATGGAAACATTTCTGTATATCAAAATTAATTTAAAAAGAAGTGCTCATATTAGCAAATGAAAAAGGAATTCTTACATTCAACATTATTAGATTTCAAAGGAATAATTAAATTGGATGTATCAAGTAACATTTGTGTCCTTTCACCTAATGGAGTACGTAATATAAGCAAAAACATAAAGAATTTAAGAGAAAAGATTTCATGTTTAGGGTACGTTGTTGGTCGCGGGACTTATCTCTTTACCGAGACCCCGAAACGTACAGGGCTATTGGAGAACACCGTGGATTTTAGTCAGTACGAGCGTGACAGTCCCTCCCGCCCTGCCCTGGGTGGGAGAACTCATTTGGTGATTTTACCACGATGAAAAAAAAAGGGTACGCTTTTCGATCAATAGTTTAACTAATTATTGTTTGAATCCTATACTTTTCTTAACAAATGTTAAAAAAAAATGGGATTTAATAAATTGTTAGTCTAACTACTGATGAAACAACTCGCCAGCAGTTGCACCAAAGTTGGTCCACTTCTATGTTGGCTCACTTAAATACGAGAAGTGTCTGGCTTGGAGCGCAACTAGTTTCATGCACTTTATATAGAACAAAACTATAACTTTACCAACATTTCTGAGTACAATAGCGCTTTACTTTTGTTTAATTAACTTTCTGTTTTGAAATTATTCTTGAAAATTTTGTTAAATAACGGTTTGGTGTAAAATAAAACATATATTATGTCTATGTTCCTCCATACTCAACAGAAAAGACGTTGCTTGTTGGATTTTTCACAAATATTTCTTAACTTCCTTGCTCCCGAAAACTTTGATATCATAATGTAGGACTTTTATCTACATCTAGGCTATCTTTCCTAGTCTTCTGGTTTCACCATCATCATTTTTTTGCCCTAAATCCATCTAACTTAGGGTTGGCACAATACATTTTCTTCTTCCATTCTCCCCTGTCAGATGTCACATTGTTGCATCATACACTTAATTTTCTTTCATATCATGTTACACTATACAGACCTCGTAGCAGATGGCGGGACGAGCTTGATAAAACCAAAGACCAGTGGTCCAAAGGCCCTGGATCGTGAAAACTGGAGATCATGGGGCAAGGCCTTTGCCCAGCAGTTTGATGATATAGGCTAACAGTATCAGTTTCAAGTTACACATAATCCATTAATCTTTTATTTGACCCTTCTTCTTCCTTTCCATCCATGGAAAGTAATGCCATCACTCTCTTAACCACTTCATTTAGTTGTTGTCTACATTATTCTAACAAAAACTGACCCAGGTGACAATCTGCTATCAAATTTGACAGGCCTGTTGATCTAGTGGTTAGTGACCCTGACTGCGATGCCAGGGGTCGTGGGTTCGATTCCCAGCCAGGACAAATGTTTGTGTGATGAGCATGATCATTTGTTCTGTGTCTGGGTGTAATTTATCTTTAATGTGTATGTATTTAGAAATATATAAGTATGTTTATCAGTTGTCTAGTACCCATAACACAAGCTCTGCTTAGCTTGGGACTAGACGGCGTTGTGTGATAGTCGTGGAATATTATTATTATTAAATTGTGAAAAATTTCGAGCATACCTATCTTGAACTATTGGATTAATGAAATCACTTTTAGGTTTCTCCATAATATAACTAAATTCTCATAGTTTTAATATCTATTTGATTTAAGATAAAAGAGAACAGTATTTCTGATCCACCAAAGCATATTAGACTTTTAGTTTTCAAGGCAATCCGCTTTGAAAGTCATAAATAAGTCGCTGAAAATTCCGGGCCTACTTTAAAACTCTGAACTTTGACTTGTGGTAATTAACAGCCAATAAAGACATACGCCATATAATTAAAGTGTCTGAAGTAAGCATAAGTTAAAACTTCAATAAGATCAAGTTCCTAACGATGTATAACGAAAAGTAAATTAAGTATAAGTTGGTTTGATTAATTTAAGTTTTGAATTGAAAAGAGGTCGTTCGTCTTTTGATCAAGTTTCTTAAACAGGAGAAAGGCGTGTTTTATATTAATAATTTAGGTACAAGCATACATATACTTGGTACCGCCAGTTAATACATATGTGCGTGGAAAGGTACCTAATCCATATTTAAGCAAAAACTTTGTAAAAGCACCCCTTTGGACGGAAATACGCCCACGGAGGTTTATGAAAATTGACACAGTTAAAGTTTAAAATACGGAGGAGTGTAGAGAGCAATAGAGAAAAAATCCCTTTGCTTAGCAATTAAACAGCATGGGCTAATAAAATGTATATGGACGCCACGGTTGTTTGAACTGCTGCACGGAGCAAATATTTGAATGATATAAAAGTAGTTCCTGGGGCCTTAGTCAAACAGCATTCGACACTAAACGACAATCGTTACCGTTCATCAGTCACCAATACATTTTCAACTTTATACCCCTGCGCGTAAAGTTGAAAATCTATTGAAGTTCACAGATCGTTTTCGTTTGTTTCGTTCGTTATCGATTAGCAGTTTTTAATAGATTTTCAACTTTACGCGCTGGGGCATAAAGTTGAAAATGTATTGGTGACTGATGAACGATAACGATTGTCGTTTACTGTCGAATGCTGTTTGACTAAGGCCCCTGGGTCTGGACGTTTCCGTATTTGATTTAAAATGATTCGTTAAAGATAACGTAACGTAGCATTACTTTTTTTATAAAGTAAACGAACAGATTCTCTTCCTTAAAATTGCAAAAATTCATGCCCGAGGCTCTCCTCTTTATTTTGCAGTAGCGAAGACGCATAAAATATCTGAAAGCGTTATTGTATTGCACTCTGATAGTATTCAGGGCATGTCTTGTGTGCTGAAGCCTGAGGTATATTATTATTATGGTTTACTTACATAAAAGAAAGTAAAGATCGTAATAATTTAAATTAGTACAAACCATTTTACATTTTATATACTCTTTCCTCAACGAAGCCAAAACTCAGCCCAAGAAATCCAACTCACCAAGAAAATTAATTAAACAAATTGCTCACAAAACATGTTTATTCATACTGAATCCTTCATATTTTACCAAATTGAATTAATTTCTTACAAAATGTAGTACAATTTCATGAAATTCATAATTTGCATGGATATGAAGCAATATCGCAGTCTAATCCTTTTTCGAGTTATCTTAGCCGAAAAGACAATAGTGTTGCTAATATTTTTTGGGATAATCATCCAAAATAATGGTCTGATTCTGTCAACTAGTCTTTGTATTAGTAGTCATTATACACTATCACTTTTAACAAGTCTCTTTGTGCACGACAATGTACAAAGTGGTTCAAAAGTTATCTAAAGTAGGTGGTGTAGATGATAAGGACTTAATTGGTTATAATTTGGTCAAAAAGAACAGAGAATTGCGTGGGTTGAAATTATAAAAAATTTAATTAACTGGTAACAGAAATTTCTGCACAATTTACACGTAAAATAGCTGTCTATGCTAGTATGTAGTTATGGACAAATTAGACGTCTTTTTATTCTGAAGCTCATATATTAGTATCTCAAACATTATAAATGATCGATTCTATCATAGTTTTGAATAGAAATTTAAATAACATCAGTACAAAGTTTTAATAAGAAAATCCCATTTCTACCGATTAAACATACAGGAATTATGTCAAACTAATATTACAGATGGATATTAAAACTGACATCAACTTATCCACTTCACCTTTTCCAAGTTTTCCAACGGTGTTTATTTTGATAAAATTAGCTTCCAAAATCACTTTTACACGTCAAAATATCCTACAGTTAGAATCGGCTTCCAGCCTAACTGTATGCGCCTGTAAGATCTTTCTCATTCAAATCTCAATTGAAATACAGTTTCTGATCCAAAATTCTGCCTAAACATCGTTCTGAAATCAAGGCCAAATAATGAGGTATTCTACGAAGGGCACTTGGTACCTGCGAAATTTTTTGACAGGAGCCTTACCTATGTCAAATAGATAAGGTGCAAGTAGCTCAGGTGCCATTGTCAGCCGGTGCCCTTCGTGGAATACCTCCATATAATACTCATCACCATCCAATCACATGATTACCATCATCTAACTAACTTCCTTTATCAAACGGTGTCAGTCAGATTCTCACTAACTGAATGCATGTCACCTCGTCCCAAAGTGTTACACGCCATTTGCTCAGCCCCCTCGATCTAATGAGGATGTGGCCATGTGGCCCCCTGCACGGGGACCGCATGTCGCTCATAACTGGGCTATTTAGGAGCCAGGATCTCGGACCTAGATTATTGTAAACAAATGGGATTGACGCAATGTTATGTTGGATAGTGTACACTATACAGACTATACAGGGTGAATTTTTCAACTGGGCGTGGATGGCTACTTTCGAAACTATGAGAAATATCGAAAAACGTTGAAAGGAGTCTCGAGGCCGATTTTGACGAAAACTAAAACTGCATCATTGGATTTTAGATAAATCAAAAATCCTGGCCAGGAATCGAACCCGCTGATTTTGAAAAAAAAATCACACCCTGTATTCTTACACCGTTTGATAATGTTGCTAATAAGCATCAAATTCTGGGAAGTAATCAAATACGGCAAACTTAAGGAAATAGCTGATTTTTATGAAATTGCTATTTTTCCATGTTACTGTACATCTACTGAGCCATAATTTATTCGAAATTATAAAATTTCATGATTTTCAATGTCTCACTGTATTTGACGTTTCAACAATCCCACTGTACTTAGCAATACGACATTATTGAGTTGAACTAAAAATAGCATTATTTTAAAGAAGAAAAGGTAACTTATGTTTCAAATACAGTCTTTGCCTTGAAGATAAATCAGTTTTTTTATAATTGTACGTTTTCCTTAAGTTTGCCGTATATGATTACTTCCCAGAATTTGATCCTTATTAGCAACACTATCGAACGCTGTAATAATACAGGGTGTGATTTTTTTTTCCAAAATCAGCGGGTTCGATTCCTGACCAGGATTTTTGATTTTTCGAAAAACCAATGATGCAGTTTTAGTTTTCGTCAAAATCGGCCTCGAGACTCCTTTCACCGTTTTTCGATATTCCTCATAGTTTCGAAAGTAGCCATCCACGCCCAGTTGAAAAATTCACCCTGTATACATTCTGACGTCATTTAAGTATTAGACGAACCTTGTTGAAACTGTGAACCTTGTGATGTTTCCATGCGTTCAAGCGTTTTTGTAAGACGCTTCTGGGAACTCAAACTCTTTCAGATAAGAAGACTCTCTCCGCCATTGTTTTAAGACTAATACATATTGATTCTAAAGTTCCAGGTATTCTTGTTGATAACGATGTTTTTTTTTTAACTGGTCTGTCATAAAACAGTCATCTTGCAAAGATCGTTGCTACACCTAACAAGAAGGCGGTAAGGATGTAAGTAAGGCTGGAAGTACCTACGAGTAAGTCTCTCTAAAGCGACATCCTTAATTTTTATCGTAGACTTGCTTCCAGCAGTTGTCGGTTCAGTAAATCGTATAGGTACCTATATTTTTACTACAAATGAAATAAAACCGGTTTTCATTTTTTAACAGAGGAATATATTTAGGGCGTACGTTTCATTACCCACTTTTCTTTGAGTAATTCAAGTCTGAATACTAAGTACGTAGGTACTTAGTTACTTGAGTTTATTTATTTGAGTAAATAGAGGTAGGCAGTACCTCTATTTATTCAATTAAATAAACACAATAAATTATTAAATTCTCTCAAATAATTCACGGGCACTGAACCTAAGCTCTTTGAAAGGAAACAATAAAAATATTATGAAAGAAAAACTCGTACACGTACAAAACAGATGGCTAATTCTAAACTAAATCTCTTAAATTAGTACTATAAATTAAATAAAAGAACTACCTAACTATACTCCGTTATTTATCCTGAAAAAGTTCAATGACATTTAACAATAATTGGAACTGGCAGAATGGCCAATTCCATTTCGTTTGATTTGAAAAAAATAAGATTAATTTGTTTTAATTATAAGCCAGCCCTAAGTCCAATTGTGTTTATGTTTGTGTAGCCTGGTCTTCGGTCGACAACCCAGTTTGGAAAGCTTTAAGAAAATGTTTTCCTTTTTCTTTATTGATTTCAGAAATATTTCAATTATTAGTCATTAAGGCAATTACCTTAGGCTTGATGTGGGATATCTATGGAAACAAGGGATAAGTTTTCAAAAAACTTTCCCTTCTCCTCAGCTGTCGTTGTAACAATAGGACCCATATTTAAACCCGTTTAATACGATACGAGTTGAAGTTTGGACTTAGTCAGACAGTGCAAAATAAATACAGCGTGTATGATACGTTTCAACCTTTCCCGATCCGAAAGGAGTATATCTATGGGCATTCCCGTTTCATTATCAAATAGAGTACGAAGGTATATACATTGAATAAATAAATTATTCTTGAAAATATAGTTAGATATTGTTTTAATTACTTTACAGAACCAAAATCTGTGCCATTATGATTGATCCTTTATTTGATTGTTTGTATATAACGTTGCTTACTTTGAAAAAGAAGCGGAGTGCCGCCCTGTATAATATATTGGCATGTTAATTTTAACAATTTTGGTCGGGTATTTTTGTACTTATTATCTAAAAAATATTAGCATTACACAAAAAAGATACATCTCGCTCCTCCCACCGAATAATATCGTAATGTGATATAACGATACTTTGCGATTTATTGCATATTCATCATGTACGTACTCTCTTACACGTTGTCAATTTTTTTCACATTTTTCCTATGAGTACATTCCAAAATAGTACTTTTTTATTAACCATAGCCCTAATATTCCGTTACAGATTTATTGTATTTATTTACGCGAATAACCTCGCTTCTAGTGATTACGGATAGCACTCTTAATAAGAATTCCAGTATGTTACGATAACGATATTATTCGAGTAAGAACAGCAAACTCGTTTTATAGTAAAGTTTTTTAACAATACTATTCCTGTAGAAATTTTATTTCAAAACTATGGTTAATACTGGTTACTATATAATTATGTATAAAAAAAAATGCAATTACTTTTGCAATAGTTTACCGGAGGTGATATCTACACTCAATCTACGATTGCTGTATTATCTATTAACATGAGCCACAAGCATTCGCATCGCTTTCCTTTTTTCTAATGATATAGAAAGGAATAGAATATACCGAGTATGTGGCATACCACCCCATAGGACTTTGGCCCTGACAAAACACAACATCCGCACACTGAGGACCGATGATAAGATTATCGAGCTGGAGGAAGAATTGAGCAAAATGCGCTGGGATATCTTGGGATTATCTGAAATCCCAAGAGAGGGTCAAGATACGATAGTTCTAGATTCCGGCAACATGCTCTTCTACCGTAAATACCAGGGTGGTGTTGGATTTCTCGTCCGCAGGTCCCTCATCAACAACTTTATGAAAGTCGACAATGTGTCGAGCAGGGTAGCATACCTTATTCTCAGAATAATCAACCGATATCCGTTGAAGGTCATACAGGTAGATGCCGATCTCAACAAATTCTGATGATCAAGTAGAGGCATTGTATGAGACGATATTCGAGGCCATACATACCTCCGAATCATACTTCACCGTTGTTATGGGGGACTTCAGCACGAAGGTGGGCTCACCGAATGGCAATGAGTTGATAGTGGTTGGCATTTGTGTATGGGCAGGGAAATCATAGGGGCCAGCGACTGGTCGACTTCGTGGCAAAAGAAGAACTTCATTTAATGAACTCCTACTTCCAGAAGCGGCCAAGGCTATCCAGGGGGTGGATGAGTCCCGATGGTACTACCAGAAATGAGATCGACTTCATCATGACGACCAAGAAGCGAATATTCAGTGATGTCTCTGTGATCGCCAACGTAAAAACCTGTAGCGATCTTGAAAGGTGCTTGAAAGGTCTCGCCTGGTAAAGTCCACGCTCAAACCTGGTCCTGCCCACATCCAGAACACTGAAGACGTCTTGCAACTCGAACCGCACAATCGCTTCCAGTGCCTAACCGAATGCAAAACTGTGGACGAGATTAACAATGGGTTGGTGGAAACTGTCCTAACTGTGGGGTCCAAGTTCTTTAAGACCCCGCGCCGCAATAAGCCTCAAAAGCTCTCGAACGGAACCATCAAGTTGATGCAAGACCAGACCGCGATGAGGCTGCAATCTTCAGCTGATATGTCGGAATATGGCAAACCCAATAGACGAATCTCTAAATCAATGCGACGACGTGACCTGCGTGTCTATAGTATGTCACGGATCAAAGTGGCAATCGAGCGGAACCAGGGCTCAAAAGTCTTCGCAAAGAATTCGTCTATTGGGCAAAGCCAAATGACAAAGCTGAAGACGAACCGTCTCGAACGCTGGTTTGATGACTTCCAGCCTCCCGATCGAGCCGGTTTCAGAAATGGTTTTAGTACCATAGACCACATACACACGCTACGCCAGGTTACAACAGAGGAGTATGTAGCGTTTGTGGACTATGAAAAAGCCTTGCATTCAATCGAAACCTGGGCAGTATTGCAGTCCCTCCAACGATGTCATATCGACTACAGGTATATCGAAGTTACAGTGTTTGTATAGAAACGCCACCAATGTCCATCCGACTTCAGGAAGAGAGCACGAAACGAATCCGATTGCAGAAAGGCGTGAGACAGGGAGACGTTATTTCTCCGAAACTGTTCATGAACGCGTTGGGGGACGTTTTCTAGCTCTTGGAATGGAACGGACTCGGCATCAACATCAATGGCGAATACATTATACATCACTCACCTTCATTTTGCCGATGATATAGTCATCCTGGCAGAATTGTTGGATCACCTCAATGCTATGCTCAGCGACCTCAGTATCGTTTCCCAACGAGTCGGCCTTAAAATGAACATGAGCAAGACGAAAGTCATGATGAACGTGGCATCCGTATCGGTTGTGGCTCGAAGTTGTAGACCAGTATACTTACCTTGGACAGATTGTTCAGTAAAGTAGGTCCAACTTCGAGAAAGAGGTCGCCCGAAGAATCCAACTCGGATGGGCAGCGTTTGGGAAGCTACGTGATATCTTCTCATCGAGAATCCCACAGTGTCTCAAGACAAGGGTGTTTAACCAGTGTGTGTTGCCAGATTACATATGGCTCTGAAACGTGGTCTTTGACTGCTGGCCTTTTAGAGAGACTATGAGTCACTCAACGAGCAATGGAAAGAGCTATACTCGGAGTTTCTTTGCGGGATAAAATCCGGAAGACGGATATTCTGCGAAGAACCAGAGTCACCGACATAGCTCTTAAAATTTGCAAGTTGAAGTGGCAATGGGCAGGCCACATCACTCGTAGAACTGACAACTGATGGGCAAGAAAGGTTCTCGAGTGGCGACCAAGGACCGGAAGACGCAGGTAGGCCTCCCACTGGGTGGACCGACGACATCGTAAGAGTCGCGGGCAACCGATGGATGCAAGTGGCGAATTTTCGTTCGGCGTGGCGGTCTAAGGGGGGGGCACATGTTCAACAGTGGACGTCTTCCGGCTGTTGATGATGATGATGGGTTTTCTTTTATGAGAAACCCATAGTTTTATTGAAAGTTAAATTTCTAATAATGGATATTACTTAACAGGCAATTGAATAATAAAATAGCATTAAAACAATAAGTCAAAATAGAATACATATTATATCGGCGAAAATCCCAGTTATAGTCTATTACCGTTTATGTTTGGATGTCTTTGTTCAACGAATAACATTGTAGTACACTATTATTGTGCACGCTGTCTTTTTTGTTTTTACGCGAATAATATCGTAATGTTTTGTTACGAAATAATGTTTTTGTAACGTATCCAGTAAAATATATTTTCTTTAATAACTTGGTCCTGATATAATAAAAAATAGATACGTTTTTTCAGAATGATTCTATAAAAAATTACCTTTCATTTGATATATAAATCATTCTCTTAGGTTGGACAATTTTTACAATAATCATAAAAAACCACTGTTTTATTTTTCCTGTAAAATTTGAATTTATCGATTACGATATTATTCGGTGGGAGGAGCGATCTAATCTGTAATCCTATTAATACCTCGGGTCAAATTGGGTGTTTTTTAACATGTAGATATTGTGTTTCGACTTTGGATGCTTAAACAAATTTATTGACCGATAAAATATACAGAATCAAACTGAAAATGGATAAACAGACTACAATAAATATTCAATTTAAGCACGAAGCGAAAAACTAATATGTACAGTCAGTGACAGCAATAATGTTTTACTAACCATACTACAGTAAAATAAAATCAAATAAATGTTATCAACATAGTGCATTTTCGGCACTACGCCGTTAACTTTTATTTTTATCACCCTATAAAATGCAACAATAAAATATTTATGATAATTACGACTTTGTTCGCAGTTTCACTTTGTTTTATTACGATGCGTTTGTAAATAATGTTTGCAAGAGCACGCAACGTTATGCTAGTAAAAATATTTTAAAGTAGAAAATTAGCAGTTTTTAATGACTGAGAAGTTTCACATAATAATATGTGCACATACAACAATTTTATCACCTAACAAAAGCTATTTAAAAATATTGACTAACTACTGAAAAATTGGTTATAGAAATCCAAATAATATGCATAAACAGTGGTGATTTCCGCCGGTAAACCAACAAGGCTTTAAATCAATTAAATAATGGTAAATATTTCAGTCCTATTTATCATTACCATTAGTTCTGTTCGGTTAGCTTAGCCATTATCAACACTCATTAATCACATCAATATATTGTAATTTATCATAGACCACATCCTGGTAAAAGTTCAACTCAACAACAAAACATTTTAATTTCCCTCGTGCATGACATCACAAATATAATTTATGACCTGTTTCAGATATCAAATGGATTCACCTGACAATACATAAAGCCTCTGAATTCGCACACGGAAATGATAAATTCTTTATCAAACACAACACGAATTATCACCTTTGTCAATTTTTTAACAAATGATAGACACACAAAAATGCCTGTCGTCCTTTCCGGGGACATTGAGGATTAGGCAAACAGGCAACTGTCCTACCGGCAACGTTTGGCGGGCGCGAGTCCAGCTGCTAGGCAGTAAAAGCCAGTAGACGAGAAAATATTTTGGAAACTTTCATCGCTGTGATATGAGCGAAAGTTCGATTGCGTCGGGCGATTAGTCGCCATCAAATATTTTCTTTCTGTTTTGTCAATGACTCGCAGGCCAATCTAATAGGTGGTCGTCTAGTTAACCAGATCTGTGCTAATTTAGTCATTGGTCTGCTATATACAAAGCGAGAGTCTCCAAATAATTCAGCTCGCCGAGTGGAAGATTTTCTTTGATAGCTCCTGTCGTTACGATACCTATACATAATAATCTATTGGAGAGAGTTATATCTGACGATATACATAATAATCTATTGGAGAGATTTATATCTGACGATATACATAATAATCTATTACAGAGGCTTCTCTTCTCTCTGACTCGGCGTGGGACCTATATCTAGTTACTTATTATACGTTCCACGAGCGAGAACATATTAGACGACTAATCGCTCTTCGTTAACTGTAGGACGAAGGTCTTACCAAGTTTCCCATTTTATTTCATTCCCATTTTGTTAAAACACAAACCTCTCTTTTCTTTTTCAGCGGAAAACAAGCGCTGCTAATGATTAAATGTCCCACGATAACACGTCCCAAAAATATTGCTCTCATTTCCTTCCAGTAGGAAGAAAATGGCGATTTAATGAGTATAAACTCAACAGAATGGCTGAAAAATAACTGGAATCTCTACACATTTAATTACTTGCTAGACACTTAATTAGTTATAAAAAGAAAATTAACTTTTATTTAAAACTAGCTGTGCCCGCGACTTCGTTCGCGTGGATGTCGGAATCGAACAATGTATTTTTTTAGTTCGAAGCGCTTAATTCTGGCCACGTTGTTCATATAAACCCTGTATTTAGAATTTTCTAAGATTTATCAAGAATATTTGACACTTCTATTCCAGGTTTATGTAGAACTATTTTTCCTAATGCCCGCTCTATGCACTCCACTCCATTCCAGTCCATTCCAGTCCATTCCAGTCCATTCCAGTCCATTCCAGTCCATTCCAGTCCATTCCAGTCCATTCCAGTCCATTCCAGTCCATTCCAGTCCATTCCAGTCCATTCCAGTCCATTCCAGTCCATTCCAGTCCATTCCAGTCCATTCCAGTCCATTCCAGTCCATTCCAGTCCATTCCAGTCCATTCCAGTCCATTCCAGTCCATTCCAGTCCATTCCAGTCCATTCCAGTCCATTCCAGTCCATTCCAGTCCATTCCAGTCCATTCCAGTCCATTCCAGTCCATTCCAGTCCATTCCAGTCCATTCCAGTCCATTCCAGTCCATTCCAGTCCATTCCAGTCCATTCCAGTCCATTCCAGTCCATTCCAGTCCATTCCAGTCCATTCCAGTCCATTCCAGTCCATTCCAGTCCATTCCAGTCCATTCCAGTCCATTCCAGTCCATTCCAGTCCATTCCAGTCCATTCCAGTCCATTCCAGTCCATTCCAGTCCATTCCAGTCCATTCCAGTCCATTCCAGTCCATTCCAGTCCATTCCAGTCCATTCCATTCCAGTCCATTCCAGTCCATTCCAGTCCATTCCAGTCCATTCCAGTCCATTCCAGTCCATTCCAGTCCATTCCATCCAGTCCATTCCAGTCCATTCCAGTCCATTCCAGTCCATTCCAGTCCATTCCAGTCCATTCCAGTCCATTCCAGTCCATTCCAGTCCATTCCAGTCCATTCCAGTCCATTCCAGTCCATTCCAGTCCATTCCAGTCCATTCCAGTCCATTCCAGTCCATTCCAGTCCATTCCAGTCCATTCCAGTCCATTCCAGTCCATTCCAGTCCATTCCAGTCCATTCCAGTCCATTCCAGTCCATTCCAGTCCATTCCAGTCCATTCCAGTCCATTCCAGTCCATTCCAGTCCATTCCAGTCCATTCCAGTCCATTCCAGTCCATTCCAGTCCATTCCAGTCCATTCCAGTCCATTCCAGTCCATTCCAGTCCATTCCAGTCCATTCCAGTCCATTCCAGTCCATTCCAGTCCATTCTAGTCCATTCATATTATGTGAACCGATTACGATGAAACAAAATACATAATGTTATTTCAACATAAACACGTCTATTCCAGGTTTTCTTTTAACGCCATCTGCCGTGCGTTGAAATTGTATTTATTTGAATACTGTAGTTTTTCTATTCGAAGTTAGATCGCGCGACTGACGTACGAAATAATTGTGTGAGACTAAAGTGCACCCGTAATTTTACTTCTGAAACACTTTTAATTCAAATATCTTTTGATAGACTGAACCGATTCCAATGAAACAAAAACTAAATTCCTCTCCAAGTTACGCTTAATCGTTGTGTATAAAAGTTATCTACATTAATTGCGTAGATTTTATGTGATACCTGGACAAATACACAGACAAACAGATAAACAGACAAACAGACAAAAATTCTAAAAATGCTAGAAATGGGTTCTATTGGTTATCCTTTAATACCCTGGCTATATTTTTTGAGTTTTTTTTTAATGTACAAAAATAACTTTTCTACAGTTTTATTATATGTATAGAATAGAATATAGATTTTATTATATGTATAGATATAGATAGATAATTTTAGTTGAATTGTAGTGGTTAAAGAGTATTTTATTTCGATTGTGATATAATTGTAATAACTATATGTATAATCGTAAAGACGTGACGTTGTTATACAAAAAATCATCTATTTAAATTGTATTTATACCTGTGGTCCGACCCTTTTTTTTTGCTTGGTAAAATGATCAAATGATTCCTCCCACCCCGGGCAGGGCCGGAGGGACTGTCAGGCTTGTTCTGACTAAAATCCACGGTATCCTTCAGGCGTCGTCTGTCCCTCAGGTATTACAAACTGCCCCCTTATTCAAAATGATAATAAAAAAACGTCCGACTAAGCACTATAGGTATAGTCAACTAAACTCCAAAACACACAGTCCCAGTAAAAGTTCCCGACCATAATAAATCATGAGCCGTCACGCCAGGGACCGTCTCTGAACTCTCCGAAAGGCTGCGATAAGCATGACAGTTACGTCACGAACTTGAATTGTGTGTAAAAATGTGGAAAATTACTTGTTTCAGGCCCATAAAATTGACGATTATTATCTATTGCTATTGTGTAAGCAATTCTGAAAAATTAGAGAACGTGTTATAGTAGTCTACCAAGCACATTTGCTATTAATTGTAAGGGTTCGAATTTCGATTTTAGAAAAATATTATAAGGTGTTGTAGGTGAAAATTTGTGGCTACTTGATGTCAATGGTCTTGGCGTTTATAAGCGACTTCAAAAAAGGAGGATGTTATCAATTCGACTGTATTTTTTTTATGTCTGTTACCTCGTAACTTGCGACTGGGTGAACCGATTGTCATGATTTTTTTTTTATTTGAAAGCCTTTGCTTCCCTTGTGATCACTTTTTACCATTTCATCATTTCAATCAATCCATTGTCACCATTTCAATATCTGATGATGGGGTCCTGTGAGAAATCGAGGGCAACCCTCAAATTTTATAGGCCTATTTTTAAGTGGTAAAATCATCAAATGAGTCCTCCCAACCCGGGCAGGGCGGGAGGTACTGTCAGACTCGTACTGACTAAAATCCACGGTGTCCTTCGGTAGCCCTTTGAGTACCGAAGGCGCGGTATACGTATGTCCCGCAACCCCGGCAAGGCTATGGCCCTCTATTGGGTGTCCCCGTCATGATGTCAATGGTCTTGCTTGTTTTAAAAAAAGAAAATGTTGTCCCACGCTTTGCTCGTCTTGTTGACTTGTGGGGTACACCTCTCTTAAAATTAATCAGGCTGCTGCACAACCTGCTTGATGTTAAATTATAATTTGCAGAAACGACTGCCTAATTCTTGTATGTTTTAATTAATTAGATATTTCAGAGTTTTGAAAAATTTGCGTCGTTTCTCCGTCACTTAGGTTTACGTAATAAATTGAAAAATACGGGTCGAATATTTTTTGATAATTTAACTGACGGACTAATTACAGTTTTGAAATAAGTTAAATAGCCAATTCGAGGTTTGTGAGATGTATGGGCGTTCATTATTCTTTTATACTAAAACTACTGATCGGTTTTGAATATTTCGTTCGAAGATAGTTTTTAACCTGGATTTACACAACCATAATAGTATAACGTTGTGTTAGCTCGCTAGTTTAAAATAATTATATAAAATATTAGAAAATTACCTAGCAATGGAAATACCCATGACTGATCTTTTGAGCTTGAGAGCAGTGTGATGCCCCCTGGGGTATCGATCCCGACTTACGAATTCTACGTCGTAGATTCAAACCCCGCCAGGCGTATTACATTGTGTAATTTATTTCATCACCACTGCTCTCGAAACGTTGAAGGAATTCATCGTGAGGAAACCGGCTTGTCTTAGAACCAAAAAGTCGAAGATATGTGACATCTAACAATCCATCTGGGCCCGCGTTGTGGATTATGGCCCACTCGCTCTCCCAGAGAGGAGGCCTGTGTCCCTGCAGTGGGAACATTATAGGCTGATGATGATGATGATCTTTTGGTCACAACCGCTACATCTGGGGTTCCGTTGTCAAAAGTCGGACAAAGTGAATTTCTCTACAACCGCCACGGAACCTAGCTGGTTGACAGTAACAAAAACTTGCGCCCCTGGTAGGCCTTTCCATAGTTACTGCATCAATAAATAATGGTATCCGCACTTTATAACCTCCATAAAAGATCAGTAAGAATAAAAGCAGCACCATATTGATACATTTTCAGGAATATTACCTTTTATAGAGGAGAATTTGAATTTCAGTAAGTAATGACCAGTAGATAGTAAAATGTCGTCTGTATAAAGATGTGTGGGAGGTCATAACTGCAGTGAAGCATGAAATACGAGCTTTTGTTCATGATCAGCTGGTGGTTGTGTTGAAAATGGAAGATCTTTTTCAGTTACAGGTGCAATTATTCAGTAGTAAGTATACCTATCTGTTTGAAACTGAAACTTGTAATTGAAACTGTTGATTGTCTTCATACATAATTATGTACATTCATGCAAGTACGAAATACTGCGGGATAAATGGTAGCCTATGTGTTATACCATATGCCCGGGTCGACGGCGCGTCGTGTTCCACGCGCGCCTCAAAGAGCTGTCAGCAAAATGACGGGGCCCCCTCTCAGAGGGCCAAAGCCTGCCGGGGTCGCGGGACTTATTTCTATTACCGCGACCCCGGAACATAAAGGGCTACTGAAGGACACCGTGGATTTTAGTCAGTACAAGTCTGACAGTACCTCCCGCCCTGCCCGGGGTTGGAGGTCTCATTTGATGATTTTACCACGATAAAAAAAAAAAAAAAAAAAAAAAAATGTGTTATACCATAACCTCTTCACTTCCACTATCTCTGAGCCAAACATCAATACGTCATGCAATGTTACTAGTAAGTATGTTGCATATTTTAGTTCCTGAGACACGCAATGTTTAACCCGACTTGTAGTAGTAAGCCTAATATAAAAATTAAAATTGAGGCCAAAAGTAGCATGCCAAATACACATCCAGCCTGCAATTTTGATTGCAAAAATTCCTACCACTTATCAACTAAAAATATTTTAAATTGCCAAACTGAAAATCAATTTAGTAATAATAAGAAATTATTCAATTTGCGTGACTTCAATCATCGTGACTACTTTAAAGAATTGACTTTGACTTTGGCCTTGCCTTTCATTGCAACTTACAAATTAAAAGATTTATCAACCGTTACTAATTCATTCATAAAAATGCTTAATGCCTAATGATTTTCCCAATGTTGGGACACAGTCACACAGGCCTCCTTTCTATATTTAAGATGGAGAGGACCGTAATCCATCACGCGGTCCCAGTGCTGATTAATACTCGTAGATGTCGTAGGTTCTAGAACATCCTGGTTTCTTCACGATGTTTTCCTTCACCGTTTTGAGAGGAATGGTGATGAAATAAATTACACAAAGTAATAGACGGCTAGGTTTGAACTGATGACTTTTAACTCGTAAGTCGGGACTTTTACCACTGGGTTACTACAACTCCAGATTCATGATGCTAACATGGAATTCAAACATATCAACTAGAAATTGCCAATGGCGTTGAATTTTAGTAAGTATCTTATTAATATTAGAAGGTTGAAAGGAGAGCAAATAAATTTCTATATTTTTTAATAGCTATTAGGTAACATTTAAAGGCTAATTTAGGTTGGCATAAACACTTTCGCTTATAACTTGTATTTTTTTCTATTACTTTCTATTTCGTGCAGTAACACGATTTCTATATTTTTTTAATGATTTTGCTTTGAAAAGCAACTCCATTTTTTTCACAATAGAAAGTTATTTCAAAACATTTTGCTCTATTGCCAATTTTGATACTGTAAATACGTAAGTATTTTCAACATGTGTGTTGTCAAATAAAAGTAGCAAGCACCTTTTTTAAATCAAGTCATATTCCTCAGTAAGATAGATATCGCGGGCAAGTGGACGGTAAGTAATGGGTGGTACTCACCGTCCGACATGGATCATACCCGGGTCGACTTCACTTCGTATTGTACGCGTACCCATAGACGCTTCATAGAGGGCCAAACGCCTACCAGGTTTGCGGAACTATCGAAACGGAAAACCGTGACCCTGTAACTTTGAATTTTTTTATATAGTAAGTATAATATATTATAGCAACCCGGAGGTTTTAAGTCAGTACGAGTCTGAAAGACTGACAGTTCTTGCCGTTCCACAGAGAGCAGGGGACTCATTTGATAATTTTTTATACCCACAAAAAAGGTAGAAAGATACATACATATCCACGCCTAAAAAAGGTCCTTTTCATTAAACCCTGGTTTACCCGCAAATGATAAATTATTTTTACCGTGAGGCCCTAAACGACATTTAATTTTAATTACGACTGTAATTACAAGGTAAGGGTAATTTAGAGGGCTGTTGAGTGATACCTAATGACCAATGAAAGTTCGTATAACAAGTTTTAATTAGCTGATTATATTCTTTGAAACAATAAGCTTTCGTGTTATCTTACTGCTAACCTTTAATGTACGAATAGTCATAATTGTAGAATCTGAGCAAGTCGGGTAATTATATCTACTAATTAAAATATCATATTTCCAATAATGCGGATTAGTTACTGTAGGCATAGAATAAATAAAATTACTACTTTAGGTAAATTTTAAAACAAATGAAGCCAATGGAAAAAGCTAGTTTTAAACTATTTGTTTCTTCAGGTCTTTCAGGTTGCCAGCCAGCTGTGGGATGATACTGGCTAGCACTGCTAGAGCAGTGTTAGCTTATAAGTCCATGTTTCTGCTATTTAGGCAATGGTTTGTCTATCAGGCAATATCAAGTATTGTAATCATTGATAGTACGATTGTTAAAGAAGGTACACACGGCTGCACATCAAGCTATACAAAACCAGTTTGTCTTGGTCTCGCTTTGTACGATTTATACACACAATAAACGATCAGCTAATACTGATTTTGTATAGCTTGATGTGTAGCCGTGTGTACCATCTTTAACAATCGTACTATCAATGATTAGAATATTTGATATCAATTTGAAGTACCAACTTATAATTGTAAAAGTATTAAATAAACTCATTTGTTTAAATTGCTTTAATTGTTCCTTGTTGGCGTAATGTGAAATAGACGATTTATTTTTTATTTTTATGGAAACAAGACACCAATTTGTAACAGAAGGTATCATTTTGTCAATGAGTGGTCAAACCTACCATTAAGTTTTTTTAACAATTATCAATTAGCGTTCCATGCAATTGCGTGTCCTTGATTATTCCGGTAAAAACAGTCAGACACCATTAATTTTGCAATTACCGGTTTTAAGACTAGACATTAAAATTTGAGTCACAACATCAGGATATGCATTCACACCGCTACAAAAAAAAATAGAACATCAACCATTGTGAGAATACAATAAAATATTGCAGAAATCAATCGAATATAAGCCTTAACGTGACGTCATAACAGCGGAATTATAGTAACAGCCATTTATGAATGACGCAGCTGTGGACAGAAGAATGACTCATGCTGTCCCGTTTACTCGCCTAACTTAACTGTTTAATTTGATCTTTAAGTTCATGCGAAAGAGTTGAGTTTCGCTTAGCAGGGTGAAGCAATAAATGTGTACAACTTTATTGACAATGCGTGCGGCCGTGCGCGGGCGCATTGTGAGCTACTGTCGTTATGTCAGTGTGACATATGGTGCCGCGGACGACGCACGTCTGTGCTGATAAATAAAATAAATTGGCGCGAACATTTTTAACGAACAAAAATTATTAGTGACTGTTACAGTGCAAGTTATTTTGATAACCAAGTTTTGTGATGACAGAAACATTCAAATACGTTACGAGGATCATATTTGTGACAATATTTTACTACACTTTGATATGCGTGTTCAAAGAAATCAAGCGATTCTGGCCCGGAATTGATTCAACAAACGCAAATTGACGTTGGATTTATACCTAATTTATTGCTGTTTGCAGACAATTAATTGGTGAGTACTACCCACATTTTTACAAAAAAACTTCGGTTGGCATAAAAAAACAGTTTATTTGAAGATTCGTTTCGAAGATTTGGATTGGTCAATTTTTTTTATAACGGGCTTAACAAAATGAAGATAGGTGGTTCCAAAAAAAGTACCTTTTAATTATCAAACCACCTAAAGAATGGGTTAAGCAAAGTATCTTTTTATAACAACAATATTGAAAAAATAATTGAATTCCATTGTAGATTTGTAGCACTTATTGACAAAATAACTAATCAACAACAGGTCCTATTGATTGTACATAACAACACTATTTCGCAAACAAACAATGTTTTTCATTCATTTTTAACAATGTCAACTAAACGACTAGGCGGCAAAAAAGTTTTCAGGGGGCCTAAAATGGCTGTAGATACAGTTAATTTGTGACCATTTTACCAATTGTTACGTAGGTAATTCATATGATTTTTCTCAAATCATAGGTAATCATCACCTTAGTAGTCTTTTCAGACTCACATGTTTTTGACATATTAAGATTGTTGATAGTTGAATAGTTTTGTTTTATTCTGCGTCGTGTTGATAAATCCTTTGGTAATAGGCAAATGAGATTTTCCCAGAATTGTATCATCTCTTGATAATGTTGCAGTAGAGGCCTCAGTCAGACAAGTCAAGCTAGAGGTGGAGATTCACAAGGAAACAGGATTTTATTAAAATATCAATAGGCATCAAAACAAAGAATTAAGTTGTTGAAACTGAGCTGTTAAAAAAGGAAATGTAAAAAATTAATAAAGCATAGACTAAAAAGAACAATGGTAAATTAACGACAAACTATCAACCAGCAATAATAACTAACCCCAACCTCAGACCAACAAAAAAAGAAAGACGGCGCGCCGCGAACATCATAAGTGAAGCCACCGAAACCGTGCTCCTGCAAGTAAACATACACGCTCACGCACACACCTACACTAAAACCATGCTCATCGCTCTTAGTTCGTCACGAGTCGTCGTCAAGTAAACTTAGATTTAAAACATAGAATTATGCCTTCCTGTGTAGTGAAAAGTTACAAAAACAACAGCAAATCACATAAAAAGTCTCACGGAATCACTTTTCACTTGTAAGCACATGAAATAACATCGATTCTCTATTAATAAACTGTGAATTTTAGGTTACTTGGAACAAAAAACCTCAACGAACGAAAGCAGTGACATACAGTGTGAGGGTTGCCATAATACGATTTAAAATTTCCCCATTCGGTTAATAATGGGTTAATATAAATATGATTGCAGGTAAGGAGTATAAAGGCAATTTAATTAAATGTGTCATTGAAAAATACTTAAATGTACGATTTCACCACTTGTATTGTCAAACGGGCTGGTATCCGCAACTCCACGTCAGATGCGCGTATTTTGCGTGATTTCACCACTTTTCCAAACAAGAAACTATTTCACTAACAATAAAATCTAAAAGGCAGCAATTTAAAAAAAATCGTTTTCGTTACCATTTATTTCTAAAGGTATTACTTTTTCTTTAGAGTCAGTGATTTGTTATGGTGGTATTTTTGAATTTAATAAAGTTGATTGAAAATATAAGTTTTTTTTTTGGAGTAGAATCCTTCGCAACAATTGAGGCACAATACCATACTTAACAATATTTTATTCGTATAGTCAATATAATATAATATTATTTACTAGTTCATAACCTCAAAAATATCCCCAGATTATAGGGAAAAAATTTAACAAATGGCAACCCATCGATACACACATAGATAAAAAGGTGGCTTCACTTTTGATGTTCGCGGCGCGCCGTCTTTCTTTTTTTGTTGGTCTGAGACCCCAACAAACTTTCAGACTCACGCACAGCAATACCAATACCAAGAAAATTTCCAAAAATATCCTAACGTTAGGATATCCTTTTGAAAGATAAAACAAACATGTTCCGTCGGATGTCCGTCGTCACTGTAAACGAGTAGACATGTCCATATTATGACAGTCGTTCATTCCCCTTATTCCTAATTTGGATGCTTCTTATCTTACTTACTCAGCAACTTGTAATAATTGTTTCGTTTGTTTTATTTAATTGTTTATGCGTATCTTTATCAACATTGTTGATAATATTTGAATCAACAATGCTGCACTGTTTGTATATTAGATTTTTAATATATATTTTAATTATTAAAGTCACTGTAAACCCATCTACTGATATAGTTTTTTGGCTGTTTTAAGAACACGAGACTGATCAATACCCTAAGATAATTTTCATCTTAATTTATTCCAATAACAAAGTTAGTTATTTTAAATCAATAAAATTCATTTTCAATTCTTCATACATACCTTTATCTTAATATACAGGGTGAATTTTTCAACTGGGCGTGGATGGCTACTTTCGAAACTATGAGGAATATCGAAAAACGTTGAAAGGAGTCTCGAGGCCGATTTCGACGAAAACTAAAACTGCATCATTGGATTTTAGAAAAATCTAAAATCCTGGCCAGGAATCGAACCCGCTGACTTTGGAAAAAAAAATCACACCCTGTATTGTTACACCGTTTGATAGTGATGCTAATAAGGATCAAATTCTGGGATGAAATCATATACGGCAAACTTAAGGAAATGGCTGATTTTTATGAAATTGCTATTTTTCCATGTTACTTTACATCTACTGAACCATAATTTATTCGAAATTATAAAATTTCATTGTTTTCAATGTCTCACTGGATTTGACGTTTCAACATTCCCACTGTACTTAGCAATACGACATTATTGAGTTGAACTAAAAATAGCATTATTTTAAAGAAGAAACGGTAACTTATGTTTCAAATACAGGCTTTGCCTTGAAGATTAATCAGTTTTTTTGTAATTATACGTTTTCCTTAAGTTTACAGTATATGATTACTTCCCAGAATTTGATCCTTATTATTTATTTATTTATTTATTTTATTTATTTATTTATTTATTTATTTGGCTTCTCAACAATGAGTACACTGTTACTTTATAATTATTACATTGCAAACTTATGTCTAAGCGTCTCATCACTTGCAGAAAAGCACAGCATGTACTACATTATGCGCAAATAATAACATAATAAATTATTATAATTTGTTTGAAAATAGAACACAGATTTTAAACATAAAATAATTATAGCTTGATTGATTAGATTAAGTCAAATTACATATACGATTTAATAAAATTGGATTCGGTTAAATTAATTAATTAGTTAAACTGAATAAATTAAATTGAATGATCATGATTGAATAAAATTGGTTACATTTAATGTCAATTATCAAATAACATTAAGATTAAGATATAATACACATTTAAAAATGAAATTGAAAATGAAATTGAAATGAAAGGAGAATTAATCAATTGGTAAGCACTGCCTTTTTTAGAGCCGATACTGATATATTAAAGAGATCAATGGCCACTTCATGCTCTTTGTATGTAGCATACATTCTAGAAAGTGGACAGAACTGTCTCAAGTTGGTATGACATCTTGGCATGCTGAAGAGTCTTCTATTGGAACTTCTAGGCAGATTACGTGGCACATGGAATAATACCCTACTTAGCAAATCGGGACAGTTCAATGAGCCCGTTACTAGCTTCTTGAGAAAAACCAAATCCAGCATATTCCTACGCTTCTCAAGCGACACCATCTTAAAATGCTTAAGTCTGTCTAGGTACGAGTTGAGCTTTTTACCCATTTTATAGGTGTATGTAAGATGCCATAAGAACCGTTTTTGCAGCCGTTCAATACGCTTGATGTGGACCTGATACACAGGTGACCAGACCACACTACAGTACTCGAGATGGCTTCTCACTAACGAGTTGTACATAATTATTTTTATTAACGGTTTTTTGAAGTTTTTACACTCTCTCATAACGAAGCCTAGCATCTTTGATGTTTTTATAATAACTTTATCGACATGCTCGACAAAACTTACCTTTTTATCAAGCTGAACGCCCAGATCCCTTATACTATCCACTTCCTCGAGCCGCTCACCATTCAATTTGTACACTGATTGTATAATATTTTTGTTTTTTGTAAATTTGATATGATGGCACTTTTTTACATTTAGAGACATTTTATTGTGTTCGCACCACTTGGTGAGACGGTCCAAGTCAGTTTGGAATAGTATCGCGTCCGCAGGATTTCTTATAGACTTTATGGCTTTGAGGTCATCAGCGAATAGGAATATATTTGAGTTCGGGAAGCATTTGTAAACATCATTAATAAAAAGAGTGAATAAAGGCGGACCCACATGAGATCCCTGCGGGATTCCCGATGTTGCAATATAGGGATCCGAAGAGAAGCCATTTACCACAACCTTAAGCATCCGACCAGACAAGTATGTTTGAAACCAGCCTAGGAGAGGGTCCGTAATGCCATAGATTTTAAGCTTTTTGACGAGCAGTTTATGGTCTACTGTGTCAAAAGCCTTGCTGAAGTCGGTGTAGACTGCGTCGACCTGTACACGCGCATCGACCGCTTCAACAATGCTCTCAACACAGGTCACCAAATTAGTAGCTGTCGATTTCCCCTTTATAAATCCATATTGGCTGTCTATAATCAGCTGTGATAAATGCCTAGATAACACAGGGCATATGAGGGCTTCAAATACCTTTGCTAGTATGGAAAGAATAGCGATGGGCCTGTAATTGCTCACACTGGACTTGTCACCGCTTTTGAAAATAGGCACAATTTTGGTTTCCTTCCAGATGGTCGGAAAAGTACCTCGGAGTAAAGAATGATTAAATATGATGCTTAATGGCAATGACAAAACATCTGCCAGGTTATGTAAAAACAAAGCAGGTATATTATCTGGGCCAGCCCCTTTGTAGACGTCTATTTTTTTTAGCTCTTTGCGAATCTGATCTTGAGATATAGTTATTTGGCCTAACATGCAATTGCTTATGCAGCTATCTATGTCACCTGCACCTGTATGGACACCATTTCCATCACTGCTACTATATACCTTAGAGAATTGGGATGCGAAATAGTTACATATGTCATTAATATTATCAGAGGTGTTTATTCCATCTGACATTGAACTGGGGTAGTTACTAGTACCGCCTCTTTTAATTTTCAAGTAACTCCAGAAATATTTTGGGTTTGAGGTAATTTTGTGCTCTACATCAGCAATGTGGGCATTGTAGCAGGAAGTAGCCATGCGGTCACACCTTTTTCCAAGTAAATCTAGTGCAATAATGTCCAAAGGATTGTTGTACTTTTTAACTTTCAATCGAAGACGGTTCCTTTCGTTTAGTCTTTTAATGAGCTGTCTAGAGAACCAATACGGATATTTAGTATCTTTTATTGGTACCTTTGGAACGTAAGACCTAATCAGCCCATACAATAAATTATAAAAGATATCTACCATCTGATCTATAGTCATGCTAGGATGAAGTTCGGATGACCAATTGATCTGCTCCAACGCTGCTTTAATAGCCACGTAATCTGCCTTGAAATAATTTAGCCTAGTTTTCCTATTACAATGTCGTTGCTTCTTGAAACAGGTAAATGAGAGTTCACACAGCACAGGTGGGTGGTGGGCATCTATTTTAGAAAGTATATCTACTGGTGCACTTACTACAACGTGATGATCCAAGTTGGTTAGGACTAAATCAAGAATTCTATTATTGTGATTGTTTAAATAATTTAACTGTCTTAAGTCGTTTTGCAAGATAAAATCCCAAATAGTCTGTTCCAAGACTGTGCACGTATTTTGAGGAGCTCTTATCAGATCACCATCCGTCCCGAACCAGTTCATAGTACCAATATTAAAGTCGCCAACAATTAAACATTCATTGACATGTTCCAAGACATTGTTAGTATTAGCAACGAAATGATCCAATACTATGGGCTGTAAGGGTGACGGCAAGTATACAGTACAAATATGAATTACTCTAGATGTCTTACCCCCTTTGAATGATAACTTGACCCAGAGATCATTGCAGGAACTTTCAAATTTGGGCAATCTCTGTGATTCAAATTTTGTAGATACAGCGATAAGAACGCCACCACCGTCTGATTTATTATTCAAAATATTATTGGATCTGTCTCGCCTATAAATAACGTAACGCCCATCCATGATCTCTGAATCAAAGATACCATCCAGTAGCCAAGTTTCCGTAAACATTATAACATCGTAAGAACAGCATGCAACTTTTTGGTAAATGTCAATCAGCTTTGTCCTAATCCCCCTTACATTCTGATAATAAATTTTTAAATTATCGAAATTGATATCTGACAAAACTTATACCTTATCCTGTACACTTTTTTTTAATGATTAAAGTAATTTTTCCAGCGACCCTGTATCCCTGATATATTTATAGTCTGCACCATCCGATTTTCTGACAAAAATCTTACCAGCACGGACCCATACATACTGGTATCCTAGGCTCTTTGCTTTAATCCTAGTCGCGGCATGCAGCGCCTTGTTAGTTGGTGATAAATGTTCAACTATGTAGACACTTTCTTTTTTACCGCCAAGCCCAAGAAGGGAGGTGTTAAGTTTCTCCTCAGAAGTTTTATTCTTATTGAACTTGATAGCAGCTGCCAAAAAGTGGTCTCGAACACGTGGACTGCTGAATTGAACAACGATGGACTTCGGGCGGTTACTAGTTGGAGTTTGCTTAGCAATTCTTGTAACATGATGGATATGATTTTCAGTTAAGTCGCCAGATATCACCTTACTAATGTTCAGGACAGTCGATATTAGATTTTCATTTTTGTGCTCTGGGAGACATTGAATTTCCACATTGGTCGAACGTGCTTGTTGTTCCATCTGAGTCAGTCTGGCACCTAGGTCACTGACAGTAGTTTTGAGCTGCTCATTTTCCTTTTTCAGATCATTAACAACTTTGGTATTTAAACAAAACTCAGTCTTCATTTCCTCAAACTTGACATTCATAAATTCCATTGATGTGTTAAGTCCTTCTAATTTGTCCGTAATAGCCTTCATCTGCGTATTAACATAAGTCGCCAAAGTTTGGTTAAGGTGTCGCATAAGTTCGTCTATCTGTTTTTTCATGATGCGAGAGACTTCGCCAGATGTAACAGGAGCTTCGTCATTGGGGATAGTTACCGAAGGCTCTTTCTTTCTACGTGTTACATTAAGATCACTAGACTGATTGTTGCGCACTGGGGTATTATCCGCGTTTCGATTCTTCGGCTTGCAAGTCGGACATATCCAATTATGCAATTCGGTTTGTTGGAAGTCACAACCCAGCTGCGTTAGGCAGGAATGGTGGTAGGATTTCTTGCACGTTAAGCATTTTACCACAGCGCTTCCTTCAGCTATACCTTCCGAGCAACAGTCGCAATTCATAATGGCACGACTATGTTTCAGTTCCACGCAAAGTTAAAACAACAAAAATATTGTGCACACTAACAAAATTGCACGCTAATAAAGGCCCAATATTAGTGACGAACGAACGTGCGAACTGTCGATGCGCAAGTCGGCGAGAAGAACGTCGTAAGCGCCGTGGATAGCGCGTCGCTTACGCGTTGCGTTCAATATGCTGGTTCTCACAGTTTATTTATGATAATGGCGGTATTATAAAGTCACAGGCTGATTATTTTTAGGCACTTGTTAGTTATTTATGAGTATTTATTACAAAATACACAACACTTCACATGTATTACAGTTATTGCTACTAAATTTTACAATAATCAGTACACGGCACTAACTGATTTGTGGGTTTTTGAATTATTTAGACGGAGCCAATTAACTAAGGTATTACTCGCGCACCGTAAAAAGTGTTTATATTATCAACACTATCGAACGGTATAATAATACAGGATGTATTTTTTTTTTCAAAATCAGCGGGTTCGATTCCTGACCAGGATTTTAGATTTTTCTAAAATCCAATAATGCAGTTTTAGTTTTCGTCAAAATCGGCCTCGAGACTCCTTTCAACGTTTTTCGATATTCCTCATAGTTTCGAAAGTAGCCATCCACGCCCAGTTGAAAAATTCACCCTGTATATGTTACTGGCCAAACCCGATTTTCAGGACAAACTAGTTTGGCCTAGGCTAAACTAGTTTTTTGCAAGCTAGGGACTTGCTGGCACCCCGACTCGGAGAATTTAGGTTAGAAGAGGATGGCGGGGTCTGAAAGACCCCGCCATCCTCCTCAAGGTTCTTTTTTTTAAAACCACCCAGTAGTAGGAAATCCGCAAAGCGGGACTCTGTCGAAACTAGTTTAGGCTAGGCCAAACTAGTTTGTCCTGAAATCGGGTTTGGCCGGTAACATATATAAATCTCGTGTCACAATGTTTGTCCTCAATGGACTCCTAAACCACTTAACCGATTATAATAAAATTCGCACACCATGTGCAGTTCGATCCAACTTGAGAGATAGGATAGTTTAAATCTCAAATTTTAGACCGGGTCCTCCACCCGTGCGAAGCCGGGACGGGCCGCTAGTTTTTATATATTATTGATGAAACTATGAAATGATGAAAATCTAATGAAATTATTTTCATCAATTTTCAGTCCAATATGAAAGTATTCTATTTTAAACCAATACAATATACTTACTTTTCTACATATTTTCAATTATTAATGTAAACATTAACAAGTACGACATAATTATTATTCACACATTCATAATTGTTTTCATTCAAGGATAATATTTAATTAAATAAATAACCAACACTTTTTAAATCCCAATCGCTTTGTAAACATTCGTACTTATTTTTGTTTTCACGCAAAATGTCAATTTAATTCAACCTTGTGCTACTTTGGTATTAATTTTGTAATTCTGATATCGCCAACTTCGTCTTATGCTGGCTTACGTACTTAGTTTCTTATTAACAAACTCATTTTGACCAAATTTTGCCTTGCATTTTTAGTTATATTTGAGCTTCGTGAAATTATAAGAGCGACCCTTCGAGAACTATCAAACTGGCACAAATCCACGTTCCATGGCTGCAACTGAGAAATTCCTAATGGAAAAACTCAATAACACTTTGCCTGACCTGTAAATCGAACTCGGGACCTCATAATTGACGGTCATTCTTGCAACTACTAGACAAAATAGGCAGGAACTATGTGGTCTACCTTCTTTCAAAAATTTCATCAAACTTATTCTACCCTGCTGGAGTAAAATAGAAATACATAGAGCAGAGAGAAAGAGAGTTATCATTAGAAGAAATTAATTGGGAGATAAGTATAGTAGGTAGGGGTGCTAAACAGGACAGGCCCGTATGCGAATAGCCTGTCGTGTGGACGCCCCAACGCGTGTCCCTGTGATCAGCAGAGGGCACAGCGGCGGAGCGGGCTTGCGGACGGTGAGTAATGGGTAGCTCGCCGTCCAACCGAGGACCAAGCCCGGGTCGGTGGCGCTTCGTGTTTCGCGCCAAATGCCTGCTGGGGTCGCGGGTTTTTTCTTAACCCAGGATACCGCGGCCCCGGAACGTAAAGGGCATCGGAAGGAACACGGGTGGATTTTAGTCAGTAAAAGTCTGACAGTCCCTTCCGCCCCACCCAGGGCGGGAGGACTCATTTGATTATTTTACCACCTAAAAAAAAACAAAGTATAGTAGGTAAAAATGACTACAATTCATCAGGCATTTTAGTCTATTTTAAGTACAGTCTCACCACAACTCGATTAGACGCAGTTGAGACCAATAAAACGAACGCACATTTATATATCCATCTACGCAATATATACTGACACTTACACGTATTTATAAAACTAAAACCTAAACAACAGGAAACAGAATAATATTTAGTTATAAGCAAGCTGTAAATTAGAAGTTTCTCTTTAATAACATCAATATTTTCTCAGGAAGGGCGATGTAGTGCGTCCCGTGTTCAAAGATTTCCTTGGAACGAAACTAGCAATAGACCATAAATAATTCAACCCTTCAAAACAGATCTTTAATGTCTATGGTGTGCGGAACTCATAAAAAATGGCCGTCCAATTATCCGTATAATTTAATTTTTGAAAGCTATAAAGTCTCGTGATTAAATGTTTAGAAATTGTTTTTGGAATCGTAGCCAAATCTCATGCCAATATATCTCCCACACTTGTCTTGTGTTGGCTAACTCGAAAATAAATGGTGACAGAAACAGTAACAGTTTTGATCAAGATCAACATTATATCAGTGTTAACAATGTGTTTACGAATGTATTTGATCAACTGTTTAGTGTTACAAATGATCGCGATGGGTTCCTTTTAGAATCTTTGCGTCGTAGCTTTACACATTCTGTAACTTGTTATGATTATTTGGACCAAATTATTGTGGTCTTTGAAATAAGGACAGGAGGGACTTCTAAAAATATTTGATCCTCTATAAAGTCTTTAGCTATTTCACCATAAATGACGGGGCCCCCTCTCTAAATGACGGGGCCCCCTCTCAGAGGGCCAAAGCCTGCCGGGGTCACGGGACTTAGGTATCTCATTACCTTGACCCTATAACGTAAAGGGCTAATGAAGGATACCGTGGATTAAAGTCACTACAAGTCTGACAGTCCCGCCCTGCCCTGGGTGGAAGGACTCGTTTGATGATTTTACAACGATAAAAAAAAGCTATTATACTACACCTGCTTGGAAAGTACCTTGTTACTTTATCTACGGTAGAAAGTACGTCATTGCATATCGACCAAATATGCGGGGAGAAAACGCATCTGAGCGGGAGAGAAAAGTGTATGAAAATCCATTTCTAACGTGTTTTTTCTTTTTTAATTTTGGGTAAGACTCGCCGGTTTTACCTAAATATCAAAAGCCAAAAAGTTTTTACAGTGAGTTTTTATCTCAAAGTTCGCAAAATGACACTGGCCACTAGCTGTATGTTGGATGATGTCGGGCTGGCAGTGCGACCCTGCGGCGGCAGGATAAACAATTTGAAAAAAGAACATGTGAAAATTGCAGACGCCATTGGCGCCATTTTGAATTTGTGTGTTGTTTGAGGATTCAGTTTTCGTAGAAAGTAATTTATTTTCCTCGTAGGTGTAGTATAAAGCACTATATATCACTCGAGAGAAAGTGCGATTCCCGATCTCGGGTATTTTAAAGTCCTCGGCTACGCCTCGTCCTTTAAACGATACCCTCGATGGTAATCGCTCACTTTCTCCTCTCGGTGAACAATGTACTATTTCACCATCAATTAATACCCATTTGCGAGGCATCTCTTGGCATCTCCATAAAGCAACGTCTCAGTAACTGTTCACTTCATCCACAGTTTCTACTTTTGCTGAACTCCATGGGACAGTACAGCAGACGGATAAAAAAAGAGGATATTCAACTCTTGGTCTTAACCAGATGGTCAAAATTCAAAAGAACGTTCCCAATCAGGCATTTATTTAGGTGTAGTAGTGACAGATAAACGGGCATTACTATGTGGAGACACCATGACGAAAACGATCTCGTCTTACAAATCAAGATAAAATAGTTTCAAAACAATAATATTGTAATGCGATTATGACGCAACGATAGACGCAGCTACTTTCATAACACTATTATTACAGACGACACTACTGGCCTACCATGACGTCTAACAGCGAGAGTATTTACACTGTGGGAACGAGATGACACTAGAAGACTTGTATAGCTCTGTCTCTTTTCCACGGTAGAAATACTATGGTAGGCCCCCTGTTCTGGATAGAGGTGCCCGAACAAATTAGACAACTAAATAAATTGGCTCCTAGATATTTATTAACGAGACATGTTGGTCGACGCACGTTTTATGAAAGGAGTACTAAAATTAAATATTATTTGAATGAAAGGAGTACTAAAATTAAATATTATGTCTGGAATAGTAATGCGTACGTGTTCTGTAGAAACATTTTTGAATAATTATGTTTTCCACAGAATATAACAGTTTACCTACCATGTAACAAGTAATTATTTACCTAAATGTCCTAGTTTTTGAGATATTTTTTTTATAGGGATTCAATATATTTTCTTATGTACTAATGTTTAATATCATATTTTCAGCAGGTTTTTACTATCTGACATATAGCCATTAATATTTTCAGTGTAAAAAAAACCTCTTCGGTAAACGGTTACAAAAACGGTCTTTTGAAGATTTGAAAACTACTCTTGATGTGTTTTTCGAATTTTAAAATATATTCAATCAATCAATCAAAACGTTTATTTCAACTAGACCATAACCGACACTTTTGAACTGTCAAAAGACAAAATAAAACTAGTACAAAAATAGTTATGGTGCTACAGTCCCAGTCACAAGACATAAAAACTGTGAAAGTACCGTAGGTGCTCATTCCAAAGCGTAGATCTCTATGGAGAAGAATGAGCAAGAAACTCCATGGACACTCTTTTTCGAAAATATTTCTCATTAACTGCACATATCCCATGGCTAGCACCCACCTTACCTCAAATGATAGAAAGGCGATAAATTGTTCGAAGAACAACTTAAAACTATTCAAGTAATTAAACAAATGGGATGGTAACACATCGAACGATACTTAAAATTACTTAATCGTCCTCAGACAACCGTTCAATAGCATTCCAGCTATTAGCTAATTCAACTTAAACTTCTACACAGACTTGCGACAATTGTAAAGGGATTTACATACTAGACTTTGTCTTAGCGATTGTTCTATAGAATCTCGTTGGTATTGTCCGAATTAATTCAATTAGAGACTTGTTTTGTGATGAATATTGATTAGCCTCAAGTTCATGTAAATCCTAAGTACAAGCTATGAATAAAAATTAAAATAGTGGTCAAAATTGAACACTTATTTATTTCAAAATCTGTTGGCAAGAGGCAAAGATAGCTTAAGATGAGATGAGGCCTTGTGTGTACTATCTTGTTCCATTGCAACATGAATTGATTTAATCCAGGACTACAAGCTTAGCAGTTTAGCACATTCAGAATCGTCTTTAAAATCCTGTAACTTTCGATGACATCAACCTGATTGGTAACGTAACGCATTATTTGCTGCTCTATTTGCAAGAATCCTTTTAAACCTTTCGCCTCCAAATGCTGACTGTGAGTCTTTTACAAATCTCTCCACTTCTGGCAGTTTTGTTTAATATAGGCAGTTTCTTTTAGCTTTGATAAGATCTTCTGTCCACCCAATCAGTTTTCTTCATAGTCGAAGATCTTAATTGCGAGAGAGCGGTTACAGAAATTGTTGTTGTTTCTTCCCACATCTTCTCTTCCTTGTTAAGTCTCTTTTTTGATATATTGTGTCTTCCATCGCAAGAATAACTATCGTCGGTGCTCTTCGCGAATTTTTCCTTCCCCTTTTATCTCTTTCTGCGCAAGTATACTAAACAAAAAGCTCAAGTGTTCCATGTGAAAGGCCATAACATCTAAATATTGCACGTGGCGTATGCAAAGTGATCAAAGCGAGTCCCACTTAGTCCTAATGAGAGTGCTTAAATAATCCCCAGTGCACACAGTGGGGATATAGCTTAGCAACAATGCTGAAAGTGTTGTTTTACGAAAATTGGGGTTGTTTCATTTCTGTGTTTAATTTTGCACATGTGCATTATTATTTTGTTGTTCGTTTAAGTGCTTCACTTTAATTATCCTGCGTATTGCGCCAGAATATTTTCAGGTAATTGCTGCATATCCTCGAGAGATTGGTTTGGTACGAGTACATTTACATTTGTCTAGATAAAAACTATCGTTTACTAACTGTTGTCAGCAGTTTCATGTCCTACTATATTCCTATAGGTCGTAGGATGATTTTATATAGCCTATAGCCTTCCTTGTTCAATGGGCTTTCCAACACAAAAACATTTTCAAATCAATCGTCGCTGAGATTAGCTTGTTCAACTAAACAAACTCTTCAACTATAGAACATTTTAATTAAATTAAGTAAAAATGTTTTAAAATGAGTCCTAATCCTCGAACCCTAAAAACTTGATGGAGTAAACTTACAATATTCCAAACTTGGGTCTCGTAGTCGTATCTCCTTCCTAACTAACTCTTGTCCATGGAATAGTAGGTACTTACTAATGGAATAAAAAATATCGAAGAGATATACTGTCTGTGTGCCAAACTCCATAGAATCATTTCAGTAGTATTTGTGTGAAAGCCTAACAGACATACATCCTCACAAACTTTCGCATTTATAACAGTAAAAATTATATTAGATGGATGACATATTTTGTGTCGCATTCTATGGCTAGAATAAAGTGCGTTGACCCCGTTGTGATCATAAAAGCCAGTAGGTATTCGATGCGACAGCTGCAAATGTTCTCACGACAAAACTGATTTAGGGTAGAAGGATTTTTCCAAGATATCGTTTCACGTTTCTTCGTACCTTTTACCCTAAAACGTATTAATAATTTGTGTGAAGAGGTCGTGGCTAAATATTTGCAGCCGCACAGGCCGATCTTCCGGGTTCCGATAAGCCGCTTGCCGCGGTTGCTCCGTGGATGGGTGACCATCTGTCATAGCGAGTTTCCTCCGTGCCTCGTAAAGCCGTTGGTCCCAGCTGTCATTTATAGGCTTGACAGTCGTTACTATTAGTCAGACGCCCTAAAAGTCTGACAACTAGTCTTACCGTGGGATCTTACCCAGTTACTGGGCTGTGGAAATCCGATAAGCAGTCGCTCCATGTAAAATACTGGTATTCAGCTGCATCTGGAATTACTGGCGAGTTGTTATATTAACTAAACACTAATTTCTGTTTATGTATTAATCGACGAAACCCACCACTATTTAAACATCTGCTTATAAAACGCATTGTTTTGATAGCTTTCATCAACAATATGCTGAAAATAATCACGTAGGTAAGCAATAACAGAAGAACTCGAAACAACAACATACGTTATTATTGTTTTTAAACTAAAAAATTGTGTATAATACATTTTATCAATGACCGTATATACCATTTACCATATTGGGGCCAAACTAAAACTACTTCCGCAAAATAATTAAATAATAAACATATAGCCCACACATTATTTATTCACGTATTTTTTACTTTAACTGATACAAGAATATATATTATCCCTTTAAAGAAAATATAACGCAAGGAAATGATAAATTTTTCATTTTTAACTGGGTTATAAATCTAGTGAAGGAAATTGGGATGATATATACCTACGTGACGAATATAATAGAGCGAGAGCCGGCTGCAGAAGTACCTACGTCATCGGCTACCCCAATGGGCTATATTTAGATCGTTAACCGACACTTAAACACGTAAAAAAAATCAGGTCTGCCAGAGCCGATCCTGCCGGGTCATAGAAATAATCGATATTTTTTGACATAATTTTTTAATAAAAATTACCTCATAAGATACCCGAATGAAAGTGCTGGCAGCAGTTAACCATTGATTAGTTATGTAAAAAAAAGTTGGTCTGCCATTGCGCAGCCTGCCGGAAGTACTTGGCAGACCCCTAAATATATGCCCTTCTGACTCACTAAACCTACCTCATCGAGTACCCGGATGGAACCAACGCTAAATAATAGCCAAGATGCCCCTGATAGTGGATCAAAAGGTCTGCCAGGTCTAAGCCTGCCGAAACTTAGTGTTCAAAGCATTTGAAGTTGATAGGGAGCGTAATTTCACCTGAAGTCAAATTAACATTTAACATTTAAAATAACATTTTTTATCATTGTTTTGTTTCTAAAGTTATACAAATTCATGAATATTAATTTTTTTTATCGAAACATTAAATAAAAAAACACGTGTAGGGATAAAAGATGTAAATTCAAAATTTAGCAATAATCACTACGAGTTCAATAACATGCTTACAATTTATATACATACTATATATGTACATACAACTGTCAAAACTTAGTTTAAGTTGGCATTAGAATTACCTGAATTCTGTATACATATTTGTAAGTTTAGGGAACTAAGTAGGCTTTCGAGTGGAGAACCTGTTATTGAGTAAATCAAGTCAACGCCTAATTAACTTGACCACCACCAGGATCTCTCCCATCATCTGAGCCGTAGGACGTCCACTGCTGAACATAGGTCTCCCCTTTAGATTTCCACATATACTGGTTGGAAGCGACCTGCATCCAGCGTTCTCCGGCGAACTTCATAAGGTCGTCTATCTATCTTGTTGGTGGACGTCCTACGCTGCGCTTGCTAGTCCGTGGTCTCCACTCTAGTGCTTTTCGACCCAATCGCCATCGATTACCATCTTCTCTGCTAGAATTATGGCCTGCTCATTGCCACTTCAGCTTGCTAATCCGGAGGGCTATATTATATGTTGTTGTTGTTGTCTGCATTATTGTTAACATGAAAGTAATGCTGAATTAATTCTGAATCCATGTACCAAATCGACATAAATTGAATATTGTATGAGTAAGAGCTTAATAAAAGGAATATCAGCTGTTATCCAGAAGTTACTAAGATGATTTCACCAGTGAAAAGCTCCTGCTCAGATGTTACTCAGAAGTTATTAAGCTTTATGCATTTAATTTTGGGGCCTTTTTTTTTCTTGAATAAAGTCTGAATACGTGTTTACTCAGACGTTACGTAGTATGGTATTCAGATTATAATCTTGATGACTGCACATACCCAGCTCTTATTCAGAAGTTTGTGTTACTTGGGCCACCAACAAGATAGATAGACGACCTTATAAAGTTCGCCGGAGAACGCTGGATGCAGGTCGCTTCCAACCAGTATACGTGGAAATCTAAAGGGGAGACCTATGTTCAGCAGTGGACGTCCTACGGCTCAGATGATGGGAGAGATCCTGGTGGTGGTCAAGTTAATTAGGCGTTGACTTGATTTACTCAATAACAGGTTCTCCACTCGAAAGCCTACTTATGTAGTTCCCTAAACTTACAAATATGTATACAGAATTCAGGTAATTCTAATGCCAACTTAAACTAAGTTTTGACAGTTGTATGTACATATATAATATGTATATAAATTGTAAGCATGTTATTGAACTCGTAGTGATTATTGCTATATTTTGAATTTACATCTTTTATCCCTACACGTGTTTTTTTATTTAATGTTTCGATAAAAAATATTTAATATTCATGAGTTTGTATAACTTTAGAAACAAAACAATGATAAAAAATGTTATTTTAAATGTTATTTTGACTTCAGGTGAAATAAACAATTTTATTATTTTTATTAAATGCATAAAGCTTAATAACTTCTGAGTAACATCTGAGCAGGAACTTTTCACTGGTGAAATCATCTTAGTAACTTCTGGATAACAGCTGATATTCCTTTTATTAAGCTCTTACTCATACAATATTCAATTTATGTCGATTTGGTACATGGATTCAGAATTAATTCAGCATTACTTTCATGTTAACAATAATGCAGACAACAACAACAACATATAATATAGCCCTCCGGATTAGCAAGCTGAAGTGGCAATGAGCAGGCCATAATTCTAGCAGAGAAGATGGTAATCGATGGCGATTGGGTCGAAAAGCACTAGAGTGGAGACCACGGACTAGCAAGCGCAGCGTAGGACGTCCACCAACAAGATAGATAGACGACCTTATGAAGTTCGCCGGAGAACGCTGGATGCAGGTCGCTTCCAACCAGTATATGTGGAAATCTAAAGGGGAGACCTATGTTCAGCAGTGGACGTCCTACGGCTCAGATGATGGGAGAGATCCTGGTGGTGGTCAAGTTAATTAGGCGTTGACTTGATTTACTCAATAACAGGTTCTCCACTCGAAAGCCTACTTAGTTCCCTAAACTTACAAATATGTATACAGAATTCAGGTAATTCTAATGCCAACTTAAACTAAGTTTTGACAGTTGTATGTACATATATAGTATGTATATAAATTGTAAGCATGTTATTGAACTCGTAGTGATTATTGCTAAATTTTGAATTTACATCTTTTATCCCTACACGTGTTTTTTTATTTAATGTTTCGATAAAAAAAATTAATATTCATGAATTTGTATAACTTTAGAAACAAAACAATGATAAAAAATGTTATTTTAAATGTTAAATGTTAATTTGACTTCAGGTGAAATTACGCTCCCTATCAACTTCAAATGCTTTGAACACTAAGTTTCGGCAGGCTTAGACCTGGCAGACCTTTTGATCCACTATCAGGGGCATCTTGGCTATTATTTAGCGTTGGTTCCATCCGGGTACTCGATGAGGTAGGTTTAGTGAGTCAGAAGGGCATATATTTAGGGGTCTGCCAAGTACTTCCGGCAGGCTGCGCAATGGCAGACCAACTTTTTTTTACATAACTAATCAATGGTTAACTGCTGCCAGCACTTTCATTCGGGTATCTTATGAGGTAATTTTTATTAAAAAATTATGTCAAAAAATATCGATTATTTCTATGACCCGGCAGGATCGGCTCTGGCAGACCTGATTTTTTTTACGTGTTTAAGTGTCGGTTAACGATCTAAATATAGCCCATTGGGGTAGCCGATGACGTAGGTACTTCTGCAGCCGGCTCTCGCTCTATAAGGTAATTTAACACTTTTGTCCTAATTCCCAAAAAGGTAAAGAAGGGTCAAACTGTGGTTTAAAAGTGTGATTTTCCTGTATCAGATAACAGTAACTTGCACATTTGGCAAGGGATATCCTGATTAAATATAATTTGAATGTTTTTTTTTTATCTTTGTGGGACCAATATTTTGTTCTATCGAGTCACATTTCCCTGAAAAGCGCCTGTTTTCTTCTCAGTTTTTATACCCGCTATCTTCTGTAAGCATATTCCTTTAACTCTCCGTATCCATTCAGTGAGGAGTATTTGAATATTATAAAATAATGCATAAGTATCAATTTCACAAAATGTTTCAATCAATTTTGCAGCTCTTCAACGCTTTCACTTGCTGCTTGTTTTTCTCCAATAATTTAAACAGCGCCCGCATCATTAATTACTTCACCATAATTAATGGTGCGATACCAATCAGGTGTTACATCAAGTGTCTATGGTATCAGACACTTAATTATTCAGCCTACACCAAAATGAATTGCTAATTTAATGAGACACTTAGAGAATGTGAAAAGAATCGTCTATCAGTCTCCAATTTTAAGATAAGAATAACTGTTATATTTGTGCAATATTAGTTACATATCGGAAATTCAACCGAAAACAAACATTTTCAAAAAAATCACTTGATAAATCCACGCGTTCCTGAAAAAAGGGTCTTGCAAGATTGGCCAACAGATGGGCAGATAAGATCCTGTTTTTTCCTTTGAGATACGGAACGCTAAAAAAACAATCAAATACAGTCCAATCAATGTTATAATAAATTAAACGGCCGACTTTGTCTATTAGTCGTCTTTGGCTACAAAACATCCCGGCCACCCGTGTTACACTAAATATAGAAACGAACCTGCCACGAAGAAAATCTATTTAAGGCGAAGTTATCAGTTGCATAAATAATATTCAATTAGTCTTGCTCCTTATTAAATATGCAACAAAGTGCATAGCTCATTCAAGGTTAAGACCTTATTATGAGATAAATTGTGCGACTAATTGCGACAAATGACATCTTATGTATTCCATTGTAGAATTATATGTTTGTGATAAATGTTATATTTGACTTTTGAGGTTATCTTGACCACTGAGTATTGTTAGCACTTTACCAAAGGATCATATTCTGACCTAGAACTCAATAAATTATCTCGTACCTACTTAATTTAAATGATTTATATATATCATTATACTACAGAGTGATAGATAAGCTTTGTTTTGGTTAAAAATTGCTTCCTTTTAGTATTATTTATCACATGAAGATTTGATAAGGTCTAACAATTTCCAAGAAAAAAAAATAATAATTGAAAACGCACGTACCTACGTTGCGTTTTCAATATGTATATCAATTTTTTTCCAGGATTTTGTTGCAATTATTTTGCAAATTTTAACGATTGGGATTATTATGGGTTACGTTGCAAATATCCGGAATATTTACAAAAGCGAAAAATACAATATTAATATTAACTCAAACATATTTTTAGCCTTTATTTATCTCTCTTATTGCGTTATTTTCGGATTTCTCATAATAAATACGTCAACTACTATCGAAGCAAAACAACGTACCTACACTTAAATCAAACATCTATAAATAAATTATGATGTTGTATTGAATCTCGACAGAATATTCAATATTGGAGGTCAGGAGCCCAGCTGATTCATCAAATGTTTATTCATAATAGTTAATTATATTCTGATAACTGTAAACCGGTTTAAGTTTGAGTCACTTTTGATTTTACTCCGAAAGGCACGCCTGAGGCATATTTCACTAGTAAACGTCACTTAACTGGATGCCTTTGGAATTTCAACTTTATGTGTTGAGCTGAGAGTTGAAATTACTATAACACAATATGAATATTAGGCATTCGTTAAAGCGGCGCTTAGTGTTTGTGAAAACAGTAATGGCTAAAGTTTCGTAGCAAAGGTCCGCGTTAAATAAATTGCTTCTTTTATCCTGGCTTTCAGGACACTCTCTTTTAAAAGTAATCATAACATTACTGGATTCCTGAAGGCTCCTTATTATGGTAAATGTTTCTGTTTATAAGAATAAGGAAGTTCTTTACTCACTTTGGAGAAAAACACGTGATATTTATTAAGTCACCTCGTTTTGAAGTTTGTAAGTTTTTAGGAATGAGGATCATTTTCTAATTTAAATTTAAGTTATACTGCGTCATCATCGTCTTCCTGCCGTCTGTCGCCTGCCGAAAACGTGTTGTGCCGTCCCCAAGTAAAATGGCATGAACCATTTTACTTGGGGACGGCACAACACGTTCTCTTCTTCCATGCCTGACGTCAAAGCATTATTTAATCCTTTTATATTCGCATCATGCCTCACACAATCCATTCATCTTTTCTTTGGCCTTCCTCTTCCTCTCGTATCAACATGCATACCCATCACTCTCTCAGTCACATGATTGTCATCTATGGCGCTATGTGTCGCCGAATTGATTATAAAATTAATGAAGCCGCGCACAAAATGTACCTAGTTCTAATTTCATCATCATTACCAACTGGAAGACGTCCACTGCTGAACAAAGGCCTTCCCCTTAAACCACTACCGCGAACAACAATTCTCCAGTTACAGTTTACATCTATCGGTTGCATGCGACTCTTACGATGTTGACGACTTCTAAAATGGGTCCTAAATCTTAATATATATAAATCTCGTGTCACAATGTTTGTCCTCAATGGACTCCTAAACCACTTAACCGATTATAATAAAATTCGCACACCATGTGCAGTTCGATCCAACTTGAGAGATAGGATAGTTTAAATCTCAAATTTTAGACCGGGTCCTCCACCCGTGCGAAGCCGGGACGGGCCGCTAGTAATAGATAATTTCAATCGAACACAAAAAGTAGGGTGATTTCGCCGGTTAGCGACCAGTTAGCTGGGTTGCCCACTTAAGACGTGAAAAAAAAAAATTTGTTTTCACGCAAAATACTATATGTTAATGTCAATTTGTCCCAAATATAGTGTAGTTTGGATACAAAACATAAAATAAAACATTTTTATACAAAAATATTTATATATTGCTAAAAAAGTGAAAATATAGCGAAAACGTCAGTTTGCGACCATTTTTATTAGTTTATGACCACCAGTGAGCTAGTTTGCGACCGCTATTATAATATGAAAAATATACCTATAAAACAATTTTAATCGCTTTAAAAATATTTTAATTTAATAAAAACAGAAATGGTAATCATTTTACGTAATGTTTTCTTATAATTAATAAGAAAAAATAATAAGAAAAAATTAATTAATAATTAATTTTCTTACAGTTTGTAGAGACTTAGTCATAGTTGTAGTAGAATCAAAAATCATTTGTCAAACAATACCCATAATATGTAGTATTACATTTAAAAATAATTAAACCATTTCCGAGGGAAAACGCCTGAAGCATGGAGCAAAGGTGAGGTGGTGCTGTTCTCCAAAAAAAGTTAAGGGCGTATTGAAGAACTACAGACTCATGACGCTTATGAGTCATGTTTATAAGCTGTTTTCGAGGGTTATGACGAACCGTCTCCAACACAGACTTGATGACTTCCAGCCTCTCGAACAAGCCGGTTTCCGAAGAGGCTCTAGTACCATAGACCATATCCATACGCTGCGGCAAGTTATACAGAAGACCGACGTGTATAACTTGCCATTATGCTTAGCGTTTGTGGACTATGAGAAAGCCATCGCATCGGTGGAAACATGGGCGGTACTTGAGTCTCTCCAGCGATGCCGTATTGACTATCGGTACAACAAAGTGTCGATGTGTCTGTATCATAACGCCACCATGTCGGTCCGAGTACAGGAGCAGAGTACGAAGTCGATTCCATTGAGAAGAGGCGTAAGAGGGATGTTATCTCCCCGAAACTGTTTACTGCCTGGTTACTGAAGACACTGGATGCAGGTCGCTTCCAACCGGCCATACGTGGATATCTAAACGGGAGGCCCATGTTCAGCAGTGGACGTCGTATGGCTGAGATGATGAGGTACTACTACAACAAATAATTATGAAACGGACATTTAAATAACTGACGAAATTCAAAAAATCAGATGTGGTCGCATACTCAATGAATTTTCATACTTATTTCTGTTAGCGGCCGTTATTTCTCTCATACTAAATTATGGTGGCCGGAAACCAATGTATTTATTTCGCTAACTTTGGTTTACGACCTGTTTACCGCCCAATTTCGTAGGCAAATTAAAAAAACTTCTTACAAAGAAACTGGTGGTCGCTTACCAAAGAACTACAAAGAAAAACTTTTACAATACTACATTCAAAATTGTAACAGTCCTGTATGAAGCATTAGGATGATATTAGTAAAAACAAAATATTGCTGATCTCGTCGGTTTGCGACCATGTGGTCGCTATCTAACGTTTTCGATAAATAAGCATTTCGGTTACCGACCACTTGATTTTATCTAAAAAATAAGTTTAAAAAATGCAAAAAAGAACTAAATTATAACCCATACTTATGGATTTTACAATTTAACATGGTAACTGGTGTGTAAAACATGAAATAAGTATTAAAACTTACCTTTGAGCGCCGCGCGTCGTGTTATTTTTTTTTCAACTCGCGCTACGTCCACTCACCGCGGAATCAAGACGCTTTTTTCGGAATTTTTTTTCGGGTCTGGGTTAACCCATTTGTTTCAAACTTTGCAAATTCTTATTTCATAATTACTTAGCAAGCACGTTAGATTTATTTTTTAAGTATGTTACCTCTACAAATACTATTATCTTGATTTAAAGAAACTTAGTCCGTCAAATGGTCGCCTACTGAAGGTGGTCGCGAAACCGGCGAAACAACCCTACGTTACTTTTTTTTGCGTTGTAAAATCATCAAATGAGTCCTCCCACCCCGGGTAGTTGTACTGACTAAAATCCACGATGTCCTTCGGTAGCCCTTTGTGTACCAGAGTCGCGGTATAAGTGTGTCCCGCGACCCCAGCAAGCTTTGGCCCTCTAGAGGGGCCCCGTCATTATGCTGACGCTCTTTGAAGCGGTAAAAGTAGGTACGTTATTTAATGTAGAATACTGACAAAGGCTGCTGTGAGAATTTCAAAAAAAAATTACATTATCTGTCACGTTCCACTGTTCGGCATGAATATTGGCAATGAACCGTGAACGCAGCGAGTGGAAGTTATTTCATGACTAACACAATAATATAATGGATAATACAGTCCCGCTCAAATACTTGAAGACTGCTTGAATACCTACCTACTAATTAGTTCTCCTGGAATTTGGTGAGATCAGGGGTCTACAAAAGCATATTTATGTATCGCACAAATAACAAGAGTAGATGATAGATAAAGAATAATTCGCAATTCGTGTTTTCGATTCTACTGATGCGTCCATTTTAAAACCCCCAATAAGTTTGGTTGTTACATTTTTATGCCTTAACCACTGAGCCGATCATCCTGTTTGCATATAAGTACCTACCTACCTACGTTGTCAGGTATACAAAAATGGATACATAGCACCTTCCATCCCGAAAAAGAGTACAGTTCCTGAGGAGAACAAGAATAACGTTCTTTTGACAACAATTGGCGAAACTTATCGTGAATGTTAAACTCTAATTTAACACGAACTAAGCCTTGGGTAGCTAGACTTCAATATATTCCACCCAACTCATATCAAACAATAACAAGAAACGACAATATCTGAATTCTCAAGTGCCTTTATAAACAAAACTATTTCAAGAATTCATTGCATTTTACGCATCGATAACCAACCTTTACCAAACACAGCAATAATATTTACAAACCTAATCACATTTATTTCTTTATTGCATAAACAATAGAGTTCAAATTACCGTGACATAATCCATCAAGTTTCCAGTTTTAATATTGTCGGGTTGAAGCAACGATATCGTAAACATGGCCACCGTCTGATATCAAAACAGTTGGTCGTTTATTTCACCTTTTAAACGTAGTATTGTATGCTTGCTTCGACTCCTGGTTTCGCCCTCAATGTACGATAATGGCTGTATTTTTAATAGCATATACTTTAAAACTAGCCTAGTTAAACACGATATCTATCTACGATTTTACAGTTTGCATTCACATAACAAAGACATTTAAATTATCCTGAAATTGCCATTATTCAATACATTTTTTCCCATTGAAGGCTCAAAATTATCCCATGGATAGGTACCTATCCACAGGATAATTTTTCGATTCGATTAAAATGGCAATATTTCCATCCCTGCAGTACCTACTGCAAGGTACTGCAGGGATGGAAATATCAAATTATATTCAGCCGTTAATGAGCGAAAATGTACAAGAGACGCATGGTTACACATGGTTTCTCATATAGAAGAGTTTCTAAGTATATATCTTATTAATTTTGCTATACTAGCGTCTCGCTACGCTCGGGTTCGATCTTTCTATTTTTCAAACTGGACCCAACCATGAAATTTTGTAGTTCAATCAGTTTTGTAGTTTCGGAAAATAACGAGTACCTACGAACATCATCATCATTAACATTGCAGTCATAGGACGTCCACTGCTGAACATAGGCCTCCCCTTTAGATCTCCACATATATCGCGGTTGGAAGCGACCTGCATCCAGTGTCTTCCGGCGACCTTTATAAGGTCGTCTGTCCATCTTGTTGGTGTGCCACCTACGAACATAGTGACATTATATTTTTATATTATTACGATAAGTATCGTACGATTAAGTTATACTCGTTGTTTGCTAACTTCGTGTGTGGTTCGTATTAACACACGATTATGCACAAAGACGCCATTTTCCACGAATGAGTCACAGGTAAGGCATTGTTTATAATAAAGAGGTTCTTTAATTTGCATAACTGTACATTGCTAACAAGTAAGAATGTTCGTGGGCAATGGTTTAAATGATGTGTTACGGCACATTCTTGGGGTATTACGTTATCTAGTTATTGATTTTGAAACGTGTCATGGGATTTCCTATTGTTAAAAACTACGAGCTCTGTAATTTTAGGGCCTCAAAACCCTTAAATTACAGAGCTTTAATTATTTATTTAATACTTAGTATTAATGTAGAATGATGGAAGGAATTTTATAATACTTATACCTAGTACTAACTTTACAAAACACAAAACAGTAGCCATTATCTATTCTTCACTTAAAAGATACATTGTACAGTGTACACAGAGCTAATTACTGACTATTCAATTAATCAATTCAATTTGATTTGAATTGAATTAGACTAGTAGTTGCTTAGCTTTATTAGGTTTCTGCACTCCTCCCCATAAACATAAAACTAAAAACATATAAGGTTTTTGCGTCAGTATCACACATTTATTAGGGAACTAGAACCCCAATCATATTAGCATTAATGAGGTCATCCTTCGTTAGAATTCTACAGAGCTTTCGCCATTTGCCGTAGGAATGGATTTCCTTAGTGATTACTCATTACTTATCCGGTATATGTAGTAAATCCGCTGCATTTTTGGTATTTTGACAGTTAAAGTCCTGCAAGAAAAATATCATCATGTAGTAAATTTTTTGTCTTTTCGGTTTTTTGTTTTCTCTCGTAATTTTCAAATCTTTGTTCAGTGATTTCAAAGATTTACTTCATAATGAAAACTTATGCGGAAATATAATCATTAAATTAATAGGAATAGCAAATAGTGTTTTGGATGTCTATTTTAAGATATGGATGAAGCCAATTTAAGTTTCAATGACTGTTAAGAAAACTTGTAAGTTCCCGACCAACGTCACTACCTTATCTAGAATCAGCAAATCGATGATATCTCACAAACCTTATCGTTTCTAATATCAATAATATTGTGTATTCTTCAGTTGAATCCTTACCCGTCATATCTACGTCAAACAGCGGACTTACGTGCGATTCTTAATCGATGTTTAACGTTTAACTTAAAAAATATTGTATTTTACATCGTACTTTATGAAAGGATTGTTTTCCTTTTGTGGGTAATATAATAATAGTGTAATAAGTGGGTTAGTATGTAAATATAGAAACTGGTTTTTTGGAAAACTTGGAAGGTATTTTTACAGAGCTTTTTTTAAGTATTTTTTATAGTTGACAATTTGCTACGAATGAATTCAACAAACTACGGCTGTGCCATGGCCTTAAGTAAATAATTATAGTAAAATTAAGTGTTTTTTCTGCAAAAACGATGATATTTTTAGCAGCAAACTTAAATAATGAATTGGAAGCCACTCAGCTTCAATTCGAAAACTCAAAATATAACCATTTCTTCTGCCCAGTAAATTACCAAGGCATTTTGACCAATACCAATATCTTCTGTAGTTCTGACAAAGTACATTAATTATTGATTTTAAACTAGTGTCTTAATAATTTAAGATAATTTTTAAGCACCTAGTAGGTTTTTTACATTTTTCCGATTTGTCGTCCCGGTTTTACAAGACAACTTATCATCAAAATAATCTTTGATATTAAAACTAAATGATTGTGATCATTTCTAAGTAACGGTTTTTTTTACCTTAAAGATAACCCATTATTTGTCAAGCCGCTTTTTCAAATATATGATAAAAATAATCTTTAAAACAATACCAAAATGATTGCGGCACATAACCCGGACTTTAAATACCAGTGTAAAATACCCGCATTGGTCCTCTGCCCCTCCAATGATACCAATTAGCTTTAATTGTCGGTTAGCCATCCATTACAGTCCACAGTCCACGGATACTTAACAAGGAATCAAATTGTGTAATCTCATTTGATATACCGTTTTATGGTTCTTGTATTAAAGTAATTGTAACCACTGATTGGGTTTTTGAAGAAAAAAAAAGGTTTGAAAATGGAATAGGGTTCCGGAGGTCAGCAACCCGTTAAATTGTTTAGAAAATAATAATTATCACTTGTAGTTTTGTGTTGACATATTGGTCATCAGTTATTTCGAACTGACATTATGTTATATAACAGGATCTAGTCCTGTTGTTATTACCTTCATATTATTACATAGCTATTTGTAAAGTTCGTAAAGTAATTACATTATAACCACATTAAGAATGATTGTATAAATTGGAAAATAAATCTTTATTATTCCAACCATAATTTTAATGATCGCTTCGATTTAACCTACATCCATTGTCTTTGACATTTCAAAAGTGCCTGTACTGCCTCTGAATTAGGTGCCTACTCGTATCTGCTGTTGGATTTGACTTTACGTTTATATTCAAATTATTTTCATGAACAAACAACAATGAAGTACGCGTACCTACGTCATGCTTTCTACTCATTTTTTCCAAAAAAAAAGTAAAAATCTATAAAGGGTTGCGGAGGTCAGCAACCCCTTTAAATTGTTTTAGAAAATAAAAATTTCATACCTGCAGTTAGATTTTTGTAAATTGGTACAACTAGTATTCATAATAAAGTTGACTGTTAATTGACTGTTATTATAATAGTTTCCATAGAAAGAAAGAAAGAACAGAAGAGATTGATTGGGACACACAGGACAGAATAAAAAAAAATACATGAATAAAAACAACAGAGAAAAAACAAAAATTAATAAAAGAAAAACAAAGGTAAACAAAACAAAAAAACATAAAACAATTTAATCCTGTGCGAGGCCTAGGCTCCTACCTCAGCATGTGCTGTGACATATTACTGTCACAGCGCTGGTTTTCTGGTAGGGCCCTAGTTACTTTTCTATATTATTATTCGTAAAGGATAACCCATAGTGATTGTATTAAAATGGAAAATAAAACTTTATTATTCCAACCATATTTTAATGATCTTATACGATGTTACACCTACAATCCATTGTCTTTGACATTTCAAATGTGCCTGTACCTGGCCTACTGAAATTAGGTGGCCTACTCGTGTATGCTTTGATTTGATTTTGTTTATATTCAAATTATTTTCATAGAACATAAAACAAATGAAGTACGGCGTACCTACGTCAATGCTTTCTACTCATTTTTTCCGGTACGCCTGACCACACTAAAGGCATCTCACAAACGATCAATCTAACATCAACCTACATAATAATGCAGCGAAAACCATTGAGCTAATTACACAATGACAACCTAGAGATCATTTGTCTTGCATTAGTATGACGTCACATTTGCATACAAGTAGCTTGAATCGCAAACATGTTTTCGAGCGCTCATATTGCATGCAGGTTTTACTTGCATAGCTCCTAGCCGGCTGACAGTTAGTTGAAACAAAATGGACAAGTTCAAACACCTTCTTGCATCTAGAAGCTTGTATGCAGGTTTGGTCAAGTATCAAGTTGCATACAATTTATAATAATATTCCACAACTATCACAACAAACGCCATTTAGTCCCAAGCTAAGCAGAGCTCGTGTTCTGGGTCTACACGTACTACGTTACTACGTAACTGATAAACATACTTATATTGCTAAATACATAAATATTATAGATAAATGACACCCAGATACAGAAGAAATGATCGTGCTCATCACACAAACATTTGTCCTGCAGCGTAGCATGGCGCCGTAGAAAGCGGGTTTTGTCGACGGAAGAATAGACAAAATGACAGAACGTAGAAATATTTTTATTGTTTTAACGCATGGTAATGTAAAAAAATTGGAAAATAAACGTTTCTTTTCTTCAATAGTGTAAGAATGGTGTCATATTTGTGCAAAAAAACAGTGGACTTGTGTAGAATAAACGATGAAATAACTTGTCTTTTCTTGGTAGAATAGACATAGAATCGCCATGCTACGCGTGCTGGGTGGGAATCAAACCCACGACCTCCGGCATAGCAGTCAAGGTCACAAACTACTAGACCAACAGGCCTGTCCTTGCAATTTGCAACTTGTATAATGAAAACGCGCCTTTATTGACAGTGGTTGTAGTAAGAAAAAGTAAAACGAATGCAAAATGTGGACTTATTGAAACGATGGAATGCACATTTCACCCCTTTGGTGAAATGGTAAGTGCATTTTTTTTTTTTTACGTGTTAAAATCATCAAATGAGGCCTCCCCACCCCGGGCAGGGCGGGAGGGACTGTCGACTTGTACTGACTAAAATCCCACGGTGTCCTTCAATAGCCCTTTATGTTCCGTGGGTCACGGTGATGGTATAAGACCCGCGACCAAGTGGTAAATGGTTACAGCTGACATGACGTCCTGAGTTTGATTTCCCCGAACGAACAGAGTGTTGTTAGGTACCTATTTTTATTATGATTTCTCAGTAGAAGAAAGTCAGTCAGTCTACTTCATAACAGCACGCGTTGTATAGCACCGGAGAAACTGGTTTTATCAGCGGAAGAATCGACAAAATGTAGAAAAGTTTCCATCGTCCTTAGAATGTCGATGATTAAAATGTAGGAAGTAAATGTGTCTATTCTCCAGTTGCCTAAGAGTCGTGCCAAAAACTGGCAAAACAATCGAATTATATAATTATGCCTATTCTTGCTAGAATAGAGATAAAATCGGACATGCTACGCGTGCAGCTAAATAAAATACATAGAACAACTCTCTCTAATATTATCTTTCTCTCCTGTAGGCAAAAATATAAAAAAAAATCTTTACGTGATGGTTATAAAACCACTTTTTTTAAATTATCTACCTACTTATCTGACCAAGAACCGTGACGTATACAATGCATTGCATCGTCGCATTCATGCACTGAGCTGAACAGCTCATTCATCACGAGTTGTGTTAAAAAAATGGTTGTGGAGTATGAAAATATTAATTTGTCTCTGTAATATGTTTGTATCAATTTAAAAACTCGTCTCAATGACTGATATGAAAGATTTAAATAGTAAGATGACAATGTGATTTTGCTGTAATAAGAGCTCAAACGAAATTATATTAGCTGGTCGACCGACCACCACTCGGGTACCACAAATAGAGAAAATCCACTGAAAATTTCAATCTATTTTCAACAACCCACTCCCAATTACATTTACTAAGCTAGTCAGTTAATTTGTCAGTGGCCTAAATACGAGTCCCTCGAGTTCAAAAGGATATATCAAAACTATGATGGATAACGTGTTTATACAGTTTGTAATTAATATCAGTTATGTTGATTAGAGGGGTATTGTGAGCGGGGTATGTGTCTGGATCTGTGTCTGTCACGGATTTAATCTTTAGATTCACTTGTCACGTCAACTATTGATTACGTTTACATTGAGATTTTCAATGGATTTTTCTAACGAATATGTTTGTTATGACGCGACGTCTAGTCATTTACTCATTTTAATTTTAATCGCTTATTAGTCACAGCTTGCATCGCGGCCTAATGTCTGTCTCTGTCTCAGCCTCAGTCTTAGTTTCAGGTGGACATCTGATTGATGATGAAAACTCTTGACTTATGGTTTACAAACAGATTATCAACAGACAAAATATCCAGTTCTGTTTCAAAACTCTCAGGACTCCAGAGGCCTCAGCAAAGGGGAATATCCTAACATACCATTTAGGGAGGCACTCAACTCAAAAGTTATTGAGGCTTATACAAATTAGTCTGTGTGTTCCCTTGAGACTGAAAACAATTTACATACCGCTTTTACAGCTGAAAGTTCTGAAGCATGGTTTTTTACTCAAGGAAGTTGTTATGAGTATTAACATTTTTTTTTTTCTAAGTTATAAAAAGTCTTTTTAGCAGAAATAAAGAGTTATAGCCATAGTATTTAGTATGAATGAGGTTTCTTGGTTAGTATATCGGACATTTTTGGGATCTTAACAAAAAACATAGACACTTTTTTAGAAACTTCTTGCAGGAAATCTTTTATGTGAGATAGATAGCATAAACAATGCATAGACATGTGATACCAACAATCGCGGTTTTTCAAGTATTTATATGAACGAGCACTCCGCCTGCGACTTCGTCCGCGTGATTTTAGAACTTTGCTTTTGTGAATTTTTACTCCCAACCACCCTTATAAAGGATACTTTTCGAAAATCTAAATCAATTTTCAACAAAATTTCTATCTACTCGCAGTATCCCGTCTTAGGTGGTACCTACGTTCTTAAAATAACCCCAATGAATATATGGGATTCGTTGCAAACAACCCCCAAAACTACTCTTAAGGGGTTGAATTTCGCGTTCACTAGGAGGTTCTACTTAGACATAGGTTCTCACTAAGTGAGGACACTTAGTGAGAACCTATGTCTAAAGTAGAACCCTCCTGTAAAATTGAGACCTCTAACTATCAATACATCTTATCCCGTTTTAAACTATCACTTACGTCTTGAGACTCCTAGCACTTGTAGTAACAACGTTTCATACAAACTATCAACCTCAAAAAACAACCCCTGGGGGGTCGAATTTCGCAAAATCCCTTCTTTAGTATCACTTACGTCTAAAAAAGAAACCACTATGTAAAAAATGAAGTCTCAAAACTATCAACCCCAAAAACAACCCCTTAGGGTCGAATTTCACAAATCTTTTACCTTGTTGAGCATTTACGTCTTAAAATGAACCGGCATGCAAAGATTCGAGGCGCCTAGCACTTGCAGTAACAAAGTTTCATACCAAACTATCGACCCCAAAAACAAAACCCCTTAGGGGTCGAATTTCACAAAAATCCCGTCATAGTTAGAATCTACGTTCTAAAAAGACACCTTATGCAAAATTTGGAATTCCTAGCACTGTATAGCGAAGTTTCAAACAAACTATCAACCCCAAAAACAACCCCTTAGGGGCCGAATTTCGCAAAATCCGTTCTTAGTGCTCACCTACGTAGTATAAGGAAGTTTTATGCCAAATTTCAAGTTTCTAGGCCCAGCGGTTTGGGCTGTGCGTTGTCAGATCAGTCAGTCAGTTTTGGAATTTATATATATAGATAGTTCCACTATCTGTCTCCAAAACGTAACATATATTATAGAAATATTAATAGATGTTAAATAAAAAGATTATTAAATGAAAGAGGTATGTGCCCAAACATACAAAAACAAAACATTAGAATATTGAAAGACTATATCGAAAATCTTGAACTGCCATAATTCCAAGTCACATAGTTCCCTATTAATGCAGAACTTATATCAAGTTCTGCAATACTCCTTTCATTCAATCCATATCTTTATTCCATCTTCTTTTTCGTATTGGTACTGAACTAACTAACCTAGAACAGGATATGCAAATATAAAGCCTTCCACACAACGGCACGGATTTTGAGCAACGTTGTGAATTTTAATGTCCACACGTGTGCATACATACCCTTTTATGGTGTAGAACCGAGACCCATTTTCTCTAGGTTGTATTTAGCATCTTCGCGAGCCTATGCTTGCCGTCCGGTCAAGGACCAGTCTCGGGTCTACGGATTACTATTCCACGCACGCCACAAGCAGCTGCCAGTAAACTGAAAACGCCCCCCTATGGACAAACGCTTGCCGGGGTCGCTGGATTGTCTTGAAATGACACAATGCACCTGGAACGCAAAGAGCAACCGAAGAAAATTTTACCATTTATCCAAAAAAACGGTGTCCGTTCGAGACCTATTTTCTTTAGAATATATTTAGCTACAAAGTAAACACTAGATTGATTTTCCTACAGTTTTACTCCATCATCTTCTTGACTGAAGTCATTTCCCGGGACTGTACATCAGTAACCGCGACCCTGGACTGTGTAGGCCTATTGAAGGATCACCATGGATTTTAGTCAGTAGGAGTCTGATAGTCCTTTGAGTTTGTCACTACTTTCGTCTTCACAACTCATATCTACGGTGTCACGCTATGTGTACTCAAGTGTTGGTTTTACTTCTGAAATGTTGGTTTTCTATTACAAGATATGCCTGGTTTTTCTTTAATTTATGTATATAGGTTCTTATAAAAAAATATACAAGACTAAACTAATTTAACAACGTACAAAATTTAGCTACGTACAATAAAAATTTTGTTAGTTCTGTATATTTGCGCTATGTAAATGTTTTATTAAATCCCTTGCAAATATTTTCATTTGATAACTGAGTAAGATTAACTTCGAAACTCCAAATGTTTTGATAATAAACACGCGACTAGGAGTGAGACATTATAGCGTTACGTGATGGTTCATAATACCACTTAAACCCAACATTATAAATGCGAAAGCAAAGAAAAAAAAGTGAGTTTTGCTACGCATTTACGCCAAATATCTTCGGAGATAGATAAGATCCTAGAGATGGTTTTATGCTATATTTTTAACTTAAAGGGGAATGTCTTGTTTTATACTATATCTACTTTGAAAAGAGGAAGTCGCAGAGGAGGTTGCAGGACTGGCATTATTGACAGAACACCGAGGATTCTAGTCAGTGCAAAGTCTGATAATCTCTTCAGCTCCATACAGGGTAGGAGGACTGTTTGGATGAATTTACTGCGTATAAAAGGGGGAAAAGTCTTAGGAGGTTATCTCAGATCTAGAAAGCAAAGAGCAGCAGAACAGTGTAGTTTTTCGTCTGTTAAGTCTGATAGTCTATTTTATGATTTTTCAATCTAACGAATGAGTGAGAAAGTGAATGAATTTTGTATGAAACCTCTCACTCACATCCAATCTCCAAACTTTACATAAATATCAACAGCTAGAAATTTTAGACAACAAAACAGAAACCTCGAGCAAAGTCGCTGGGCAGTACCTAGTCCTTTATATAAGCTGGTATCCTGTGAGACGTAGAAGGGTTTATTTCGGTCGAATAAACAACAGAGTTTCCATCCGTGAGGGACAATCCTGTTGACCGATATTCGGTTGCTTTACAAACATTTTCAAAGAAACAGAAGCTTAAATTACTTGCATACCCCGAAACGTCACGATTTCTACAAGTCTGTGATTGGAGGTTTTATTTTAATTGATTTATTTATATGAAACTCAAAGCTTAATATAATTTTACTTGATCTGAGTGTTCACTTGACTATCAAAGAACGAACAGCATAAAGAAGTTGTGGTAATTTTACAAGCGTCTAGCGGTCTGCATAAAACAGTGATAGCAAGATGATGACAATAATTATTATCTTTTAAGCCATTAACAGAATCTCATGACATTAAAGAGGTTACGATGAAACTAGTTTTTTTTTAATTGCCTATCTTGTTTCCCACTGCTGGGCAAAGGCCTCCACTTTCTCCTTCCAAACAATTCAATTTCTGGCCATGCTTGCCCCGCGAACATGATCAGATCGTCACAAATCGATCAAACTAGTAGTGGTGAAAAATTGTTAATTGTTTTTAGACGTTAAAGCTACTTTGGAACGTAAAGGCCTACTAAAGAAACCGGATTTTAGTCAGTCAGGTCTGTCTTTCTGCTTCACAGAGAGTTTATGATGATTTTTCAACTCAAAAAAGGCCTCTAGAAATTGATCTCGACTTTCTTCTAGGTCTATTATTTGTAAGCGCATTTGATGAGTCTAGCGTGTGTCAGGTTCATCCTTTGGTATATCATTAAAATGTATGGTTTTTTAGTCAAATATTAAAAAGCAGCCCGGAGTTGTGTGATTTCCCTGATCTTGTGAGCCTTGAGCAGTAAGACTCGCCCGCGGCTTCCTACTAAATGGGACTCAAACGTAATTGGCAAAATGTGGGTGTAGGTATGGATAAGGCTGCGTTTCCACCAGAGATGTGCGAGGATGTGTAGCGAGGAATGTGTTTGTCTTTAACCAATAGACTCGCTTCATTTACCTCGCCTCGGTCAGCACAGCTCTGGTGGAAACGGCTCAGCGGTGCTTGATTTTTTCACATACAAAACACGCGAGGGATGTGTACGAGGGATGTGTGCGAGGGATGTGTACGAGAGATGTGTTGCGAGGAGTGTACGAGGGATGTGTGCGAGGGATGTGTGCGAGAGATGTGTTGCGAGGAATGTGTGTTGAGAAATGTGCTGCGAGGTTTGCGCATACTTTACCAGCCAGTCCATAGACGCATCCTCGCACCACATTTATTCGGCACATCTCTGGTGAAAACGCAGCCTAACACACGTTCAACCGTGATATTATGTATGCTAAAAATACTCGCCATTCCATTATTATTTATTCCCAACCAACTCCATTCCACAAATTATAATACCACAAAGTAATGTACAGACGCCAGCACATCCACCTTTTTTTTTTAACGTGTGGAAATCCTCATGGACTTCCTCCGCCTGGGGAAGACGGAGGGGCATGTCAGACTCGACTGACTAAAACCACACGGTGTCCTCTACTGCCTTTAGCCGGGGGTGCGGGTCCACTTGCACATTCACCGCTCCCCAGCATATCCACCTACCTCAATCTATTAAACTTATTTAATAGATTTTCAACCTCATAACATTATAGAGGAAGATAAATATACAATTGTTAAAAATTGATAGATTCGGGTATATACAGTCCATATTTCTTCTTTCCTGAATTCAATCTTGTCCTAGTAAGGACCCAATGCCCGAGTTGCATAGTGACTGAAAGATTGGTTACTACGTTGCATGTCGCAGCTTATATTCCTGCATGGAACAAATATTTTTGTATGGGCTACGGGTATTTTTTCCGAGTCTTATTTATTTATTTAAAGGTACACCAACAGCAAAACATACAATGAAGTAATTGAAAACAAAAATATAAACTTAGTGCTAGTATGTAAGCTTAAGACAGGAATACGCAACATTTACCATGAAAGTGCAACATTTTGATTGGTTAAATTACATTTTTTTTTTATTTTTTTCTTATTATTTAGTTAATTAATTTAGATTTTAGTTTAAGTTACCACTTATTTATGTGAATGTTGGTTTAACTGGCAATAAGCCTTATAATCTTAAATTTCTACAATATTTATTAATTTATATATACAGAAGCTGTTGGTATACCTATGTTAAATAAATACATTTTAATTTTTCTTAAACTAAATGAAAGAAGCTGAAAGAAACTGATGTGAGTCTTGCTGCTGGTGTATTAAATGCACCTACGATACATCAGGAGAAATTCCTGAAGCTATTAGATTAGATTACATTAGAATATGCTTTATTGTACACCAACATTAATGAACAGGTTTTTACAATATTGTTAAATATAAGGGTGGCTATGTGTAAGGCTATGTGTGTTATTTAAAAAGAGACTGCTGCCTGTACGCCTTATTCTTGTCACTCCGTTTCGATACAAATTATGACTGATCATCATTCTTTTGTTCTCGAATTTTCCACTCAAACGTAAAGTTCCGGAATAATATAACGTTGATATAAAAAGTTTTCCGTATATCGGAGGATGTGTTATTAAATAACATTGATGGATATACCGAAGTTCCCTAATTTCAGCCGTATGTAGCAACCGAGGTGCGGCTCTAGTTGATTGATAAGCCTGTTTATTTTAGGATAAAAATTATGATAACATCTCTTAAGAGTGTGGAGAGGTCTATGAACTCGAAATCGCAATATTTGATCAGAAACTAGGAACAGATATGGATTAGGTTTCTTTGATTAGGAAAGTTTTTGCGAATATACTGATATTAAGAGAATGTTTTGCAGAATTAAATATAGATTCGTGTAGGAAAACTGCTGGGAAGACGTCTCAGCACTTGAAGAATTTAGATTTAGTAAATTCAGCGTTAAAATTTTAATTTTTACACTAAAAGGAAAAACTTCCTTAAATAAACTGAAACAATTACTTAAATTTTAAATTTTGAACCACTGTTTGTTTCCATAGTTGCCAATATCCCATTTCTTTCCTTTTATATTATTAGCCTGTGTACCACTGCTGTGCATAGGCCTCCCCAATAACTTGCAAGAACTCTCACCTAGTGCCTCTTCGTACCTCTTCCTGTGGTGCGCGTCCAGGTCGTCTCGCCACCTCTTTCAATTTATTCGGACCAGTCGTCAGACCGTCGCCATTTCATGTTATCAAATCAAGGAACACGCTTTTGCTTCCTTATCCTACAAAAAATAGAAGTCAAATTCAAAGTCTTCTGTCATCCTACTATCGGCAAAGCCGGAAAGGTGTACCTTTCCATCTTTGTAAAATTCTTGTACTCTAGTAACTGAAATAAAACTTCGCTGGCGCACTCTACTTAGCTAGAAAATTGCTATGACATTTATTTTCATTGAATACGAGTATTTTCGTTCGGCCAAAAGGAAAACATTATCCTAAGGCTGAGCCGTCGGCTGCTCCTCTTCCCACGCATCGGGAGCCTCAACAAACAACTATTTTTTCGTGGGCGACGACTTGACAAGTGGTAATCAATCTATAACTGTTCGAGCCTAGCCAAAACACTTTGATGCTATTACAAGATAGAAATGATCGCCTGTCGCCTTCAGCCTTTGTTGTGACTAAGCTGACGGATCTTGCGACCGATTTAGACATCCATAAGTAAGTTCAATTTGTGTACTTTCTTGATTGACTAGCAACTTACTAAATTGCCGGGGAGAGTTTAAACAAGATTTTGATTTACCTACGCAATTATTATCATCAGCCTATGAATGTTCCCACTGCTGGGACACAGGCCTTCTCTCTGTGAGAGGGAATGGACCATAATTCACGCGTGTCCAGTGTAGTTTGTACAATACTAACTTACGGATGTGTAAATCGTTTTTTTGGGTCATGGATGACACTTTACAGCTATATCCAGACTTCCAGACCTATCGTTTGGGAAATAACTTTGAGACACAACATCCTGATCTGCAGCTTTGAGGTTTCCGATCTCATATTGTACGATTGAATTATATTTGCATATTGATATTACCGTTGCCAAGCGTCTTATTTCATAGCTATATGAAGGTATATAGGTAGTTAGGTTCATTATTAATACATGGTGTGCGTACATTAGATTTAGTACAAGGTTTACTTATCAACTTAATTAGATTTAATATGATAATCTGATGCTGCATAGCCCAGCAAATTTGCAAGTTGAAGTGACAGCGTTGGGCCACATGGGATCTGATAGCCGATGATAAGCAATGATGCGGACTTAAACTTCATTTAATTTAAAATGATAATCGTCTCAGTCTCGCCCAGCGAATAAGCAAGCTGAAGATGCAGTAGGTAGGCCACATAGCACGTAGAAATGATGGCCGCTGGTAAGCATTGTGGTCGACGGTGAACCCGTTAATTGCATCAGAATTTCAGTCATACGTAATGCAAGATTAAGTACCAACTGACCCGCGCTGGGCTGGTAGCACGCGCCGTTACACTCACTTCATTATACATTCCACGAGCTAGCTAACTCACTGGTTACGTATCTGTCAAATTAAGCAGATTAAGTAATTGTTTAGAATCGTTTTTTTTTTTTATATTACAGGAACAGAAATACTATTATCAAATTAAAATAAGTTCTTTAATTTCACTCTCAAAACTAAATTCATCATAAGATATAGATATGATCAACTGTACACTGGCATGACATGATGAAGTGTCAAAACTCAGGTATATCAGTCTCTCAGTACAGGATTTTGAAACAATATTATGTATAAAGTAAAGTAGATCTACACCGTACTAGAGTGACAAAAGTAACTAAATTGTTGAAAAAATGTCTGGATTAAATAGTTTTCAAACTATGTTATTGACCTATCACTTCTGTGGCAATAATTTCGTGAAATGTAATGTAACTAGAACTGAAAAAAAAACTTGACTGCTTTGTTGATTTACTTTACCCCTTTTCAAATCCCAATGTAAGCAAAATACTTACGTCAGAAAACTGGTAGTGACTGATAGATAGTACTGTAAGTTCAAGATAAAATCTTAAACAAATACGAACCAATTAGCATATCACTTCGTTTACTCAATGATTACGGTATTCACGTGTAGGTACGATTACTCATCGATTACGATTACAAATCTACATTCGTGAATGGATTCCAGTGGTCAATGAGTGAATCATTGTTTTTATTTTTTTCCTTTTAAAGCTCGTTTTCGCGTGCGTCATGTGTGGTTTACCTTAGCGAGTCACTGTTTATGCTCATAAAAGTAAGATTTTTTTACTCAGTATACTAGTAACTTCTACAACCGGTATTTTATTTGACCCGGAACTTGTAGGTCATACAAATATTTTTTCCATGTGGGGATCGAATCGGAGGACACGCTGCACAGCAGTCGATCGCCCAACCGATGTGCACAGTGCCAGTCTAGTATTTACTTAAAGACGTGTCTAATACCGTTTATGATTGACTACTCTGCCCGCGGTTTACCCGACGCCATGTTAGGCGGTTGGTCCTATGGGTCCCGTCTCCAGCAGTGTCCCTGAAGAGCCTAGTCCGACGTCGTGGGAATCTTCAGTGGTGGCTGGGGCTGAGGTAGAGGAGGGCGTTTCCGCTACGACATTCCACTGCTAACATTCCTTACTTGCCACTGCAATCACAATGCAAAACACGCATGAATCTAACGATGCTGTTTATTGTTGTGTTTAGGTCCTTTAGAGAATTTTACACCCAAAGTTTCAACCCTGATACCCTAGTGCTGTCATGTCATGTCGAATCAAATCGTTTCCGAGTTTTTTGCCGTGTGGATCTCACGAACCGGATGCAGAGGTTAGAAATTTTATCACAGGTGAATGTGCTTCTGTTGCCAGCTATAAAACAACTACCTACGTAGAAACACAGACTCGCACGTAATCATTTTTTTAATATTTGTTGTTATAGCGGCAATAACACACATCATCTGTTAAATTTAAACTAGCTAACTATTATGGTTTCGTGAGAAACAGCCGTCCGAAACCATTACATGATAAACCTCTACAAAAACCACAACAAAATCACGTTTTTTTGTATGGGACCCCCTTTGGTTTTACGTGTAAATCCTCAAATGAGTTTCCCGCCCACACCACAGGGCAGGGGAGGAACTGGTCATAACTTGACCGACTGACTAAAATACAACGAGTCCGTCAATAGCCCTTATAAATGATTCCGGGTACGGTAATAATTAATCCTGTGACCAATGGGAGCCTCCCCGTAGTATTTATTGTATTCTGGTTTTTAGTATGGGTTTGTTATAAGCGGCAACAGAAGGGACATCACCAATGATGAAATTTCAACTCTCTAGATATCACGGTCATAGATCACAACGCAAAAACACTAATGACAGCACTGGGGTCAGGGTTGCAAATTATAACAAAAGGGTAAGTATAAATGCGCGTTTGCAATGTTTGATGTCGAGATTGACCGGCCTAAAGACTGATTTTTTATCGACGCAATTGTGACATATTACCCAGCCCTATCATTATTTGGGGTCGCGGTAATTAGGTTTGAAAACTGGATACATCCCAATATTCCATTGAAACAAATGATGTAAAAGGGAAGTTCGTGATTCGTGTCAAAATTAAATGCGTGTGATGACTAATGTATTTATTTTGGATAAGGATGAATCATATTATGAAAAACACACGTGCTCAAATAATGCATACTTTAAACAAATTTGGTTTCCAAAAAAAGGTTAGTAGTGACTTATCTTTAAAGAAGAAGATATGCGCTCCCGGACTTTATTTTAAAAATTGAGAGGAAATAATTCCGTAGGACATAATTTTTTTGCGAAACTCTTCTAACCGTTTACGCAGGCGCACGCACGGAAGCGCTAAAAAGGATAAAATTTCCCGATTTTGAAACATTTTCTCATTACTGCTCCGCTCCTATAGGTGATAGCGTGATGTTATATAGCCTATAGCCTTCCTCGATAAATGGACTATCCAACACAAAAAGAATTTTTCAATTCCAACCAGTAGATCCTGAGATTAGCGCGTTCAAACAAACAAACAAACAAACAAACAAACAAACAAACTCTTCAGCTTTATAATATTAGTATAGATTACTGTGTAGAACAATGTGGATTATTAGTTACTAGCTATTGCCAACGGTTCCGCCCGCTCCCGTCCCCCTTAACGTCTCTGACGCACACGTCCAAAGCAGTTTTCAACCAGTGAAAGAATTTTTGCAATAGGTCCAGTAGTTTCGGAGATTCGGAGCCTTTTCAATGCAAACAAACAACCAAATCTTTCCTCCTTACAATATTAGTGTATATAGATTATAGTTATATCAAAACAACGCTTTCTGCTATACAATCAATTTTCTGGTTTTCACTACAAACTAAGAAAATGGTTACTACGTGACTTTCCACAGTTTAGATTAACAGGTGTAAACAACATTTTTTCGCTTAGAACAATCAGTGCAAATCCATACTTGTTACGCTGGTGAGCGATTTAACTTGGTAACGGATGGTTAACTTGGAGTTAACTGGAGATGTTTAAAGGTATTCGGATTATTTTTTGATTGGATGTGGAAGCGAAGACCTTTTTTTTTTTTTTTTTAGGTGGTAAAATCATCAAATGAGTCCTCCCGCCCTGGGTGGGGCGGAAGGGACTGTCAGACTCTTACTGACTAAAATCCACCCGTGTTCCTTCGGATGCCCTGTACGTTCCGGGGCCGCGGTAACCTGGGTTCCTGGGTCCTTTAAGCAGTGGGTGTCCTACGCCTGATATGATGATGAATTTCTTTTGTCTTAAGCATTTTATAAGCAATAGTATTTAGGGTTTTGTGCGTCATAATGAATAACGAGACATTTATCGACTTTCATTGTTTTTTTAATACTACTTTTACTATGAATAAAATCTATAAAGATTTAATCTGTTAAAAACGTAAGTAGAGCCTTTCTATCTAACATGTTTCAGGTATTTTACAGTTCTGCAATAGATTGGAACGTCGATTGTTACAATCTATTAATTATGCAGACTAAGTACAGCACTGGAATCAATATGTAATTATGCAATTTACGATTTTCTGGAACATTTGATATTTCTAAATCAGATTTTGGATTTCCACAACATCTTGCCTAATTGGTTTTACTTTGTGAAGAACCATCATCAAGCCAATGTGCCCTAGGAATGACACTCGACTTGTATCAGAACTAGTATTCGTCACCACTCAACTAATCATTTCCACGTCACTTATTTCCCTCATTCACGATGCTGATGCCATTCCTCAACCATCACCGCACATATCAACCACAACTACTCAAGCACCAAGCACACCACAGGATTTTCACCACTATTGTTAACGCCACAAGCTCTAAGTTCACATGAAAACTATTTACCGGAATGTGTCGACTATTTGTTAGAGCTATTGTACAAATTGCATAATACAGCTGAGACAGTGCAATTTTGACTTTGATGCAGTTGAAATAAAGGTTATCAGGAGCGCAGTATTTGTGACAGTAGTGATAGCAGTATATAATGGTTTGTCGGAAGATATATGTTGGGTTAAGAAGCGTGGAAATGGGGCAAAGGAAAGGTATCAGTTTGCCAAGCAATAAGTTATAAGAGAGAAATTGTATAAAAGAGTGATGACTGATGGATCATTGTCACTTTCTTTTCACATTCGTCTTGGTGTAGTTGTTCTTTTGTGTTACGGCATATCGTTGATAACGTTTTTATCTTCGTATTGGGTACTTTGAAGTTAAACATCTTGAATTCTTGATACTAAGTTGAATTATTTAGGCATGTGAAAAGAGACTTAACATTTTTATAACCGCTTGTTTTTTACATAGTTTTCTTGGTATTATAACAGAAATCGCTAAAAGACTAATAATATTATCATTTTTCTGTTCTTACCCCAAATTATTCGGAGACGGTGCAACATCATCTACTTCTTTCATACTTCTCTTTTAGTCATCATCTTCCTTTCTATTTGCATATAATTATGAAAATTCATACAATTTTTGCATCAATGCATTTGCTTGTCCCTCGGTTGATTAGCGTCGGAGACGAGGAGTTACTTCACTTTTTGACTGGCCACTAAGCAGTCATTACACTTTGGCCAGATCGTACCCCTCAACGATGCCCAATGGGAATTTTCCCTCCCGGACTCAGGCTCGCTGCACACCGACCGTATTGCGCAATCACCGACTATCAGAGCGAACCAGAGGTTAAGAACAGGCCACCCTCAATACTGTCTCATTGAGTAGACACAGCCTCCCAAATCTATCCTCTATCTATCTATCCCTATCCCCAACTCTCCTTAAACTAATTTATAAACCAGACACCTACTACATCTCCTTTCTGCATAAACTGACTGAATTACATCATAAAGACTATGTTTATATTTCTTATCTTTAAACAAATATTCACTTACCACGCAACGCTATCTAAACACATAATTAAATAATAGAATTACTTAATTATCTTATTTAAACAAAAAGAGCTACTTGTTTTACTTAGTGGAAGTTTAAGAACAAGCTAATGGCACCTGTTAGTGCCTACACCAATTAGTTTACTTTTAAACAGAAAAAAAAATAAAAGCGGAATTACCTATTAGAAGCTGAAAAGCACTGAGTGGTTTAAAGAAGTGTATTAAAGATCTTTTAGGTTATTTAAATAAATCGTACTTACCTGCCAATGGTATCAACTTGGGCTCTTGGTCTGTGGTATGGCTAGGTTTTGTTCGAAATTATTTTTCTCAAGGAATATCTTTTTTGTTCCTAATAGGCCTTTATGAACTTGTAGGGTTGTATTGGTGATTTTGATGATTATAATTCTGTAACTACATACGTCTTACAGCCGCGAATAATATTTTAATCAACATAAAACCTAGCAATGGTCTGCAAATTGCAAAAAACGCAAGAAATTTTGAATTTCGCGTGCTGGTTGGAGCATTCCCCTTAATTAAGTTTGGTAAAAGCTTGTTTAGGTAAATTTTTATTTCTTACCATTCAAGAGCAAAATTTTCAAACCCTTTATTTGAAATGGACTGAATCGATTCTAATGAAACTCCATTCGTTCAACAAGCACATAGAACTAAAAGTAAAAAATAAATAAATAAACTTTAAAAATAAAAAATGTTATAGGTCTTTATATTATTGTTACTTTCTGTATAATACATGTTGACTTAAGAATAGCTTGATCTACTATATCGATATAAAAAACTGGATACGGAACGGGAACCTACGAACCATAAATGCGAAATGCTGACCTCAAAAAGATCATAATAAGGTTACAATGTTACATCAATAAAAAAAGAAGACAATCAAATAAATACCGCATTACCATCCCATAGCATAACTCAAGAAATCGAATCAATTGTTGTATGAGTAATGGATATCGCCGTCTAAATTCTCGATTCTCGATTTGGGTTAATCGCAATGGAATAGGTATCGATTTGAGGTCGATTATATCTCGTAGTATTGTGGAGGAACGACTGCATGATGTATAATCACGATGTTTAGAGACGTATTCGGTATCCTGACCTGGTTTTCTGTTGTTAATTCATCTTGTGGACTGTGTTTTGGGATGGTATTTAATGCCAAAATTGAGAAGACCTTAATATTTTTTTTATAATTATGTGATACTGTGTGCGTTCGTGGCGTATGCCAATAAAATTTTTTAATCTTCTTTTTCCATAACTGGAGATATTATGTTAGATGTGTATTTTTAAACTTTGCTAAATAAATATTTATTATACTTGTGCATGTTCGGTCTAGTGGCCGCAAGAGTGGTTGCTAAGCATTTTGGTTCCGAGTTCCATACCCAGGTCGGGAAAAAAACTGGTACTGGTACTGCTACTGGTTTTCTCATAAAGAATTTCACAGTACATAGGTATCAAGCAGCCACAGATTCTGGATTTGTTACCCGCTTGATGACAAAATGGTCGTCCGCTCTTATATAGGACTAAAAATCATTTGATTACGAGCAGAACATGAACCTGCAATCATCTGATTCAGAATATCAGATGCGCTTTCCAACTGAGCTATCGCAGTCATGCTCGCGGTGTCAAATTCTTCATGCCTTTCTCAAAGTTTTATGGTGATCACAGAGGGCCAAAGCCTGCCGGGGTCGCGGAACTTATTTCAATCACCGTGACCACGGAACATAAAGGGCTATCGAAGGATACCGTGGATTTTAGTCAGTACAAGTCTGACAGTCCCTCCCGCCCTGCCCGGGGTGGGAGGACTCATTTGATAATTTTACCACGCAACAAAAAAAGTTTATGGTGTAGTCAAATATTTTTTTCCGCAAAATTTTCTTAGCAAATATATGTGATTATTATAAACGTGGACTGGGTATACAAAATAAACCCTAAAACTTATGTAATTTCGACCGGGAAACCAGATAAATTACCTGTGACACCCGCTGACGATAATTTACCGTCAACATCATACACATAGGTTATGTTCGTTAGGTTAAATAGGAGTCATCATCATAAATTCTCGCATAACCTTAAAAGTCTTATCACCGTCATCCACCTGCAATAAATTTTATACATTTGCCACCCTTTTATACATTTAAAATACGTCCTCTAAAAACACATATGTATTTAACATATTGTCATTTCAAAAAGTTACATGGTATATTTTATTGTGTAGGTACATTAATTAGTAAGACTGTATGTTTAAATAATTAGTACTAGTTAGTTACAATTAAATTGAATGCCTCATTTTGACGCAATCATGACTTATTAGATATTATGTATACTACAATAATAAAGTGGAAAGTAAACTCTTAAACTACTTGACCAATTTCAAAAATTCGTTCAGCAGTGGAAAGTTGCATTGGTATTGAGTGACATAGGCTACAAGAAATGTTAATGACAGGGTAAAGAATTGATGGCAATTCACGATCCTCCTATTACAAAAGGATTTAAAATTAACCTACAAAAAACGGGTGTCTCATAAGACACCTCTGTCTAACTTTTAGGAGATTAAAAAATTATCATTAACTTAATCCTCTTAACTTACTTATTGATAATACATGAAATAAAGAATCTGAACCTAAACAAATAAAACATTCATAATCCCTATCTAGAACATCTTCTTCTCTTCATAAAATAGTAAAGATATTGCAACCCCGATTCCCTTAGCTTTGAAATACAACAACAATATCAAAGGAGAATGACCAATCTCTGGGGTCTATTTACAGAACTTTTTTGGGAACAATCCCTTGGGTACCGAAAGGGTCCCTTAACCTTTTTGAGAGTGGAACTCGGTCAAGGAAAAAGATGTTTGGCGGTTATCCGAACCTTGTTTTTTATCTTCGTATTTTGTTTGTCTTGTGGTATGATATGAATGGTCTTGGTTCGGAAATGTTGTTTACATATTACAGTTATCAACATATTTATATTAGTCTAGTCTGATAGAGCCTGCTTTTTCGTAGTGTCAAACTGTTTATTTTTTAAAAGAACAAACAATAATAAAGATGTTGGTCGTTTTCTTAACTATACAGATAATTAATAGCATTTGAAAAACTCACAAATGAAAGTTTCTGCGGCTGCGGCTCGTTTTCAGTATTGTTACATTAGGCATGTAAACTATTAACTACTGTGATTTAAGAGCCAGTTCAGCAGAATCATAATAGGATAGTAATATGAATTGCGATAAAATGCACAAATATGCAATTTATAATTAATTATACATCACATACATGCCCCCCGCTAGTTGAACCCGCGACCTTAATGAGAAAGTAGTTGGATCAGACTGGATGCAAAAGAGATCAGGGTGATGTGTCGCAACATGGAAGTGGCCTATGTCCATCAATAGACTGCGATAGAACAAGTTAATCGATTGACAATTAATAATATTATCTGCACCTATCACCATGAGACGTTAAAAATGGAATGAGGAGTTCACCGTGGAGGTTGCGATCCTCGGTGGCTCGGTTGCAAATGAGCGTCGGATGTACTGAATCCGAAGGTCACAGGTTCGAATCCTGTCCTGTGTTCCTGAGAAATATTATCTGCATCTGCAACCATGTTGCAAATCAATTACTAACTGTGAATTATTATGTTAAAACAGCTCTAAGATAGTAAAATACAATGAGTAAAAAAATAAAACTTCAAATCTTGTCACCATTTATTTCTTCACCATGTTACATAAACTAAACTTCTCAAGTCAACATGCAAATCGTTTACTTTAGTTACCCAATGGTGGTGTGAATCAGATGCTGACTCAGGCGCATTCTCTCAGCTCAGGTAACGGGTATTGAGACTATGAGTCATCGACAATTCGTCACTTCGACAATCTTGTCCATTAAAAGTGTCTTAGTTTACGGAATCGTCAAGATAATATTAAAAATAAATTAAAAATATTCAGTGTTTTTAAAGTCCAAGCTAAAAACACGAAATAATGAAAAAACAAACAGACTCTAGTAACTAAATAAATAGAAACAATAATATGAAATCTCGTACGTCATTAAACGATTTGAATGTTAAGAGTAATTCTGGTTTATTTTGAAAATAACCCTGTTGTGGTTATTGCAATTAAAATTATTAGAAGGAAAATGGCGTTTCTATGACGTTAATACATGTTTTTCTAGTGTCTAAACAATACTAACGCTATTCAATATTTATTTAATTTTATTCAAATTATATATTTTAATATTTCCTGTAGGGATAGTATTTCCTATAGGGAATCATAAATAGCTTGTAATACTTGATTTTTAACAGGTTTCTTGTAAAATACTTCAAAAATATACCTAAAACTCGGGGTTATGCAATGAAGATCGGGATGTATCGAAGTACTAAGCTCATTAAATAAAAATAGAAACGTCAATGACCTTTATCAATTGTCAATTTGCGCAAACCTCAGAAATATTAAATAGCAATAATTTGCGTAAATTAATTTGTTATATTGAATTAAATTAAGTATTATTTGCAGAATTATTAGTAAGTATTGTTCATTTAAGAACACTTACACGCTCTTAAATGAATAAACAATAATAGTTCAGTCAATTGACGTGTTGAATTGAAATCAATGGAGACAATGCAAGTTATATCATTTCAATTCTTTTATCATACCTACCAGTTAGAAACCCCAGGAGAACATCAATTTAATGTAACCAAGATCCTAAACACTTGCTACGAAGCACGAACAAACACCCGATCCACGACCTCAGACGTTGCGACAGTTTGGGTCAAGCGACAATAGCGTACTTCAAATGCATGTTTCCAGTGAGTGTTGCCGCGGATCGGTAAATCGTAGCTTACTCTTAGCACATAGTTTCTTTCTCTACAGCTTTTTTTTTTTTTTTACGTGGTAAAATCATCAAATGAGACCTCCCACCCCTGGCAGGGCGAGACGTACTGTCAGACTTGTACTGACTAAAATCCACGGTGTCCTTCAATAGCCCTTTATGTTCCGGGGTCACGGTGATGGTATAAGACCCGCGACCCCGGCAGGCTTTAGCCCTCTGAGAGGTGGCCTCTTCATTATGCTGACGCTCTTTGAGGCGCGCGTGGAACACGACGCGCCGTCGACCCGGGCATGGTCCATGGTCGGGCGGCGAGTTGCCCTTTACTCGCCGCCCGCATGCCCGCGCCTACGGTGGCCGGAGATCGTCTTGCGACGTCCGACGCCGTGGGCGTCCACCACCGCGGGTGGGGCGGAGGGAGGACCTTGTCCTCTCTCTCACGCGTACGCGCACTTCTCTACAGCTGCTACGCGTTTGTCTTGCTAACTTGTGGCCAAGAGCAGTGGCGTATTAGCTATGCAGGGGCTAAGCGAACCCTAGCCCCCTGCCTCGCACCTGAAAAGTCGCGCTCAGAAAAAAAAGTATTGACTATTAGCCTCATAATGCTGATGTCGCAACGATAGCGTTAGGTTGTTACTGGGGACCAAGTCATCTTACCAAAAAGAGGGCCTCGCGCGAGCAGCGGAGGCAAGTCATATTTATCGTCCTGAAAGAAAGCGCCTCGCAGATGCGTCTTGCCTCCCTTCTAGACTCGGTCGCGCATCGCCACTGGCCAAGAGTTAAGGCGAGGTTGCAGTACCCCACTAAAATGCGAGCGAAATCACTCGCATTTTGAATGTTTTTCGCTCCTCGTAGAAAAAGAAAGAACAAATTCTAAAATATGCTTTTAACATTTACTTTAAATAAAAAGCTCTATTTATTGATATGACTTGTATTATACATCCATGATGAAATGTCTTAACAGTACGCGTTTAAAATTGTAATTTAGTGCAATGTTCGGCATTTTTTCTGTCGAGCGAATTTTTCCAAATCGCGTTTCTATGTTTACCATTTACTTGAGAAAATTTCAATATTCATAAAATGGTTATTTTTTTATAAAAAATCTCACATTTTATTAGATTTTCAGAAGTTCAAAAATCATAAAAAGTACTGCAACCTCCCCTTATGTACTAATCCGTGGTCGGATGACACGAAGCGTGCCCCTAACAGTTCTCTTCCTACATTCATAAATCAAAGATTACTTTATTGTCTGATTCATAACAGAGGGGACATTATCTGTGATGTAAATTGGTACTAATGCAATCATTATCGCTGGCAGGACACCTATACTCGTTTGTAGTTGAATGTATTGTATTTGTAATAGATATGCTTTGGGAGATATAATTGTAGTAAATGACAAAAACGCTTGATATGTGGATGAAAACAGGAAAACCGGTCATCATTTTAAACCGTAACAAATAGCACCGACATTCTTAAGGCACTCCCTCACCGCGAGCATTCACCTGTAATGTAACGTTACAGATTCGAAGATTTCTTCAGTGACGGAAGACAATTGAGCATCACAATCATGCGCACTTTGATGTTACATTACACGCGAATGCTCCCAGAGAGGGAGCGCCTATAAAGGTGAAAAATTTGGAAATGACCCTTGCCTTGTATCTGATTGGATCGTAACGAACGTCAAATTCAAATATACGGACTGATAAAACCGTCTATGTCATCAAATTGTATTAAAAAAAAATTAAAACCACTCATTTTCCACATGTCAGGAGTGGCGCGGACTCTAAGTAGCTATCTATCAAAACATAAAATCATTAATCCTTAGTTCGGGCTCGTTGTCAAACAACTGAGGCTGAAATCACTATTTTCATGCTTGGAGATTAGACCCCCTGTATCCGTTCCCGTGTCTTCGTTAAGTCTAAGAAAATAGACCCCCAGTTTAGGTTGACGGATGTCACTCAATAATGTCTACGAACTGTTGGCGCAAAGGATGTTAGTTTCTCCTCGATTTTGTTTGCAGTAGTGATAAAATAAATAGTCAATTATTCAGAATAATTAGAAAATACGATATACAAAATCAACTAGAAACACGCCACGGATCTTGAATCATCCATAATGACAATATAGTTTTCTGAAACAACTACATATTTGTGTGGGCGCTTCCTCTATTGAACAATGGACATTATCCACTTATTGTCGCGCTAAATTGGTTAATTGTCGGTGCAACGGGATCTCGTGGTATTTAAATTAAAACTATAAAGTGAGTGATGACATCATAAGAGGGACTCAATAGTGATGTTCGCTTTTCAGAAGTTTTGAATACGTTTACGACAACTACAGATTTAGAACAGTAGCAATACTTTTTTGTGATGGTCAGTGACTTCTTTCATACACTCAAAGACTTTCTTTTTCAACATCACCATCATCAACAACAACCTGTATTCAAATTTTGGTTATCCATTGATGAGGGCTTTCGTAAAAAAGTTTAATAAATATGAAATTGGTTCTAAAAGAACTCTTTGATAAAACCCTATCAAAAACCTTTTGAATGGGTAACCAAAATGGTCCCTGATTCAAAACCTATGCCCACTGTTAGACATATCCATTCCGAATATGTGCCAATGAGATCGATCCAGAGTTTTCTTCATCCAGTTTCTGTCGTCTGCTTTTCGGGTCGTCATCCAAATCTGGTGTATCTTTAATAAGTTTTCACTCCAGTTTACCGTACCTACACATACATATCTATGTAAGCAATGCAAATATGTGGTAGTGACATTATTATGACAAACCTACCAAGACCCTCTATCGATAATTTTCACTGCTTATTCAAGCGTCTCACTACCGGATTTCATTAAGACAATTTGAACTTCTGATTAAAGCAAGCAACGCCTACATATCATTAGCAGATGAATGAAACATTGCTCTTTCCTCTTAAGGAATAATATGCAAATTGATGATAACTAGTGAGTACTTTATAAGTCTTGGAGCTTTCAACATATTAGTTCTCTTCTGGTAAAATAACATCACCATCATCACGACGTAAGTCCCCGAAATGATTAAACAGAGGTTTACGAAAAATAAATCCAGACTGGATTTTTTCCTGCCGGTCGCAGGAGTAACGAGTAACCGTGGCACCGTACAGGCCTATTAAAGGACACTGTGGGTTTTATCCAGTACGAGTCTGACAGTCCCTCTTGCCTTGATTTTACCAAAGAAAATGTGAAGAAATTTTTAAAAAAAATCCTATATGTATGTGCTATGAAACTGCTCTGCGGTTGCTATTATTTACAAGATTGCCACAATGGTGGTCTGAGTTATTTAACCTCCACCAATCTTAGTAACATTATTTTGGTCCAAACCCAGTTATCACTTATCTACATAAAAATGTGATCAATATCCCAAAGTAATCTCGTTTTATGGGTAGTATAATTTCCCCCAAACGATTACTATTTGCGCCAAACTGACCCTTATTTATTAGTTTCAGAAACCCAGACAATAATAATATTAATCTTACCAAAAATACTTGAGGAAAAATACTGATTTCAAATAAAACTATTTTAGTACTAGCATCACGAACCGGCTTTGCTCAGATGTAAGTTGAAAGTAAAATAAAGCTTAATTATTTTACTCGCTGAATAATTTACCTTTCAAAAGATGAAAGAATTTTAAAATCGGAAAAGGAGTTTTCACCTCACACGCTCTTGAACCTCTCGCTTCGCTCGCGATCAAATCAATCTGAATCCTTCGCTAGCTCAGATTTCAATTCAAGCGGCAGCGGCAAAAGTCAACTTTGCAGCCTTGCATAACAAATACCTATTTTGAGTTCATCCATTACAATATAAACACATTAAAGTCAAACCTTTACTCTTGATAAAAAATATCTTCTAGTTTACATAAAATGTGCGAAAGACAGCAATATTTTCATCCCAACCTCGACCATACAGCAAGATTTCTATAAAATAAATTGTTTCTGATTTTAATTCACCTGGAAACTGTCGTCGAGTTTCTGCAAACAAGCTTTCTGTCGCTATATAAGGATACTTTGATCTCAAAGAAGCCTTTCAAACTTCGACTTCTACAGACTTCTATTGCGACATTTATTTGCAAGGCTATCCAAGATCAATTTCACGGAAATTATATGTCTACGATTTAAATGTCAACTTCGACAAACGGAGTTTTTCTTCAATAAAGTTGTTATTTTTACCTTCAAAGACTAAATAAGTTGAAAAGAACAGTGTCAATAGAGGCTTAGATCGTTAACTCTCCGTTGTACTGTTTTTCCTAAGAACGAAAACCACACAAAATTAGCCCATAAAGCAAGTTTTTAAAGAACACAGGTCAAAATACAACCTAAAAAACTTTCAACGACTTTATAAAAAGAGGTCTATATAAGACAACAAAAAGTTCTGCAACACTAAAAATGAACAAAAACAGGCTTTTGAAAAAGTCCGGAATATTCTTGGCTAACATAAACATACAGACGAGGGGTAGGCACTAAAGCGACACAATTCCAGGTATTGTTCTGGGACTGTGAGGTCCCAAAACATTCGGTTGCTTCCGTACATTACCCTATATAAAAAACTCACTGAATTATCATAAAGTTGAGCAAAAAGGTCCGTGTGGGGTTTTTTGAAATATTTAACAGACGTAAACGACTTCCTTGCTTTTCACTGGAGATTAACCAAACATTTTGATGGATGAAAATGGAAGATGGTTACAATTCGGTAGATAATATTCAAATCTATTCTAATACAAAGTAGACATTAATATACTGGGCTATTTCAAGATACTTTAAGTCTATGATTTTGTACTGATGAAAATGAACAACTTGTACTACTATGATGAAATCGCGAAGCATATAACATCTGTTCGAATAATTCGATAAAATGTAGGGGATAGCAAAATCTTTGAGAAAAGTTCCGCATATTAATTTCAATCCAAATTCTGAACCCTGTTCTTGGCGGCTGCTTGTGATTGGACATCTGTATGACTCGAATGGAAAAATTAAATCGTAGATCACTTACAGATGAAGATCAGGATCAATATTGCAACCGACGTTCATTATTAATTCTTGGAAATTAAATTTAATCCTAGTCTAAGGAATCGCCCTGTCATTGAATTCTATTCTGTCGGGATTCTAAGTTCTTATTACAACTTAAGTGAAATTCATAGTTCGTTCGTTACTTCGAGTTAATTTTACTTAGACGTACGAAAATAAGACCACATTGTTATCCATTAGCTCAGGTAGAACCTATTTTCTAAACTTAGCTCCTCGTGGCATAGCTTTTGCTATTACTGTACTAATGACTCTCAAAGGAGTATCTATCTAAATACATCGTATCGGGAATAGAGGATCTTGGTCTTTATAGACATTTTTAGATCTTGTAAGAAGATTTTCCATGCGTAGGAAATATTTCATGACATGTAACGGCAGTGGCACTGCCTGGTTGTCTAAAATGGCAACTTACAATATTCCTAATGATTCACTTCGAGAATTAATGATAAAAGAATTTCCAACGACGATGCTACGATGAAGTGAATGATTAGGAATTGCTTAAAGTTATCGTTTTGGACCCTCTAACCTCTGTCATTTTTTGAAAGAGACAGATTTGTAAGATGGTATTCTTGCCTGGGTTTAATTCTGTCTTTGGATGCGTAAACAAAGTTTAGCAACGCTTGTCTAGATCTGTCTTTGGATGGGCAACCAAAGTGAAGCAACTATTTGCTGAGGTTTGTCAGTGGATAAGTATCAAAGCTTAAGCGCTAAAGCTCTTAAGCATAAGCTTAAGCTCGTGTTGCTTACTACCAAGGTAAGAATCAGATATCACACACATCAGGCGACTATTGCAAGGCTTGTCTTTTTTTGTCTCTGGCATTTCTACGTATCTCTGGCAGTTATTTTTTATTCTAACTTTGAATTTTCGACATAATCTTAAATATTGGGCTTTGTATTATCCAACCCTTTTATTTTTAAATAATCTGCTAAAGTTTCCCCATGAGGATATTTTGTAATGCTAAAAGCTTTGAAGTTTATGATTAACAATTTAGATTAACTAAAGGTGTATTTTAGTTAATATCTAAATATTTATTGTTTAACTTTTGTTTTAGTTTTGTTTTTCTTATTACTATGTAGTTACCGCGAACTTTACCGTTGAATTTCTTCAGTTTTATTTACTTTTTTTTTCTTTCTGGGTTATCTCTAAAATTATATTTTGCAAAAAATCCTAGTAGAAATTCTGATAAATTGTAATTTCTGGAAGTAAATTAATATTGTAATAGCGAAGACTTTAATTTGTAAAAGGAAAGTTTACTGACACATTAAAATACGTTAACAAAATCACCAAAAAACCATTCCTTAAGAACTTTCACTTTAAAGAAAATATTTGTGACCTAATAAGAAATAACTTTAGAATACAATAGAATAAAAAAGGAAAAACAGCTTTACAAGAACAATGCCCTAAGAAGCCACAGAAATATCGGCTTTCTTATATTACAAACAAAAGTAAATCAAAAACAAATTCGCGAAAAGTTATTCCAGAATTTTGTAAAAATAAAACTCGTGATTTTTGATCCCTGTTTTATTATTCAATTATTTCCGGGTTGATATTGAAGCTTCGATGAATCTTTTCGAATTTGAAATTCGAATTTCTTTATTTATTCCTTTGTTTTTTTTTTTTCTTTGCTGTTTTAGGCAATGCTTTTAGCGTTATCTTGGTTGGATCTAAGCCTAAAACATTTTTAATTATGATGAGTCAGAGTACTTTCACGTACCTGCCCTACTAAATAATCTCCTACTAATAACCATCTACCGTCTTGATGAAATTTTCCTTTCTATTTTACTCCAGCAAGATAAAGTAACTTTCGTACTTATATTTGTCTACATTTTTAAGTTACAACACCATAATATCGTGCCTGCCTTGTTTGCATTGTGGTCGTTAGTTCGTTTAGCTACTGGTTGCAAGTGTTACCGCTGTGCTTCTGGTCCTTGGATCGATTCCTAGTTCAAATCATCCGTGTTTTTGGGTTTTTCTATACAGTATTTCACAGTAGCAGCCAAGGAGTCTGGATTTGTGTCCGATTGATGACTATAGGCTCACCCCCTAGTACAAGGGACTTCTATATGTCGTGCTAAAAGGAGTTGTACTAAATAAAATAAAACAAATAAAATTTTACTTACTTACTTACTTACTTACTATTTAGGGATACTTCTGACTAACACTTCGGGGATTACTATTGTCATATTGATGCAGACCACACAGAATACTGTACAAACACTCATACACGCTTCTTCCCAAAGTTTCAATGAGTGCATTATCTTCAGCTCTTGTTAAGTGGTCCAAATTGGCTCTGCGAGCAATTCAAACAATTGTAGCATATGCGCCGGCGGCGACGCTAAGCTCGTGTTAATTAGACGCCATTTTGGTTTTGTTTCTTTGCACGTGAATATGTACGTTGCAGCGTTTGAATTTACACTTTTGTTAAAGAATAAATGAGCAAATGTGGAAGTAGTATTTTACAGGTTCAGATATTTTGTTTATTTAACAATTACTGCAACTTTTTAGTTACTGATCGAAGGTTTGATGATGACTGGTGAACTATTAAAGCGTGAGTCTTTAGGCTGTGGGAAAGAGATGGCGCTAGATGACTTGTATCTCTCTTTCCCTCAGCCTATAATGGATCGCGTTAAGAGCTCGTGGTAAGGCTTCTGTACCTATATAATAATTATGGTTACTGCTAGAGAATCTGCAGTAGCATTTATCTAGTAAGTGTACCTCGCTTGGTCGCGGGACTTATACCATCACCGTGACCCCGGAACATAAAGGGCTATTGAAGGACACCGTCGATTTTAGTCACTAAAAGTCTGACAGTCCCTCCCGCCCTGCCCGGGGTGGGAGGACTCATCTGATGAATTTAACACGTAAAAAAAGTGTGCCTCGCTTACGCTCTGGCTCATGTAGATTACTAGCGAGATCTCTCAGGAGAGACAAGGCAAGCTCTCAATTTTTTTGCTTTTTTGATGAAAACATACTAGAATTTAAGTAACAATTAATACTTTAGCCTTGACGTACTTCAAACGCCTGTAAGAGTTTGCTTCTAGGCTAGAATAATGAAAAGAAAACACTTTCGTTTAAATGTGTCATGTCTACGTTTCAAGGTAATTAAATTTTAAATAGGCTTATGTATTAAGTTTTACGAACATTCACTATAGGTTTTTTCCAGTGGAAATACTTTTAAAATAGCCCGTTTTGATCTAAAATGTACTCGTAATTGAATGTACATATTTACGTACATAGAAAGGTCACTGGACATAATAAAGAGACCTTCTCTACATTATATACGAAGTTTACCTTCACAATGACTAGGTAATGACATAATATGCATCATAATGTATTACGTTACTTATTTACATGCACATGCATGTATGTATTCCTTTATTACGATAGTCACGTAGAACCTTCGTAAGAACACAATAATATTATGATTAAAACCGTAATGATTTTATTATGGAAAAAATAATATGCAAGAATTTTCATGTAAGTTTGACAAAATTGCGTAGGTACTATTTATGGACAATTTAACTATTCTGTTGATCAAACAAATACCGCAATGTAGTCAAACTTGCGTGTAAATTCTTGTATGTCTTTAGAAATGGGCTTTAAAGATATCACTAATGAAGTTAATTACTCGTATATTCTTGATTAAGCCATTCTTATCAATGATAAAAATAAATTGTCAGACAAATATGTAAGGTAGTTAATAGTAGATGGAAAATTGGAGAAAAGTTTTTGCCCAGCCATTGCGGGCTCTAATGAGCAGTGCACGCTACCAACCACGGTGCCCGTGTTAGCCTTTTTGTACACAAGACGACGCAAGACTGCCTACTTTGCTATCAAAGCGAGCATCGCAATACAAATCCATAGAAGTTTGTACACGGGCACGCGTCAAAGGATACCAAAGTTGTAAGATATAAAGACTTGCGTCGCGTTGTGTACGGAGAGACTTAATTGGCTGCATTTTAATACTTCAATATGCTTTTGGCCGTTATAAATTTTGCTGTACTTTTAATTTTCTTTTTATCAAAAACTACATACTTGAACATCTTAAAGTTTTATCCCAACTTGCCACATAGTTTATCTAATTTATGCTTTGCTGTTAACTTTTTCAAGTTAGTCAACTGTTATTTCGTGTCCTCAAAGAGTCCACGGCGACACAGGACAACTAGTTTCAAACGTTAAATTAAATCTGTATTAACTTTCGCTAACTTGCCTCAAAGCGATAAACTGTTTATTATACAATTAAAATTAAAGTTCTCTGCATACTTGAGTAGTTTGTATACAAACTACTAATTATACTTTGACTTCTAAACCCAAGGAGCATAATTCATTATACATAGAACACTCTCGAATCCGCGATATAATTTATTTTCCGAAAATTATCGCATGGTAAAGGGTCATTGAAGGATATCGTGGATTTTAGTCAGTACGTGTTTATCAGTCCCTCCCGCTCTGCTCTGGGGAGGGCTCATTTGATGATTTTACCACGCTAAAAAAAAATTGGGTAAATTAGTCTGACAATGCGACATAGAGAGCAACAGCCTGCTGGGGTCGCGGGACTATCTTTTCAGGAAACTGTGACCCCGGAACGTTAATGGCTTTTGAAGGAACACCGATTTTAGTCATTACCTGTCTAGCAGTCCCTCCATTCCCGTCCAGCAGGAGTCATATAAAGAAATTACCAAAAAAAAAATGGGTATATTAACTAACCACCGGACTACCTAGGCGTAGCATCCAATCCAATATCTATTCTGTATTAATTCGATAACAAATACAATGTGTTATTGTCATTTGCACGACGATAGAGATCATTCTACAAAACTCTCTAACTCTTGTAAAACGTAGACGTGATTTTACGTTATGATACCAAAATTGTAATTAAACAGCGCCTTTGTGGATAGTTATATTGTATGTTTAATACAACTTGATCATATTCCCTCCATAGAGACACTAATTACCTAGTGAAATCAAGCGTGATTGTGTTATCTATATATATAAAAATGAAACCCGTTTTTCGTTGTCACGACATAACATGAAAACGGCTTGACCGATTTGGATAGTTATTTTTTTGTTGTGTTTGTAACCATCGGGACCGGGTTTTAGACCAGGTCCTCCACCCGTGCGAAGCAGGGACGGGCCGCTAGTTATAATAATAATAATAATAGACCTGATATCACCGTTCATGATAAAACAAATAATACAGTTTACTTAATAGATATAGCATACCGAACACACATAACATTCAAACAACAATATCTGAAAAACTCAGTAAATACCAAGACCTCGCAATAGAATTAAAAACTCAATGGAAAGCACAAACTGTCCATATCGTCCCAATAGTTATCTCATCTACCGGCGTTATACCAAAATCTCTAACACAAAGTCTGAACACACTGCACATGCCTTCACACACACTATACATGCTACAAAAAGCAACACTACTCAACACCTGTCGCATCACTCGCAAGTTCCTGACTTCCTCTACAGTTTCATCCACTTTCTCAATTTAAATGCCCCCTTACATCCTTGGCTCCGGCCCGCGTGTAAGGCTAAATTCTCTCGAAAGAGAAGAAACGCAAAGAACTCAATATAATAATAATAATAATTTATTAACAGAAAAGGCGGTACAATTTATCTATCCTATTTAAAACAGTATACAAAATTATGTTATTCTATTACTTAACTGAGATGGCTGTTATTAAGATATTGATTATCTAGATTAATTAGTATCAAATAGAATGGAACACATTTTATTAATTTATTTTTTATCGTTGTAACAGTCTTCCCATTCCTTTTTGTCAGACTTGTAATGATTATTATCCACGTAGCCTCCTCCCAAGCCCTTCACGATTACATGATGAGACAGTCCCGTGACCCCGAGACAGTTCCGCGACCCCGAGACAGTGCCGCGACCCCGAGACAGTGCCGCGACCCCGAGACAGTTTCACGACCCCAACAGAGTCATACACCATCAGACTCGGCTCGGACACGGTTGGACTCGGCTAGACTCTGTCAGACTCATGATATAATAGGTAACTTCCATCCTGAATGCATTGACACTCAAACTTGACCTACCAGGATTGTCATTCTGACCTCTAGCCAGAACCAAATCAAAATGAACTCATCCTCTTTTCCACCTGTTTGTGTTGTACTGATTAATTGAACTGACTCATATAATCATGGCGGATGTAACACTTAACTAGTAAACAGCCCCGGCTTCGGTTATGTTGCTGTGCATATTTTTTTTAGTTATGCGGCGCGTGCCCATACACTTTCATTATCTTTTCGTAGAGAATACTATCACATAACGTCTTAATTGGTTGACAACCGTCGGAAGACGCCTGTAAAGCTCCTAATTGGCATATTTTTTCAGACATCTTCAACTATTTCAGCCAAATTACACAAAACCAGAATGAATTAAACACCAAAATCATCCTCGTGAATCAGTCCATCCGTAGATGAAAACCGTTTGAAAATCTGATTAGCAGTTTTTGAGTTTTTCGCGTAGGTACAGACACACGAGGGTATTTTTACCAAACTGATCTTCAGACCAATATTTATTGTGTTTTGTATCAATACTTGCGGTTTTTTTTATTGTCTCCTCTACGTATTCCTGTGTATTCAAATGGAACGATGTCGGTGCACGGTTGATGGCTCACCGGGCTTGGCATGACCTCATGACGCTAGGAGTGCCGTCCAACACGATATGTGGCTATATTTCATATAGTTTGCGTGAGAGATATCATATATTATGTTGGTTTTGCTTGATCGTTGGCTCTGCGATTAAAAGTCGAGTGGCAAGTACCTATTATAATGTCACATGGTTATTTTGGCACTGGAATAAGAACGCTGTTATAGGATGATAGGATGACATCTACATCAACGAAAAGTTGTAATCTTTTATTCGAATCGGAGTTACTGATTCCTTGCCGGTATTGATGATATTGCTTTAAAAAACAAGGAGGTGATTTTTATGACTCGTTTTAAAATCATCAAAAAATTTCCTCCCGCCCAGCGTGGAACGAAAAGGACTGTCAGACTCTTACTGACTAAAATCGACGATGTTCCTTTAAAAGCCCTTTGTGTTTCAGGGTCATGGTTACCTTTAAGACATTGCCACAACCTCGGCACACCTCGGCACCCCGCGACCCTGGCACTCTGATTCAGACCTTACTTACACCAACACCAAAAGAACGGTGAAAAACTTTAGTTTAGAATATCATCGTGATGCATAATCTACGTCATGTTCAACAACAGGGTATAATATATTACCTCAAAAATTCCACCCAAGTCATCGATTTCAGCTTAAATTTTCAACCAAAACAATCCGGAATCACGGTGCATAACCGTCATTACTTCGAATCCGTCGTTTGTCAGCTAAACACATGAGTCATGCGTCACGAGACTATTCATTGAGTTGGTCTTAATTGTGAGGGTCATGGCGCATTGTTTAGGTAACCTCACGACTTGATGCAGCTGGAAATAGAAATGTACAACTATCTATAGTTTCCTCTATTATCATTGACATAAGGTTTAAATTCGACCCTTTTAAACGAACGACTACAAAAAAAGGAGGAGATTCTCAATTCGGTCGGTTTTGTTTACATTTAAAAGTAGATACAATATTATGTTTTATTTAATCTATAACTTAAAACAAGGTTAACAATAGGAATATAAATGACGTAAATATTATAAAACTAAACTTATAAATTATAAATAACGAAAAAATCCTCCTCAAAGCTATCAACTGCTAACGTGCCCAAGAGACAGGCGACGTTGCCTTTATGGCAATGCTTAGTCTAAAAAAAACTTTTCTAGTTAAGTTTTCTTACATAGGCTCAAATCTAGACCTATATAAAGTAAGCAAAAATGTATTTTTTTAATAGGAAATATCTGGTTGATTGAAAAATTATAATTTAGCTGTAACACTATTTTTCGATAATATTTTAATAATGTCAATTTTCATTCATTGTTACAGATTCAAAATGGCAGATGACATTATGAACTTCACAGACGGAGTCAGCGCAACGGGGAACCCCAGTGAATTATCCAAGTAAGTCATTAAAATCATAGAATTAATTAGTACATATAGCCAGATGTTTAGGTTCCAAATGTACCAGGAAATTTGTTACAGTTTAATAATTTTCCGTAACATTTATTTTTAGTGGAATTTTGTGTAAAACGACCGACTAAGGTTTTTCTTTCAGATCTTTTAATAATGTAATGAAATTTAAGGAACTCTGGACACACGTGTCTAGGGTTCCTTAAATTTATGGTAAAAAGTGTCTGATGATCATCAGCTTATCTCGATAAGCAGATGATCATCAGACACCTTACCAGATATTCGTTAGTTAAACCTAAAACCGACTCGAAAAATTACGTTATTAAGAGGATAAAAAGCTACAAAAAAGCCATGTCTGTTGGATGGGAAACGAACTAAATGAAAAGACTATAATTTCGGACCCTAAGGATAAAACTCCCTATTACCAACACTCCGCTATCTTGTCCCACTAATAAGCAGAATAAAATAAAATTTCAGAGCCTTAAAATTTGAAACCCTCTAATGCGCATTCAAAATTCGTTTAGAAACTACGATGCCACAAACAAATTTAAAGACAGACAATGTCAAACTTCTAACAACCCTTTTTACGCCGGGGGATAGAAAATTCAATAATCAAACTACAAATAGAAACGATAGTCGTTTATTTAACTCACGTTCCATTGTTTTCAGTCCTTGGAGTCGTAGACGTGACCAACTCATTGTCACATCCAATTGTTGATCTTTTCTACTTATTTCAACAGATTTGTTTTAGTTTTAACTAGAATTAACTACATAAACACAGTTTTTTTAATGATAGGATCACGTTTGATCACTTTTTTCTTACCTGATGGTAAGCGAAGATGTGGTCGACAGTGAACCACGCTTGCCTAGAAGTAAGCCGTTCACTCTTGACTTGAAAACCTCAAGGTTACAGCGGTCTCCACGGCGCCTGCAGCCGTAATAACAATATTGAAAAAAAGGTCTCCGCCCATGACAGAGGGATACTGGCAGGTCAGGAGTGGGATGTAGCGGGTTCGAGTCCCACACTACCTCGACTGTCTCAGTGAGACGGTGAGACAGCCGAGGTGTCCGTGGGGATTTCCCACTCCTGCCTCAATAAAAAAAAAAATTACAGCTGTCGGGAAATACAGATGCTGCCAGGGAATTCCAATCCTTAACTGTGCGTACAATAAAGGTATTGGCAAAACGCTTTGTAAGTACGCACCCGAGGGATGTCCACCAATATCGATTGCGCATTGCCGTACGTCTTGTAGTCCGATGATGGAAAGGGTCAGGTGAAATCAAGTTGTGCAGTTCCATCGCACGTTGTAGTACACTTGTTGCAATTTAGGAGGCTATTACTTCAAAACCTAATTTTATTAACCAATTACCTTTTCCTGACGGCTAACACAAGCGAAGCGTAATGTTAAGAACTACATAATTATTATCTCGCATGATTTTTTATTAGCCTATGGCAGTGAAAATTTTACCTTTAATCTTCTCTTTAGTGACCCCGGAACATAAACGGCTATTAAAGGACACCGTGGATTTTAGTCAGTAAAAGTCTGACAGTTCCTCCCGCCCTGCCCGGGGTGGGAGGACTCATCTGATGTCTAACAGTTTTTTTTTTACGTGGTAAATTACCACGTAAAAAAAAAGTGTTATAAGTAATTTTCAGAATTACAGCTGTAGTTTCGAATCTACATGAAATCTTTTATACTTAAAATTCTTAAAAACATAATTATTCTGTTGATAATATTATTTTTGAGTATATTATCTACTTATTCCCAAGGTTTTTCCATTCCTTTCCATTTTCTTCTTATTTTGTCTAGCCAGCTCAACTTTCCAGCTTTATATTAATAACAGTGTTCACAGATAATTAATATTAGTTTTAGTCTAGACTTTAACAATGACAGACAAGAAAAATCCGTTTATTGCCCGTTCGTACCCTATAAACAGTATGCATTATTTTTCCAATTATATTTTTGGAGCTTCTGGGTAATACTAGTTTGAATGCTATAATGACGAGGCGTTTTGTCAACTTGGCCGTGATACCTATTTTTCCCATAGAAACTGTAATAGTAAGTTGTTTATTTTCTACTGGTTGCAAGTGTAACTGTGAAACTAGAAGCTAAATTCGATTCTCAGGTTGGCCAAAAGTGTTATTGGGTCCATCTTGAAATTCTCCATAGGAATGGGCTTTGGTTCAGTCCCGGTCCATGACGACCAATTACAAAATCCACAGCCCCACTAGACTGTCGAAGGCAGGTTACCATGACCCTGTAACGTAAAGGGAAATTAAAGAATAGTGTATTTTTAGGAACAGGACAAAATGGACAATATACCAAAAAAATGAACATTACCTATGCCGTAGATAGGACTTATACATAACTATGTAAGTGTTACAGTAGGTACAACTTTGTCTAAAGTCTAAACCATCGAGAATTATAGGTTTGGCATAATGATTTATTAAAAAACAATCTTCATTTAGCAGGCTCATTCAAATAGATGTGCGACTCTTTGAACGTTTCTCAATAGGAAGGATATAATTATGGTGAAGTATAAAAGATATCCGGGCCCGGTTTCCTGGCTATAAGGTTAGCGAATAAAGGAAATATGATAGGCACGGCAGATGGAGAGTTGAGAGAGTTCCATAGAAAATGCCTTCCAATTTACGACCGGAGCCTTATAAATTATTTTGAATACTAATTCAACAGGGTAAGTGGTGGCCCAGTGATAATTCTGAGTTGTAGGACGTAGGTGCGAACATAGCTGAGTGCGTTACTTTGATTGATTTATTTCATCACTGCTGCTCTAAAACCAACTTAGATAATACAACGTGAGAAAACATGTTAAAAAGATTAAAAGTTAAAAAAAAAACTTTTAAAATAGATCTTGGTTTAAAAAAAAAAAAATCTGCAAATTCTCGCAAGAGATTTGTGAAACCGTGCCGTTAGTGTTTGGTTCTAAAGAACACCCTTTCTGTAACTCCTAACTCCGAAATACTTTCAAAGCGAAACTTTTCATCACAACGAAAATATGAGAGGTTACCTTTTACAAAACTACCAAATAGTTCAGTGACAAGATACCGCTGAATTTATAAACTTTTCCAACATTTCTTAGGATTTTGCGGCAAAAAGTTTAAAAACATTGTGTATTTTATCTAATCTTGCTAGACATTAGGGCCACGTCTCTAACCCTGGTTCCACCTTCATATATAAAAAGAAAAAAAAGTTTCAAATTTTGGTCGTAAACCTGCCTTGATAAGGCGAACTTTTAGTCTCAAAGATGACTTTAGGCTGTGTAATTTTGATACTATAATATTTAGTGAACTGTTTACGTTCGTGTTGTACAAAAAACCTATAAACATGTCGTAATTTGTATGTCTATTAGAAACCATGACTAACATTACACATCACATCACCCATGTTCCACGCGCGCCTTAAAGACCTGTCAGCAATGTGACGGGGGCCCACGATTCCGGCAGGCTTTGGCCCTCCTTATAGGGCCGGAACCCGCCGGGGTCGCGGGACTTTCACACCATGTAACCGTGACACTGGTTTTTAGTAAATACGAGACTGACAGTCCCTACCGTCCCGCCCTGGGTGGGGGAGGATTCATTTGAGGATTTAATAATACTTAAAAAAGGCCATGACTGATTTTCAAATCCTTTTTAGAAAACATCTGCAGAAATTAGACATCTTCTGTAAACATACTATTGGGCACTCTCTTCTCTTACTCTTAAAGTCCAATATTAAAAAAAAATTTGTGTCACGATGCCCCCTTCTACTACGTATTATGAGCCCCTTCCTCAATCCACGCGCGGCAAGTCAATTCGTCAAATACCGCTGTCAAAGCACCGCACGGAACATCCTGTATCATACTCCCGTTATTGTATCTGAACAGGATATTGTCCATAATATCACGCCTGTAATCCTCGAAAAGAGAGACAGAGGTGTACAAAATAGTACATTCACAGCTTCTCAGTTAGGTTTCCGCAAATCCACACAAATACGAGCTAATAAGTTCTTTAGATTTCAATCATCTTACTAAGTACAAAAAAGTTAAACATCCGTTGCTGTATCATAAACTTATCACCCACCCTGTCCTTGACCACAAAGAACCGGCTTAACCCTGATAGCCTATTCCAGCCTAGATCACATTAGACCACACACAAGGAAAAGAACAGCCTCGCATGGAACTAGTTCCAAAACTCTGGTTCAAAATGGCAATTGACGTTGATATAACGATGTTTTTGCAGTTACACTTTTTAGACAAGTGTTCAACAGATATGATGATCACTCTTTAGACTGCATGGCAGCTAGGAAGAAAACCCCATTCATATTTTATCGGATCTAGGAATTCATGTAGAATTCGTGCTAGGGCCTCAGGATATCAACAGCTAGAGGCAGGAAAGATTTATTTCTGAAAACTGCTTTCATAAAGATTTTCTGAATAGTCGACTAAGTGGCATCTAAGAAATTTAAGATCCGTTCCAACGAAATCTGTCTTAGAGGCAGAGTATACTCGAATTTCGACTTCCAAATTTATTGCTATTATTCCTAAGTTTAAAGCTTAATCGATACTGGAAACCATTGAAAAGTTACTAAGTGCTTTCTGAAATTAAGTTATTCGAAACCTAAACCTTAGAAATAAACATAATTAAAGCACTTAAACAAACAATAAAACTTAGATCTAGATCTAATTTCTATAATTTATTTGTTTCGAAGACATTTGGTATTCATTGGATTGATTATACTAACGTAATTTAATTAAGAAACTTACTTGTATGAATTAATGGCGTTTAAGGGTAAGTTGTTTGATTAGTAAATTTTACATAATGATGCTCGATTTTTTAACTAAGACCTAGTCGTTGATAATCGAATTATTAATGGTTGGGAGTAGCCGCGACTACCAAAAACCTCAATATTGAAAATGTATACGTAACGTGACATTATGGCAGGTACACACGGCTACACATCAAGCTATACAAAACCAGTAATAGCAGACCGTTTATTGTGCGTAAAAATTGTACAAAGCGAGACCAAGACAAACTGGTTTTGTATAACTTGACGTGCAGCCATGTGTACCGAACCTACTTCATTAGTAATCGTTTTTAGAAAAAAAAACCCAAAATATATTAATATGACAGCCGAATCTGAAAAAGAAATAGTTCATACCCATTTTTTTATCTGGGTTTGATGTTGCCTCAATTTAACTCAGAAGCAAAGTTAAAGCCGAAGACGGGCCGAGCTCACCCATAGGAATCTAAAACCCACACATCTCCTAATTATCTTCATGAGCAACATAAATATAAAACTTCATCTCACATCAAAAGCTACATGTTTTCCCAACCTTTTGATCACCCACTTTATCTACGTTATTTGTTCCCTTATCAACAATAACAATATATCTATCATTGTTGAAAAGAGATTACCGAAAGCCGCTATTGGTTTTCGATAATCATCAGTCCATTCAAAGCTTAGCCTCCTACAATGTCTGACGACCCATACCTTTTCAAATGTATGTTTGAAGAGATCATTTGGTTTGTTTCCAGGTTTTCACCAGGGTTACTGACGTTTGCTGCTATAGTTACTGGAACTATCATGGTTGTTGGGTTGTTCGGCAACCTTCTCACGGTTGTCGCGCTGCTGAAGTGTCCCAAAGTGCGGAATGTTGCCGCTGCCTTTATTATTAGGTAAGTTTTTTCTTTATTTTTGATAATTTTTCTTTTAATATGCATGATGACTGCATTAGAAGGTAAATATATACCAAATAATATATTTAATCCGTTAATATTGACACGTTCTGACGTCACATTTTTATACTAAAATTCGTGCGCCCACACCTAATTTAAAATTACACCCAAAGTGACTTATTGTGAATTTTTAAAGCCTCGTGTTTTGTATCTTCTTAGATTTTTGAAGTCATTTTGCCAATTATTTTTACTAAATTTACAAGCCATACTAAATGCCTTACGAATAAATCGCAAATATTACGCGATGACATTTCATTATCTACTTCATATTTTGAAATGAATCGGGGAAACATACTTTTTAACTAACTGATTTGAAGAGAATTAGACATATAATAGGTAGCAAAAACTTCAACATTTTAACTACTTAGCAAATTTTAGTGGCGCCGGAAATCTTGCAAAGTTACTCAGTGATATTCGAAGTAACTCAGGTGGAACCGAATATCTAGAAATAAACACAATTACAGCTAATTTAGCACCTAAAACAAACATCAAATCGTACTTTAATCGCCACTAACTAATCAAAGTTTACCAATAACAGTTCACAATAGTTTTCCAACAATAAACTTTGTAAACGCAACCACAGACCGTCTTATTACAAAAACAACGCAAAACCCTGGTTTAGACCAGAACTATCAAGTCTAGGCTTAAGTGCTAAACCATGGTTTAAAATTATTCGTATTACAAAACATAAATAAACCTCAGACTTCTTAATACCGTCATTTGAACCGAGGTCTAAATCCAACCACAGATTAATACAAATTTCATTCGTTCAACATGATATCATTCGATCGCAACGTTCCATATTACCAGAAAATAGAATGTATTGATAATTCGTTTATGATTAATTGAGGTTTAGAGATATTAAAAATATGGATTATTTTTTAGAATTTAGATATAAGTCATTTCCTATACTGTAGTTTGATTTTTTAAGCATATTATTTAATGTTGGATTCTTTACTTACATAATATTTAAAGCGCGTAATGGAACGTAACATTCTCGCGCGTCATAATAAACTATGACATGTTTACTAATTATTTTTTGGAATTTTTATGAAGTTTTGTTTTCATTTTTTAGAACAGTTGCCTCTTTTTAATAATTTCACCATCTATATTAATGTTAATATTACTAGTGTATGTCTAAGTAAAGTATGTTTGAGATAAGTATGTCAGGCAATTATCCCACGGGAACATGATAACGAAATGAAAAGTAGCCTAAGTGTTAATCTAGGATCATTATCCATTAAGTCGACCATGTTTTAGGTAAAAATACCACAAAAACAACAATACAATGAAAAACTGACACAACTTTGACAGCTACGACTTAGACCACCGCTAAACTAGGGGGTGGCGTGGAATAAAGTTAGACCAAGGTTTAGTCCATGGTTTAACGCAAAACCACGTTTTGTAATAACGTTTTTAGGTAAACCATAGTTTGACGTGATTTAAACCTGGGTTTATAGTTAAACCTCGTTTTGTAATAAGACGGAGAATGTTTAACTGGTGCTCAGAAAATCATTTTAATCCACCAATTTGTGAGGTGGGAAAGTTAGAAACTAATTTTATCTATAACTTTTACTAACACGAGAAACTTTTTGATTGTTTAGCTACCGTAAAAACGTCTTTTGCCGAGTTCCAGCTCACTTTTTGTTTTACAATATATTCGTTCAATGTTAATTCCATGGTAGTTTTCTTTTAAATATTTTGGGTTTTCGAGTCCAATATTAAAACGCACTAACGCCTGAGTCAGCCTAGACATGAGACATGGAATGAAAAATATTCTATCGCAGTCAACCGCGGTCGCGGGACTTTTCTCATCACCGTGAACCCTGGAACGTAAACGGCTAATGAAGAACACCAAGGATTTTAGGTAGCAGAAGTCTGACAGGCAGTTCCTCCCGCCCTACCCTGAGGACTAATTTGATGATTTTACCACGCATAAAAAAATCGTAGTCAACCGCGACAGAATCTACTGAAACAGAAAGTTGTAACAAATGGTTTTAAAAATCCTGATCGCAGTTGAATTTTCCACAACAAGCTTGTAAAAGACGTAAAATGTCTTGTACGGTGCTCTTTTTCCTGAATCTACAATTATAACAATAGGACTACCCGCGATTTCGCTTGTCCCCTGGTAGGAATACCCTTCGGGGATAACATACACGATTTATTTATATATATTTATTTATTTACGTAAAGCTAAATGCGAAAACAACACAAAGGGCGGAAAAGCGGAGTAGTAGATTGTATTTGCAATATTATCATTAATAAATAGGATTTAATTAACAATTAAATGAACGTTACTATAACGTAATGCATGATGCAATGCATTTAGTATTACACCATATAAAGGCAAGTACTGACCGGCGTTAAAGGCGTAAGGTGCTGTCGCCAAAGAGCATTTGCGTGTAACAGAGTTCAGCATTTCATCAATGAAGAAGAAAATCGAGCGTAACAATTAATACGCACCTTGTAGGTATACTGTGACGCGTGTGCCACTGTGACGTGGATGTATGAATAAAATAACCGTTAGAAATTTTACAATGTTTATTCACATCCACTGAAGGTGGATGGTGAGCAGGGAGCGAGTTCGATATCGAGCGTATTGCGTTGTAGTTTCGCCGAGTGAAAAACCACTATCCTGATAGTATTTGACAGCAGCGTAGGGCCTATGCATACCACGTTTATTAAACGCGCCGTTGACGCGCGTTTGTAGCGATATAGACGCGATGCAAACGCTTTTTACACTTTGTATCGCGACAACAAACTGCTCTGTTAGACAAAAACGCGCCGTCGTCGAGGCGCGATTCCAATACGCGCTTCGACGGCGTGTTTAAAAAACGTGGTGTGTACAGGCCCTAAGCTTCTTCTTACTTCAACGGCCGACGAGACGTAAAATAGTGGAGGTGTAAAATGTATACCTAATACCTTGATACAGCTTGTAACATCGATGCGATTGGCCTGTGATTAAATGTGTGTGTAATGTGTTACAAACTCAAACTCAAAACATTACACGCGAATGTTCGTTAGTCATCCCAGGTGATATTGTATGTTATGTAATGTTCAAATTCGTATCTCTATCTGTAATTTTACATTACACGCGAATGCTCTGGTTGAGGGAACACCTAAAGTGTTACACAGCAAGCATTAGTGCAGTCAGTACGGGAAAAGAAGCGCTCGCAACGATCAAAAAGCGACATCTTCGCTTGCAACGCATGTTATCTACATTACAGCTCGTAACACCTGTCAGAACTAACTGTTAACAATTCTCTACTTGTCGATTCCATAACAAACATGATTTTCCGTATAAACAAACAAAGTACCTTCTATAGTTATGAGCTAATACTAATACAATGTAATCGGAAGACCATAAAACCAGCGTTAGATACATTGAGATGTCCATTTATTCCTAAAAATGGGTAGTCATTTACCCTATGATCCCAAAAGGTCCTTTTTACAAAAAACCCTTCAATTGGTTTTCCTATCTTGATCGATGTTTCACCCCTAAGGTTATCGATACAGAATAGCCTTTGAGGATCTCATTTATCAATATCGTTAGTATTATGGGATCAGTAGCGGACTTACATTGACAGGCTCCGGACCATTGCTTTTTCTGTAATGCTCAATCTATCAAGATAACTAAAGTTTTCATTTACTGATTGTGATCGTCGGATTCTTTGTAGCGAATTTAGATTTAGCTCAAGCTTTCGTGAGTTTTGAACTATACTTGGAAAAGCAACGACGATATATTACACGTTATTAGACTCCTAATAACAGGCGACCCATGTCTGTCAACACATTAGGTAAAAAGGTCTCATATCCGTCTTATTTCGACCACTCCTGTGAGTCGTAAACATACCTTGAGACAAAACAGACCTTGAGTTAGCCAATCACAACGTAGTACCCCGTCCCCTTCGCTTACGTAGTACTTCAGCGAGTTGACAGAATAGTTTTTGTTCCTTAGATCGTGCATGCAGAGTCTAGTAATATAATAATTTCGTCGTTGGGTAAAAGTCACCAGAAGAGTCCTCTCGCCAAGGGTAGAGCGCAAGAGACTGCCAAATTACCGACTATTAACCACCCTGTTCCTTCCGTAGTCCTCTCCTTTCCAAGTGACTCTGGCAATTTTGCTCCTGGGACTTATTTTATGGTATTCATACCAATAATAAAAGAAAGGGGTCGTTTTACGTATCATCAACAACTTTTACTATGAGACCATACCTGAAATCCCAAAAGAAATACGGCTCAATCTAAACTCAGTAGCGTTTTATCCGAAAATGAGCCGTATTAAAATAAGGGATCCCTTCTATTCGCATAATGTTCTTTGTCCTAATATACTTCGGCATAACGATTTTCGCACAATTTGTTTTGGCATAATAATACTACGGCATAATTTTTTTAGGCATACATTTTATGTTGGCATAATCATCTTAAAGAATAATTTGTTTTGGCATAAATTTTATTCGCATAACTTTAGTACGCCTAATGACTATTAGCATAACGTTAGTAGACCTAATGTCTATTAGCATAACGTTAGTAGGCCTAATGACTTTTAGCATAACGTTAGTAGGCCTAATGACTATTAGTATAATACCAATTTGCTATAGTTTCTGTTACAATTAAGTAATAATTATTGTTGGTTAAAAATTTAATATGCTGTGCAGCAAAAGTGACAAACCGAATTGCTGCAAAACCGACTCCACGTAGTCTTGTTTGTCCTACCCCTAGAGTGTAATTTAATATCGCGTAGGCGCGTAGGGGCGAGGCGGCCCGCGGGCTGAGGAGCAAGCGGCTGCGAGCGAACCGCCGGGGCTGAGGCTGGCCGGCGAAGCCGGCCAACAAGCCGAAGCTGCGGTGGTGAGCGAAAGCCGTCTGCGATGATTAGCACGCGAGGGGCCGCCGGAGACCCGCAGCGCCGGAGCCGTGACAGAAACCCTGCCTGCTGCATGTTGCACGCTCGCTTGAATGCTGCATGCTTGCTTGCATGCTGCATGCTTGCTTGCATGCTGCATGCTTGCTTGTTTGCTGCATGCTTGCTTGCATGCTTGCTTGCATGTTTACTTGCTTGCTTGCATGCTTGCTTGCATGCTGAATGCTTGCTTGCTTTAGGCTTCCTACAGCGAAAAAAGAACCCACAAAATTGTTCAATACATTTTCTATAAAAATATGTTTTAATATCATTATGCGTAAATAAATTTATGCTTTAGGATATTATGCTTAAAAAAGTTATGCTTTAGAACTTTATGCTTAAAAAAGTTATACTTTAGAACTTTATGCTTAATAAATTTATGCTTTAGAATATTATGCTTAATCATTATTATGGTTAGAGAAATTATGCTTAAAAAATTATGCGTAAGCTGTTATGCGTAATTATATTATGCGAAAATATAATTATGCCAAACAAAATTATGCTAAGTTATATTAGGTCTTAAAATTTTATGCAAATGGATAGGGAACCTTAAAATAAAGTTCATGTTCTTATTGTATGACAAACTTCATCAAAGACGATTAGGATAGGAATATGAACATCAAGTTCCTGAGGGTCTAGATATGTGGCAATAGCTTCCAAAACGTTTGGTTTTACTACAATGACATTCAATAACAGAGACATAATTTTTCGGTCGTTTTTGGACCTTTATATTAAATGCTTTTGGCCAAACCATACATTTTCATTTTTATCATAGTCCTAAATTGGACTCTACGTAACTGAGACACGGATGGCACAGTGGCTGGATCATTGACTGCTGCGCTACATGTCGCTATAGTCGCTACTTCAATTCCCACACGGAACAAATATTTATATGATCTACGGAGTTTAAATGTTTGTAAACCCTACCACTGTACGGGGAAAAATTATAGCGCAACGTTTAAAAAAAAATGTTACCAGTAAAAGCTTTCTCACTTTGCACATACCCTGTGTTTATTAGAATTCTTCGTCCTTATTATATTAATTTTCACGATAAAGGTTTACCTATACAAAAGATTTAAAAGTACAACAACCGTGCAATGAATGACCTCTTCAAAACTGGTTTGACATCCGAATACGTAACTCAATATTTTCGCATGTCCCAGTAACGTTTCCGCTTAATTCATGGCCCTCAATACCAATTGACAATGGCTTTGTATATCCCACAGTATGAATCAGTACTAGCCTAGATATAATATGGGTATCTACAAATTCTACAGCTACATTCGCGTGAGCATGATATATTTAAACTAGATATCCTATAAACACTGTTTTAGGCTATCACGGTTTATTTCACAATAAAATGTCACTTACGGTGATTATTAATTGTTTTGAGTTCCCGATATTTCGACGCTGTTGCAAGCGCCATGATCGCGGGATGACATCCCGCAATCATGGCGGAAGATATCCCGTAAGTGACATTTTAAATTGAGATATCCTATAATTCTACGAGTATGCAACTTCATTACGAGTTAAATGTCCACTTGTCACTTGAATTTTCTACATAAAAAAATACTTTGTGCAAATTAATTTTCAAATTATGCAGGCTATTCTCCGGTTGATGTTATTTCAAATGAATATTGTTTATTTGAGAGTAGGTATGCAAGTGTTAGAAAAGCATTGAAATCACAGTATAGTATGTTCGGAGAGTGTGCCCAAGATCTCCACGACCTCATCCCACCAGCTCACTTCTATCATCGCACATCTAGACGCACGGCAAATACCATCCTTACCTTATTGCTATTCCACCAATTCGCACTAAGCATTTCCAAACGTCGTTTACAATGTGGACAGCGCAGGAGTGGAACTCTTTGCCTGCGTCTGTGTTTCCGAAGTTACAGTGAACAGGCTTCTTCTGGGTAAGCTCGCTGTATCGTCGACCTTGTCTTTGTCATTCCTGACCTAGACTAAGGTCAAGAGCAAACCCATCTAACATTAAAAAAAATACTTATATGTTTGTTCATAATGAGTGTCATTCGTAAATAGCTGGAGAACTACGTGCAATAAAATTAACGTACCTAATTAATTTCCACAATTTTTCGAGCGGTTTTGACTGAATATAGTAGTTTTGCACACATCATCGTGCAAATTATGTGTACAAATTTTTATTGGTCCATATTCAGTTGTTGACGTTCGAGTCGAACAATAACATACCTATTATATGCCATAAAAGTGACGATACTCAATTTAATTGTTTTCGTCCTGGGACAAACCACAGCCTAAACCACAATTCAATGAATGTTTTAATTAATTAACATCGACTTTCGCCACTTTACCAGACCCTACATAATTATTAATTGCAAATTCACCAATCAATACTTTGTAGAAACAAATGGTTGATACTTACGCCAGAGTGTCGCGGGTTTGTTCTCTGCACAGCACAATATATTGTGGGTATTTGTGAATTTCTGTGTTTGTAAAAATACAGAATACAGAAGAAATTCTAAGTGTAAACGAACGTTTACTTTTTTACACAAGTATAAAAAGTTTTTTTTTTAGATTGGCAAATCATGAAATGACAAATTGAGTACTGGGAACCGAGGAATTCTCCGACCTGATTGACTGAAAACCAAACCTGCTCTTTCCGTTGTTATATATTCACGGGCCATGAAAAAGCTTTAAAGTCTAAAAGCTTGGCTTGCCTTTTATGATCTACCTTCTAACTTGCTTAAATCTTGACCAGGTACGCCACTACCATGGGGATTGATAGAAATTAGGGAACGCCACCGGTTACGATCCCCACCTCCCCACATATGGTACTCCTATCGCCTCATCAACGTTCATTCAATAATCTAATGCTCAATCATTACTATTCCATTCCAGTCTCTGCATAGCCGACTTCCTATTCTGCGCCATCGTGCTCCCCTTCGCCATATCTGGGTTCTGGACACGGACCTGGTCTCACGGGGGAGCACTATGCATGCTGGTCCCGTTCCTCAGGTACGGGAACGTTGGGGTTTCCCTCCTGAGCATCGCCCTCATAACCTTGAACAGGTAAGTCTCAACCTCTTGGGAGGTATTGTGTTTAAACGAACTAAATGCGTATTCTGAACACGTAAGAATTTGCTTAAGAATTTGCTGTTAGCGTAACTTCGTGAATGGGGCTTCGATGTTAGATTTTACATTCTGCTTGATGTTTAAACTTTGAGGTGTTTAGATTAGATATCGCTTAGCTCAATGAGTCAATAATGAAGTTCTTCTTTTTAATGTCAGTTAGGTACAAAGCTAATTTAGCCTTAAGTAGTTTGAAACGTCTTAGTACTTAGCTAGTCTACTTAGACCATAATAAATCTAAATCTGTATGCCAAATAACAGATTTATCTACTATATACTTTTTTGACTTGACTGTCGTTTTAGCAAGCTATTTGGTTATCAAGTTACTTGGTTGTCAAGATGACAAAAAGACCTAGGCAGTCGCCCCATATAAAATACTGGTATTCAGAAGCATCTGGTTAGAACAAAATCCAAACTCAAAATAGTTCGAAAAATACTAAGCAAACAATGATGGTCCTCTTCACTATCATTAAGACTAGAAGTATGTTATTCTTAAACACAATCCATTTGGATGTCAACAGTCTTATCTATGTTCTCCGACAATCAATCCTCAATCTCCCTTGACCTATAGGAAAGAAGACTATCAAACAATTTTCCTTTTCAACATCAGAATTTTCCTTCTCGAACAATCACGTACTCACGTAGTATCTATCAAAAGAGAAACTTATTGCCCAATCGGAGCCATCTTAGTATTTATTATGGAGTATATCTTTATTCATCTCACGTTTGTCCTTATGAGTACCGGAGTACTTATGGTAATAGACTAATCGTATTAACGAACCATGGTTGGTGGTTGGCAGAGAATTGATATTAGCTATGGCAATAATGTCTTCAATGAATGCAGGAAGTGAGACAGTGGTAAATGGAAAAGTGGATGTCAAGGTTGACCGATTTTTCTATGGTTTTTCGGGCCACCTAAAAAAGTATTGATCTCAGTCACATCCAAGTCGATGACGTGGTCTGCACTTCACAACGCTCGACTTCAGACAGCTTTTGTCAATTTAAGGTTGTCCATGTAAACCAGTGCTTATTATGATTGGTGTAGAGATTAATACAAATTAACAACATTACAAGTTTATCTCGTTTTAAATTCCAATGAAAGAGACTGTGTTAGTTTACGAGATCTTCTATCTGACCTATACAAATCCAAATTAGGAACAACACAACAACAAACTTCCTTCTCTGACCTCGAATGATTTTTATTGCCAGACTCAAAATCTATTGCATAATATTATATTTGGGCCACAATTCCAAATGCAAATTCTCGCGCTATTGTCTATACCATGAAGGTTGGAGATCACATAGCGTATGGTCCGGCCTTTTTACTGGTGTAAAATTACTAAGTTAAATAATCGGGACTATTTAAGCTGATAATTTACTAATGGTCGCACGCGACCACAATTCATTCACTTTTTAAGATGATTTTGTTACTGCATTGTGTTCTCTTCAATTTAAGGCATTATGCATTTAGATGGTGGCTAATGTCAATACTTTTTACATTCTCATTTTTATGATCAGCAATAGAGATGCCACTATCGCTGATCTCTCTTTCTCTGTCTTTATAGTTCCTCTTCATTCTGACTCAATCTTTATTAACTTATTCTTTTCATCTGCCAGGTACATAATGATAGCCCATCACAGCTGGTACGCGCGTGTGTACCGTAAATACAACATAGCCATCATGATCGTGTTCTCGTGGATGTTCTCGTACGGCATGCAGATACCCACCCTTGTTGGAGTATGGGGTAAGTCTTCGTCATCAACCTATTATTATATTAGCCTGTCGGGCCTCAGTTCTGAAAAAAGGCTGATCTTTTTACTGGTTTTGGCTACCTGCGGCAGTGATTCAGTTTTTCGTGAATTCGTCCAACAGTTGGGTCAATTTCATCTCGCTATCTTCGCTATAATTTGATGATTTATTTTTATAACGGCACTTGCCGTTACCATTTGAGGAAATCAGTACACCAGGAGTATTAATTGACTTTCTTTGATTCATTGATAGTCTCCTTACCTCAAGAAATAAACTAATTCTAACTTCTCTCACAGGTAAATTCGCCTACGACCCAGAGTTAGGAACTTGCTCCATAATGCCTGATGAAAACGGACGCTCAGCCAAGACTGCCCTCTTCGTCATTGCCTTCATTGTACCAGCTCTTCTCATCTTTATATGCTACGCCAGGATCTTCTGGGTGGTGCACAGGTAACATTCTTTTGTTTTTCAAGTATTCAGGACATCCGCAAGATTATAGCTGTTCGTCTTTAGTCCATTAGAAGCCCCGGGCCCTTTATGACCGTGGAGACTCTAAGATAAAAGCAAGCCTAGTGAATTATGACATCGTTTTGAATACGTCATATTTTCTTTTGATCGTTCATTCAACCGCCGTTATTGAAAAAGGAAATCAAGGGGATAGTAAAAACGAGCGTAGCAACCTCGATAATTTTAGAAAGCCATTGAATTACTTAGATTTTTGGAAACCTCAGTTAGGGTGTTTGCAGGAACTTTGAACCTCTAAGGAATGTGATATTAATTGTATATTAAATCAAAAAGTTAACAGACTCTAGTCTGTAGGTTATGTTTAGGAGAGTAAATATTCCATCAAAGATTTGACTCAAATTGTGTTATTTAACAATGGTCCCGCAGAGATACAGTGTTGCCTATGTTGTGTTATAGAAGTCTCTAAATAAGGAACTAGAAAATTCTATTTGCTTGTTCAGTTTTGGTAGGCATCAAGAAAAAAGAAGTAAAAAAGTACCTAATACATCGTGATTATCGATCAAGTTTACCGACTTTTGTACTTTAGTCCCTAGTTCTATAAAACCAATGCGGTGTACTTGCCTTTTCTTGACGAGACGTTCTTAGATGATGAGTCTATTATCACGTTCTTACTAATAAATAAATCATCTATACCTACCATAACGTCATTTTGTAGTTAAATCGACTTATTATATATATCAACCTACGTTATGTCTACTGGCGAGACAATACTAAACGCTCCTATGATTGAAGAAAACATTAAACGGCACGAACAGGAAATACGTCGTAGCCACGTTCCGCAACATAGTGTGATAATTTATAAATAAACCTCTATACATACTATGGAAGCCTAGTACTCAGACTTCAAATCCCAGAGTTAATTTTAGCTGAAGATGGTATACCTACTTATAGAGAATATTTTTCGGAAAAACTGTTAAAACTATTATAATAACAGAGGAAACAATAACAAAAAAATGGACTGTAATGATCTTGAAGAAAGTACGATATTTTGATAGTCCTCCATACAAATTATGAAATCCTAGTACATTTAAATTCCATTATATTTTATTTAAACGTAAACCGCAAAATAATATTGAAGTTATTTAGCCAAAAAGTTTGTGAGTAAACGGCCGAAGTTATAACGAATAGATACTTACTAAAGAAGAAAAACAGTTTCAACAAAACTATTTAAGCCAGACAAGCAACAGCGAGAAATAATGGACTAAACGTCTTGAAGATAAGGCCACACTTTTGCTCATCATAACTTAGCTTCCAGCGACAAATCCCATTTACACTTTGGTGTCATAACTTTCTTGGATATGATGCGACATTACAGTCTTACACACTAACCCTCATACATTCTAATAAAGACGAACGAAAACTATATTACAACTATAAACATTTGGATATTGTTATAGCCATAGATATTATCATACTCTTACATTTTATTTGTATACTTCACTAAGTGTATGCTTCATTTAAAGGCCTACGAAAATAATCCGATGAATATTTCAACTCCAATGGTCGCTTCCAAACTATCCTGAAAAACACGATAATTTAAGGAAAGTATACCATTCTACGACTACTTCTACAAAAATAAATTGACCGTTGATAGTCACTCCTGAATAATCCCTTCAGGCAGGTCGTATACTTGTTTGTCACCTACATTCTTCGACAATATACAACCATTATGTTATGTAATTATGTTATACTCTTTTATTCACACTATAATTTTATTTTCAGCTCCGAACAGCGAATGCGTGAGCACCAGCGGGCTCAGCATACCAGTCCTGGTACACTGAACAACAGCACGGACAAGAGGTCTACAATCAAAGACAACAGAGAGACAAAGGCAAGGCGCAACGAGTGGAGGATCACCAAGATGGTGCTAGCCATCTTCCTCTCTTTCCTCGTCTGCTACCTGCCTATCACTATCGCGAAGGTGGCTGATAATCATGTGCATTACCCCGGTAAGTTGAAAACGCCCGTTGATTTTTAAACACCAGTGTTTTGAAAAAGAATCTTCACTTTGAACCTCACAATCATAAGAGATAGCCAACAGAGCTTGACAAAAGTGAAAAGACAGTGGGTTGATCATGTCGCTTCCAAAGGATCAGTGGCCAATAGGGAAAATGTCAAGCACTTCTCATAGAAGACCAGCATACGTAATGGCACTCTATCACTTCTAGCTATCTATAGACCATCGACCTTTAATAGATTGCTAGCTTCAGGAAGCCCTTTCAGAGATGCTAATGTCCAGTAGTTGATTGTGATCTTATTAAAAGAAATATGGTTATTAATATGATTGTTTTCGTTTTCAGTATTCCACATCACGGGCTACCTTCTCCTGTACGCGAGCGCATGCGTAAACCCGATCATCTACGTGATAATGAACGCTCAATATCGTGCGGCGTACGCGGCGGCCCTGTGCTGTCCCCTGGCCAGGCTATCGGGTCTCACCAGCGGTGCGTATCCCTCTTCGCCCGTCGCATGCCAAGCCGTCAAGAAAACGGAACGCACGTCGGCTCTCGCCTCATATATCCGAACGTGAAGGTATCATTCGATGCAACGCGCTATTGGCAACGGTGACGCTTCCGGGCTTTGGTGTTTTGGACTTGTATTGTTGGTCTTTAGCGGCTAAATGTTTTTATAATTTATTTTTGTATCGTTTTTATAGACCAAAGGTCGTTGTAAATATTTGTTTTTGAGGAAGTGGTTTAAGTCTCCACAAAATTAAATCTTGTAAAGGACTCATAAAAATGACTTGGTTAAAGCCGAACTTTGACCATGCAGCGCCTTGTATCATATTCATAGTCTCATTAACTGCATGTTGAAGTCAAATTATTCGTTAACTTGTGCACGTATCACCAAAACTGGCAATAGGTAGATCACAATCACCCTATTCACCCTTCTTCAGTCGATCGTCTTCCAACTGCTTGCCAAACTTTGTAGATAAATACATATATGAGGTTAACTCTATTCAACAATTAACTAGTCCTTTATTCTTTTTAGAGAAATGGAACGAGCGTCACGGGTACAGCTACAACAACACGCAAACGGCGCTCAGCCAAGTGTCACTGGGGGAGTCGAGAGTCGACCATCGGGCCACACTGGCCCCTGCCGGCCCTGGCGGAAGATAAGCCCCAGGTCCCCCAGCTCCCACAGCACTGGCCCCCCTCAGGGCATCGGGCCAACCACTGAATCTATCAGCTTTGGGCCCAAAATTGGAAAAAGAGTTCCTGGACAAAAATTAGGATCACAACAGAATATTGATGCTAAATCTGAACACATTCGACCTCAAATGATGGGATCCCAACACAGCATTGGTTCAAAATCTACTGAACCCCCAATCAGACCTATCAGGACGGGGTCCCAGCTCAGCCTAGGGCCCAAAGTCACTCGATTTCAGATTGACGATTTACGAAATGAAAAGCAAACCAATGTATAGCGACTTGTCGCTCATTGTTATGACGTACCAAAGATATTGCAAGACATATACCAAATATTTTTATCGCATTTTAAATGAATTATTACTAGCACTAGCAGTATTCACGTATTGATCATTTATTAGGTGTAAATTATCACATGAATTATAATTTAAGTTATTCAGGTCATAGCTGATTCAGGTCTTAGTTAATTCATTTTTTTTTGTTTTGTTTCAATGCTGCAGAAGAAGATGCTCTCTCTTATTTTTACTATGTTGAGAATGATTAAATTATTAATTACTTTTAAAATATACTTAATATCACACAATATCCGTCCTATAATGAGCGACAAGTGAGCTATAATCGACATAATGTTACAATGTAAATATGGTGACTTAGTTTGTAAGCAATATGAATTTAGGATAGGTTTTCTGTCTTCCAAAATACTCTCGTTTTCAATAGATTTAACTCTTAAAAGTATAAGTTACGGTTAAGACCATACTAAAGATGGTATATGTTGAAAGGTTGTGTGCTAAAGGGTATGTAAGTACTTGTACATACGCTAAAACATGGCCGAAAATTCCGAATTTTATAAGAACTGTATCTATAGAGGCCTATTTAATTCAATGGTAGGTTTGTACTGCAAAATGCAATAATATACTGGACACACTATAGTTTTTAAAATCTTACATTCCGTAATTTTTAAGCAAGACTTTATTTTAACTGACAAAGCTAGGTACGTTTTACGCAGTATGTGCTGATTTTTAAAATAATAGAATAGTGCTAGAGAACTACATTCCATGTAATTTCGCGGCCAAAGATGTGTAAAGTTTTAAATAAAATAAAGTTAGTTATTTTAATCCACGACCAAATCACGAAATGACTTTTATTTTTAAGAATAAACAGTATTTTGTATGAAATAAGTTGTATATGTAATTTACCATTATGCCATATTATGTTTTTTTTTATTTAAGTGATTTCTCTAAAATCAATTTGTAATAAATTATTGTGTAAATAACTGTTTGATTCGTTATTTATTATTTTGTTATTATTACCATGTATGAATTAAAAATAATATCGAAGGTTGTTGGAAAAATATACAGACATTGACTTTAAATTCTGGTTTGTTTGATTTATTCATACCTACCTACCTACCTAGTCTTCTACCATTTTCTCCTGAGTCAACCTCTTTACAACTATGTTCCCTGGGCACTATAGGCAGTCAGGCTACGGTAGGCAGAATATTTATGCAGCCAGTTATAGCTAGGGTTGCCAACTCCCAAAAATACCATATTTGATAGAAAAAAAGTTGTTAACCCTAGTTATACCAGCAAGCGACGGCTATTCGATGTTTTGCAAAAATCTGAAACCCATACCCATAATTTCTGGATGCTACAACTAGGGCGCGGAGTCTGTCGATGGTCTGACGGCAGCCCAAGGAAAATATATAGGTACCGGCAGCCACATACATTCGCGTGGGCTGTGTCCACACAGGGATGTGCCCAGGGTGGGTTTGATTTTTTTCAATTTTCATTGCAAAAAATGGAAATAAAACAGTAACAAATGGGCCCGTGTGGTGAGCCCACTTATAGGCGTCCCTGAACATTTGAACCCAGGGTGAAAAAATGTTGGCGTTGCTTCCATTTTTTTAATTCACCCTGGGTTTAAAAAAAATAACAGTAACAAAACAAAGTAACAAAATAATGGGCTCGTATGGTGAAGCTTCTTGGTGTCCCTGGAGCATCCCTGAGAACACTTGTGTCACAATCACGAGCATGACTATCAGGAAGAGACGAGCAAATACTACTCACTAGCTCTAAACGACATCTGCTACAACTGCTGCCATCCTTGACGCAAATGAGATTTGTATAGCTAAATGACATTAGGATGCATAGAACAGAACGCAAAGTTAGATTGTCAAATAAAATTGACAAATGTCAAGTCAAATGTCAACAGCGAAAATTTTATGTTCAAGCGTGAACGCTTCTAAGTATTAATTATTTCTGCCTTATTTAATTATAAATGTATAATACAATATAATGCATCCGTAATAAGTGTTATTTAGCGTTAACAAATAGTTGTAGTGGTGTGTATTTCATTAATTTAGTGTAGTGTTTCTGAAAAATACAAATAAAAATGGATGTCGTCGGCAGCGAAATTGGTCAAAAAATGCGGGTAAATATCTGGAAATATATCAATATTTAACCTAACATTTAAATTAATGGGGACTTAAAATGTATTTGTTCGATATTTATGCACTTTTACCTTAAATGATTTATTAAAATTCCGTAAATATTGGGGATGGGGATACATTCATGAACGAGCTTGTTCCGTATTGTTGATTTATTGACACGAATTTGTGACATTTACAGATGATGAGTGTATTGATTCAAAATATGTTTACTTTCAGTCGGCCATCAAGGCCAAGCTGACAGAATTAGGATGCTATGTTGGTAAGTATAACAACTTTCTATTTATACCTTAAAAATCTATACAATAGGTATTGAAGTGAGTATGGCTTCCTATCATACAGGACTGTCTTATGATTATCCTTTAATATTCAAACAATATAACAACAAGACCTATGTGATCATTTCATCTAACTGGATTTCAATGTATGGAACCTACTAAGTGAGAAGATCTTTATCTGCAAATGTTTACATTTTATGAAGTTAATCAAACTGTTTACAAAGAAGATTTTTCTTTCTAATTTGGCAGCTGTTTAATTTGAATAATCTTCTCAAATTGAGCTCTGTTCTTCATTAAATATTTCAACAATTAGCTACTCAATTTAATGTATGTTCAGTAAATAAGAAAAGAAATGTAGGTGTCTTCCATATCGGCCTACTATTAGGCCGATATGAAGACACCATTTGAAAGGATTCAAATAAGAAGTGTAACCATACCTACTGAGTAATAAGGTTGAAATCTGATCAGACAAAGCAATTTTATAAAAACCATCATCAGCCTAGCCTTTTCTCAACTAATTTGGGGTTAACTTCCAGTCAAATTGAATGCAAGTGAATAGTAATAATTTACATGAAGCGCCAAGTCCTGAACTTCACAAGCCAGTTTCAGGGTTACAATATCCCTTAGCAAAACTGGTTGTCGGAATTTCTAGCTTAAGGATTTTATAAAATACTATTCCTAAATATTAACCTCAAAATTAACTTGGATTGCTATTTTATGAACTAGTGTTCTTTTTATCCTCTTTTAAAATTCTGCCATGGTCTTATCTTAAAGTTTAATTATATACTATAATAGTTTTAATTAATTATATATAATAATAGTGAGGAAAACAGAGGTGTGGTATCTAAAAAGACTGCATTGGTATTTTGTTGGATTTCTGAAATGAGTAAACCACAAACTACAAACTCGTGCTATCACCTATATTTAGCCTAATTATTATTTGTCTGCTCTTATTAATCCATAATTGAATTACTTACAATAATTTGATTTGGGTACTTATGTTACCCATTGTGACTTTAATGGCTTTAGATTGTATCAATATTATTGGAGTGGTTTCAAAATGATTGTAACTAGTTTGATAAAGGTTTATGATTCTTTTTATGAAATTTCTGCAAAGTTCCTCTCTAAATAATTTCATAACCATTTGAATAATTAGTAATGTGCCCACTGCTGGGACACAGGTTTCTTGTCTGTGAGAGCAATAATCCAACATGCAGTCCCACTGCGGGTTGGTAGTAATCACATGTTTTCGAATTTTTGGCTGTAGTTATTGCAGGTATTGTAGTTATTGTAAGAAACAGTGATTATTCTTATTCTTATGTGGTCACTGTTTGTTGTCCTTTGCTTGTATCTAGAATTTAATATTATAGAGTTTTTTTTTGTGTGGAACTAATTATCGACTCTAAATAGTGTAAATTAATGTTATATTATTATTGAATGCTGTAGGCTTGATATTATATTTATATCACGGATGAAAGTCCTTGAGATTAATACTATTGTGTTCATCTGTGAGAATGTTCAACAAATACTGTGTCATTTCACAACATCATTCTGTGAATTCATATGGAAAGTTAACTTATTTGGATAAATTCAACATTCATAGTATTTGATTTATTTTGACAAAAAATTTTGTCTCCAATTTGCTCAAAATAAAATTGTTGTCCACAAGAACAACAAAACTTAGGTACCTAATTAATCGAATAATTATCGCATCCAACACTAACGGTGGAACACAAAGATAGATATTCAACAACAACGTTCACACGTCCCCCCGGTGTCGTCGGAAATTAATCAGGAAGTTTTGACAAGCCGTAAAAATAGGGACGACTTGCTGTCATACCTAAGCTAATAAAATGTTGCGGCGCGTGGGAACCTGGGTAGGGTCCCCAGTTTAGTAAAAGCATTATTGTTAGTGTTCTTGATACCACAAAGCTCGGAAGTTGAGTGTAGATACCCATGTCTGGTAGATAATGTTTTTCTGAGGGCTTAAAACGGCTTCTTAGCAATATCCCAAATGATAAACCTTCATGAATGAATAGCCAACGGGAAATTCACGAATATGCAAAACCCCCAAATCTTAGTTGGTGAAAATATCAATATCAAATTGAACTATGTGTTTAAATTAAGTGGCAGTTTACTAATGGCTGCCGTTGCCGGAATTCGGTATCGGTTCAGTAGAGGACTACACAACCCACCTGCCTAGTCTTTTCCCAACTATATTAGGGTCGGCTACCAGTCGAACCAGATGCATATCAGTATTTTACATGGAGCGACTGCTTATCGGACCTCCACAACCTAGTAACTGGGTAATACGATACCCCATGGTAAGACTTATGAGCTTCTGACTATGACTGTCAAATATCTACAAATAACAGCCGGGGCCAACGGCTTTACGTGCTCTCCGAGGCAAGAAGGAAATGCGCTATGACAGATGGTCACCTACCCACAAACCAACCTCGGCAAGCGCGGCTTAACCCGGAAGATTAGCCTGTGCAGCAGTCATTATTTAGCCACACTTCACAGATAAATTAAAAATTTGCTTTACAGATGATGAACTACCTGATTATGTGATGGTGATGGTAGCAAACAAACGAACACGAGCACAGATGGAGGATGATCTTCAACTGTTTCTCGGCGACAACACGGAGTTGTTCGTGAACTGGCTTCACCAGGTATTGAAGAAGTTGCAGGAGGTGACGGTAGCTACTCCCTTAAGTAAGTATTATTCTATGGCCTCATAGAATATGTGACTAAAAAGTTGTGTGGTAATCAGTTGCCATTATACATCTAAAGAATAGGCTTAAAATGTGGAATATGTTAAAAAAAAGAGACATGGCTAGAAACAGGGTGACGACGACGACTAATTGGAATTATAGAAGGAAAAAGACATATTGCAAAAACCTCAACTAAGTTAAAGGAAAAAAGATAATTGATGAAAAAATATAACAATTGTTGTGTTCTTTTACAGAAGCAGCAGAACGCGACAAAAGCAAAGAAAGATCTGGTTCCAAAGACCGAAAAAGTAAAGAAAAGAAAACAAAAGAGAAACAGAAGAAGAGTGACTTAAAAAAAGCAAAGAAAAAAGACAAGGAAAAGCTTTTACGTAAAAAAGATGATAAAAAAGTCCATAAATTAAAGAAGAAAAGCAAACATCATGACATGATCCGACCAAACATCCCTCCTTTACTGATGAATATGGAGAAGGAATCTGAACCGTCAATCACTGATGTCTTTGCTGGGCAAATATTAAAGAATCATGGCATAACCCTAGAAGCAGCTCAAGAAGAAACAAAGCCTGAAAAGAAACCGGTTGTTGTAGAACTTAAAAGACCAATTCTACCTATAATAGACCCAGCAACCATCTTAACCCAACCAGAACCTGATAGTAGTGTTGAAATAACGGCCGAAGAGCCCGAAAGAGCTAGTGTGTCATCCACGGGGGCACCAAAAGAAGACCAAATAAAGGAAATGACCCAAATAGAAGCTAAAATACAGGGGTTAAAGCAGAAATTGGCGGAGCAATTAGATTCAATGTCGGATGATGAAGACTTTTTGAATATTAGGACTGAAGCTGAAGAATTGATGAATGATTTCGCTGAAGATGTGTTTCAGGTATGATTTATTTTAAATTCGGTGTACTATGATCAAATTCAAGTTGTTCGCGTACCTACCTATATAACTTATCTGTCTTTTTAAAAATGCCTTATTAATATAGCAATTAGTTAGTAAATCCACAAGCAATCAATTTTGTAACTTAATGGGCCTACCACACATGTACAAGCTTTACCACAGTTTTGCCTGTGCAAACCAGTTTGTACTCGGAACACCGTGCGTGTGGTTGGGAAAACTGTATCTCTCTCAAACCCCACCGCGGCCTGCGCGATTGCATGCGCGTTTAGAACTGTGGTGAATCTTACGTGTGTGGTAAGCCCATAAAGCGCTTTTACCTAGTTATTATCACTTCTGGCTTGTAGACCCAAAAAAAATAGTGACGATTGTACGTTTTTTTCCAGGAAATATCTCAACAGGCGCCAAAAGTCCCAGTAACAACAGTTACACCTCCAATACAGCGACCAATATCCCCCACTCCGCCTCCACCCCCTCCTAAACCTATAGAAGTTCCTAAAGACCCCAAAAAAGATCCCGTAGAGACTTTACCCCAAATAGAACTCAAACTCCCCAAAAGGCCTGTGAGAGACCGGCTTGGCATTCGCGAAGAACCCAAAAAAGTCCAAGAAGTAAAAGAAAAGGAATCAAAAACGAGGACAGAAAGTCCCGAAAGGTTGTTAAATATAAAAATTTGAGGTAGTAAGAATAAATACGAGCTCAATTTTGATATATTTAGTTTATTTAAGTTAAAAATCGATATTCAATAGCAAAAATCGTGCCTTCTAGAAATAAGTTACAAATTAATTTAGGTTATTTCAAGAAGGTTCTAAATTCGACGTATACAGGGTGGTTTTAAGTTAAATTTTCTCCATAAGTTACACACAGTACCTATCCTAAAACTGTCTTCGATTTAAAAAAATCCACCCTGTAATTATATTTTTCCTAATTTTAATGTTTCTATTTACCTTCTGCCAACATTTTATCCTCAGTGCTATCATAAACTCGTATATTTTCAGGTTCACACCTGAAAGAGAGCCAGACTTCTGGCCCCAAACTAAGTCAGCCAAGAGTCGGCTTGGAGGCCCGCCGGAAACTTCGAAGAGGAGTTCTGTATCTGATGATACTGTATCTGACACATCAGAACCGGTTCCGAAAAAACTGACGTCAAAGTAAGTCACAGATTAATTAGGCTTTGTGTGCCCCTTACGTAAAGACGATAAGTACGAGTATATTACCAGCGTCCATATAGGGCATATCCACACAGTCCTTCTATAAGAGCATTAAGAAATACACGTTTTTTTCCTATTTAAATCAATTAATATTGACAAAGATGAAAATTCGAACAAAAAAACTCGATTTGGACATCATAACACTAAAAATTATTCCAGGAAGTAACATTGCGTATTTATAAATCTTATTTTATTGTCAATCAATTTTAGTTGGCCTACAACAAAATAAATCGGGTCAAATATTCTTATTCGATTTTTTCAATAATTTTTGTCTATTAGTCCATAGAATATTTTTGAAAGCAATATTGATAACATGAACGACATCATTCCGATGGCCGAATAAAGATAACGAAATCATCATAAAAGTGAGCCTTCTATAACTGCGTTACAGCTTCTTAAAATATCCAACTATTATTTTCAGGGTATCAGTACTAGAGAATCGTCCAAGCCGTTCGACGTGTGCTAGCGTGGTGCGCGTGCGGCCACGACCGCGCGTCGCCACGCCCTCCAATAGTCTGCTACTAAGAGCCGTCGCCGATGCACACAAGAGCTTACTCAATGTAAGTAGTGTATCTCTCCATCATCAGCCTGTATTCGTGCACTGCTGGACATACGCCTCTCCCAATGTGCGCCACTGAGCTCTTTCTTGAGCTTGTCTCATCCAGTATCTGCACTGGAGATTTTTTGTCGCGGTAATTTTTGAGTGCTATGAAGAATTATTATACGGAAGTGCGATGATAATGGTGATTATAACTTTTAACAGCCGGTTGCTTCATAGGATTGGGTGACAAAAAGGCACCAGTCAGCGGTTAGCCTTATCAAATCAAATCAAATAACTTTATTTTAGACAGAGTCCATAGTGTTAGTAACTATAGCAGACATAATTCACCCATATACAGGTGGCAAACTTGAACCTTATTTGTGGTAGAAATCCTGTCAAAAACAAACCTGTACCACCACCTTACCCACCCAAAACCACTCCCCCCCCGATACTTAATGGTTAAAGTCAATAAAAATAAAAGCTTGTGTCTTTAATAGATTTTCAACTTAATATCCAAGCTGATAAAGTTGAAAATCCCTTACAGACTACTGAGCGTTAACGAACGCAACGAATGAAAACCCCTGCTTTTCAAGGGGTCAGTTTCCAAGATTTTGGCGACAATTTGTGATCGTGACGAGACAAATTAATATTTTTTTTTTTTATAAATTTATAAATTAATTTACTTTCTGAAAATTAATAAAAGACTTACGTATACTTTCAGGCCCCACCAAACAGAAGCGAACCAGAGCCCCAAATAAAACGCGCGCTAGTGTTACCAATGCGACGCTGCGTAGACGCACAGAAAATTGTCATCCAGGTGCCGGCCGACAACTCGCAGGAGATCGACAGGGGAGATAGCATCAGTCTTGGTGATATGGATAGCGATGATGATAAGAGTTCGAAGTGAGTATTTTTAGTGCTTTACGTTTACTGAAGCTAAGCAGTTGGCTATGGTTTTTAATTCACTTGGGGACACAATTTACTTGAAACTTCGAATCTTTGATCAAAGTCATTGGTAAAATGTGTATCTTTTCGTGGCTTCCACCTTTTCCTTAAAATTAATTTCACAAAACAAAGATTTCTAAAATAGCTTCTCTCAGTTTTATTCAAGTGCTAAAAAATCGGTCCACAATCGCGATCGCGTAACAAACACACAAAAAAAAAAACATACCGTCGAATTGATAACCTCCTTCTTTTTGAAGTCGGTTAAAAATCAAAGTATGCGAGTTTGCTCATGATGTGACGCGATACTGAATTGCATCGATTGACGATATCGCACAGACGTCCGGACGTAGAAAAATAATACAATGCACATGATTCTCTGTTCGAAGTTCGATTGCGCAACTACTCATCATATTTTTTGTTTTGTTGCAGCGCCTTTATGTGGTAGTAGTAAGGTCGATTTTCGTAATTCATGGTCGAATTGGATTGCGTCGCTCTATTAGCATAAACGTGCGATTAAAATCAGCAATCAATTCGATGTCGTGTGCGTCGCATCGCGCCATCAGCAAGCTAAATTAAAAGAACTGTTTACCATTTTTCTTACATTTATTTCTTCTTAACTTTTTCAGAGTGGCAAGCGACATCGAGAGAGACGAGTACATCCCATCGTCGATCACAAAGAAGATTATCAACAATGAGTACACGCCATCTCGCCGTAACGAGGGTAGGACGGCCAGCAGGAAGGATGATACTCTCATTATTGAGACTATGTAAGTTTTTCTTTTTATTCCCTTAGTCTTTAGTGGCCTACTGATAAGCAAAGGCCTCCGCAATCCCTTATATCTTCTTTTTTTTCTTCTAAAATGTACCCGGGCTGTCTCAAAATGAAAGCCTGCTAGAAATAGAAAAGGTGAACGATACAACTTTTTCTCGCTACCTTTTCTGTGTTTGCTCAGGCCCGTCATCTTCCTTACCAAACATATACTACTAATTCATCGACACAGTTCTAGCGCGAACTCCGTTCATTAGTATTGAATTTCTAATTTTGATTTGATTATCTACTTTTACCGTTGCCTGTATTTTCGCCAGTTATTTTTTTCTAAAAAATTCCTTATCTCAACTGTTATTCTGTTAAATGTTGCATTCCTGGACCTAAAAATGCATATTACTACTACTCAATAAATATAATTTCTCTTTCTCCAGTAACATCCACACCCCATCAGTAGACAAAGACAAGAACACCCAATTCATAGTCACAATGGACGGCTACCACCCGAACGCCTTCCTAGCAAAGAAACTTCTCACGGAAGGCCTCCTCAGCGAGGAAGACGAACTAAAGAAAACAGAACCGGAAAAACCAAAAACACCAGAAATAAAAGAACCACCCAAAGAAAAACCAGTTGAAGAAGAAGAGGTAATAGAACCTCCTCAGAAGAAACGCTTAAGTAATACAAGCGAGGAATCTGATACTCAAGTCATTATCAAAAAAGAAGATGATAAACAGGAAAAGAGAAAGAGTACTGAAGCTTTAAAAGTAGATGTTGCTCCAGCTAAAAAGAGGAGAGCGTCACCTATAGTGTTTGATGTTGATAGGAGTAAGAAAAAAGAGGAGAAAGAGCCGGAAAGAGTGAGGGAGAGAACGGAGAGTGCGAGCAGTGATCAACATGTTACTGTTGCGACTGTCACTAATACTCATAAATATGATTCTGTGCCGCCTTGTAAGTATATTTTAAACATTTATCTGACTAAGCTAAAATTTTGCATGCTGTTATTCACAAAATTAATGAAATAAAAAAACAAATACCGGCAATCAAATATAATTATCTATTGTATGAGAGCCCCCCCTTAAATATGTATTTTATGCTGTTTTTAGTATTTGATCTCTCATCACTGAACTTTTTAACTGTCTATCACGGTTCATGAGATACAGACGGACACCGGAGTCTTAGTACTAGCAAAATGTATTACTAAGTATTCTGTGGCATTAGGGACTTAGTATTTGGGCACGATACCCTTAAAACTGCATAGCCCTTAAAAGCAGTGACATTTGACATTTCAGAGACTTTATGCAACACTAGCGCCTCTATCGCCATATTTCTTTACTGTTCACTAATTATCCCTTTCTTTTCTCGAGTAAGTACAGCCGAACGCAAGCTAGTGTGGTGTCGTGCGTTCCCTCTGTGTCGCTACGGCAACGCGTGCGCCTTCGCTCACCCGCGCTGTAAGTTCGCGGCCGCCTGCACACGACGGAACTGTGTGTACTCACACGCACCTGGCGCGTTAGCCCCGCCCACTGCGCCTACGTTGCCTGTGATTGGTGAGTTGAATTTGTTAGGGAGCTTAGGGTGCGGCCAAACGAACGTAAAATTGTGAGACGCGAGTTGCAAAATTAAGCTCGTTTGGCCTCACCCGTACTGATGACGCGATGCGACGCAATTCGACCGATTCCAACTACAAGTGAAAATCAACCTTACCAGTACGACATAAAACGTGCGGTTTTTTACGGGTAGATGAAAAACAAAACACGCTCGCCACACCGACGTAAGTCAGTCGAATTGCATCATTATATCGTAGTAGCAAGGGCTTTCATTTATAGTTAGAGGTAAGTCTTAATATAGCCTCGACTCTGGAACAGCTGTTAAACGTAACTGCAAAAACTTATACACCACAGATCTGGGTCGTATTGAGGTGAGATTCACAAATAGCACTGTTTTTTTTTTGCGAACGAAATGTATGTGAGTTCTGTTTTAAACGCACCCACGACCCCCTAGGAGAAATTCCTAGTCTGCGACAACGATATAAAATTCTAGATTTTAATCGCTACTTCTGAATCAACAACTCAACAAATATTTTTCTACAGCCTCCCACGTCGTTCCAGCCGCGAACTACAAGTCAATATCAACAGTAGTCCCCAACATGTGCAAGTTCTACCCTGCCTGCGTGAACCCCGCGTGCCACTACTACCACCCCAAGCCATGCCGCTACGGCAAGAGTTGCGTCAACAAACTCGAGTGCAATTTCTACCACGCCGACGTGCCCGCCAAGTGGAGATATCCTGTCTGAATATAGATATTAGTCCGTACTCTAGTGTTGTTTTATTTCATTTTTGTTTGCACTATAATAATTTTATGATGGAAAGAGTTAGTGTGAAAATGTTGACATACTAATGTACCTTTATCACGCCACGGTCATTTCATATCTATGACACCCAGGGGGCTATTACAACGTCTTAAAACCAGGCTTGTTACAGTGAGTGAGCGAGATGGCTCTAGAGGACTTCTATAGCTCTGTTTCTTTCACTCGCCGGAATAAGAAGTGTCATGGAAAGCTGAAATTAGTCCCGTGGCACCCTACGAATTCAGGAACTTCTTTTTTCGAAGTCTTTCAAGAAAATAATATTAGACTAATCAAATTGTTATCGTTTATCTGTCATCTATCGATTGGTGGAAATATAGGAACTAGTAAGTATCGAAATAAAGTAACATGAACTCTAGGTTCATTGAAATAAGATTCAAAATAACTTGATTAGTAATAAAATCCTCCGACGTGGCTTGCCGGCATTAAACAGTACGCGTGATACCATTGGTATGCAGTTACTTGGGTTTGTGGGCTTGGTGATGCCACGGGTCCGAATTGAAGTTCCCATGACACCCCCAGGTGTATCGTCCAGGGGTGCCATGGATACGACATGGCCACGCTGTAATTTTAAGATAACTTCGCGGCCCTATATGCTCCGTCAGGTTGCAGAAAAATCCTTGAGGCGCGCGTGGAAAACGACGCACCCTGACTCAGGCCTAGTCCTTGATCTGACGGCGAGCTACCCATTGCTTAACGTCCGCAATCCCGCACAGGTGAGTACCTGCTTGTTGGTACAGTTACGGTAGAGCAATGTTCAGGGTTTCTCTGGTAAACAAAATTCGTAAGGAAGTCAATCGCCAGAAAACAGTTACTTTCTCTTTTTTTATCGTGGTAAAATCATCAAATCAGTTCCCACAGCCAGGGCAGGACAAGAGGGACTGTCAGACTTGCACTGACTATAATCGACGGTGCCCTTCAATAGCCCTGTACGTTCCGGGGCCACGGTTACCCGATAGTCCCGCGACTCCGGCAGGCTTTGGCTTTGACTTGGCTCTACGGCGCGAACACGACGCGCCGTCGACTCAAGAATGGTCCATGATTAGACAGCGAGCGAGTCGCCTATTACTCGCCGTCCACATACCCGCGTCTACGGTGGCGGAAATCGTAACAGACATGACATGAGACTGTGTTTGGGCAAACGTAGTGTGGGACACCCTGCTGCACGATGGACTAGGTGATTGAAGAAGGTGGTGGGCGGTGGATTGATGCGTACTGCCCAGGAGGTACGCTTTCTGTGGACGGCAATCCTGATAAGAATAGATTGTAGGTCAGTAGGTACGGCAAAGAAATAACTGGAACACAATTTGTTGAACGCAAGTTCCTGTTGACACTGGGAGTTACCCAATAATAAAGCAGTGACTCAATAAGAAAATTGACAACATTATGTGGGCTCACATTCGGTGCAAGGACAAGGCCAATTTGGTTCAATTGAATTAAATATCTAATGTAATATTTCATTTTTATACATATGCCTAGGTACAGTTCTCAACCTGCAGCAAAAGTTGATGAGAGGCCTGTTGGTCTAGTGGTTAGTGACTGCTATGGCGGGGGTCGTGGTTGGATTCCCACCCAGGCAAAATGTTTTTATTAGTGTTTGTATTATTATTGTTTGTTCTGTGTCTGGGTGTAATTTATATATAATATGTATTTAGAAATATAATATACCTAAGTATGTTTATCAATTGTCTAGTACCCGTAACACAAGCTCAGTACCCTTAGCACGAGTTTTCAGTAAATGAGACGTAAACTGGAACTTTGACACTTTCAAATTGACAATTTTCAAGGAAAAAATGGAACAGCGCCTCTGGAGAGCGAAGAAGGAACTAATTTTTTCCTTGAAAATTGTCAATTTGAAATTGTCAAAGTTGCAGTTTACATCTCAAATACTGAAAACTCGTGCTGACGGTACTGCTTAGCTTGGGACGAGATGGCGTTGTGTGATAGTAGTGGAATATTAATATTAGTTGTGGAATATTATAGTTCAATTTCAAACTACCCACTCATAATTTCCAATGACTCATTAGTTCAGTAGTCACAAACGCGACTGCAGGTTAACTTTGTGGTTCTGGATTCGTTGACCAGGTTAAGTGTTATTGAGTTTTTCCATTCGGGTTTTTGAATAGCAACTGCGGAGTCTGAATTCGTGCTGATTTGACGGCAACAGGTTCGCGTCCTATTATAATTATGTGCTTTTAACAAAACTAGAGAATTGCAGGCACACCATTAGATACGCCTATTCTTAGTGTTAAGTGTTTAATAAGAGGTTATTCCCGGAGCAGGGCCAAATTAACCCTGTCAGGGCAATGCATTTTTCGGGGGCCTTTTACCCTTTTTCATTTGACCAAACCTTTTTTTTCCTGGTGTGTGCACAGGGCTCTTAGGCAGTTGTCTACTATGCCTTGCATAAGCTGACAGAATTAGGATGCTATGTTGGTAAGTATAACAACTTTCTATCTATACCTAAAAATCTATAGAATAGGTATTGTAGTGAGTATGGCTTCATATCATACAGGACTGTCTTATGATTATCCTTTTATATTCAGACAATATGATGACAAGACCATCCTGATCAAATCATTTGTATGGCTTTCAATGTACGGAACTTAATTAGTTAGAAGATATTTATCTGCAAATGTTGACATTCTATGAAGTCAATAAAACTATTTACCAAGATCTTTCTTTCTCATTTGGTGTATGTTATTTTGTTAAGCTTGGTAGCTGTTTAAGCTGAATGTTCTTCTCAAATTGAGCTCTGTTCTTCATTAAACTTTTCTACAACAATTAGCTACCGTAATGTATGTTCAATAAATAAATAAATAATGTAGGTGTCTTCCATGTCGGCTTACTGTTAACAGTTACTATCAGTATTAATAATATTTAAAAGATATTTTTGAGAGATCTTTAAAGCATTTTTTGTAGGAGTTAAATTCCTATTAAAAATGTATTTTATAGGAAAGGATTCAAATAAGAAGTGCAACCATAGATACTGAGTAATACAGTTGAAATCTGATCAGAGAGAGTTTCTATATATTTTATAAAAACCATCATCTGCCTATCCTTTTCCCAACTAATTTGGGGTTAGCTTCCAGTCAAATGGGATGCAGCTGAATATTAGTATTTTACATGAAGGTCCATTCCTGAACTACACAAGCCAGTTTCAGGGTTACAATATCCCTTGGTAAAATTGGCTGTCAGAAATTCTAGCTTAAGGATTTTATAAAATACTTTTCCTAAATATTAACCTCAAAATTAACTTGGATTTTATGAATTAGTATTCTTTTTTTCCTCTTTTAATATTCTGCCATGCTCTTATCTTAAAGTTTAATTAAAGTGAGGCAAACTGAAGTGTGTTATCTAAAAAGACCGCATTGGTATTTTGTTGCATTTCTGAAATGAGTAAACCACAAGCTTCAAACTCGTGCTATCACCTATAATTAGCGTAATTATTATTTGTCTGCTCTTATTAGTACCTATATAATGGAATTACTTACAATAATTTGATTTGGGTACTCAAGTTACCCATTGTGACTTTAATGGCTTTTGATTGTATCAATATTATTTGAGTAGTTTCCAAAAGAATCGAGAATAAAGGTTTACAATTATTTCTATGGAATTGGTGCAAAGTAACTTTCTAAATAATTTCATAACCATTTGCATAACTAGCCTATAACATGCCCATTGCTGGGACACAGGTTTCCTGTCTGTGAGCAATAATCCACAATGCAGTCCCACTGCGGGTTGGTAGTAGTCGCATTTTTTCGAATTTTTGGCTGTAGTTATTGCACTTCTTTAGGAAACTGATTATTCTTATTGTTATGTGGTCACTGTTTGTTGTCTTTTGCTTGTATCTAGAATTTAATATTAAGTATAGAGTTTTTTTTCTGTGGAACTAATAATTGACTCTAAATTTTGTAAATGTTACATTATTATTGAATGCTGTAGACTTGACTTTAAAAATTATATTTTTATCATGGATGAAAGTCCTAGAGATTATTACTATTGTTCATCTGTTGGAATCTTCAACAAATACTGTGTAATTTCTCAACATCGTTCTGAGAATCTATATGGAAAGTAAACTTATTTGAATAAATTCAACATTCATAGTGTTTGATTTATTTTGACAAAAATTTCTGTCTCTCATTTGTTTAAAATAAAATGATTGTCCAAAAAAACAAAAAAAAAACTTAGGTACCTAATTAATCGAATAATTATCGCATCCAAAACTAACGGTGGAACACAAAGATAGATAGTCAACAACAACCCTAACACTTCCCTCCGGTGTCGCCGGAAATTAATCAGGAAGTTTTGACAAGCCGTAAAAATAGGGACGACTTGCTGCCATACCAAAGCTAATAAAATGTTGCGGCGCGTGGGAACCTGGGTAGGATCCCCAGTTTAGTAAAAGCATTATTGTTAGTGTTCTTAGTACCACGAAGCTCCGAAGTTGAGTGTACATGGGTATCCATGTCTAGTAGATAATGTTTTTCTGGGGGGCTGCTTAGCAATATCCCAAATGATTAACCATCGTGAATGAATAGCCAATGGTGTAGCCAGGAAATGCACGAACCTGCAAAACTTCCAAATCTTAGTTGGTGTAAATATCAATATCCTATTGGATTATTATGTGTGTTTAAATGAAGTGGCAGTTTACTAAGGGCTGCTAGTGGTTTCATATATTTCTTATCGACGATTAGCCCCCGCTGAAATTGACCGCCTTTGCCAGAATTCGGTATTATAGGACTACACTACCCACCTGCCTAGCATTTTCCCAATTATAAACACACCGGCAAAATTAGGGGAACAATAAAAAAAGGTCGGTTTTTTTTCAAAGCTTTCGTTGATTCGATCAGTGTTTATATTGTTTAGGTTCCTACCCTGATAATATATGGCATCAGGACACTTATTGACAGGTTTTAACAGTCCAACAACGATTTTCTAGAGTTTGCATTTTTATAAAAAGGTTGTTTGTGGGACTCGTTGCGCGATTTTTGACTTGTCTGAGTCTCTTTACATGAGATCCAATCTGTCCGTACCATTCCACATGACTTTGGATCATGGATATTAACCCACAGAATATTCGACTAACTGAGCGGTAGTAATGACCTTCCTTGATCATTTTCACAGCTTTAGCGACTTCTGTTACAGCCAAATCATTCATTTTGTATGCAATACAATGTGAACTCACCGTACAGACATCACAACACGAGCTAGGGCAAAAATTAACTGCAAAAACGAACTTTCAGAACAAAAACACTCAAAGCGCTGACGGCCTTAAAACACTTAAGAGGGTATAATTTCTGTTGGACTGTTAAAACCTGTCAATAAGTGTCCTAATGCCGTATATTATCAGGGTAGGAACCTAAAAAATGTAAACACTGATCGAATTAACGAAAGGTTTGACAAAAATGCGATCTTTTTTAGCGTTCCCCTAATTTTGCCGGTGTGTGTATTAGGGTTGGCTACCAGTCGAACCAGATGCAGCTGAATATCAGTATTTTACATGGAGCGACTGCTTATCGGACCTCCACAGCCCAGTAACTGGGCAATACGATACCCCATAGTAAGTTTCTGATTAACAGTAACGACGGTTTTACGTGGTTTCCGAGGCACGGAGGAAACTGGCTGTGACAGATGGTCACCCATCCACAGATCGTCCTCGGCAAGCGCACCTTAACCCGGAAGATCGGCCTGTGCAGAAGTTATTATTTAACCATGCTTTTTACAGATAAATTAAAAACCTTACAATACTTGTACATTACAGATGATGAACTGCCTGATTATGTGATGGTGATGGTAGCAAACAAACGAACACGAGCACAGATGGAGGATGATCTTCAACTGTTTCTCGGCGACAACACAGAGTTGTTCGTGAACTGGCTTCACCAAGTATTGAAGAAGTTGCAGGAGGTGACGGTAGCTACTCCCTTAAGTAAGTATTAAGTATTATTGCATAAGAGGTAACTTAAAACTGGCAGCGGTGGCTAAAAAGTTGTGTGGAAGTCAGTTGCCATTATACATCTAAAAAATAGGCATAAAATGTGGAATATGTTAAAAAAGAGATATGGCTAGAAACAGGGTGCCGACGACGACTTCTTGGAATTATAGAAGAAAGAAGACATACTACAAACACCTGAACTAAGTTAAATGAAAAAAGATAAGCGATAAAATAATAGAACAATTGTTATGCTCTTTTACAGAAGCAGCAGAACGCGACAAAAGCAAAGAAAGATCTGGTTCCAAAGACCGAAAAAGTAAAGAAAAGAAAACAAAAGAGAAACAGAAAAAGAGTGACTTAAAAAAGGCAAAGAAAAAAGACAAGGAAAAACTTTTACGTAAGAAAGATGATAAGAAAGTTCATAAATTAAAGAAGAAAAGCAAACATCATGATATGATCCGACCAAACATCCCTCCTTTACTGATGAATATGGAGAAGGAATCTGAACCGTCAATCACAGATGTCTTTGCTGGACAAATATTAAAGAATCATGGCATAACCCTAGAAGCAGCTCAAGAAGAAACAAAGCCTGAAAAGAAACCGGTTGTTGTAGAACTTAAAAGACCAATTCTACCTATAATAGACCCAGCAACCATCTTAACCCAACCAGAACCAGATAGTAGTGTTGAAATAAGCACTGAAGAGCCTGAAAGAGCCAGTGTGTCATCCACGGGAGCACCAAAAGAAGACCAAATAAAGGAAATGACCCAAATTGAAGCTAAAATACAGGAGTTAAAGCAGAAATTGGCGGAGCAATTAGATTCAATGTCGGATGATGAAGACTTTTTGAATATTAGGACTGAAGCTGAAGAATTGATGAATGATTTCGCTGAAGATGTGTTTCAGGTATGTTTTATTTTAAATTCGGTGTACTATGATGAAATTCAAGTTTCTCGCGTACCTATTGTAGTGTATAATGGCTGGTATCCGCAAGTCCTCGTCACTCGCGTGTTAGTATTCTCTGATCTTATCTGTCACATAAAAAAGGTCTTAATAATATAGCAATTAGTTGGTAAATCCACAAGCAATCGCTCTCGTAACTAAAACCGTTTTTACCTGCTTGTCATTATCACTCTTGTGACTTGTAATTGTTAATGACAAAAAAGCCTACACAACCGAAAAAATACTGGTAAGTAATTGTACTTTTCTTTTTCAGGAAATATCTCAACAGGCGCCAAAAGTCCCAGTAACAACAGTTACACCTCCAATACAGCGACCAATATCCCCCACCCCTCCTCTACCCCCTCCTAAACCTATAGAAGTTCCTAAAGACCCCAAAAAAGATCCCATAGAGACTTTACCCCAAATAGAACTCAAACTCCCCAAAAGGCCTGTGAGAGACCGGCTTGGCATTCGCGAAGAACCCAAAAAAGTCCAAGAAGTAAAAGAAAAGGAATCAAAAACGAGGACAGAAAGTCCCGAAAGGTTGTTAAATATAAAAATTTGAGGTAGTAAGAATAAATACGAGCTCAATTTTGATATATTTAGTTTATTTAAGTTAAAAATCGATATTCAATAACAAAAATCGTGCCTTCTAGAAATAAGTTACAAATTAATTTAGGTTATTTCAAGAAGGTTCTAAATTCGACGTATACAGGGTGGTTTTAAGTTAAATTTTCTCCATAAGTTACACACAGTACCTATCCTAAAACTGTATTCGATTTAAAAAAATCCACCCTGTAATTATATTTTTCCTAATTTTAATGTTTCTATTTACCTTCTGCCAACATTTTATCCTCAGTGCTATCATAAACTCGTATATTTTCAGGTTCACACCTGAAAGAGAGCCAGACTTCTGGCCCCAAACTAAGTCAGCCAAGAGCCGGCTTGGAGGCCCCCCGGAAACTTCGAAGAGGAGTTCTGTATCTGATGATACTGTATCTGACACATCAGAACCGGTTCCGAAAAAACTGACGTCAAAGTAAGTCACAGATTAATTAGGCTTTGTGTGCCCCTTACGTAAAGACGATAAGTACGAGTATATTACCAGCGTCCATATAGGGCATATCCACACAGTCCTTCTATAAGAGCATTAAGAAATACACGTTTTTTTCCTATTTAAATCAATTAATATTGACAAAGATGAAAATTCGAACAAAAAAACTCGATTTGGACATCATAACACTAAAAATTATTCCAGGAAGTAACATTGCGTATTTATAAATCTTATTTTATTGTCAATCAATTTTAGTTGGCCTACAACAAAATAAATCGGGTCAAATATTCTTATTCGATTTTTTCAATAATTTTTGTCTATTAATCCATAGAATATTTTTGAAAGCAATATTGATAACATGAACGACATCATTCCGATGGCCGAATAAAGATAACGAAATCATCATAAAAGTGAGCCTTCTATAACTGCGTTACAGCTTCTTAAAATATCCAACTATTATTTTCAGGGTATCAGTACTAGAGAATCGTCCAAGCCGTTCGACGTGTGCTAGCGTGGTGCGCGTGCGGCCACGACCGCGCGTCGCCACGCCCTCCAATAGTCTGCTACTAAGAGCCGTCGCCGATGCACACAAGAGCTTACTCAATGTAAGTAGTGTATCTCTCCATCATCAGCCTGTATTCGTGCACTGCTGGACATACGCCTCTCCCAATGTGCGCCACTGAGCTCTTTCTTGAGCTTGTCTCATCCAGTATCTGCACTGGAGATTTTTTGTCGCGGTAATTTTTGAGTGCTATGAAGAATTATTATACGGAAGTGCGATGATAATGGTGGTTATAACTTTTAACAGCCGGTTGCTTCATAGGATTGGGTGACAAAAAGGCACCAGTCAGCGGTTAGCCTTATCAAATCAAATCAAATAACTTTATTTTAGACAGAGTCCATAGTGTTAGTAACTATAGCAGACATAATTCACCCATATACAGGTGGCAAACTTGAACCTTATTTGTGGTAGAAATCCTGTCAAAAACAAACCTGTACCACCACCTTACCCACCCAAACCACTCCCCCCCCGATACTTAATGGTTAATGTCAATAAAAATAAAAGCTTGTGTCTTTAATAGATTTTCAACTTAATATCCAAGCTGATAAAGTTGAAAATCCCTTACAGACTACTGAGCGTTAACGAACGCAACGAATGAAAACCCCTGCTTTTCTAGGGGTCAGTTTCCAAGATTTTGGCGACAATTTGTGATCGTGACGAGACAATTTTTTTTTTTTTTTTTTTATAAATTTATAAATTAATTTACTTTCTGAAAATTAATAAAAGACTTACGTATACTTTCAGGCCCCACCAAACAGAAGCGAACCAGAGCCCCAAATAAAACGCGCGCTAGTGTTACCAATGCGACGCTGCGTAGACGCACAGAAAATTGTCATCCAGGTGCCGGCCGACAACTCGCAGGAGATCGACAGGGGAGATAGCATCAGTCTTGGTGATATGGATAGCGATGATGATAAGAGTTCGAAGTGAGTATTTTTAGTGCTTTACGTTTACTGAAGCTAAGCAGTTGGCTATGGTTTTTAATTCACTTGGGGACACAATTTACTTGAAACTTCGAATCTTTGATCAAAGTCATTGGTAAAATGTGTATCTTTTCGTGGCTTCCACCTTTTCCTTAAAATTAATTTCACAAAACAAAGATTTCTAAAATAGCTTCTCTCAGTTTTATTCAAGTGCTAAAAAATCGGTCCACAATCGCCGGAGCAATCGCGTAACAAACACACAAAAAAAAAAAAAAACATACCGTCGAATTGATAACCTCCTTCTTTTTGAAGTCGGTTAAAAATCAAAGTATGCGAGTTTGCTCATGATGTGACGCGATACTGAATTGCATCGATTGACGATATCGCACAGACGTCCGGACGTAGAAAAATAATACAATGCACATGATTCTCTGTTCGAAGTTCGATTGCGTAACTACTCATCATATTTTTTGTTTTGTTGCAGCGCCTTTATGTGGTAGTAGTAAGGTCGATTTTCGTAATTCATGGTCGAATTGGATTGCGTCGCTCTATTAGCATAAACGTGCGATTAAAATCAGCAATCAATTCGATGTCGTGTGCGTCGCATCGCGCCAACAGCAAGCTAAATTAAAAGAACTGTTTACCATTTTTCTTACATTTATTTCTTCTTTACTTTTTCAGAGTGGCAAGCGACATCGAGAGAGACGAGTACATACCGTCGTCCATCACAAAGAAGATAATCAACAATGAGTACACGCCGTCTCGCCGTAACGAGGGTAGGACGGCCAGCAGGAAGGATGATACGCTCATTATTGAGACTATGTAAGTTCTTCTTTTTATTCCCTTAGTCTTTAGTGGCCTACTGATGGGCAAAGGCCTCCGCAATCCCTTCCATCTTCTTTTTTTTTCTTCTATAATGTGCTCGGGCTCTCTCTAGATTAAAGCCGGCCAGAAATAGAAAAGGTGAACGATACAACTTTTTCTCGCTACCTTTTCTGTGTTTGCTCAGGCCCGTCATCTTCCTTACCAAACATATACTACTAATTCATCGACACAGTTCTAGCGCGAACTCCGTTCATTAGTATTGAATTTCTGATTTTGATTTGATTCTCTACTTTTACCGTTGCCTGTACTTTTTCGCCAGCTAATTTGTCTAAAAAAGTCCTTATCTCAACTGTTATTCTGTTAAATGTGGTATTCCTGGACCTAAAAATGCATATTACTACTACTCAATAAATATAATTTCCCTTTCTCCAGTAACATCCACACCCCATCAGTAGACAAAGACAAGAACACCCAATTCATAGTCACAATGGACGGCTACCACCCGAACGCCTTCCTTGCAAAGAAACTTCTCACCGAAGGCCTCCTCAGCGAGGAAGACGAACTAAAGAAAACAGAACCGGAAAAACCAAAAACACCAGAAATAAAAGAACCACCCAAAGAAAAACCAGTTGAAGAAGAAGAGGTAATAGAACCTCCTCAGAAGAAACGCTTAAGTAATACAAGCGAGGAATCTGATACTCAAGTCATTATCAAAAAAGAAGATGATAAGCAAGAAAAGAGAAAGAGTACTGAAGCTTTAAAAGTAGATGTTGCTCCAGCTAAAAAGAGGAGAGCGTCTCCTATAGTGTTTGATGTTGATAGGAGTAAGAAAAAAGAGGAGAAAGAGCCGGAAAGAGTGAGGGAGAGAACGGAGAGTGCGAGCAGTGATCAACATGTTACTGTTGCGACTGTCACTAATACTCATAAATATGATTCTGTGCCGCCTTGTAAGTATATTTTAAACATTTATCTGACTAAGCTAAAATTTTGCATGCTGTTATTCACAAAATTAATGAAATTACAAAAAAAAATACCGGTAATCAATTATAATTATCTATTGTATGAGACTTTTTTAGGATTTGTTGTTATAGCAGCAACAGCCATATATCATCTCTGAACTTTTCAACTGTCTATCTATCACGGTTCATGAGATACAGACGGACACCGGAGTCTTAGTATTAGCAAAATGTATTACTAAGTATTCTGTGGCATAAGGGTAGTCTTAGTATTTGGGCACGATACCCTTAAAACTGCATAGCCCTTAAAAGCAGTGACATTTGACATTTCAGAGACCTTACGCAACACTAGCGCCTCTATCGCCATATTTCTTTACTGTTCACTAATTATCCCTTTCTTTTCTGGAGTAAGTACAGCCGAACGCAAGCTAGTGTGGTGCCGCGCGTTCCCTCTGTGTCGCTACGGCAACGCGTGCGCCTTCGCTCACCCGCGCTGTAAGTTCGCGGCCGCCTGCACACGACGGAACTGTGTGTACTCACATGCACCTGGCGCGTTAGCCCCGCCCACTGCGCCTACGTTGCCTGTGATTGGTGAGTTGGTTTTGTGAGACTGATTTCAGGTACTATAGTAACAAAAGAAAATAAAGTCCGAATGTAGTCTCGATTCTGGAACAACAGTAAGACAGCATTATAAAACTTAATATTATTACACCAGGAACACCCACAAGCTCGGAATGAGAGATCGGGTTGATATTAAGGTGGCATGCCCAGATAACACTGGTGTTTGCATTTCACAGGAATGGGAACCTTATAAGCCTTGGTTTACAACGAGGTTTACTAATAAGAAATCTTTGATCCCACAAAATGTAGCACATTTGAATGCAGCCTGCCTCCTTGCAGTTTTGGGCATTGCATGACCAGGAAGACCAGAATACTATAAAATCCTACATTTTAATGGCTTCCTTTGAATGAACCACTCAAACAAATATTTTTCTACAGCCTCCCACGTCGTTCCAGCCGCGAACTACAAGTCAATATCAACAGTAGTACCCAACATGTGCAAGTTCTACCCTGCCTGCGTGAACCCCGCGTGCCACTACTACCACCCCAAGCCATGCCGCTACGGCAAGAGTTGTGTCAACAAACTCGAGTGCAATTTCTACCACGCCGACGTGCCCGCCAAGTGGAGATATCCTGTCTGAATATAGATATTAGTCCGTATTCAAGTGTTGTTTTATTTCATTTTGTTTGCACTATAAGATAATAATATAATAATATTCCACAACTATCACACAACGCCATCTAGTCCCAAGCTAAGCAGAGCTTGTGTTATGGGTACTAGACAACTGATAAACATACTTATATATTTCTAAATACATACATATTATAGATAAATTACACCCAGACACAGCACAAATGATCGTGCTCATCACACAAACATTTGTCCTGGGTGGGAATCGAACCCACGACCTCCGGCATAGCAGTCAGGGTCACTAACCACTAGACCAACAGGCCAGTCAAAAAGATGGAAAAGGTCAGTGTGAAAATGTTGACATACTAATGTACCTTTATCACGCCACGGTCATTTCATACCTATGACACCCAGGGGGCTATTACAACGTCTTAAAACTAGGCTTGTTACAGTGAGTGAGCGAGATGGCTCTAGAGGACTTCTATAGCTCTGTTTCTTTCACTCGCCGCAATAAGAAGTGTCATGGAAAGCTGAAATTAGTCCCGTGGCACCCTACGAATTCAGGAACTTCTCCTTTTTTCGAAGTCTTTCAATAAAATAATATTAGACTAATAAAATTATTATCGTTTATCTGTCATCTATCGATTGGTGGAAATATAGGAACTAGTAAGTATCGAAATAAAGTAACATGAACTCTAGGTTCATTGAAATAAGATTCAAAATAACTTGATTAGTAATAAAATCCTCCGACGTGGCTTGCCGGCATTAAACAGTACGCGTGATACCATTGGTATGCAGTTACTTGGGTTTGTGGGCTTGGTGATGCCACGGGTCCGAATTGAAGTTCCCATGACACCCCCAGGTGTATCGTCCAGGGGTGCCATGGATACGACATGGCCACGCTGTAATTTTAAGATAACTTCGCGGCCCTATATGCTCCGTCAGGTTGCAGAAAAATCCTTGAGGCGCGCGTGGAAAACGACGCACCCTGACTCAGGCCTAGTCCTTGATCTGACGGCGAGCTACCCATTGCTTAACGTCCGCAATCCCGCACAGGTGAGTACCTGCTTGTTGGTACAGTTACGGTAGAGCAATGTTCAGGGTTTCTCTGGTAAACAAAATTCGTAAGGAAGTCAATCGCCAGAAAACAGTTACTTTCTCTTTTTTTATCGTGGTAAAATCATCAAATCAGTTCCCACAGCCAGGGCAGGACAAGAGGGACTGTCAGACTTGCACTGACTATAATCGACGGTGCCCTTCAATAGCCCTGTACGTTCCGGGGCCACGGTTACCCGATAGTCCCGCGACTCCGGCAGGCTTTGGCTTTGACTTGGCTCTACGGCGCGAACACGACGCGCCGTCGACTCAAGAATGGTCCATGATTAGACAGCGAGCGAGTCGCCTATTACTCGCCGTCCACATACCCGCGTCTACGGTGGCGGAAATCGTAACAGACATGACATGAGACTGTGTTTGGGCAAACGTAGTGTGGGACACCCTGCTGCACGATGGACTAGGTGATTGAAGAAGGTGGTGGGCGGTGGATTGATGCGTACTGCCCAGGAGGTACGCTTTCTGTGGACGGCAATCCTGATAAGAATAGATTGTAGGTCAGTAGGTACGGCAAAGAAATAACTGGAACACAATTTGTTGAACGCAAGTTCCTGTTGACACTGGGAGTTACCCAATAATAAAGCAGTGACTCAATAAGAAAATTGACAACATTATGTGGGCTCACATTCGGTGCAAGGACAAGGCCAATTTGGTTCAATTGAATTAAATATCTAATGTAATATTTCATTTTTATACATATGCCTAGGTACAGTTCTCAACCTGCAGCAAAAGTTGATGAGAGGCCTGTTGGTCTAGTGGTTAGTGACTGCTATGGCGGGGGTCGTGGTTGGATTCCCACCCAGGCAAAATGTTTTTATTAGTGTTTGTATTATTATTGTTTGTTCTGTGTCTGGGTGTAATTTATATATAATATGTATTTAGAAATATAATATACCTAAGTATGTTTATCAATTGTCTAGTACCCGTAACACAAGCTCAGTACCCTTAGCACGAGTTTTCAGTAAATGAGACGTAAACTGGAACTTTGACACTTTCAAATTGACAATTTTCAAGGAAAAAATGGAACAGCGCCTCTGGAGAGCGAAGAAGGAACTAATTTTTTCCTTGAAAATTGTCAATTTGAAATTGTCAAAGTTGCAGTTTACATCTCAAATACTGAAAACTCGTGCTGACGGTACTGCTTAGCTTGGGACGAGATGGCGTTGTGTGATAGTAGTGGAATATTAATATTAGTTGTGGAATATTATAGTTCAATTTCAAACTACCCACTCATAATTTCCAATGACTCATTAGTTCAGTAGTCACAAACGCGACTGCAGGTTAACTTTGTGGTTCTGGATTCGTTGACCAGGTTAAGTGTTATTGAGTTTTTCCATTCGGGTTTTTGAATAGCAACTGCGGAGTCTGAATTCGTGCTGATTTGACGGCAACAGGTTCGCGTCCTATTATAATTATGTGCTTTTAACAAAACTAGAGAATTGCAGGCACACCATTAGATACGCCTATTCTTAGTGTTAAGTGTTTAATAAGAGGTTATTCCCGGAGCAGGGCCAAATTAACCCTGTCAGGGTAATGCATTTTTCGGGGGCCTTTTACCCTTTTTCATTTGACCAAACCTTTTTTTTCCTGGTGTGTGCACAGGGCTCTTAGGCAGTTGTCTACTATGCCTTGCATAATCCGGCCCTGCTCTGCTGTGTAGTGGAGAGGCGTCACGGAACATCGTCGACGACGAAGACCAGTAAGTACCTTTCCTCTCTATGCTATTTTTCCATGATGATTGTGCATGATTAAAAGTTCGCCTACAGACACAGTTCCATCGAAGGGTTTTATCAATCAGCTTACCACAACACCTAAGTAGCCTTACTACAAACGTCGCTGCGCTGCGTTTCGCGGTTATTATTCCCGCATGGAGCAAATATCGTCATACAAGTACCTAGTTCCGGGTCTGGGTCTGGTTTGTGTATGTGAGTTTACTTGTTTGTAATTTACCCACGACACAGGAGAAAATTCTAGGCTGGCGCTACGTTCTTTTTTAAATGTCGCAATAATCGACAGTCATTTTCGGTGGACCCTCGCATACAGAAAAGCCGTAGCACGGCCGTAGGTACAGTGTGTAGGACAAACACGAGTGAGTTTCGTAACCCACAGTCGTCAGTTGTATGTATTATCGGTCTAATTCAATTGTGCAAGGGTAAGTATAAGTACCTAGGTACTAAGGTTTCGATGACATAATGCGGAACTAAAAATATCAGCATATGCAACAGATAATTAATATGCACAATGTTTATGATTCATTTCAAAGTTGATATGGATATTATTTAGAGTCAGTACAGTCGTTGACAGAGAGCTTATGAACTCTGCCCCTTTAATGTTAATATCATCGTATTCCGAAAATATTTTACTCTTTAGTCCTTAAATACTATTTCGGTAAAGCTTTTGCCCGTGATTGCGAACTCGTGGAATTAAGAATAAAAAAATCGGAGTATAATCTGTGGTGATATCTAGCTTATAGGTACCACAACTTATACCTTATTCCTTAAATACACAGTTTTACCTGTTGTTTTGACTCGACTAAATATGCTATAATAAAGATCCAATTTTTTTTTCTTTAGTGTACCTACCTACCTACATCTGCCTATTAAATGTGATGATTTAAGTAGGCAGATACATTTTACAAAATTAAGATGATTTATCATCTTTTTACGCACACATCCTGTCTAAGTTCCTTTCATAATACATACAGCAACTTACTGCCGCGTAGTTACTGGCAATTATGGTTGAAAATTTTGAATGCTCTGATAATTGTTATCATGTTCCCACCTTAAAGCTAGGTACCTGCTATCACCTGTCATGCTCAGCAAGTTATGAACAAAACTCGTTGTCATATTCGTGCAAGTGAAATTTTTGCTAATGTCGAAAGAAATCGTAGTTCTCGACGACTGTGCATATCCCTCAAGCAGGGACGTCACCTAATAAAATAGATAGCAGACATATCATCCGGTGTACCCTATCATCCTGTGATCATACGCATTCGGTCCCCAGTAGTCCTCAGTACCTAGTGTAGGTGGGGTCCGTAACAGTTTTGGGGATCTCCTATCTTTTGGGCGCGCAGTGATCTGAAAATTTTGTGTTTGTCTCTTTCTGCGATTGAAAGGCGATTATGGAGGTAAGATATTTACCTTTTTATCCCATGTAGTTAGACTCACGGCGAGAAGTCTTCCGGAAACTTCTGATAAACTAAAAGATACCTACGTAGAGAAACCCCTCACGTTTATGCTTCTTGGGTGTTCTCCTCTGGATTTCTCGCCGTGAGTCCGTAGGCTGTACGTACATCATGAAAATATTTTACCGAGGTAAGTTTTCATTAAACGTAGTACCTACTTAAATCTGGGACCAGACCTGGATAAAATGGATATGAAAATATAGGCGCGAAAATCATTGAAACTTAAAGGCATATACATAGATAATTACGAGAACTTTTTCTACAACTCACATGCATTTGCCTGCGAAATATATGTCGCAGTCGTCCCTTTGATGTAAGCAATTTAGTACTAACTACGGATATCCAAAATAACACGCTAAGCGATCGGCTATTGCACAGCGTGTAGCAGGTTCGATTCCCGTACGAACAAACATTTGTATGGCATAACAATTAGTCGTAACGGGTCTGAGTGTTTGTGTGTGAGTTAAATATTTCTAAACACACCAACGACACAGTAGACTGATCATAAATTAGCGCATTTTTTTTTTTAAATTTTAATTCCAATTTTGAAGTCACAATTGGGGTTCACCTTTTTTCACTATTATATTTTTTATTTCACCAACATAATCTAGACGAAATCGCTCTGTAGTTTCTGCCTAACCCCATGCGAAAAGGGCGTGGGTTTATTTACGAAATCTTTATGAATAATGAAATCACAATATTGGTTTAATTATAACAATATCGATGGCTTAGTTGTAGATAGTCCAGTAAAGGTCACATTTTATCAATAGAGCAATAATGTGGCTTGTTTACTAGACCAAAACTAATCATGTATGATGTACCTACCTATGTACTAGGTATATACCTACTTAAGTTATTTTGAATATAATTATGTTTACTGAAATGTATGTTAGTACTAAAATACTAATAACGTAGGTAAAACTATTTTATACATTTCCTAAGTAGCTTGGGTATTGAAGATTAATTTGTATTTTTGTGTGTGTAGGCTTGTAGTGAATAAACTATAAAACTGCTGTGCCGCTTTCATAAATAATCATTCTTTTACTAGTTGAAAGCTGTACTAGTCCTTAGTGACATAGGCCATATGGGAATGGGGTGGAGCTGGCGAAGCCGCGCTGGCAAAAACTAGTATTCAATATAAAAGCTTTTTTAAAAAAAATGTAACCGCCTTCAAAACCAACCACTAAAAAAGAGTAAAATAACCTACAAAATAACTTTTCTTTCGGAAGTCGGTGGTTTTTTTTTTCATTGTCTTTTTTGCCACCGACTTCCGAAAGAAAAGTTATTTTGTAGGTTATTTTACTCTTTTTTAGTGGTTGGTTTTGAAGGCGGTTACATTTTTTTTAAAAAAGCTTTTATTTTACTCTTTTTAGTTTAAATATTCAACCCAAATTCTTGTCAAATAGGTACTTAATTTTCTTACATGTGCACTACAATTTTGTAATCCGTAGCACCGGTAATAACATCCCTCATGTACAAAATTAGCTAATAAAATTCCCTATCTCAAAAACTACTGAACCGATTTTGACGAAACTTGCAGTGTTCCCTTAGTTGAACGATACCTAGTATAACAAAAAAAGGATGACTTAAATCGGACTTGTAGTTCCGGAGATAAGCGAACACAAACTAAATCAGTCGATGCCTACTCCTTACAGTTAAGGAGTTGTACCTTCCATCATCAGCTCAGCTACATGAGATTATGATTACCATACGCAAATACTTAAATTACTTCATAATATTTGCGAAAAACTATATGTGGGCCTATAAAATTTGAGGGTTGCCCTCGATTTCTCCAGGATCTAATCATCAGATCTTGACTTGGTGAATATGGGACCACTCCGAAAGCATCTGCTTTCGAATAAAAAAAGAATTTTGAAAATCGGTCCACAATCGCCGGAGTAATCGCGTAACAAACACACAAAAAAAAAAAAAAAAAAAACATACAGTCGAATTGATAACCTCCTTCTTTTTGAAGTCGGTTAAAAATAACAAATAACTTTTTCATTATGAACTTTACCTTCACTGCTACAGCAAAACAGCGGAGGAAAAATCCTAATGTCACAATCGAAAAATTAATTATTTACACTATGGGTTCAAGGACTACCCAAAAAAAAACTGCAGACCTCATGGTGTGCCTATTAATACTTCGATGAATTGACTGTGGTTTACCGTTTTCAACCTTATCACTTAAGCCTTAAGGTTTAATTTATGGCAACCTCCATTACCGGTACCTATCTATTTCAGTTTTCCTGGTGTCATTCAAAAAATGTAAACAATACAAAGTACTCATTGCACATCGAATGGACTCACAAAAACTAAACCATTCTTCAAGGTCGAGAATTGAAGTTACCGACTTTTCGTAGAAGTTACTCGATAGTTTGATTGGGGAACCGGATAAATCAGGCTGTTGGACGGTTGACCTACGGTGTTTGGATCCGGCATGGAATCCGAGCTTCCCGGTATTCATCTCGGATGCTATTGCCCCGTAATTATACCTATACATGTTTGTTTCCTTCTCGTGATATCTAACCACAATGATTTCATAATATTTATCTTGTACTATGGTTATAAAAACTAAATTCACCACCATAAACTACTAGGTAATTGAGACTGTGGTGGTCTACATTTCATAGGAAATTGCCCATGGTCCTTTGAAGCGTCTTCGTGACCACTGCCTGACACGAGGGGGCACCTATGTTATTATTTCTCGTTTCATACCACCCCTCGACGATAATTTTGCGGTCTTCTTTCGCTAACTTTTTCTAAGTATAAATAAACACTTATTTACCGGTGTCGTGGCGTTTACAAACATAGAAACTCACATACCTACACAAACACCCAGACCCGAAATACTAAATGTAGATCATACAAATGTATGCTCCGTACGGGAATCGAACCCGCAACACGCAGCGCAGAATTCCAATCGCTTAGCCACTGCACCACCGTCAGAAACTTAGACGTGCCTCTCTGAGTTATGTTTTCAATTTCCATTTTATTTTCTGATGCTCTCCAAATTCTATCTTATGTAGGATCGTCACGTCACGTACGAATCGTTTTATCGGATTAAATAGTTCAGAGTCTCGTATCTTCTGTATATTGCTGTCCAACTATGAAGGTCATGGTTGTTTTCTCATTAGATTAAGCTGGATCTTTTAAATAAATATTTTTCATATAATTCTTTGATTTCCAGATTTATGAAGCTATAGCAATGTGTAAATGTTTCAAGTCCCTTCGCACACAACGCGACGCTTTTCTCCGATACCTTTACGACTTTGGTATCCATTGACGCGTGCCTATAAATGAATCTCTATGGATTTATATTGCGATAAAGGCCTGGCCCAAAATCGTAAAGTATCGGAGACTTGCATCGCCCTATGTACGAGAGGCTTATTCTTTTAAAAGCAGCAACATAAAATGACTATAAATATATAGTCTTATATATAAACTAAGACCAACATCCATGGGGTGCTAAGACAGGAAAGGGGTGCTAAGACAGGAAACCTCCACGTGCGCCCGTGGACTGGAGGATACGTCCGGGGGGAAGACCAGTGTTTCGGGCCGGTGCACCCTGGGATGCGGGCAAAAACTCTTCCTTAGGCACTGTGTGCCTAAGGGGTCTCTTTGCCCGTATGCGAATAGCCTGTCGTGTGGACGCTCCAACGCGTGTTTCTCTGATCAGAAGAGGGCACAGCGGCGGAGCGGGCTTGCGGACGGTGAGTAATGGGTAGCTCGCCGTCCGACCGAAGACCAAGCCCGGGTCGGTGGCGCGTCGTGTTTCGCGCCAAATGCCTGCTGGGGTCGCGGGTTTTTTCTTAACCCAGGATACCGCGGCCCTGGAACGTAAAGGGCATCCGAAGGAACACGGGTGGATTTTAGTCAGTAAGAGTCTGACAGTCCCTTCCGCCCCGCCCAGGGCGGGAGGACTCATTTGATGATTTTACCACCTAAAAAAAAAAGACCAACATCCATGCAACATCCTATCATTTATGCTGGAATACGGATGTAATAACTTACGCATTTTTCGATCACACTTAGTCTAATGGTAGGCAAAAACAAATTAACAGCCAATTCAAACCAATACTGTCCAACATGACTAGACAAATAGAAAAAAAGCGTTGATCTCATTAATCTAAAAAACCAGCGCGTAACCGATAAATTAATCACTTCAATGACAAATGAAATCAAGTGTTTTGATTATAATCTCAATTGATAATACCACAACTTATAAAACAAGTTTTAGTAATATTTAAACTACTGTACCTAATAAATGTGTATATTAAGGTGGATGCTCAGTAGTAGCCCGCGAAATTTAAATTTTCATGTATTTTTTGCAATTTGCTTATCAGTGTCAAGTTATAACTTGATCAAAATATGATTCGCGACAACAAAAAGCATAACTTTACATATCAGAATGATCAAAACATTCGCTCCAGTCTCGCTCACAAAGATTAGCTCAAATTTGGTAAAAAATCCGAAATCTAACTAATTTTGATCAAATATTTGTGAGAGTGAATGGAGCGACTGTTTTGATTATTCTTGTATATAAAACTAAACTTGTTATTGTCGCGAATCATATTTTGATCAAGTTATAACTTGACACTGATAAGCAAATTGCAAAAAATACATGAAAATTTAAATTTCGCGGGCTACTACTATGCATCCACCTTAAGTAGGTACAGTAGACTAGACTTTTTTTATTAGGTATTCCCGTAATTAGATATACAGTTATTTCGAGTCCGGGAGTATATCCGTCTGGCAAAAAGTTTCTATATATAGACGGAAGGCGGTTTCTGAGAAATAGGTACGTTGACAGATTTTCTATATGCCCTGATCCGGTAACATTGACAAATACGAACTTAAACGTTGAAAGCTTTGAATTACAGTAAATGTTTTTAAATTTAAGACGTATAACAACGTTAATAAGGTTGCTTTACCTTCGTCCCAAATTTTACAAATTAGGGCCCCGGAAAAAACATGCTAAGTTTATATTAATTAAACCATTATTTTATAAATATAAGAATAGAGTAACATACATTATAAGTTAATGGTTTTTGCAATCAATCGCAGTGTAAATAGTGCAGTACAATTAAAAGCAAATAAAATCGAAATTTTCTTCAAAGGATCATGGGAGATTTTGTCTGGACCCCGTCCCCATTCTGCAACAGTCATAATCATATTAATATAACATAATCCTGTAATGATACTAAACTAAACTAAACTATAAACAAAATATTTCCTGGTTATTTAAATCCAAAAATCAAAATTACCTGCCAGATTTGAAAGTTGGCTTTAATTTTTGGTTTGATATTTTGAAGGCTGACAGTAGTACAATAGAGCTGACATAATTTTAAGTTATCATATTACTTTTGATTGGTTACTTACACGATCAAATTTTGGTGCAATGATATAATTAAGCGTGAATGTTGATTTGGTAGTCTTTAGAGATACTCCGAAGAAAGATATGCTGAATATGTGAATGCGGAGCCACATTTCGCAAATGATAACCTCCTATCCTGCAAAGTCCCTGGAGTTTCTTGCCCGTTCTTCTCCATAGATATCCACGCTTTGGAATGCCATTATTATGTCATGTGACCGGGACTATTTTTTTTTAATATTTTTTTAGTTGTCTTTTGACGTTTCAAAAGTGCCTGTAAGTAATTGGCATAATTGTAAGTAATAGTTATTTGATTTCCTGACAGCTAGATCAGACACATTGAGGTGGCAGAACTTTGGTTGAAGCTTTTTTACATTTTTTTTTATAGCGCCTACTTGTCTGGAAATCTTAAACAACTATTAGTTATAATATTTTTTTATTTATTGTAAATAATTATCTGCGTACAAGTTCTAACAACATACCAACAATCATAGACCAATTACCGTACCGATGATTAATTTACAAGGTATTTATTATTAACGAACAATTAATTATCGATATGATAGTGGAATATGTGTTAACAGTAATACAATGTGTTGATATGGCCCTTACATATATTATTGTGTGACGTCTGACATCTGTATGAAATCTTTTAATTACTACCTATGCCTTTTCAATGAATACCTATTCACAATTTTCCTCGAAGAGGCTGTACGCTAATATGTAGGTACTAGGTGCTCTTAAACATTTTTTTTATATTAAAAAAGAAGACATAGCAACTAAGGCTTCACGTTTACGTTGTCCTTTATCGTATCGGTTCTATTTTGTGTTTACTATTGCCACATTTTTTTTAAGTATACATTTTCACATTCAACTCACGCTCGTAGGACTGTCTTTACAGGCCACCTTGGTCCTGGTACGTTAAGGACAGCTCAAGGAACAAACTCACACAAAAAATCCTACATCCGGAATATGTGGGGGTTGTGTCCAACAAAACATTTTTTTTTAGATTAAAATTGAATAATTCTCTTTCTCATATTAAATAAGACAATCATAGTTATTGTACATTGACAACCTGTACCTCTACAGAGTGATATTTATGTTATCTATTTACCTATATACGAGTAAATATCCGTAGTACTATAGGTAGGCGGTTGTCTGCAATTAAACAGAACGTGACATGGTATCAATTACATACAATATAGTATTGTATATAACTATTATTACATCTGTTCTCTGTGATACCTTACTATACCAGCAGTACCTACATAAAAAAGGTATAAGGACATATATGAATAATAATATATATCATGAAGAAAATGTTATTTTACACTATGGATATTGATCGAACGGCGACACTTTATGCTAGCACATATAAAATTTTCTTTCACTAACTTCAGATTTTTTCATCATATCCATACAAATATATTTATGCGGCAATTTGGATGTTAGATAGGATAGATGAATGAATTAATTTTGTTACACATCGATATAAAGACAAAGCGTACCGCTTTTCCTCATTTTACGTTCTAGTGCGATAATTTTCATGTTGCACATTTGCGAAGTAGCTGGCAACAGCTAGTTTTGAACAAATGACTTCAGAATTAGACCATCAGATGACAACGATGGTTACAGTTATAAAATTGTATATAAAATTAAAACGATGATGTTAGTTCTGATTTTGAAATAAAATTGAAAATGGATCTTTGGATAGAAAAGATAAATAATACAGATACAGAATTGTTGTACCCTATCCCATGCTACTTATATGGAAAGAAATAAACAAATAACAATACCACTTCTCCTTTTCTTGTATATTTCTTATATAAATAAATACAAATGTCAATTAAAATACCCAGTAAACAATCGAACCGGATCCAAATCCCAAAGATTTCGATAACTATCGAAGGTTCCTTCCTGACAAAGTCTAGATCGAAATTTGACAGGTCATTGCCAATCCAGACACGAAGGAGCACCTTTACGTACCTACAGTTACCTCATTTGTACTCGAGCAGCACCTGGCCTAATTTGCCCAAGGTCCTTTACTTAGCAGTAAGATAATACAATTTGCATGGCTACCTTTCTAGTAGTATTGTCACGTAAATATAAACAACAAGTTAGTAATTTAACCAAGTACCTACTGTTTATGGAAAGTAAAACTAAGTATAAACTTCACGTTATTAGAGTACTGGTTCTTTCTTTTTTCCGAAAAATTAGAGTTGCAATTCAACATAAGAATAATGTCTCTCTTCTGGTCACGTTTCCGGACGCAAGCATTTTGGAAGAGTTCCTTGACAGCTAAGCGCCCTATGTCCTTTGTTATTTACATTTAAAAAAGTGTGAGGCAGAATCGCATGCACTAGGTTCCGAACGGATTTCTTTTTTACCCGACTGCACCAGAAGGAGAATTGTTCTTCGAGTGTTGTGTATTTTTATGTTTGTGTATTTCTTTGACACGCTGTATAGCATCAACGGCTAGATGGATTTTTTGTAAAGTGTCGTTAGATTCGTCTAAAATTTGAGAGTGACACTGGGTACATAAAATTTTGATAAAACCGAAAGATATGGTGGATTCTGAGCGCCATATTGTGGTTGTCGATTTTTTTTTCGCTCCCAAAACTTTCAAGTAGGCTATCAAAATAAGGGATTACAAAAATAATGTAACGTTAAATGTTATGGGAATAACTAAAAAAAGTCACAGCTTCTTCTGCCTGGCCTTAATCCCATTTACTTGGGGTCAGCCCTTCTGGTCAATCTTCGCCAGGACGGTCTGTCCTGGGTCGTCTGGGATGTTAATTGTGTCTTCTTCAGATCTTTTTCAATAACTGACATCCATGTAAGGCGGGGTCTACCGCGTCTTCTGGGCTGGGTATCAATATCGAGCACTTTTCTCGTCATGTGGTCCGATGGTCGCCTCATGATATGACCGTACCATCTTGAGCGGCTCTCCATGGTCTTTTCCGGTATAGGCGTTACTTTAAAACTGCCCCGAATATGGATGTTTTGGACATGGTCCAGCATCGTTACCCCACCAGCCCATCTTAGCATTCTCATTTCTGCGAAATGTAGTTTCTGTTCCTGATGCTTTTTCAGTGGCCAGCATTCGGCACCGTATGTCATGGACGGACGAACTACTGCTTTGTAGACTCTGCCTTTAGTGCAAACGGGCATCCTTTTATCACATAGAACCCCAGATAGCTCCCTCCATTTCATCCACCCGGTGTTTACACGGTGGGTTACATCGGCATCTATTATAACTAAAAAATTCACAGCAGCCGGAGAATTTATTTTTAATCCAAAACGCAAGATTTTTTGTATATTTTTATTATTAATAAATAATCTTGTTTCCATATTTTCAGTTCGCTATAAAAGCAGTCAGGTTTTTTTTTGTGACGTATTTAGGTACTTTCAAACTATACATTATGCATACTTCTAAATAATTAATTAATCATAAAATCCAGTCTAAAAATAAATCAAGTCTTTAGGTGTTCGTGATAATTACGTCATTAGATTTACGTACGTAGTTTTTATTTACTTGTTCCAAGTTGGTTTTTTTATGAAATAATAATCTATTTTCCTGAAATTAAAAGTACTTGACATTTCGCTTTTGGTATGGAATATGAACTTGTTTACATTGCTAAAACTTGACGAAGACAAAGAACTGAATTAAAAAACAAATAAATTATTTACTTATTTATTCTAATTACTTTGTTATACATGCATAAAGTTTAGTTTTTATGAAAAGTTGTCTAGATAATCTAGTTTTTTTTTGCTTTATTTATGAAACCGTTCACATGCGAATTTATTCATGCCTAAGACATTCTTACAGAGAGAATTAATGATAAACAAACATTTTAAATACTAACAAATGTTAAATAAGGTATAACAGGTAGTGAAGTAAATATGTTTCAAGTAGCAATTAACTAAGTTTCTTGTATGAAAAACTTATTTATTCTATATAGTTCTTAGTAAGCAGTTGTGGCTGGTGGTATCAACCGCGATGAACGAGTTGTTGGTATTACCTAGTGAGTTCGAATTTCAAACCCAGCCAAGCGCATTACCAAAATTTCTACCCTCGTCCATATTCAACCCCTTAAAGTCCCCTTAAGTTCCACCCCTGGGGGTTGAACATGTACATTCAGGGGATCAACATTAACAGGGGTAAAGATCGTAGGGGTCGAACATGGACGATACGATTTTATTTCATCACCACTGCTCTCAAAACTATAGTTTTACACTGTTTCTTTCATATATGAAAGAAAACATCGTGAAGAAACAGTGTTCCTCTAGATTGCCCACTCCCTCTCACAGATAGGAGGCTTCTGTCACAGCAGTGGGACAATTAAAGACTAATGATGTAGAGAGTAGAAAGTAAAGAAAAACAGAAAAACAGAAATGGAAGTGAGCACAACGCGAAGTTAGAGCATGGTTATTAGGGTTCCGTAGCCAATTGGTAAAAGGGGGTCCTATAACTGAGCCCCTTCGTACACAAAGCGAGGCGAAAGTCTCCGATACCTTACGACTTTGGTAATCTTTGACGCGCGCACTTTTACGAACCTTTATAGATTCGTATCGCGGCGCGATAAGTCACCTGGATACCAAATAGGTACGTAAGGTATCAGATACTTTCGGCGCCCAGTATACGAGCGGGCTGACACTTCGCTACCCGTCTGTCTGTCTATCCATCGGTCACCAGGCTGTATCTCAGGAAACATAATAGGTTTTACCTTCTGTGACTCGTTTATATATTACATAGGTACACTAGTGTGTTGTACATAAGTATCGCTATTATAACAACAAGCATACTACTTTACCGGTTGGTAACAATGGAACACAGTCTTACGGGTATACCTACTTGTCTGTTATTAAATACTTAGCTACAATTATTTTCTTTATCTGATTGAGCCTACCAGTTCGTAAATTGATTTGAATTGAAGTCTTAAAAAAAGTAATAGGTAGCTTACTAATATAATTATATGTAAGCCAGTAGCAGAAATAAGTAATTGTTGTTAAACTGTTCCGGTTTATGATTTCATCCCTTACTCTTTTTTTTTGTACTTGTGTAATAATCATCAAATGAGTTCTCCCGCAAGTATGGAGTAGACTCTTAATGACTAAAATCCACCAAGTAACTTCAGTTGCCCTTTGAGTATCAGAGTCACGGTTACCTTTACAGGCGGACCCGCGACCCGGTATTCTCCCGATAGTTTATTTTGAAGAATTTTAAATAAATTATTTCCAACATCCAGTAAACAATAAGCGGTACCTATCAGCTTGCAATGCACAGCCAAATCAAAATCTCTTTAAATCGTCTTCTCTCTTTTCGTTTGTCGTACTCAGGCTGTGAACTTCATTTAAAAAAATATGAATAACGGACTAGTAACAAATTAACAACTAAAAATCAAGAAATTATCACAAGACATGTATCAAATGTCTTAATAATGTTCTAACAGTCTAAAATTTAACATTTCGGGGAACCTATAATTTGCAATTTAGATTAATGGACTGGACAACACTGTTTAGGTTGTGTAGAGTTGTAAAGGCATTTGAGGTGCGTATTTATTGCTCAAGTCACGCCACAGACACACTCCTTTAAATAATCTACAAATGAAAGGCTATTACAGTGTAAACCAACAAATAGTAAAATATTGTTCCACTTCCAGGATCCAAGGTACCCAGTTAATTTCAATCGCGCTACTAAAATATAGAAATGATATGTTTCTATTCTTTAATGGTGTAAGAATAGCGTCATATTATTTGTGCAAAAAAACAGTCGATTTGTATAGAAATAACGATGAAACAATTTGGTCTTTTCTTGGTAGAATAGAGATAGAATCGCCATGCTACGCTGTGCACGAGTTGCAGTGGTTTTGGAAATGTGTAGTAGGATTTCGAATCGTAGAATCAGGTATACAGATACTAAGCTTCTTTATGTGGTTGTGGTTACCAAGGTACGCTCAGTTAGTACAAATCCTACGCACCTGAGACCTTGCTAGACCTATTTCAATAACAAACGATCGTAATTATAACCGTTGACATAAACACGACTAGATAAAATACATGCATACCTATTAAATATCTATTAAAGTATTGTGCGTACCCAGTTTAAATTAATTGCAAAATCATACCTCTTGACTAGGCTGAATGGTTGCTGAATTAATTATGTTTAGTTATACAATGTGTCCGGTTTTGTTTTGTACAAACTTAAAGAGCTTAGCTTGCTCGATTCTGTCAATAAAACTTAAAAAATAAAAAACAGATACCATTCAGAGTGTTTCGACCCGACTTGGGGAATTATTTTATTGACAAGATTGAGCAAGCTTCCTCCCTGGGGCCTAAGTCTACTAATTTATATACGTCACAATGGTCTCTCAATGGTAAGTTTTTGACAGATTTGCCATACAAAAACTGTCAAAAACACACCATTGAGAGACCATTGTAACGTTTATAAATTAGTAGACTTAGGCCCCTGTAAGCTCAAAACCGGACACTTTGTATTTAATAATTAGATTTTAAAAAATGTAGGTACTTGTTGCTAAGTGAAAAAATAAAAAAAAATGGAAAATTACGGGAGAATCCTTTGCCTTCTTTTAAAGTAAGTATGGTCTAAATATTTTTTTTGTTATGGTATAGGTACAATACTTATTGTTAAAACACCTTTTAAAAACTGTTTTTCAACGTAAATAAAAGAAAATAGTACAGAAGCATGATTCATATTATTATTTCTAAAGCTCTGCGATAATGACAACTCAATGTCGAATATTAATCTCTTTGTAGTCTGAAGCCTTTCTTACATTCCTAGACTGTGCAATTTAATACCTAGGTCTAATTCGATAAACAAGACAATTGACCTTAACGCAGCTTTTATGAATCAGCAGCAACATATTTCAGATTTCGATTCGAATTAATTTAAGGCCCGTATTATAGACTCACCTCAGAACTCCAGTCAACCAATCAAATGCCTTGAATCTAGTTTTAAGAGCGCGTATTCTGTTTGGCAACGTCGCAAATATACCTGTCAAAAATTTACAGATTTTTATTAATTTGCCAAAGCTATATCAAAATAAGAAATAGGGCTTTGTAGTGCACTAAAAAATTGATACAGGTATGCAATTAAAACACTGAATTGAAGTTCTAACCGTTTCAGACGGAACCAACCGTGTATTGAACGCATTTGGAAAGTTCCGAAATGCTTTTTTTAACGTCTAAAACTAAATATTCGGTTACAATATTAATGATTGCATTCCCTTATATTTTTTTTTAAGTGCACTACAGAGTCATATTTCTTATTTCCATAAAGTAACATTGCCAAATTACTTAAGATTTGTTAATATTTGACAACTATTTCCGACGTTGCCAACTTTCAGAATACGCATGAGCTCATAAGTAATGCTTGAGTATTTGTCGACATACTGTAATACGGGCAAAAGAATCGATTTTTTTGGGAAGTATCCTTATCCGTATTATATGTTAAATATCAACAAATAGAAATAAGTCAAATGCTTTGTCAAATGTAATCTAAGCTAGCATATATCCTATAATCTAGGAACGGAAACACATAAAATACAGCTTTGTCCTTAGACACATAAATACTTCATCTAGATAATAGGTATTAAATGTAATTGCTAAAGAGATAAAACGTCGATAAAGTTATCTAGCGGTATCATATTCTTAATTAGTTTCAGTTATTTCGGGAGATTTAATTACGATTTGTTTTTTTTTTTCATTTAGACTTTAATTTATGATTTTAGACAGTGATATACTTTAGAATATTGAACTACAAAATTGGAAAAAATCATTTAGCATACGTTTGTTTTGAAGTATAAAATCATCAAATGGGTCCTTTCGCCTTGGAACGAGTGTACTGACCCCTGCTAACTGAAAAACACCTTGTTACTTCACATGCCCTTTATTACCTAGTCTTGTTGAAATTGTCATCCGTTCCACGAACTGAATGCCAAGATAATTAGTTCTAAAGAGTATTCATGACGTTTGCATCCAATTGGAATCAATTAATGGCGTCATGGTCCTAAATACCCATGACGTGTCAATTGGGTTCCAGAAATGTCATCAGATATCCAGTGTTTGGAGAACTTGAAGACAACAGAATAATTAAGGACTTAGTCGAAGAATTTCACTGCGTAGTTCAATTTAATTTGGTGTAAATATTTTTGTTTCATCATCGTCATTTTTGTTTGTCCCATCTTCTAGCTTTTGCGTACTACCATTTACTACGCATAATTTTCATCAATCATCAATTCAGATCAGGGGTAACGAACCAATGGCGCTGCCCCAAACATCCCACTGAAATCATTTGATGATTTTATTACGTAAAAAAAAGTAGAGACTGTTACCCTGGTTAGCCAGTTAACGATTGAAACCAGAAGCATACATTTCGTTTTTTTAATATTTAGCAACATTCTGAGGTACTTCTCCTCGTTGTCGGACGGGGGTCAATTTTCCATTGGAAATGAAACACCATTTTATTAAAGATATTTTTACGAACGAAAAATTGAGCTGCGAGCAGGGTTTGAACCTACGTCTTCTGGATAGGTACTCCAGACGCCTTAACCAATTAGGCCACCGCAACCACTACACTCGTAGCTAAATTTCTCGCTCGCTTTGTTTTTGAAACGTTGTTTACACGTTTTACCATTTTATTGGGCCACCGTTTTAGGCTACGGTCTCGGTACCGAGGGATTAAATACCTGTGGAGGCCTACTATGAAGTCTTAAAGCGTGAGTCTTCAGGCTGTGGGAACCAGATGGTGCTAGACGACTTGTATAACTCTGCCTCTTTCCCACAGCCTAAACTGGATCGCGTTAAGAGCTCGTGGTAAGGGCCCTGCTTTCTAGATACTCTCACATCTACTTTGTCTATCTCAGTTAACTGCTAGACCACTCCTTTATTCAAAGGCAACACTTTGTCTTCCATCTTCCACATCATATTATCTGACCCAGGCAGCTTTTTTGTCACTCCAGCGAGTCTAAAATTACTACTTTAAGCAATATTCTTAATGAGTCACTTCGTGCATGTCCAGAAACATCATTGGCTATTCATTCACGAAGTAAATCATTTTGAAATATTGCTAAGTGGCGCTTGTCGCGGGACACACGTATACCGCGACTCCGGTACATAAAGGGCTATTGAAGGACACCGTGGATTTTAGTCAGTACGAGTCTGACATGCCCTCACGCCTCTACCCTGGGTGGGACTTAAGAGGACTCATTTGATGATCATAAAAAAGTGGAGCTTTTAAACCTGCAGTATTCATTTGCTTCATTACATCAAGCGTTAGTAATTTTGTTTGTTTCTGTCCATCTCAATTTAAATTGGAAATCTGCATTTTATCTTCCTTCCATGTAGACTCCTCTCAGTTATTTAAAAAATACCAACTTAACGCTAGCCGGAAACAAAAGCGCACTACGCATTTCAAGGTCGAAATCACTAGAAATGACACAAAGTCATGCCTGTCCTGAACACAGAGCAGAGACGAAACCGCTGCTAGAGGCGGCATTGTCTACACTTAATTTTTATATTTCTTGCACAACGACGGACGATCAAACGCAAATGACACCTGAAGCAACAGGGTGGACATTTTTCAATAAGAATCTGAAAGTCCTTTCCGCTCCACTCAGGGCAGAGGAACTCAAAAATGGATGCTTGCTTAAAGGAAACAGGTTATCCATACGCATCTGCGGGGGAAAACAGATCTATGCAATCTGTTTACGGTCTGGTTCATAAAGAAACGTATGTTGGTATTAATACTTTAAGACCGATACCAATCATAGATTTTCACTAAGAAAAGAAAATCCGTGAGACATTTATTTATTTATTTATTTATGGCACACCAACGACTTATTCACTATTATTACATTTTGGGGTAATAAAACAATGTTTCTCTAAATCTAGAGTGAACTTGTCACTTATAGGTGTGCACAGCACTCACAGGTTACAAGTCTGATAATAATTTACAGATAGTACTTAATTAAAGCTAAAGAACTGCATACATGAAAATAAATTGAAAATAAAAATAAACCTAAAATATGTCTTATAATAGTAATTATATGATTATAATATTATGTTATTTTTTTTTTTATTCAAACGCCCATTCGCGCTTCTGTTTCCATAAAACTGCCATCTCTAGATCAGGGTTTTTCAACCTGTGGGTCCCGACCCCCTGGAGGGTCGCGAAGCCTCTTCAGGGGGGTCGCGAAGCTTTTCCAACCTTTTCCGACTCCTCTATAGAAATAGAGGAGTTGTAAAAGGTTGGAAAAGCTACTGCATTAATAAAAACAATTGAGTTTAAAAAAAAATATTAAGGCGCTCCCTTACCGCGAGCATTCACCTATAATGCAACGTTACAAATTCGAGCATTTCGTTGGTGAGGGAGAACAATCGAGCATCACAATGCGCATCTTGTATCAAATCTATATTAAATGTACGTGAATCTCTACCGTACGTACGTACGTATGTACGTATCGTACTCTTTGAAGAATGGCGTCACGGCGTCCTTACCTATGACGCAGGTCCTCACCCGACACGAGAGTTTCTGAAGGTACCTGTGTCTGATGAGAAAGGAGGAAACGCCTGGGTGTCACCACTGCGAAGATCGCCCCGAGGACACGATGGAGCATACTGTGCAGGCCTGCCCCGCTTTCATCACTCCTCTGCATGTACATACATTGATACAGGCTGACAGTAACAGTAACAGTAATATTGAACTAGATTATGCTCTGGCTGGAGGCCCTAGAGTAAAATCTATGGCATCCACAGAAAAGAAAAAAAAAAAAGAACTAGAATATGCCCACACGGTTTTGTACCTATAAAATAGACTAACTGTACCAGGATAAAAATATCATCAATGAATGTGCTTAAATCCCGGTTATCTATACATATAATAAAATAGTAGGAAAGTCAAAACTGTACATTGAATATTTTAAAAAAATAATACTTGGAGGGTGATCTAAAATCGATACCGAAGCCAAAAATATAGTTTTTAGAATTTTTGTCTGTTTGTCTGTTTATCTGTTTGTCTGTATGTATGTCCGGGATAAACTCAAAAAGTACTGGACGGATTTGAATGATTCTTTTTTTGTTGTATAGGTATTAAGTCTGGTCAAAACATAGGCTATAAATTATTCCGGAAACTTGAACACCTGGCGCAGAACCGCAACAGACCAGCTAAACTATAAGAGATACAAAAATGGTGCGATAGCAAAAAGTGTTCCACGTGATGAGCATTTTCTGCTGAGAGAATAAAATTGAAGATCTGGAACACCTGATGTGGAACTCTAAGAGCCCAGCTACACTATAACATGTACAGGAATGACGTCTAAGCAAAGTTGTTCAGCCTGATGAGCACTCTCTGTTGACGTATAAAAATTGAGGATCTGGAACACCTAATGTGGAACTCCAAGAGCCCAGCTACACTATAACATGTACAGGAATGACGTCTTAGCAAAGTTGTTCAGCCTGATGAGCACTCTCTGTTGACGTATAAAAATTGAAGATCTGGAACACCTAATGTGGAACTCCAAGAGCCCAGCTACACTATAACATGTAGGAATGACGTCTTTTTTTTTTTGCGTGGTAAAGTCATCATATGAGGCCTCCCACCCCCACTGTCAGACTTGTACTGACTAAAATCCACGGTGTCCTTCAATAGCCCTTTATGTTCCGGGGTCACGGTGAAGGAAATAAGTCCCGCGACCCCGTCAGGCTTTGGCCCTCTGTGAGGGGGCCCTGTCATTTTGCTGACGCTCTTTAGGCGCGCGTGGAACACGACGCGCCGTCGACCTGGGCATGGTCCATGGTCGGACAGCGAGTTGTCCTTTACTCACTGTCCGCATGCCCGCGCCTACGGTGGCTGGAGGTCGTCTGCCGACGTCCGACGCCGTGGGCGTCTACCCACTGCGGGGCGGAGGGAGGACGCTGTCCTCTCCCTCTCGCGGCCCGCCCCCTCCTTCACGAGCATAGCTGCTTCGCAGAAGGAGGTGACCGCTTTACACTCCGTCTCGCCCCGCAGCATGGCCTCGACCAATGCCGGGCGCGAGAGGTCTCCGCCTATCGCCGCCGTGAGGACACGTTGGTGCTCTGCCCAAGCTGGGCAGTCTTGCACCGTGTGCTCTACTGTGTCCTCTGGGCGATCGTCGCAGTGGTGACACTCAGGCGTTTCCTCCTTTCTCATCAGACACAGGTACCTCCCGAAACTTCCGTGTCCGGTGAGGACCTGCGTCATGCGGTAGGTAAGGACGCCGTAACGTCTCTCCACCCACTCCTCAAAGAGGGGTCTTACCGCCGCTATTGCGGCGTGCCCGAGGAATGACGTCTTAGCAAAAGTTTTTCAGCTTGATGAGCACTATTTGTTTATGTATAAAAATTTAAGATATGGAACACCTGATATGAAAATCAAAGCTATCACTAATTTCGCATACAGTGAAATTAGTACATTGAGTATTTTATAATTATACAAATTATAAAATAACATAAGCTGGGATTTCTTCCACGCAGTAAAGGCGGTAACAGTTTAGGACCGATTTTCGATGACGATGAATATTATTGTACTCTACTGGCCAAAAGCCATTATTTTTTTGCCGGGCTCTTTAAGTTGGGTAATAGACTTTTCAGATCTTAGATTTTGACGATCCCGTTGTCGCTGGCATAAGCAACAGGATACGCGTACGAAGTCGCGGGCAGAAGCTAGTAAACTATAAAAAAGTATGTGAAAATTTTCTTTTCACATTTCATTCTTGACATACATTCATCCATTTTGTTGGGATCCTTTATTCTCACAAACTATTTTGAATTAAGATAGAAGGAAGATTTTATTGATTATTCAGCCAGCAGATATTTTGTTACTTTGACTATACTGTACTATTGAGTATGCAACTACCGTTCCTATGTCTAAAAATATCTAAGTACTCTCCAAAAGATCGTTTACCTATCACAGTTATTACAGCATCGTAGGTAGGCCACACGTCTTCGTTAACCAAATCAGTATGCATATTGAAGCTCCGTATTGCGATAGGTCAGTTCAAGATCAAATCGAGATGCAGTCACGTTTGATCTCTAAAGTTCTAACTATTTTAACTTATATAAGTCACGCACGGCATGAAATCTAACTAATCCATGACCTTTCTTAATATTTAAATGGCAATATCTTTCAATTTTATCTTTACATCTACTTTAAATGCGGTTTTTGATCCGTAATCATATGCACGCTGTAGCTCCGAATGCGCATTTCCAATTCAAAAACCAAACGCGCGTAAACGCGCTTCTGTCAGTATTTTCTCGAAGCGATATCGTACACGGTGAGGCTTCTATCTCGACCCTCGCTTTATGAAGAGACTCACTCTTAGGATATCATAGCCAGTACAAGTTGCTTGAACAGCAAAAAGCGCCCCTATTCTCGCCGAAACGCGCGTACAAAAGTAAAAACGTCATAAGTGCATTTTTTTCTCTATTTTGCAGACATGTCAGTGTTCTTACTCGTATGTAAGATAAAACATAATATTATTTCAAAACAGCACGAGCCCCTAGGGAACTCTGAAGCTATGCAAGCGGCACAGGGGGATGTTTTCACTGCGCTCAGCGATGCAAGCCACGTGAAACACGGAATGTAAATGAGAAACATTCAGGGAACTACGAATATTATATTTTATGCGGTATCTTCTTTTTTAGCTATATTTTGTGAATGCGTCATCATCTGCTAAGCTCGTCCCTGATAAATGGTATACCACCACTTGACCTTATTTGGATTGGTTTTTAAACTCAGTCAGAAATAACCTAGCTCTGCATTTTTATGGCATCTAGCTCTGATCATCCTTTAAAAAGTAAATTTTGAGCTTAGAAACGATTTTGTTTCTCCTTCTTACTTTTTCTGAAAGGAGACCTACAACTACTTATTTTGTGGTGTAAAAAGTCAGACTAAAACCATCCTATTTTTCACATGATCTTTCTATACCAGGACGCAGTGCCCTGTTAAAACAGTCTAAAGACCAAACTATTCTGACTCACAACGTGATTAATCAAGAAACACGTGGACACTCTTTAATCACACTTTATAACATAAAATAACCAACTCGTATATCAAGTTATTGGCCGATAAAACCTTGTGTGATTATAATCAACAATACCTAGTTAATGAGACATGATAGATTTCCTATTAATTCTTGTACCACGGAAGTTCATTACAATGCACTGGCAACTATGGTCTGTTCACAACTTTAGGGTTGCTATACACATAAGTAGACATATTTGGAACAGCCAAGCGGTAAAACCAAACTCGGCTTTCGCTAGGCCGGGTAACGTCGGACTGACAGGGTTGCGGGACTTACGTACACCGGGACTCCGGTACACAAAAGTCTGACAGTCCCTCCCGCCCTGCCCGGGGCGGGAGGATTCATTTGATAATTTAACAACGAAAAAAAAACAAAAAGGGTAACGTCGGACTAGTTTAATGGGCAAAACCGTGTGGTAAAACTAAAAATATTTAGGAAACATTAAATCTAAAACTGACGTATTCAAAAACTGCCGTATTGAATAATGACCCGCTAGAGCTATCGTTCAGGTCTATTCGTTTGGTCGTATTAGTCTAGTACCTACCCGATCGGCACATGCCGATTGAAAGCGAAAAAGTTTGTGAGACTTTAACAGTTAACAAAAACTGCCGAATCGAAAACACCTGCCTATGAGTGTAACAACCTTAGCTAAGATAAATGGTTACACCTCTATAAGGCCCATGTCTGCATAGACATGCTCTAGATCAGATGAGGCATAAATCTTAAATTGACGTTTAAGTCCTTCCGTCTTCCGGTAGCATACAATACAACATGACATGTCACCAAGGTGTTCTAAGATAAACGCATAATAAAGAATATGTAAATATTATAGTTCATTATTATCGTTGTAATTTGATTACTCAGACAGCGAGGTTAAGCAAGCTGATCAGGACCACCCAGAAAGCGTGTAGTGGAATGTTAATCGTTGTGCTTTTATGCATAAAGTGACAGTAAATGAAGTCTAGAAACAAATTGACTACTTTTTCTGCTATTGTTAATTTTTATCGTTATCTTCGTAATTTTCACCGTCAAAGGGCAGTGGTGTCACAAAATTATAAGGGCCCTCTTAGAGTTGTAGGTGGTGGTTGTGAACTTAAACTAAGCGCATTACTTTGTTTAATTTCACTCATCATCACTGCTCCCAAAAATGGTGAAAGAAAACATCGTGAGGAAATGGCATGACTTAGAACCAAAAATTGGAAGACTCGTAACATATCCAACAACCCGCACTAGGCCCCAGTGGTGGATAATAGCCTTCTCCTCTTACAGGGAGACCTAGCTGTATCCCAACAGTGGCAAAAAGTCTGTCAACTCATGATTGACAAAAAGATGTTGAAAGCAACTCAAAATTAGATTACTAAAAAAAATCAATAAAAATATATGTGTGGTCTTATCAAGAGGAGAACTCCTTATAAGTTCACTACTTTGGATTATAACTTTGCTTGTATAGCCTCATAAAAAATGGCTTAGCATAACATTGTTCTAGTCTCTGCCCCCAATCAAGTAACTCAACTTTTCGCATTCCACAGTTAAGTTGTCAAGTTAGCTTCCGGGTTCAGTACGGCCTAGTTTGGACAAGTTACAAAAAGTCTGCCCGAACGCCTGTGTGTAAATAGCTAGTTTTTGCCAGGGGCTTTGCTTGGTCAAAAAGTTAAATATTATCCCACGGGAACGCAAAAACCGAAATGAGAAGTAGTATTTTTTTGTTTTTCAAGACTATACCCTATACTGAATCCTGCATCCAAGCTTTGACTTTCGTCTCACGGAATTAAAGCAAAATAAATTTCATAACATCTTCAAATGAGTCCTCGCGCTCCGGGTTGAGCGAAAGGGTCTGTCAGATTCTGACTAAAATCCTTAGTATTTATCAATTGCCCTTTCCATTCCAGGCTCACGTGTAACTTGTTTATAGAGTCCCACGACCCCTACAGGCAGCAGATACTTAAATAATGTTATGATAATCTTATTAATGTTATGATAGTTAGTAATTAGATAGTTCTCCATTTTGTATTAATAACTTCATACATCTGCAACCCGGGGTTGGTGTGAGGTGAAAGGGGAGGTCGGCCCGCTTTCAACGTGATGAAAAGGCTTTTCAAACACAGATACATACTAACAAACATAACAGATATAAGCGAGTAAACAACGGATGCTGGTAGTTTGTGAAACAGGAATAAATTGCTGTCTGTGTTTCATGTAGCTATAGCACATGACTGAATGTCAATCAAGAAATCAATTTAGTTTGCGTATGAAATGCCGTGTATAGTTTTTTTTTGTTTTGTGTCTAAAATTATGAAAGTTCTCCTAACCTAGGTTAAACTGAAGGAACTGTCAGACTGTTACTGACTAAAAACCTGATGTTTCTGCAGTTGTCTTAGCGTGAGACGGCCCCAGTTCCCTGTTTCATAACAATACAGCGGTAGGATTATGACGAGTTGCGTTTCTGTCGACATGAGAATGATCCGAATAGTCCCATTGCCATACTTCGCTCTAGTAAACTTTCGAACTGGCGTAGATCCTGTACTTAAGTACTAACAACATTTCAAACTTCGACATTCAGAGGCGGAGTCCCCTCTTTAGCTCAGTCGTCTATTAACTAGGTGTATCAGTCATAAAACAAAAGATAGTCAACACAAACATCCGATATTCAAAACGGAATATTTCTCGATACTGGGAAGGAATATTTCAATTCACAAATATCACAATACCTACACTACTATATGAACAGACCAAAAGCTTTATGAATATATTTTAAAGCTTTTGACTATCACTAAGGCACAGGATCATTTAGAGATGTTATTATTAGGTATTAATTATTTGTTAACGAAATTTTCAGTGTAGGTATGAATAATATGACTCAGTAATGAATTCAACTTCTTCACAAACAGATGAAAAGTATTATTTTTTCGTTTTACGTCTAAATTAAGATATTTTTTGCCGCTCCAAGATGGCGACTAATCAATTTGCTACACTGAAAGATCAGTCATCGCTTTTGTGACTTTGCAAAAATACTAATTGCGTCTGATTAGGCCGATTCTAGTTGGTTCTAACTAAAAAAATGTAGTACACGACACTGCGAAGCATTTGTTTGAGCCATTTATCAAGTCATGTTTTTTTAAATATTAAATGAGATTGCTCTCGACCTCAATCTAGCCCAGAAGCTAAGATGAGGCCAAAGAGAGAGTTTACCCAGAAGAAACTGCAACTACTGAGCACCAACAGAACACAGTACAAACTATATTTGGCACCGGTTTCGGACACTATGTTCAGCCAGGTAGCCTTGATAAGGCATATGACCACCATCACCGTAGGTAGGCTGTGGTGACGTTGTCTTGGGTTGGAGAGCTAAAAGGTGGATCCCACCCATCAACAGTCCGATGAAGCTATGGCTTCGATTATAAAACTGAAACGAGAGTTGCAGCCCTAAGTTGAATCAGGCCAACCAATTTTTTTTTTTCAAATTCAAGAAGATTTAGGGCATCCAATACTTGTAATTGTATGAGAACTTATCGACTTCTGTTATGATAATTACCATTTTTTTTTCAGAAATTCTTTTCGCAATTCGTTATGAATATTATTGAGACATACGCTTTTCTGAACGTAATTAATCTACATTTTCTTAATCTGACTAGCTCAAGTATTTCTGGGGATTGTTTTTTTTTTGCTAATCTGACGGGTTCCCCCCAACAGACCCCACCTGTACCTGTACCAAGAATGGTTGATACTTGGTACAGGTACATTAATATAAAGGGTGCAAGGATTCTCCCTATATTTTTAGTATCTGACAAGCTCGAGTTTCTTGAAAAATCCCTTCTTGGGCTCTCCTACTATTACGAAAATATCAATTTCTTCAAAATGTGGTCAGCAATAAATTACCAATTATATTTTGTAATTTCGATAAGAATCACGTCTAATTTCTCGCTATTAAATTTACCCCTTTTAACATGTTAAACCACAGTCTTTTCATAATTATCCCAACAGCATCAGGAAATGACTAAGTGACACACAACAATTCAATTTAGTAATTATCTTACTACTTTAGTTCTGTTTTTTGTGCAGTTGTATTATTCCACTAAGTAGGTATATAAATAGCTGCAGAGTCGTTGTAATTTTTATTATAGGTACAACAAGAATTTATAGCTAAGGAAAATTTATGCGGCACACCGCAGGTTGACGTAGAAGTAATCAAAAGTTACAGGCAGCGAACAATACCAATTCTACAAGCAATAAATTGTAGTAATTAATTATATCCGAGATGAAAAATAAACTGCTACTTATTCCATAAATTTCTGTTCGCATGTTCGTCATAATGCCTAGTCATTTCCCAACGATGTTGAAGTAGCTGAATATCAATATTTTACATGGAGCGGTTGCCTATCTGACCATACAGTAATCCAGTAACTGGGTATAATATACGATATGCCATAAGCCTCCTTCATAAGACTAATTATGTTACCTTCTGTCAGCGCATATCTAAGAGGCACGGCAAATTACCATCCTCACCTTATTGCTATACCACCAATTCGCATTAAGCGTTTCCAAACGTCTTTTATATTGCAGACAGCGAAGGAGTGGAACTCTCTGCCTGCGTTGTGTTTCCGAACGCATACAAGCCTTATCTCTTCAAAGTTTGACTGAACAGGCTTATTCTGGATAAGCTCGTCCGCATTCCTGACCTATACTAAGGTCAAGAGCAAACCCACCTCACATAAAAAAACAACCTCTAAAAACGTCAAAAATTTAATGTCTGTTGTATGAGCACCCCTTAAAATTTAATTTTAATCTATTTTTTTTTTAGCTAGACATTACTAGTCTAGCTATCACGATTTATGAGATAAAGCCCGGTGGCAATCTGACAAACTGACAGGCAGACCGACAGCGGAATCTCAGCAATAGGATCTCGTTTCTCCCTTTGGATACGGAACCTTATAAACCTATTTAGATAATTTTGTAATAAGTAATGAATAAAACGCATGAAGTCGGTTAAAAAGAACAATAATAATTATTAATTTATATACGTTTGATATAGATTTTTGATATACTTTGTCAAGGAAGTTGGGTTTAACACGGAATTTACCCACTTATTAAACCTTTTTGTTTTCAATTACTGTGGTTAGCGGGTCAAGAATATCTTGTGGTATGCCGACAAACTTTTTTTTTGGGTTCTAGGTACCCCTATCGATTAATTATTATCATTTTGTATAAGTTATGTAGCGAATATAATCTACCTACTTGTGTTGTTTAACGAAACCCAACACTATTTTTTTACATTAAGGCAACAGCCGTTGACTATTACGGATGCCACTGCCGTGTTGTGAAATTGCTACTTAACCAATCATTCATTCTTTTTCGTTTGAAGTGGCTGTAGTACAAATGTATCATGCACCAAAAACTAGCGCACGTAATATGGCACTGTAGAAAAGGGTTTTGTCGACGAAAGAAAAGACAAAATTACAGAATGTAGAAAGATATTTATTATCTTTCTTAGACCAACGCATCATGTTCCCCCGCACTTCCCAAGGAAATTGACGGGATCTCCATAGGGCTAAAAGCTTATCCCATCAAAAACAATACTTGTCAAAAAAACCAAGTCTCGCAACTCAGTATTGTTGTACGGTAAAAAGTTGTGAGATCCATGTAATACCAAGTCTTATCCATGTAATAGTTAAGCGACTTCCTGTCTTAATACGTCCACTCCCTAAGACCACGATCGTGGTCCATAACAATTGAAAATCAATTGTGTCTGGAATCTCAGAACTCGAAGCATTAAGTTGTTACGTAATAATTGACAGCATCTTATAGTGACGCATCTCAATCTTAAAAATCTTTAATGTTTTATATAAATATATTGACTCGGCCATCGCATGAAAACACGTGTTAATTAAATTATTTAGTGCGTGCTTTAGTAAGTTTTTCCTTGATTCATGCACCAAACACTAGATACTTATATTCCAAATTTGAAGCTTCTAGGTCTGCTAGAAGTGCCTTAGAATTTTGATGATCGGTGAGTCAGTCAGTGAGTGAGTGACAAAATTAAGAAACTTTGACCCGTTATAATTCTTAAACTACTGGTTCAAATTGAATGAAATTTGAAATATACAATGCCTGCATGGTTACTGAAAATTCAGTCTTCTAGTTTTATCCACAACGAAGTTACAAGGGGTCGAAAATGGCCTGAATTGCTTCGAGAAAAGGATGGTTCGGCCACGCCGCTTTTTTGCTCGACTTGGTGGGGGCACTGCCGTGCCACGGTAATATAATCATACAGTACTCCAACTTCATACAAACGGACGAAAAGCGAGCTATACCTACGCGCCTCGATGTCGGGGCGCGCTCGGGGTGCAGACAGTCACGGCTGTACCGCAGTGTCGAGCGGACGGTGTGTTGGTTTTTTAACAGTAACCGCGTGTTTTTATCTCTAAAAATCAGTTCGAGTACATATCTAATAAGACGAGTAGTTTAATTAAGCTTTATATTAGAATGCGGATTTATTATACTTTAAAATTTAACAATAAAGCATTTCGTACGACTCAGTCGTGGCGCAAATATTTTTTGGTCTCAAATACTTCTATAATACATCGGACTTTATAAGCCCGATTTGTTTTTCAAACAAAAACATGATTTTTTTAATGAAACCTACCAATCAAAAAACAACACGCATTTTTATTGAACACTTCCTATTCATTATACAAAGTATTTCATTTATTTATATAAAAAAGTATATTTAGAATCACAAAACTAAAATAGAAACAGAAAGTACGCAAAGGCAAATGTTATTAAAATGTTGTAGACGGGTAGCCCTAACGCATGTTTACGTACCGCGCGGCTGTAGGTATTTAAATCTGTCTGGCGGCCGAGTTACGCTACTGTATGATTATTATACTGTGGCCGTGCCCCCAGATGCGGGTGAAATTGCAGGCAGAAAGTAGTATTAGGTACAAGTGTCCTCACGATGTTTTCCTCCACCGATGTCGGTTTTGTCTAAAATTTGCTTTTAAATTGCAATAGTAATTTTTTAATAAAAAAAACACACCATATATACCTACTTGCCAGAGTTTGAACTCATAACCTCGTCAACAACCTCTGTACCATCACGATTTCATTTATTCAATGCAAATGCAACTCACGTCCGTATTAATAACAGTGAAAAGAAGTGTATTAGTGCATCCAAAATCTAGATTATTATTTAGATCAAGGACAAACATGAACATCGTTCGTGCTTGCTGCATCCATTTCAGTTATACTTTATGAAATGTACTCTGTGGCATCCATTGACATTAAAAGTTACTGGCAGACAGCACCACAGAGGATTTATTTTTAATTAAATAAGGCCGCTAACTATTAGTGTGTTTACCAGCTGTAATTTTTACGACAAGTGTTGAAGTTTACTTCGCGTTTTCAAGCAAAACAGACTTGCCCGCAAAATATTTTTGATAACTTCACCGCTGCTCATGCCAGCACCACCATTTGCGCGGTCGATATACATTTACCATCTACGCTGATAACCACAGGTTTGAAATGTAATTTTTTGTTAAGTTTGTTTTTAGGGGTATTTTTATTGGTATTTTTGTTATTTTTTAAGGATTTCTTCCTTTTCACTGGGGCGGACCTGGGACTACCAACTGTGTTACGATTATCTGGATTGCTTATTTAAAATCTTGAAGTCCAAAACACAATGTTCTTATTAAAAACGTTGCTAGTGCATTCAGCTAAGAAAAAAGTTAGTTGCCAATGGTATTTTATTTAAATAAGCTTGTAGTGTATTTACAATAGTGACGCACTGATGACTTGCTATAAAATAATTTAATTCCATTGATTTTCTGATTTTAATCATTTCTGATGGGGCTCTTAAGGGGTCAAATACCTGCCGGGGTAGCGGACCATCTCATGGTACTGAAGCCCTGGATCGCATAAAGAAACCGAAGGGACACGGTGATTTGTATAAGTAAAAGTCTGGCAGTCTCTTCCATTACACCACATTACAAGCTTTTACCCTCCTAAAAAGACAAAGTACCGTTCTGAAACATCACTGGCTGGCAACTGCGTGTGAGTCACGGAAATGTTAAATAATTTATTATGTCATGTTTAGAAGATGATTGTCACAATTACAGCCGCAAAAAATAAGTAAACTAAAATTGTCGCATTTTTATCAAGACCGCGAAGCAAAAACTAGGCAATAAGCGGCTCTAATTAGCATAGCGGTAACTTGTAGGATTATGCACGTATTACGTTCCCCAAGTACGGTTACGGTCTAAAGACGTAGGTACTATTTAGATAATATCTATTTGAATTTAATTGTATTGTCTACCATTGCGGCTGGGTTGAAGGGAGGACGCTGTCCTCTCCCTCTCACGGCCCGACTCCTCCTTCGCAAGCATGACTGCTTCGCATAAGGAGGCGACCGCTTCCCATTTCGTCGAGCCGCGCAGCATGGCCTCAAGCAGTGTCATGTGCGAGAGATCTCCGCCTATCACCGACACGGCGGTGCTCTGCCCAAGCGGGCAGTCCTGCACCGTATGCTCCCCAACGTCCTGCGGGTGATTTTCGCAGTGGTGACCTCCAGGCGTTTCTTCCCTCCTCATCCGACTCAAGCACCTCCCGAAACTTCCGTGTCCGATGAAGACCTGCGTCATGCGGTAGGTGAGGACGCCGTGACGCCTATCCAGCCACTTCTCAAAGAGGGGTCTTACCGCCGCGATTGCGGCGTGCCCGATAGAACAATCACTTGAGATAATTTTCTGTCGTATTATGGATTTTAGCTCTATGTCAAAATATTAAGATAATTTCACTTGCTACATACTAAACTATCTAAGTAGTGAAAGAATAATCAGATTAATGAGTGGTTTAAGATTGCCTAGTAACTGTCATTTCTGCATTCCTATTTATCTTATCACAGTATTTCTAGACGTTCTTCAATGAACAGGTAATTTGATGTGTTATGAACGGAAAACCATTTTATGCAATAACAAACCAATTCAATTAATCGATATGTCAGCATGGATGGCGCAGTCGTTAAGTGATCGACTGCTGCTCCGCGTGTCGCGGGTTCGATCCCCGTACGGAAAAATATGCGTATGGCCTGCAGGTAGTCAGGTCTGGGTGTTTGTGAATGTGAGTTTTTATGTTTGTAAACGCACCCACCTTATAGGAGATATTCATAGCGTGTGGAAAGGAAAAAACAAAGATTCGAGTGGGTGTAGTACATTGTTTACCGAGAGGAGAAAGTGACCGATTACCGTCGAGGGTGTCGTTTAAAGTCCGAGGCGTAACCGAGGACTTTAAAATACCCGAGATCGGGAATCACACTTTCTCTCGAGTGATACATAGTGCTTTATACTACACCTACGAGGAAAATAAATTACTTTCTACGAAAACTGAATCCTCAAACAACACACAAATTGAAAATGGCGCCAATGGCGTCTGCAATTTTCACATGTTCTTTTTTCAAATTGTTTATCCTGCCGCTGCAGGGTCGCACTGCCAGCCCGACACCATCCAACACACAGCTAGTGGCCAGTGTCATTCTGCGAACTTGGCGATAAAAACTCACTGTAAAAACTTTTTGGCTTTTGGTATTTAGGTTACCGGCGCATAGTCTTACCCAAAATTAAAAAAGAAAAACCATACACTTTTCTCTCCCGCTCAGATGCGTTTTCTCCCCGCATATTTGGTCGATATGCAATGACGTACTTTCTACCGTACATTTGATAAAGTATCAAGGTACTTTCCAAGCAGGTGTAGTATAAAGTTAATTTTTTTTCTGTTTTATATAAAGAAAATATGAAAAATAATTCTATACGCCGCCCCCGCTGCCTACATCGGGCGGGCGGCACGCGCTCGGGCGCTGCGGTGCTCGTAGGTAATGAGTACTAATATAGGTTCAAAAGTAGATTAGGTATTTGTGGAGTATATTAGTGAAGTATTCTTATTTAATTTGTAATATGCATATTCGCAGATTTGTATAAAAAGCGTTATTAGACCGTATAAAAGTCAATTCAAATCACCAAAAATAGTAATCAAAGTTAACATCGATTGTCAAGCAAACCACCAAATGTCATAAGACTCATAAGACATGGCCAGTTTTCCGAAAACTTCAAAACAGAAACTTTAATTAGTTTGTCACAAATTTTTATTCACTAGATTCAGTCATTCACATTCTATCGGAAAAGTATAAATTCTAACTGGTGACTATAGTTACGTTCTACAATAATATACCTATAAACGTACTGAAAATAAGTGCACTATACAACAAATGCTCTAAAATAATCAAGCTTGAGAAAAAGAAACTCTAAATTTCTGAATTGGCGTGAGGAGGCACACCAGGAGTGAGATAGAGTAGGCAAGTAAAAAAAAATAGAAACCATCTTTAGAAAGGCCATATAAAGATTAACCATGAATATACTGTCAATACACAGATTTGATTTACCTAAGCATTCAAGACTGTGTTATTTGGGTTGTTAAATGTGATGATATTTGTGTTTTTCTTATCATTTTACAGCTGAATGAATTACTTAAACATAAATGGTATAATATTTTGAAATACTTTCACGTTTTATTTTCTTTGTTTAACTTTATATCATGGAAATTGGTTCTGGCGTCACTACTTAAACAATTTTACTTTATTTCTATACGTAGCTAGTTAGGTTTAGTTACTCGTGTTGGTATTCGTATTTATTGTTTTAACTGAAAGTAAACCAACTAACTAATTCATCAATATTTACACATTATAGAAACAGACACATTAATTGAAATGTCTTCCTTTTAGAGTCTTTACGAATTTTTGAAATATTTTTTTTAAGAAGAAGTAATTTAACTTTATTTCCGATATGATTGAACCGTTTTTATTTAAATTTCACACATTTTTCCTGCTTATGTAGGCAGGAAAAATCTTTTTATAAGTAGGCACGTTCTAACTGTCATTTTGCCACTTCTATACCGTAATCTGAGTCGATGCTAAGTAACACGTGGAGCAAGATGAATATCGTCATAACTTTTCAGAGTTTCGACTGTTCTTACAGTGTGTATAAGTAAATAGGTACAAGTCCACTAGGTACATAATTATACCTAATAACGTAATTAGTGCGCCTACAATGTACCTTTGTCTTTTCCGCGTTTGCTCCTCAATCGGAACAAAACAAACTATGACTGCCTTCGTGCGCCCATTAGCAGTGTTAGCGATTTGTTAGCAATTGAATTATTCATGAACTAAACGCGTATTGATACTATGTAACTAGTATGTATCAATTTGTGTAGGTGGGTAGCTAAAAATAAAAACTATTTCAAAATAAACGTCCTTTCATTTTAGAGGAGAAGGTTCTAAGACTACCCAGTTGTCGGGGACTGTCTAATTAAGGAACGCAAAGGGCCAATGGAACGGGGAGGATATTTAGTCAGAAAGAGTCCGACTGACCGAGTCCCCTATTACTCAGAATGGGAAGACTCATTTAATGATTTTACGGCACCAAACAAACAAATTTTAAGTTAGGATAAGGTTTGTGGTAGGTAGGCAGTCGCTCAATCTAAATTCTGTTTACACGTCGAAACCTAACCCCAGAATGGGAAAAGACAAAAAAAAGCAGTGCTTGCCGGATGGTTCAACCAATTTTGTTTTTCAGTTTATTCCAGGACATAATTATATTACTAGCCAGTTCGTGCACATACTGTCGGAATATTTAATGCTGAGTATACCTAGTACCCAAATCGTTCCAGTGCATAACTGGGACGATTTGGAAGTGTTAATTGTCCGTATGTTCGGTTATAGCTATCCAGTTTCTTCCGGCCATTTTGACAAGATTGTCTGTCCACCTAGTCGATTATTATCTCCCTACATTCCTCTGAATTTTGAGTAATCCAGGCCATAATACCAAACTACATAAAAAACTTTTATACCAGAAAAGCACCTACTTGATCAAAAGGGCGTAAGTAAGGCATGAGTTGAACCGAACGAATCGGGATTTTCTTTTATAAGTATAATTATTTCTTTTCACCTCTAAATCTATCTTTCTTCGGAAAGCAATATTTTTTGCTATTCAGTCATAAAAATAAGTGCTCAAGTTATGTATAGTTTTTTAGGGTACGTCCGAATGAAAAAACAGAAGAAGATCACTTATAAGATCATTCGTGTGTCCGTCTGTCCACCCTTCACCGTCAATTTTCTCGGAACATACTTAGCCGATTAATTTGTTTAATAAATATTTCAATTCTTATGGCCCAAAGCTAGTGGTGTAAATTTTATTCTTCAAATAACATGTTCATTTGTTCATCGCTGGATAATCAACTACCTACGGAACCCTTTATTGTGCGTGGTCTGACATGCACTTAACCAGTTTTTTTAAAGTAGACCAGAGAATTCATGGGGAGCTAGCTGAATGTGGATGTGGGTTTATACCTCTGCTTGTAAGAAGCGTCATGCTGTGCACATAGTAGATACATTTAGAACTGATAAAGCAAAATAATAAGATTTTATTTTAATTAAAAAATATCGTAATAAAACCTTTTTCCAATTAGCTTTTTAAAAACAAATTAACACGATATTTGCGTGTAACACTGCATTAAATCACGCTCATTACAATTTTGTAATAAATCCCGCTTTGGAAAATAATCAGTTTCTGAATTATTCAATGACGTTCGATTCATACGGCAACAGAATAATTATTTCAAATTAGGTATTTAGGTCCCAAGGGATCCTTGGTTTTAGAGTTGAGTAACTAACTGCTTTGTTTGTTTCTAAACACACTCATTGTCTATGATTAATTGGTTACTTTATTGATATCTGTTGTAAACATGCTATTATCTATGAAAAAACCAAAGACTCAAAGAAAATTAGTTTGCTAATTAATGAGTCGCAATTAAAATTGATTTTTATTGAGTTGATTTCATTGATAAAGTTTGTCTCTTTGTTCTAAGTTGCAATTTTTTAATTGGATCTCAATTAAAAAAAAATATTGTTCACAACTTGTTTTTCAAGAGTTGGGTAAGTATTAATTTCATTATTGCGTTCTGTACAGTTCTATTTTTAATTTTCTAAGTTGACAAAGTAACACTGTTTGAAAATAAACAAATACTACACTTGAGATGACATAAAATAAATAGGTGCATTTAAAATAATTAAGGAACGGCTAAGATAACATCCTAGTCTCATGTTTCAGTACATCCAGACATATCCTGTGCCTGCTGGGTTTGTTTAGATGAAACAATTACTAAAGTAGGACAAGAGTATGTTCGCTTGCATAGTCTGAATAGAGAATGAAAGGGACAAGAGCGCGGGGGCGCAATCATGTCTAGCTAGAACGATACGTACAGCTTTTATATAAAAGAAGCGTCGTGTTTCGCAACCATTCGAATTTGGAATCTCGGCGCGAGGAACGCTGGGAGACGGAACGCACCCGTTTTTTTGCGCGCGAAAAGTGACAGATCTTATTGTTTTTTTTTCTTACCATAAACATTATTTAATAATTCAATATGGCTGTTACAAGTGCTAGGAATATTGTGAATTTAAAAGAAACAGGGCATTTTGAACGAGAAAATGCAAGGATCAATAAATATACGGTGAGTGTTTATGAAAACGAATGAAAATTTATTTGATAACATACACATTTTACTCACTTGAAAAATTAAGAGAAAAATCAAAATCAAGGTCCAAAAATATTTAATCTACTAAGACAACAAAATAAATAAGTCGAATACCCGACCGGAAGATTATAAAATTGCATCTACCGTCTATTTTTATTTAATTATGCTCTGAAACAACAGAAAGCTTCTAAATTATTTTATTTGGACAGTAAATAAGTAACTTTCATGTGTAATAATCAAAGGTATTCTCATTCATTTCCCTAATCCAGAATATTAACGATAATATTTTTCTCTTATTTAGTTTTAAAACGGAATATCTAACTTGTTTATTGTTTTAAGTTACATTTTTCTATAACCATGCACCATACAAAGTTCCCACATTTGCCATACAAGTGCCAATTTCCCTCTATTATAATTATAACGGATATCTCACCTTGATGTCCACTGTTAGTCTCAAGATAATTAATATAATTTATATAATATTATATACCTAAGGGCTATCAATAACATAATAATTAATAACTGGGTCAGTGTTATATCATCGCTGAAGGCATCATTCTTTGTCAATTAATTTTAATATTCTAATGGACGTACGAGGTTCCTTAGGTATATCTCTTAAAATAAACAAAAGCGTTTTAATTCAAAAAACTGTTACCTATTACTATTGTAGTTTTTTTTTGTGTTTGTGTTCAAAATCTTGTTGAAAAAATCTCATCTTTAATACTTTACAGGTTTTTTTTTAAAAGTTTAAAACCCTTTCGGTAAAAGCCTCTTTAGCTTTTACATTTTCTTCTGTCTGCGGTTGTTAGTTGCCTTCAATGACGATATTTTTACTCTTTGCAGATTTCTCACAATTTAAAATATTTCCTACTTTTCCCAATAACAATTTTATACCTACTATTTCATTATTAGAATATGTTTTATTAATCGATAATGGCATGGTTTGTAGTTTGTAAAATCCTATTATCCTACTAATATTATAAACGTGAAAGTTTGTACGTGTGGATGGATGTTTGTTACTCTTTCACGCAAAAACTACTGAATGGATTTGGATGACATTTGGTACACAGATAGTTTATAACCTGGATTTACACATAGGATAGTTTTTATCCCGATTTTATGGGATAATTTTCGAGTTGTAGCGGATGAAACCGCTGGCAGAGTGTATTATAACAAAGGAATAAAAATAACTGCAGTTCCATTTCAGTACAGCGTGTACTACATATTTTGGCATTAGTCAATCCCTTTCGCTTTGTTATAAGAATAGATTTTGGTTGTAAACTATAGGTACCTACTGCGGAACTGAGGTAATGAAATATAACCATTATCGTAACAATGTTTCATAGGAAATATTATTTTGTCTTTTGGCTAGGCTTAACTTATTTTTATCTGGTGAAATGTGACTGTGCTGTTAGATACATCTGTCCCTTCGAAGTGATGTAACCAGAATATTTTTTCATTACACCTATTTTGTTTAATATTTTCGTGAAAGTAATAAAAAATAGTATTAAAAGATAATTTAAAGTAAAGAAATTGCGTTTATTCGTTCACTAAAACAGGCCTTTTTTGTGTGGTAAAGTCTTCAAAGTAAGTTCTGGGTTAAACGGAAAGGACTGTCAGACTCTTACTGTACAAAAAGCCTTCTTATTCCTTCAGCTGCCCTTGGTTGAGGGTACCCTTGGTTACGTGGTAAAATCATGAAATGAGTCCTCTCACCCAGGGCAGAGCATTAGGGACTGTTAGACTCGTACTGACTAAAATCCACGGTGTCCTTCAATAGGCCTTTACGTTCCGGTGACACGGTAATTCGATAAGTCCCGCGACCACTCAAATATCCCTAATCAAATAATAACATAGAATCTTTTATTCACATAGAAATATTTGTTTTGAATGCACTAAAATAACTAACCAATGCATTTCGCGATATAAACCGATTTATGCGACATCGGGAGAATTGTGTAAACAGTCGTATCTCAAGGTCTGTTTTGAGAGTGACTCGCACTATTTACTTACATTAGAATATATCGAAGGCCTAGAAAGAGGATAGCCCTATTTACTAACTGCATTAATTCTCGTAGATTTTGAGACTTCAAATTTTATACGCGAAATCTTACCAATAAGTTCGTTGAACCATTGAATATTCGGAAAATTAGTAAGTGATACCTTCCTTTGAATGCTTTTCACCTTCATCCCATTGCAAGGTAAAAAGGATAATATACATATATGATATTTATTCTATTTAACAATACTCAAAACAGGACTCTCGCCATCAATTTTATAGGGTATGTATCATAACGTATCTTCTTGTCGACACTCATTTGAATTGAAACTCATTAACTGAACTACATTGATTTCAAAAAACTGAAATGCTAAGAAGACTGTGAAATTAGAATAAAATTAAAGTACTTAAATAAAAGATAATCGGGTTTTAAAACCTAAAGGTGTTGATAAACTTGAGCATTCACTTGCACTGAGAACATTCTTGTAAATATTACATTTAAACGATTTTAAAACAAACGTGAGCGTTTTAGCGAGCAACGAGCATTCTGGCGAGCGTTTGACTGAGCCAAGTCTTGTATCAATAACATTATCTTAATTTATAAAGCGACTTAATATTTTGTACACGCTTATTATCGCATGAAAATGAAATTGTTAAGCAATGGCTTGACGCACATTTATAATGCTACATTACTTTTAATCTTTAGATATCATCGTAGTAACAATGAGTTCGTTATTATTATATCGAAGCATTTGGAGGATTTCTACCGTCTTACGACAAGAAAGATCTGTTTAAAACCTGACTAAAAAAACTGTCAACGTCAAAGCGACATTTCACGTTGTAATAAGGGTCGTTATGCACTTACAGTTTTTTTAGACAAGGATTCAACAGACGTTTATCTTTTTGTGGTAAGGTGACTAAAGGATGCATTATTAAAAAAAAAATCGGGAAAGTAACGAATAGGATACATATTACCTTTTTAACTTGAACATTAACATGCAGATTTCATTTTATGTCTGCACGGTCGTTGACACGAGTATCATGTAGGTAATAATCATAAAGCCCCAATTAGACAATGCAAGAACGTGCATACATGTAGGTATGACTACATTGCAGTGTTTGTTTAATCGACTGACTTCATTTTCTATCGATAGTCCGCAATGTAACACAAATCACGGACGGTTGGCGCTGTAGTTGAGAGATTGACTGCTGCGTAACCTGTCGCGGGTGTAATCCCCGCACGGAACAAACATTCGTATGACCTACAAGTACTTGTTCCTGGTCTGGGTGTTTGTGTATGTTAGTTTCTTTGTTTGTAAACGCACGATACAGGGGAAATTCTTATTCAAGGACAACATAGAAAAAAAAACCTCTTGTGTCGTCTACATAAAGCTTAGCTTTTCCGGAATTTCCGGAATTCATAGCCATTCCAGAAAACAATATTTTAGAGGTATTTTTTTATCCATCATTTTATGACCTGCAATCGCAACAAAACAACACTATGATTCCCCATATAAACTGCATTATCTCGTGAATAAATTAACAACAATTGTATAGCTGACATCACGATATAAACAATTGGCGTATATCTTCAGCCTGAACTGGCCTTGTGCTGTAGATATCAAGTTCGTGACACGGGCTAACTATCACATAATAAATTGTTCGCATGAGTGTACTATGACGACGTCTAATAAAAACGCAGTTCTAAGTACTAGGCGTCTGTGATCCGGGAGAATTTATAATCAGTTCCGTATCCGGAATTCCGGATACTGTCAAAGTATTGCCGGTCATTTCTAAGTTGTTAGGAGATTTAGGTCCGGTGGTAATGGGTGTGATGTGAAAGCATTTTCTTATTTTGTCATTGGAAATTTTCTCTGAAAGTTAACGAAAATAATAGATATAATTATTATCTAACATCAAAAATTCCAAACACACTGGGCCCGCGTGGTGTATTATGGCCCACAGGCCTGTGTCCCAACAGTGGGAAAATTTATAGGATGATGATCAAAAATTCAATGTAGAAATAAGTAAACTAAGAGGGCACAGGTCAAATAGTAAAGACTCGACTAGCTAGTCGTACCCAGTGCCAACAAATATCATAGTCAGATATTCAAAACCTTCGGCGAAAAATAAAAAGAAAATCTTACATGTTACGATTTTTCAGCCAGAGAAAGTTTTATTATTAACGTTATAGATAAGAAAAAGCAAAAAAATACCTAGGTTTTATTCCCATTTGTTTTATTCCTACAATTTATTCATTGCAATCTCACAAATCGATAACCTATTTGGTGGCCTTTTCACGTACTAGAAAACAATTTCAAATAAGTCTATGAAGAAATTTGAAATTCACGGCAATTTGCATTTTATTGCCTTCATCAGATTAGATATGAGACGACAGCAGAAAACCATAAGAACCGCGTGATAAACGCATTCCACATGATTTACTGTCACGGTCAAGGCAGAACTAAACAATAATAAAATCGTTATTACATCGACTAGTAAACTTAAATATTGCGACTGCGACTCATGAAATTAATGAAAGAAAGAAAGCTCAGATTCACCTTTGGGAATCGGTTCCCTTGGCGAGTTGCCCTTTACTCGCTGTCCGACCATGGACCATGCCGGGGTCGTCGGCGCGCTGTGTTCCACGCGCGAACTGACTGAGCCTTCCTTAGAAGGCCAGCCGGGGTCGCGGGACTATCTGATCCAGTAACAGTCACCATAGAAAGTAAATGGCTACTGAAGGATCACCATGGATTTTAGTTAATACAAATCTGACAGTCCCTCCCGTCCTGCCCTGGGTGTCTACTCATGTGACTATTTTACCAAAAAAAAAGGGTTCCAATGATTCGGTCGCGGGATTGTCTGCGACGCGGGACTGTCTCATCAAGTAACCATAACCCTATAAAGGGAAAGGGCCTTACCGTACCGTGGATTTTAGTCAGCACGATCCTGACAATCCTACCATGCCTTAGGAGGACTCATTAAATGACACTATAAACACGTACGTGAGGATTGCATGTCCCGTAACTGTCAGAATTGTCGGAGGTCGCGAGTGAGTTGTTACGATAAACTGTATAATATTATTATTTACGTGTGAAGTACAAGTCAAGATTTTCCTGATTTGAAACTCATTCATGTTAAATGCAACGATTATTTGGAGTAATTTACGGAAATGTTGCGTTAAAGCAGAGGTCACGCTTAAATTATGCCTTATCAAATACTAATCAGTTTTTTATGAAATGTTTGTGATTCAATGAATTTTAGCACATTTTCTATAGATACTGAAACGCAACTTGAAAAAGTCACACATTCGATGTTTGTAAATTTTCGGGAGTCAAATGCATTTTTCTTGAAAGAAAATCTAGAGTAGGTAATCCTCCCGATTCTTAAGCTCACTTACCTTCTGAAAAAAAAAAACATATTAATTACATAGGAAACACACTATTTATACATGAATTTAACATCTACAATACAAAAAAGTCCTGCAAAAAAATTACAATTTTCCGCTTTCATTTTTTTTATCATTTCGATTCTATTAATAAAATATTATACAAAACCAGTTCGTATACCTATATATATTATGTAATGACAAAAAACAACACTTTGCTAATACGTTTATAATTACGTGAAACAATTTCCTCGGTGCGCAGGCGCAGTGCGGACCTTGTCCACGTTCAATACCAAGGCCCAGAGTTCGATGATCGCCTTTCGATAACAATTGATTATGTCTACAGATTTTTTGCCGCGTTTCCTTGTTGCGATTTTCTTTGTCATAGCTTCTAATTCAAGGTAAACAGGGTTTACTTTGTTACTTTGCTTTCTCTTAGGGCCGATTATTTAATCAGTGGTTAAGGAAACTATTAATTAAAATGCTATACGACTTTAACCACGCGATAAAATATGCTTACAGCATTTTTTTAATGTATGATGGGTTTGCTCTTGACCTTAGTGTAGATCAGAAGTGATAAAGACTAAGGACAACGATGGAGCGAGCTTACCCAGAAGAAGCCTGTTCACTCTAACTTTTGCCATTGTGGCTCTGTGGTTAACTTCGGTGTACCTATATGACTTGTACCTATTCAATTTTGCAATACCTTGTAAGGTTGATTATGTAAATATAATCATTTTCAAGTTTAAGCATTTATGTAGGTGAATATGTCACATTATATAAAGCTTATAAAGACACGTGTCTGTTTTTCTAAGCTTCACCCAAAGTCACTTTTGTGTTAGGTTCAACAGGTTTTAATGTGGCTTAATTTATTCGCGATAGTTCAATTAAATATGTAGCTTTTTGTGCGTATATTAAAATAATAACAATGAGAAATTTAAGCATTTACAACATTTTTTTTTTAAATACGTCGTATAAGACCTTTCTTTGGTAAAAAACGAAAAGCGCGAAAACGTTTCAAGCTTTTGACAGTTCACGTCACTTTTTTTAATTAAAAAAAGAATGCGGAACCTACCTAACAAAAAGTTTTGATTATGCAACTTTAATATTAATAGTAAATATAAAAACATGTTACGTACTGATCTAGTTTTTATTTTAGACTAGACACTTTTTATATAGTTATATTTATATATAAGGTGCGTTACATTTAACGCTTTGGCCTATATATTTTTTATTGAAAAACAATCAATACGGACATAGGCTCTATAATCTATTGAAACATTAAAAAAGAGTAGCCTAGTTTTTTTTTGATATTTGAGAAGACTTGTAAATATTACGGAAGTTTGCACACGTTTACACTTGATCGGTTTCTTAGTAAGTTGAATCATTAATGAAATAATTAGATACTATATCAATTATGTCACAATACTCATGTATTGTCTATTGGATTATTTCCGTCATTTTCTGACAGCATTATTCGCAATAAACAAGGGTTTTTGACCAGTACTGGCCTGAATTATTCATATAAATAACAACTTCGTGCAAGCCATTATTACATTCAGGTATTTTAAAAGAAAAAAAATATGAAAGTTAATTCAGTGTAGATACCAAGGCGAGCTTGAACAATTTCCTCAACCATAGGTAGCTGTACTGCTTTTTGTTATTAAATTAGCTTTTTTTTTGTAAATTGAAAACGAATTTTTAAAATTATACCAGATATGACGTAAAACTATCCTTAAAACTAATAAAAAAAAATGTATATATTGCCGGATTTTTCATTATTATTATAGGTAATTATTTCTCGATCACACAGAATTAGTGCTTAGTTAGTACTTAATAGATAGGTACTATAATAAAATATTGGATAACAGTTACTGACTTGATAACTTTTTTTAAAATAAATAAGCAAAAAGTACATTGTATAATCATATCTGTCAAGTTACCATATTTATAGTTTAACATAATTTTACATTAAGTACAAGTATTTTTTTTTAAGCAATGACTTCTAAAGTAAACTTGCGCTAATTTTATTTAAATCGATTACCTTATTCTTAATGCACTGTTACAAAACCTGTTTTTATTTCTCTATTTTTATTTTTTATTAAATTCTTACTCGTGCACTTAATTATTATTCATTGAACGCTGAGATAAATGAATGAGTAAATAATGATTATTCAATAATTATGAAGACAAAAAATGCTAACGTCAAAGCTGTGCGTCAAACAAATGAAGCCTGTTTTATGACAAACGTTGTACAACTACCCTTATCCCATTTTATTTGGGCTTACAACATAATTACGGCTTCTTATAATTCTTCGTTGCTTTATTATTTATAGTAAATTATAATTATTACACCGACAATTTTGACTGAAAAAAACCGAATTAGGGTGTGACTTAGATTATTAAAAACATGGGACATTTTTTTATTTTGTTACGAATACCTATATTGACAAAAAAATGGCGCTTTTAAACCTATCAGTAGTTTTTATTTGATTCAAACGTCACGTGAGCCCCCACTCTTGAATTTTGATGCATTTTATCTATGTAAGTAAATATGCATTGATTTACCAGAAGAAAAAATGCGTATCTTTTATTTTTCAATACACTAACCGACGGAATAATTGGATCTGAAATTGATTGATACTTACTTTAAACATGACTTTTTTTTTACAAAATAGATGACTTTTCATCTATGGTTTCCTTTCTCAAGATTAATCTTATAAAACAAAAGAAAAATTTCACGATGATGTCAAAAAAAAGCTCACGATCCCTGCCCTACATGCAAAATAAAGGCATTTCCATACTTACGACGCGACGTGCGCGCATTATCGCGACAGAACGACCTTGACATAGAATTACTATGGCACGGCAATGACCGCTTCATTCTAGATGGTCGACTTTGTTACCGAAATAATCGTCTGTCGGATGGAGCGTGTTATAATGCACTTGCTTTATTAGAGCAGCTAAATAACTGATTTATTGATTTATGATCTCATTACATGAACGATTTGTTATTGACACGTGTGGAGTTCCCTTTGTTTTTTATGTTCATGAAAACGGCTAGATAAGTGTTAATTTTTACACTAGTTGTATCTTTTGCTACGTTTGAGAATATTTTTTTTCAGCAATTTCATATTAGGACACTTGAACGTACTGATTATTTAAGAAACGCTTTCTTTTGTTTTTTTTTATACAAAATTTTTCGAAATGTTAAATGTTCTGAAAAATATGAGAAATGGTTTTACAATAAATCATTTTTAGGATTCAGGGAAGAAAACAGAACTTTTAGGTATTTCATTTTGTTGTCCATCTGTCTGTCAAGTCCCTTTTTGCTTATGAGGATACATTAAAAAAAACGTTTTTTTGGATTCGTATAGATATCAGTGCTTTCTAAAAAAATAAATCATCATATATGAGCTCTTTTTTTCTGAATGTCATCTCTTGTATTTAAGTGTTTTTGTGTACATAAATAAATAAATCCTTCCCATTTATTTCAACCATAATTTAAATGCAATTGTAAATAAATGACTTGTAGGTTCTCCAAGTAAGTATCAGTTTTTATTCCCACACATTTGCAAGCAAAATATCTTCCTGATTGTCTTATTGCGATACGGAAATGCTGATCTATAATAGGTACATTGTTTATTAAATGCAACTAACGTTATAACCAGTCTATCCTATGTAAGGAGTTTGTATAGATCTAGTACACTTGTTTCCGGTACATTTTGCTGCCGCATGTCTTTTAAATCGTGATCAACGGCCTGAGATATTAAAACTTCCGTGACACAGGGAATGTGATCTATAAAGACTGTATCAGAAGTATTGTGATCGTGTTAAGGATGTGATATAAGAATTATCAAAAAAAAAAAATATGGGACCTATAATATCTGTAATCGCAGTTTTTTTTTCATTCTTTTATTAAAACATTGCCCGGCACTAGAAATTTCTCTTGTGTCGCGGGTTCGTTTACAAACGTATAAACTACTATACACAAACGCCCATACCCGAAGCAACTACTTGTGGATTACACAAATATTTGCTCCGTGCGGGAATCGAACCCACGACATGCAGCGCAGCAGTCCAATCGCTCAGCCACTGCGCTAACCGTGCCGACAAATTGTCGCAGATTCGGTCGAAAAATTACATAAGTTGTTCGTTTAGTATGTATATTTTTTTTTAAACTAATCGGAATAAAACAAATGCCTTGAAAATTCAAGCGATAATTGGAACCTTTTTAAAAAAAGGTAAACCTCTGACCGGTAAAAATTTGGCTGTTGTAGTGTTGTTGTTATTTAGGTTTTTTTTTCGGGTTTTGTCTCTCCCCTAAGAGAAAGTAGTTCCATTATTTTGATGAACTTTGCCACAGTTATGAAAACTAACATGCCTTTCTAATCAAAATGATGTATACGTGAAGTAATCTAAAACGAAGATCTTAGATCTAAAAGAATCTAAATGAATACATCCTTAAAAACACAATTAAAATACTTCATCGATTACAATTCATTAACGCCAAAATCATGTATTTAATAAAATATTGGCTGTTCGCATGCACTGTGTATTATCCGATAGATTAAGACAATTGAAGCGTACTAAAAACTAGATAATTATTTACTTATTTACACAAAGGGCTAAAAAAAGTAACAAACACAATTAACGAAGACGAATTTATTATTGTAATTCTTTGACAACGCACTTTGACATTTTTTATTGTTCATAATAAATTATTAATCGGATATTATGTCATCATCAGTGAGATGGAAAATATATCGGATGATGTTATTGTATGACCAGAAGAAATCAAGCTATATGTATATACAGGGTGTAAGGGACCGCCCTCCGCAAACTTACAGGGTTTTTTTGGGACTGTCAGACTCTTACTGACTAAAATCCACGGTGTCCTTCAATAGCCCTTTGTGTGCCGGGAAACTTTCAGGGCTTGCTCTCTAGACGATACTCAACAACCTCACATGATTCTTTTTTCAGGAAGCGAAAAACATAATCGGCCTCTCCATACAAACTATCCAATCAAGTTTATAATTTTGTATGGTGAGGCCGATTTTGTTTTAATTTTGGTCACACGCCAGTAGATCTTTTTCTAGCTCTTTACCTACTTTTCCATCACTTGGTTGACACTTCTTGACAGAAGTCTAGAATTTTCGGACAGTCTTTCACATCTTGATCAAGTACCCTCTTATTAATAAACGTGGACTAAAGTTACGCCAAGGTTTATCCTTAAAAAAATATATGGTTAATCCGAAGAATGTATACCTACACAGTATGAACTAAATTCCATAAGTACTTAAGCTCATGATTGGTGTCCTAAAACAGCGACGCGGGGCCGCGGTAGACCTCGAAAGAGATGGCGGGACGAGCTGGATGTCTTCCTTGATAATTGGAAAGAGGCGCAAAGTCGAGAACATCGGAAGGAATGGAGGGAGGCCTTTGCCCAGCAGTGGGGCAGTTGAGGCTAATAAATAATATAATAATAATAAACCTTTTTTTTAAGTATGTCTTTTTCAAGTGAGCAAAACTGATTGTGCTTGATAATCATTCGTTAAAAGGTTGTTTATAGTATGTAAAGGGCAGCATTTATATTATTGGTGTTGAATAATATAAATGCTGCCCTTTACAGTATCTGTTACTAAAAACAAGTATAAGCACAGTTTACCCTAAATCACAATTACTTAACTGTTCTAGTTTTATTAAACACTATTAAACCACAAATTGTTGCTAAGTGCACTTAGTTATTACGCCAGTGCCCCTTAATTACCGTTATTTCATTCTATTGTCCTAAGTCCTACCGGTTAAGCGGAAAATAACTATGTTTTACAACCATTATTATGCTGTAAGTTATCTGCATAATAGACTTAGTTATATATCTCGTAGGTTACTAAGTTGATTATAATTCTTTGTTCATAGGCACTGGGCTGGTCTTATGATACTTCTGTATGCCATAATAAATGTAATTATTTGAGAAAAATGTAGAGGTCTTACTTATATAAATCATCAGTAATTTATAATAAGTACAGCAAATCATCTGCGATTGCTGCTATCGCATTTCTATGCATTGTTTTCGCAATCACGTAACATATTATTGCGCCACTAAAAAGGATAAAAGAAAAGAAAAATCGGTGGCTAAAAAGTCAAGGAAATATAAGAAAAAAGTCACCGACTTCTGAACGGACAATGTTGACACGTTTTAGTAGATGCAGGCGTATTTATTATTGTATTGATACGCGGTATGTACATATTTAGCAGCAATCGCCGATTTATTTGTCGTCATTTATTATCTAGAGTTCCCTCGAATTCTCCAAGATTCCGTCATCAGATCCTTACTTGATTAAAATATAGGCCGAGTGTAAAGTTTACCCATTTCAAAAAATTAAGAATTTTCCCTGTCGTTTTAGGTGTCATCCATCAGAAATCGGCCAATAAAGGTTCCGATAAATTCCTTTTTGTTTCGAAGTCGATTAAGAAAAGCCTATCCATTATACAGTATTCTTATTTCCTCCGATTTTGATGACGATACTTAATCATTTGCCTCATCTACCTAGCCTTTTCCCACTATATTGGTGTCGGCTTCCAGTCAAACCAGATGCAGCTGGATCAATATTTTACATGGAGCGACAGCCTATCGGACCTCCACAACCCAGTAACTGGGGTAATACCAAACCCCATGAGAAGACTGATTGTCAGACTTAATAAAAAAATAACATTAAATAAGTGTGGAAGCCGCCTCACATCAACCCCAAATGTATATGAACTGGGGAGTGCCACATGCAAAACAGAGATTATAAATCAATCAATCATTTATTGAGTTATTATTACCCTATATTGATCGGAAACATCTGTCAGTGCGACGATCGGTTTCCGTTCTCGAAATATTAACCGCTATTATATTTTAATTATACGATTACAAGGCTATAACGGATGGTTTTGTTATCAGTAGGTACTACTAGGTACTAAGGAATGTGCTGGAGTGGATTAAAAAAACAGAAACAAATGGCGAAATAACAAAAATGTAGAGGAGATATGCAATGAAACGGACTAGACGCTATTTTGTGTAAAAAGATATACACTAGCGAAAGTTGACGCCAAGATCGCGGGACCGTCTCAGGCAGCCGTGATCCAAGAACGTAAAGACCTATTGAAGGATAATCGTGGATTTTAGTCAGTTTGAGGCTGAAAGTGCCTCCCGTCCGGATGACTCATTTGATAATTTACCACGAAAAAAAAAGGAGTTGACCACTGACTTAAAGAATTTAATTTAATTTCCATGTCGAGGTATTTGATGTCTATCTGAATAAGAAAAGTGGCCAACTTTTGCGCCATTTTAAATTCGATATATTCGGTAAAAAGATTGGAAAGGCCTGCACCCGCCCGTGTCCCAATTCGATTTGATACAAACCTCCGGGTACACGCTTATTATACTTTTTGAAGTCATTACTGTAAGAAGTATAAAGTGCAATGCACCTATAATGACAATAAGACACTACCTAAACATAAAATGAACTGTAACCAATTTTAATTATGAATTGGTAGTTTTACGGATTTTAAAATTCGCATTACGTTTCTGCTAGAAAGACTACTTTGGCTTTTCTAGAACCCAAGTTCTACCAAATACAAAGCAACTGTTTACTCTGCTTATAAATGTTACTGCATTTTATATCATAATTTACATAATATTTATTATTCTAACATTAATAACATGTAACAATGCGTTTAGACTCGCTAATCGTGACAGCAGTCGGAATTAACCATTAATTCTACAATCAAATGCATTTAAATCAATGCGGTAACCACTGCGGGTAGCTAGCAAGCTATGTAAGCAGTAGATACATAGTATATGCTAATAGTATTAAGGTACATCCACAGTTACAGGCTAGTTTCCAGCATAAATAAATTACATATGTAATTAGTCGCGTCAGTTTGGGTTTTGAAAAATAATGTAGGTACCTAAACGTATTTTTTCATTTATTATATCTGTGAATATTCACAAGGATAAAACATATAAAAACTGGAAAGTTTTGGGCGTGTGATGTCAGGAAATCAGGATGCATTAAAAATAACAATACGTGAAGAATCTTGGTCTAATAACACCGGTCAAATATTTTTTGAAAATCTGTCTGATGCGACTCATTAGTTTTTTTCAGTACACAAGCCTATTTCGGTATATTAAAATGCTCTCACAAACCGTACCATTCTATAACATCGGCAAAAAAATCATTTCTGTTGTATGGGAACCCCTTAAATATTTATTTGTTTTTATTTTTATTTTATTTCTTGTTATAGCAACAGACATACATTATCTGTGAAAATTTCAATCTCTCTATCACATTTCATGACATACAGCCTAAGGCCTTATCACAAGATTTCAGTATTTTATTTACAGCGTACCTACTTCAAGTATTTACTGCGTTCGTTGTATGGAAAAATTGAACAACGCCTCTAGTGTGCGAAGAAGGAACTAATTTTTTCCTTGAAATTATTGTCAAAGTTCCAGTTTACTTTACGTCACATAAACTGTAAATTCATGATAAGGCCTCTGGTGAGTTGACAGACGGACATACAAACAAACAGACAGACAGACGAATGGACAGCGTACCTAGTCTTAGTAAAAAAAGTTAAAAATGGGCTTTTCATTTTTTTAAATTTAAAACTTCGAAACTCACGAACTTTGATAGCACAAGTTCATTTCATGAAAGATAATAATAAGTGGTTAATTGTTCTAATTACTGTTCATTGTGAGCGAAGCTTAATTCAGCTGCACAAAGGTTTAACATAATCTTATTGAATTTAATCAAGGCGATAAAGCCGGATACAACACGGTCGCGGTATAATATGCAAAGGGCTGCGACAATAAGTAAAGCTGTCCTAAAGATTAACGCACATGTCTAAGAATTTCACTGGGTCATCGTTGACAGAGGTTGAGCTATCGATATTGTCAATAAGAAATCAAATCCCTGGATTCTACGACGTGCTCTTCAATTTTGAGCAATAATTACAACTTTACATGGTAAAATCATCAAATCCTCCCACCCATATACTGTCATACTTGTACTGACTTAAATCCACGGTGTCCATCAATAGCACTCTACGTGCCAAAAGCACAGTAATTTGATAAATCCCGCGACCCCGGCATGCAACAACTAGTAGAAACAATTCAGAACCATCTTAATCATAAAGACGCTAAAATACCTAGCTGACAATTGGGTACAATCAGCTTTAGAGAAAACGAGCCCCCTTTGTTAGTAATTTTACTACCAAACCGGTGCCTTTTCTGTGACGTACAATATTTTCAGTAGCACAACTGACCCATATCAGTGAGTCATCTCATAAACATCAGTCACCTACTCTGCTTTAAAACTCGTAAACTTTAATGAAAACTACTATGGTACACAATCCATTCAATTAAATTGTCATTTTGCTTGCAAAACATGATATAACGGCTATTGTGTTGAAGTTGCAATGAAGGCGTTTATTTCTCACGTGTGGTTGAAGAGCTCATTTGATGGTTTTTTTAACTTGATAAAAGTGGGGACTTGTACGGACTAAAGTCCACGGTGTCCTTCAATAGCCCTTATATTCCGGGGTTACGGCAGCTCGTTAGTCCCGTGACCCGGCAAATTTAGGCCATCTAAGGGGGCCCCATCATTGTGCTGACAGGTCTTAAAGGCGCGCGTGGAACACGACCCGCCGTCGACCCGGGCATGGTCCTAGATCAGACAGCGAGTCGCCAATTATTCGCCGCCCACATGCCCGCGCTTGGTGGCCGGAGATCGACTTAGGCGTCTACCACTGCGGCTCATGAAGTGGACTCTGTCCTCTCCCTCACGCATTCCACCTCCTCCTTCGCTAGTAAACAAAACAGTCCTGAACAACCTAGTAAACAAACAATGAACATTTAGATCGTAATAAATAATCAAGCAACAACAACGTGGTTGTCGCCGCGAGGCTGTCGCAACAAAACGGTATTTAAACGATTTATCCATTTAGATCTAGACTCATTCCACACCTTGACATTCCTTGGTGTGTCTCCAGCTTTATAAGACAATGTTTTACACAAAGTAATTGTTATTTTAATTTTGGAAAGTTGTGCAATGCAGGCTTCATATTTGTTAATCATGATCAAATCCTACTAACACTTTAGGTTATAGATTTGTAGTTTTTTTCACGCAAAAAAGTAGTAATTATGATTTGGAAAACATTATTATTTATGAGGCGCGGCTGAAGATAGATGTAAGTAGACTACTTTTGTAAGACAGATGTAAGAGGCCTATGTTCAGCAGTGGACGTCTTACGGCTGTAATGATGATGATGATGAGACTATTTTTGACCAAGAGAATGAAATTGGAAAAAGCTTGGTGATATTTTACTTTTTTATCCCACTAATACCTATGAACATTTTTCTGCATTCAACAATATAAAAAGAACAAATAGGTTTACCTATTTTATATTTTTTTTGAAACCGCCATTGTTACTTTCTGGTAAATTCCTTAGGGAGGGTTCATAACTGACGGAACATGTGTCGCGTTTTATCGGCCGCGGAACGCCGAAATTACAATTGACGGTTCACACTCAACCGATGTGCTTCAAAGAACATTCTATGGTACGCTCGACGGATGTTCCGTCAGATATGAACCCTCCCATAAGGATGTTACATGTTCCCGGTATAGTTCTGGTGGGCACAACTGCAAACTCTTTCTTTAAGAAATTGCAGAAGCAGAATAAGCGCGAAAAGCACGTCCTAAGAAAGCCTAACATCGTTAAATAAATCCTTTTCTGTTCCTAGCTCGCTGATAAACTACCGGAGCAGTTGGCATCACTGAACATCAGTAAGAAGATACAACCTGCGTACCACATCAAAACTATCACCTCCAAAGATAAGGAACAGACCCTCGACTTCCTCAGGAGGTAAGAGCTCGATAAAAAATAAATAAAGATTTAGATCGATGACAAATCGCACCATTTTCTTTATCCATAGCACCATTATCAAATAAGCTGATCACGCCTTCCGTGTCTGGATATACTCTTTTTAACGTTGATAAAATCATCAAAGGAGTCCTCTTACCCAGGACAGACCGCGAGGGACTGTCAAACTTGTACTGACTAAATACACGGTGTCCTTCAATAGCCCTTTATGTTCCAGGCTCACGGTAATGAGATAGGTCCCGCGACCCCGACATGCTTTGGCCCTCTAGGTACTGTCAGACTTGTACTGACTAAAATCCACGGTGTCCTTCTTAAGCCCTTTACCTTCCGGCGTCATGGTAAATTGTTAGTCCTACTACCACCCGCATGTACCAGTCTTACAATAATTCATTGACTTATTTTGAGGTGACAAAAATGGAGATGTGTAACGAAGAGATTAATTGAACTATTTATAGTTTCATGTTGCATTGCACGCCAATCTACATTTGTAGCTGAGACACATCGATGTCATAATAACATACGTATCTACGTACTGAACACACCTCCACTAACAGGACTTTGCCCAATCTATAAATGCAATAGTACTGCTATTTACAGCAACGTTAGGTTTATAAATAAATTCGTGATTAATTAGACTCATTGAAATGTCGCCATGTTGAGTTTAGTAAACTTATACTACGGACCGTCGTATTTGTTCATATTCGTGTTATACATACTTATACTTTTATGAACAGCAGTTCATGCCTCTCACTCTACACACGCTAGCAATGTGGAAAGTTTCTCAATCCCAGAATGACTGAAAAAAACGAATAAGTCCGTCAATTATTAGGTTATTAAAAATTATTCGACCGGTATTATTTCTTTTGTCGGTATTTGTGCTTTTAAAATTCACAAAACTTCACTTCTAGAAATAATATTTAAAAAAAATCTGATTACTTGTTATTAATTTTAAAATAATTTTATTCTGCTGCCTTCATTATTTTTCAAAACTCTGAATAACGGACTGATTAACCTGAAAGCACTTATTTTTTGCCGATTTCAATATAAGATATTTTCCATATAAACTACAAGGTAGGGGGAAGGAAGACTTATGGGCCAAAGCCTGCTGTGTTTAAGGGACTAACGAGCTACCGTGACCCCAGAACGTAAAGGGCTATTGTAGGACACCATGGATTGTAGTCAGTACAAGTCTGACAGTCTCTCCTGCCGTGCCCTGGGTGGGATGAGTTATTTGATGATTTTACCGCGATAAAAAAAGGGACGACTTAGGGAGCCCTTTCCTCAGGAGTGTTAGGGTGCCTTTCCACCAGACATGTGCTATTTAGCTGTGCTGCAAGGATGTAAAAGCTGAGCTACGAAACTGTGTGACCGTTTCCACTGATGCTAGGATATGTAGCTGTGCGAGTAAGATGTGCTATAAAGTTGCATAGCTGCGCTACGAAAATGCGTAGCTGCGCTACGAAGATACGTAGCTGCGCTACGAAGATGCGCAACTCGAGTTATGCAATGTATCGATACTAGAGATGATGAAACATAGCACACATCTATAGCATGCAGCCATAGGACGCATCCTTCCTTAAAAAAACACAATCATCTTAGTTGAATCCGTTTCAACAGTTGCTGTGCTATGTAAATCAATGAGTATTGGTGGATATCAAACGAATCCGCAGCAACGTAGCATAGCACATCTCTGTTGGAAAAGCAGCCTTAGGGAAGTCTTTTGCTCAGGAATGTTAGACAGCCCTTGATGTGTCCTAAAAAAATACTAACTTCTCTCAATTTTCCAGGTTCTTCTTCCGTGATGAACCTATGAACCTGGCAGTCAACCTCCTGGAATCTCCATCTAGTCGGTGTCTTGAGCTTGAGGAGTATGCAGCCAGCTCTCTGGACCAAGGAGTATCGTTGGCAGCCGTGGACGATAACGGCGAGTTTGTGGGACTCGTCATCAATGCACTTGTGTACAGAGATGTAAGTAGGTATTACCATAGTTAAGTAGTTTGTAAATTTTGAGTAGGAAAAATGTAATAATTCGTAACTTATGCATGATGGTAGCATTAGTAAATTGCGAATTTAATTAATATGTTAGGTAGGCTCAGGTACAACTCAGTTTCAATTTCAGTCATGATACTCGTATTTACTGTTTCCGGGAGCATTTTAGTTATGATTCTGCCAGTATAGCCTTTTCAAATTCAAATCATTTATTGTGGATCATAAGTACAGATGAGATGGTGTGTTGGTAACATGTAAATCTGCTATGCCTCACCGTTTATATTTTATGGCCCTCAATTGAAATCTTAACTCTTGATGTTTTTATTTCCTGATAATTACAACCTTGGAGTCTTTCAAGTCAAGAGTGAATAGGTTACATCTAGGCAACCGTTCTTCAGCATCCAGGTCCACTAACAGGCAATGGTGAAAATTATGGTCAAACTCGAGTCTATAGTAAAAAAACAAACCTTGACGGTCCTCCAGTTTTTCTTTATGGAGTATAACCTACTCAATATGGCACAATAAGAACGTGTAGAGGATAATAATGGCATTGAACTTCCGTGCAGGTGTTGATTACATGTTACGGAACAATCTGGTTTCAATTAAATAAGTAGCGTGCATTAACAATCACTTTGACACATTATTGTTTTTTATGAGGCCTTTGATAGTTGACAAAACTGAAAAAAAATGGTCGTCGCTATCGACAAAACTACAATTACGTTTCGACGATAGCCACGAGATTTTTTTTTATTTTCTTTTTTCTTCTGAAAAAACTCACCCCCTTTTGGTAGTGACATCGCTACGATGGTGAGATTTGTCTGACGCTGACTGTACCTACTTTATTTTGGTGTGCATGTGCGGTAAAATCCTAATCCTATTTGCTCCATGTAAAATACTGATATCCAGCTGAATCTGGTTTGACTGGAAGCCGACCCCAATATAGTTGGGAAAAAGGCTAGGCAGATGATGATGATGATGATGTGCGGTGAAATCCTAGCGCTCTTTGAGTTCTCTGGACGAGGCTTGATTAGACAGTTCTGTAACAATGGTGAATTAAGAAAAAGATAATGGCGCAAAATCTTGTTTATTTTCCAACGCGTTGTCATAATAACAACGCGTTGGCGTTATGACCTAAGTCCATCTTTTGAGAGCCTATTTTCCCAAAAATTAACGTTGCGTAGTTAAATCCTTCATATCGACGGATCCTGCGTATACAAATGCAAAAAAAAAAGATTACATAAATGAACCATTGCTATGATAACGCACATACACATGCAATCTATTAGCAGTGCATATAGCAAACTTGTGCTATATAGACTCTGCTTCAAATTGACGCATGCGTGGTGGGTCCCTGATTTCAGTCGTCGCTTCGCAGCCGTAGATTTCCCGTCACTCTGTCGGGGGACCGGCGGGGCTACAGACGCGCCCGCCTGACCGCCGTCAGAACATAAACACTAGACTTACTATAGGTAACACAGACATAGGGTATGGACTGTCCTTTTCCAGGTTTAAAGTAAATACTGAGGGAGAGAGTCGGTTAACCAGTACACTGGTAGTTGTATTTGAATCTTTTTCTATGGTTCTGTTTTTCTAAAAGTTTATCATAGGTATTTCTCAGTCTATTCTCTATGTCTACGGTTGGAAAATTGTTCTTTAGGTACAAATTAAAAAAAAAAATAAGTGAATCAAATAAGGATATAATAAATAAGGATATCTTCTGAATATAAAGTTTTTTTCACACTACTTGCTCGTAAATGTCATATTATACGTCAGGCAAACCTACTGTAAAGCATGACATTATTCCCCCTCGCTTGAGCCGGGAATAATATATGTACTGAATTTCATTATTCCCGAGGGAATAATGTGATTTGAATTTGGAACCTCAAAGAAAACCGTATGAAAACTTTCACCAAGGAGTCATATCAGTAATGGCGGCCGCTGGCAGCAACAGCTGATCGCTTACAGTGGTGCCAACTTCACGTTCGAAGGTTGTCGTACCACATCAAATTTCAAAAATCGAATTTATTTCCTCGCAGTAGGTGTGAAAACCAGAGTACGCTTCTCGGGAGTAAAGATGCCTTGTCTTGGGCTGACTTGAATCCCTCGCTACACTAAGGATTCTTAACTTAATTCCCTCGTTTCACTCGGGAATTAACACTTGAACCTCCTCGCTGCGCTACGGAGGTTCACCCCAGAATCCTTAGTGTCGTTTCGGGATTCAATACGCCCGTGACGTAAGGCAATGCTTTACTCCCTTGGTGCGTAATCTACTATTTCACACTACTTGCTCGTAAATGTCATATTATACGTCAGGCAAACCTACTGTAAAGCGTGACATTATTCCCCCTCGCTCGAGCCGGGAATAATATATGTACTGAATTTCATTATTCCCGTGGGAATAATGTGATTTGAATTTGGAAACTCAAAGAAAACCGTATGAAAACTTTCACCAAGGAGTCGTATCAGTAATGGCGGCCGCTGGCAGCAACAGCTGATCGTTTACAGTGGTGCCAACTTCACGTTCCAAGGTTGTCGTACCACATCAAATTTCAAAATTCGAATTTATTTCCTCGCAGTAGGTGTGAAAAGCAGAGTACGCTCCTCGGGAGTAAAGCTGCCTTGTCTTGGGCTGACTTGAATCCCTCGCTACACTAAGGATTCTTAACTTAATTCCCTCGTTTCACTCGGGAATTAACACTTGAACCTCCTCGCTGCGCTACGGAGGTTCACCCCAGAATCCTTAGTGTAGTTTCGGGATTCAATACGCCCGTGACGTAAGGCAATGCTTTACTCCCTTGGTGCGTAATCTACTATTTCCCCGTTTTTGAGATTTATTTTTTCCCACGTTTTTATACACTCACTTTTCTTGTTTTTTGTTAATTTGTTTGTTTCTTTGTTTGTTGTTCCGGTTGGACTTTTGTAACTCAATTTTGAGGCACTTCCCGATAAGCTAGCAGGCTGAAATTTTGAACACGCTATGAGTTCTGATGACAATACATGACTAGCTAAGAAACTTCATAAAAAAATCCAATATGGCCGCCTCCCCAAGATGGTGGACTGGCTGTTTGAAATCCCCCCCCCCCATGATATAGGTATCAAATTAAAAGGTTTGCTGTCAGGAATACGAAAAACAAAATCACGTGACTTAAATCCAATATGAAGGACATTCAAGATGGCAGACAGGCTATTTGAAATACATGCCCATGATAAAGGTATTAAACGAAAGGGTTTGCTGTCAGGACGAAAAAAATAGTCAAATACCTTACATCCAATATGGCGGACAGGCTTTGAGGCACTTTCCGATAAGCTAGCATGCTGAAATTTTCAAGGTAGCTTCAAACCCCATGAACAAAGATAAAAAAAAATTATTGATTTTTAAAAATCCAAATCCCACGTTATTAATAGTACATTATGATACAAGTGCGGTAAGTTGATCATTACAGCCGAGGCGATATTGCTCGCACGAGCCCGTAGGGCGAGTGCTATAAGAAAAAATTATCAAACCGCACGTATATCATACGACGTTTTATAACACATTTGTGAGGAAAGAAATAAAACTCGGACTTTACTTTACGAATAAATTCATTATTACTTGACATCTATATTAATAATTTTGTGCAGGTCTATGGTAGACTCGACCGAAAGCTAACCTGAATAATAAAACATTAAAAAATAGAGATTTCGAGTCGACAACATATATCCGCAAAATTCGGGTTGAGGAGTATTTTGTAAAGTGTAATAGCTTTTTTACAAGACAGATCGCAGCCGCCATTTTTGACATCGGTTACCAAGTTGAGAAGTTCGCGCATCAACGTCTTTTGTTTATGGCAAAGACACAAAAACAGCCAGTATTACTAATAAAGTAAATTAATACTTTTGTATTTTTTTACGGATACACGATACGAAATGGTTGTAATTAAATGTAAAAATTAATTAAATTAAAGAATTAAATGTTTTTTTTATTAAATTTTATCTCTCAAAGTTAATTTTATTCATAAAATGTTGACCACTTTTCTGACATAAAAACTCTTTGCTAAGATTTAAAAAAGTACCGTTCGTTTTAGACGGAACATCTTGATGCGTTTTACATTACCGCACTAGTGCGTAATAAGGTACATTACAATACTGATAGTGGTGCAGTAAAAGACCTTTTACGAGCAAATGTGTTACCGTGTCGTATTTGTGAAAAATCTAACTCCCACGTTTTTTAATGTCCTAAAAATAAGAAAATAACCCTACGAGGCTGAGAGAGGGCACTCAAAACGTGGGGGCGTATGTTTACAAGTTACACACACGATCTAAACACGTCATGTAAATAGATCCCATAAGTAATCCCTTAAATAATATACCTACGCCCCCACGTTTTGAGTGGCCCCTCTCTCAGCCCCGTAGGGTTATTTTCTTACTTTTAGGACATTTAAAAACGTGGGATTTGGATTTTTCACAAATACGACACGGTAAGCACGCCTAATTAAAAAACAACATCAATGTGTAATCATCATTTAATTTTGAAACAAGCTGCTTTTCAAACTACTTGAAGAAAATACGTTAATTATTTACCTAGTAAAATACCAAGAAAATTTAATGTATTCCTTTCAATTCTAGTTCCCATGGCAATAAATCTTCTTGTATCAAGGACTGTTTGAAATCTCTTCAATTTTCAACTTAATGTCAATACAATTAAAACTGACTCAAGGGCGATAATGAAAGGGTTCCAGTTCCACTTGACGGGTCGATGTGCTCTAGTGATCAGGACATTAGAATCAATTCACAATAATCTTAGCAAAACCACCATCACTTAAAAATGCGGAAACTGTCCTTTTACAATCGATTTAAGAAGACAAGGACAGAATTAGTTAATCTGATTTGCAAGCTTAGTGCCGCTGTCAAAAAATATTGATTGATTTGCACGATACGATGACTCGAATAAGTCCTATAAGCAAAGATTAGGTCTTATTATAAGGTTGATCGAACTAGTGATAATTTTTTTAAGGCAGTTTTTCGTTTTAAAAAAATCTTCAAACTAAAGTGACAGTAGTTCGGCTCATAATATTTCTGAAATCAAATGGTTTTGTTTTCACGGACATGAGGCCTATGTCCTCGCAGTTGAAACTGTCTAAGCTGATTCAGTTTATACAACTTTACACAACTATATTTATGTTCACAATAAAATCATTTCACTTCCCATATATTGAGGAGCTCGTGGCTAAATAATTACAGCCGCACAGGTCGATCTTCCGGGTTAAGCCGCGCTTGCCGAGGTTGGTCTGTGGATGGGTGACCATCTGTTATAGCGAGTTTCCTCCGTGCCTCGGAAAGCACGTAAAGCCGTTGGTCCCGGCTTTTATTTGTAGATCTTTGACAGTCGTTACTGTTAGTCAGAAGCTCTAAAGTCTGACAACCAGTCTTACCATGGGGTATGGTATTGCCCAGTTACTGGGTTGTGGAGGTCCGACAGGCAGTCGCTCCATGTAAAATACTGATATCCAGGTGAATCTGGTTTGACTGGAAGCCGACCCCAATATAGTTGGGAAAAGGCTAGGCAGATTATGATATTGTGAACCGTACTAATGTCACAAAAGAGTTTCATAAGTTCGGTGATTTCTATCATCCCAACGACTGCCACAAAAAGTTGATAGTGCAGTGCGGAGATCGTCCTGAGACATCCGTTGCCGTGGGCGTCTCCCACTACGGCTGGGTCGTGAGGTGGACGCTGTTCTCTCCCTCACGCTTTCCGCTTCCTCCTTCGCTAACGTGACTGCTTCGCAGAAGGAGGTGACCCCACTCCCTCTCCCACTCCGTCTCGCCATACAGCATGTTCCCAATATATACTGGGCGCGAACAGAAACTTATTTTACGACATAAATTGGGCAAGTGCCTTAAAAACGAATCGAGCTCATGCCGCACCGCCATCCTCGCTTTGCCTATTTTTCATAACACATAATTGTCTATTTTACAGGCCGAAGAATCAGACAAAACAGAAGAATGCCCTCATCAGAAATTCAGACGGATCCTCCGGTTGCTATCGCACTTAAACAATGAGGCTAAGATTTGGGAGAAAGTACCTGCCAGTGAAAATGCGTTGATGGAACTCAGGATCGCGTCCACACACCCTGACTGGAGGGGACGGCGGATCATGAAGGTGCTGGCTGAGGAATCAGAGTGAGTACTTGCTTTTTATTTTCCTGATGTTTACTCTTATTCTCCTAGTAGATAAATATATATTTAAGAAGGAAAAGCTTCTCGGGGTTCAAGGGGGGGGGCCTTGTTAACTAAATCTATGAGCATAGGGGAGCTAAAACTAATTAAATCAACACTACTCATTGACTGTCCTTTACATATTAACATAAATATGTAAGGTAGAAACAGCCAACACCTATGTATATTTTTTTATTAGCCATTTCTGTTTCACTGCTGGCCAAGGCCTCCACCACATATCATTTTATTTGGCAATAGGCTCGCGTTTTTCCACTATCTCGTCTGATAGTAAGCGATGATATGGTCGACGGTGAAACACGCTTGCCTAGAAGTAACCTATTCATCTGCTTAGCTTTTTTCCAACTATATTGGGGTCGGCTTCCAGTCAAACCAGATTCAGCTGGATATCAGTATTTTACATGGAGTGACTGCCTGTCGGATCTCCACAACCCAGTAACTGGGTAATACGATACCCAATGGAAAGACTGGTTGTCAGACTTTAGAGCTTCTGACTAACAGTAACGACTGCCAAAGATCTACAAATGACAGCCGGAACCAACGGCTTTACGCGCTATTCGAGGCATGGAGGAAACTCGCTATGACGGATGGTCACCCATCCACAGACCAACCTTGACAAGCGTGGCTTAACACGGAAGATGGCATGTAAGGCTGTAATTATTTAGCCACGAGCTCCTCAGAAGTAACCTATTCCTCCTATAGCTTGTGAATTGCCATACCTTTCGCATAATTATGTTAAAAATAGCTTTCTTTGATATTAAAGTTATTTTCACTTCATAACTTTGAAGTTATCAAATATTATGACGCCTACGCACGATGAATTCTAAAATTAACATTTCAAAAGAATGTTCCATTATATTCGGTTAAACTTTTTCAAAATTCTTGAAATTGCTGCCAATCTTATTGTACTGTAATATAGTTACATCAACGCATTTCAATCTGAACCCGTTTAAATTCTGACATTGAACTTCAAGTCAAAATTGGGTCTTAGTGTCTAAACACACTATGCCGAACGTACGCGACCGAAGTTCCGCGGCTGATTTTACGTTCCAACGTATTCGGCTGATATGACACACCATAAGTGCCGAACTTACACGGCAGTAATTCAGTTGCGCAATTTTGTGTGTATATTCAGTGTTTCGAGCGCTGTCGTGGCGTCGTGTCGTGTTATCTAAACAGCCGGACAGAAAAATGCAAAATAAAGTGATCCTGTTAGGGTTCCGTTATTACTTTTGAGGTGCGACCGAATTTCCGCTGAACTTACACACGACTGAAGTTCGGCTGTACGCTATAACGCAACGTAATTTCGGCATAATGTGTCACCAGTAATTCAAATAGCATTGCAGGTGTAATCATGCCGAACTTCTGTCGCGTATCCTCGGCATAGTGTGTTTAGACACTAACTTGTAGCTCCGCGTTTTCAACTTAGGTAATGACACTAATCCCATCTGTAACAGACAGCTTATCAAAACAAACAGAAACAATTTAATTCAGTTATGAAAACATGTCACTTAATGTTAGCTTCAGAAGAACTTGCTTCGGAATTGTTTGTAATATTCCTCGCTAGAAATTTGTAAGTAGGTGAACAAACTGTTTCAACTTTGGGCTTGTTATTCTCAAGTTGATTGGCTTGGAGCAAGGGAACTTAAAATCAATTGAAACTTTCGAGTTGGTTCGTCTGAAGTGTGTTGTTCTTTGTCATTCTTGTTGTCATTAAACACAACACTGCCTTTGTGTATTTCAGGAAAAATCTTAACAATATAAAGTCTGTTATAAACCAAAGGGCAAGGGATATAATTTATAATCACGTGGGTTAACCATCCATATCCTTCCATTTAAGGGGTGTTTAAACCATATGCCATATGATAGCCAATGAACCAATGATTATAATTTGGTTACGATTAAATTTTTCAATACAGTCCTTCCTCAATGCTTTCAGTGGAGTGGCTATGCTGATCCCTGTTATTAACTTACAATTATTCGCATACGACTTAAAAAAAACTGCATAAATACAAGAATGCACTATGATTAATGTTTTATACGATTTTTTAATGATTGTATCGTAAACCGAACTGATTATATTTTTTGTTCCTCTATTTTTTATTATCACTATGTCAATATAGCCTTGACCGACAGTCATAATTTTAGAACTCAAGGACGATTATAAATAATTTCGTCTACCTAATGAACTTAAACTGAATTAAAAGTAGATCAAACAGGTTAGGAATTAGTAGTTATCAAGTAGGTTAAATAGGTTTATTTGCGGAGATTGCCCAATTATGTATCCCCACAAAATCACTCATAAGGCCAGATTTTCAGGTGTTATAATAATAATCATAATAATAATAATCAGTTTATTTCAGGTATTAACCCATAGCAATTACATTACAATAATGCACACAATAAAAATCAATAAAAATCAACACAAATCATAACACAATCACAAAATTAAATCAGTAGGTATACAAATTTAAATTAAAATTAGAATCAAAATTAATATAGAGCGAAATTAAAATTAAATTATAATATAAAAACACAATTGAAATCAAAAATTAAAAAAAAAAAATTAAAAACTATAAAATAAACAATATCAAAAATAAATAACAATCATAAATTAGAACCACAGTTTTAACACGAGATCAACACATTCGAGATCAACACTTATAAAGCAAATCTCACAACATAAGGTTCATTAATTCAGGTCTTAATAGGTACACGCAATTAAATACTTCAGTTACTAAGAGATTTTCACATGCACACAGTCGAGCTTGAAAAGACGCCCTGAGTCTCCTCATCAGCCCGTAAAAATCAGCAACTCTGCTGTCAACAAACATGCCAGTCGCACTACACCGCCAGGGTAACTTTAGAATAGCTCTAAAGGCGTTATTATATTGTACACGAAGAGTGTTGTAAGCAAACTTCGTGTACCTGTACCAGAGTTGACTGGTGTAGAACGACTGACAGTAAGCCGTAAACAGAGTTACTTTGACTTGGTTAGAACAGTAAGAAAAGCGTCTAGCCAACATGTTACTACGACATGCGATACTGCGCCTCTGTCGTTCCAGATCAGCATCGTCTGATAGATCATCCCTAATTATATGACCAAGATATTTAAATTTGTTAACAATGTTCAGGGCAGTTCCACACAAGTTAATTGGTAAGATGTTATCAGGACCTTTACCACATCTGAATATCATAACCTCTGATTTTTTGACGTTATAGGTCAGAAAATGTTCCGCAGCATATTTCTCACAAATCGCAACAAGTTTCCTTAAGCCATTGGCTGAGGGACTAAGCAGAACCATGTCGTCCGCATAACTGAGATTATTCACAGAAACATCACCGATACGACAACCGGCTCGGGTTCTGCTCAGTTCCTCAATCAACTGGTTAGTATACATATTGAATAAAATCGGTGAAGTGAGACCACCCTGCCTCACGCCACACGTCAATCTATACGTATCCGAGAGGGCATTATTCCACTTCACTTGATTACATTGATTTGCATACCAATATTCCAGAAGGTCTACAATTCTTGATGGCACTTTAGAAACTGGATTTCTTAATTTATCCCATAATAATCTGTAATTATGCTTACCTTTTCTTATTTTATGAAATAACATCAATGAGTCCGCCCAAGACGGAACCAGAAGGACTGTCAGAGTCGTACTGAATAATATTCACTGTGTTCCTTCAATAGCCCTTTACTTTCCGGGGTCAACGTGATAGACAGTCCCGCGCCCCCTTCGAGGGCGAAAGCCTGCCCCTCGTTAGATTCCGAATGGTTCAGTCAGACGGCGAGTCACCCGTGACTCGCCGTTCGCATGCTCGCGCTTGCCGCGTCCACCTACCCTAAACTATAAATACGACATTTATGAACCGATTAAAAACACTAGAGTATTAAAAATATTTTGTGGTTCAATTTTGTCATACAAATAAAAGACCTAACCTAAACATTTCCGCATCGCGCATTACAAACAACTATCTATTTATTTATTCTAGAACAAAAATAGTCTCAAACTGTTATTATATCAGAGTAACGTTATTATATTCATAACCTGCATTTTTTTATAGACAATCTTGTTAAATTAAGCGTGCTGAACAAAAAATACGATTAAATATCTAACTTAACATCTAGACTAAAAGAACTAGATTCAGTATGAAACACATGACACCTCAAGGTCTCCTTTTGAAAATGAATGCTTCATTGTTTGTTACTTCCAAAGGCACCTAAGGACAGGTACGGAAACAGCGCCAACAGGACGCCATTTTGTTAATGGCCGCTTGCAAATGGCGTCCTGTTGGCGCTTGCGCTACGTTAGTGTTGTGTCAAGTTTACCGTAAGGATGTGTGTCCCCATTTCTCCTTGGTCCCCGTCTTATACACTGTTCTATCTGGCCAAACGCCTGTCGGGGTCGCCTGACTGTCTAAGCAGGATTTTGTAGCTCTAGAATACAGAAAAAAAAACTGTTTTCACACTACTTGCTCGTAAATGTCATATTATATGTCAGGCAAACCTACTGTAAAGCATGACATTATTCCCACTCGCTCGAGCCGGGCAATAATATGTGTACTGAATTTCATTATTCCCGTGGGAATAATGTGATTTGAATTTGGAACCTCAAAGAAAACCGTATGCCAACTTTCACCAAGGAGTCGTATCAGTAATGGCGGCCGCTGGCCGCAACAGCTGATCGCTTACAGTGGTGCCAACTTCACGTTCGAAGGTTGTCGTACCACATCAAATTTCGAATTTATTTCCTCGCAGTAGGTGTGAAAAGCAGAGTACGCTCCTCGAGAGTAAAGCTGCCTTGTCTTGGGCTAACTTGAATCCCTCGCTACACTAAGGATTCTTAACTTAATTCCCTCGTTTCACTCGGGAATTAACACTTGTACCTCCTCGCTGCGCTACGGAGGTTCACCCCCAGAATCCTTAGTGTCGCTTCGGGATTCAATACGCCCGTGACGTAAGGCAATGCTTTACTCCCTTGGTGCGTAATCTACTATTAGGTACTTCAGATTTACGGAATCCATACTATGTTAGAACAAAAGACAATCGAAGGAATAGAGCGGTTACAGTTAATTAGAGTCTGATAAGACCTCCGGAACTTAAGGCTCGAGGACGTATTTGATGACTTTACCAACAAAAAAAAATCAAGGGTTCCTTGGTTCCTCCTAAGAGTCTGGGTTCCTGCCCTGTGAATAATAATGGGCTGACTATTTCCCTTTGCTACATGGGAGAAACTAAAATATAACTTGAGAAATGTACCATTAGCCCTTTAGTTACAAGTCTCCCGTCAAGATCACCAATTACCTGAAGAAGTAAGCTAGCAGTGGCTCGATACTCGTAACAAAACATCCTACGCCGCGCCGTTGCTTCGGTAAGACCTGTGTAGGCTTAAATGATGATGATTAGGAACACCTCTGCATAGGCCTTTGGGTATTACAGAGGTCAGGATATGTGTATATATTTACCCAAACCGGAACGGAACCTGTATCTTAGTGACACAATAGAATCACGATAACAACTGGTCACTCGCAAACTGCACGATTTCTCGTAGCAGGTATCCTTAAGTGATTGAACTGCTGTTTTTCTTTGAACAAAAAAAATATTACTTAGATTGATTGATAACAAACCGGAACTCACACTTAATTTAGTTTTAAGTAGAAAAAAAAAATATCAAATCTCATTTAATTTAGTTCATTAAATAAAAAAGCATGTCGAATTGAGAACCTCCTACTTTTTATTTGTCAGTTAAAAAGAAAATTAAGACTACGACGAGGAGCTCTGGTTGCAAGCGCTTCCACTGATTATCATGCTTACTGAAGTCTTCTACAGCCGACAAAAGAGACAAGTTTCCAAGCAGCTATTTTTAAACGGTTTTCTTTGACCAGGTTGATTTTATTTATTTGTTTTAAAATCAATGAATGACTCCTTCCACCTAGGGCAGGACGAGAGGGACTGTCAGACTGACTAAAAACCATGCGTCTTTCAATAGTTCTTTACATTCTGGGGCCACGGTCACCCCGGCAGACTTTGGCCCTCTAAGGGCTCTGTCATGTTGCTGACAGCTCTTAAAGGTTCGTGTGGAACACGACGCGCGCTCAACCCGAGCTTGTTCCATGATCAGACAGCAAGTCGCCCAGTACAATGATTAAGTACCGACAACAAGAAATTCCTCAAGCAAAATGCAGCTTATTATAGTAGAAAAAGAATGCGCATCAAAGTCAAGATAACAACATCATAATTACGAATACAAAGAATCTATCTGTCACAGACACATCGTATGTAATGGAATTGTTATTGTACGCGTATATAAAGACGTTACATAATTGAAGTGACTGTAATTGCGTAATTTTTGTAGGTAATTGCCCTAGGTACCTGAACTTCTGTTACATAATTGAAAACATCTTAATCATTATCATTAACTTAAACGAATGGAAAATTGTTGGACTTGGGCACTAAATATTGGTTGGTTAAGTTTTACAGGTACATGTTTGTCCATATTAATCACATTTGTCCAATCGTTAAAAATGTATAGGATTTCTTTTCTTAACTTCTGTAAAAAAACAGCTGTAAGGTCCTCATTCCTGTATACCTACAGCTGCTGCCGTTTACTTTTAACACATTTGTGTTAAAAGTGTGAAAAAAAAATATAAAAATACTTAAAAATATTTCGGGCTGTGATGTGACCCATTACTTGTTGGATTGGTCATCTAAATACAGTGAAAAATCATCAAATAACTCCCCCAGCCCTGCGGCCGTATTATGACGCCTTAAAACCAGGCTTATTCCAGTGAGTGAAAGAGATAGAGCAAAACAAGTTGTCTAGCGCCATCTCAATCACTCATTGTAACAAGCCTGGTTTTAAGACGTCATAATACGGCCCCTGGTCAGGTCGGAAGGAGTTATAAAATTGATTATTTATTTTTAGTTATTTAATTGCGACCGCAGAAGAGACTGTCAGACTTGGTTTTATTAAAAACCACCATGTTCCTTATGTTACTCTTCGCGTTCCAGGATGCCGTAATGTCTTCAGGTACTTCTGTGATCTAACGTTTACAATTGTAACGTATTGTCTACGTTACAATCATAAAGCTACAAGTAAGCCCTATGTCAGAAAAATAAACAGACTGAGAATTACACAATAGAATAAAATATTTAATTAAATCACATAATTAATGATGTGGAACTAATAAAACTATTACAAAAAATAATGTCTCTTCAATAAACGGCAATTAATTTTAATTATTCGTTATAGAAATGCATTTAAAATCTAATGCCTTCCGGCAGTATCCATTTAAGCATTTTGAATCAATTCATCAAGATATATCGCTCACCACGTGCACATAAATAAATAACGAAATAAATTAAATTTTATTTATCTATGCTATCCTTCATTTAGTAAATAGACACGTGGAGAATAAAATGTATCTATTTAAATGATAATTTGCATAAAATCTAGATAAAAGTTAAGTAGGTAAGCAAATGTTAAATTTATTTTTCTACCCAATTTAGGCTAGATTACTAACTAAAGACAACTTTAAACGAACTGTTCTATAACTATAGCTAGTTTTTTTTCTTTACTATTTTCAAAACATGTCTTATTTCTGGATTTTATTGAAATCAATTAAAATTGTATTTAAGGATTCACAAATTCGCACCAAAATGCTATAAGACGTATATTCGTGACGTCATTGCACTTCTATGAATTTCAATATTAAGTAATAAATTAAAGAAGTACCTATTTAAAGTGATATTTCTAATGTTCATTGACATCAGTCCAACAATTTCGGAGGTGTATTTAATCACAATCACCGTGCCACGAGGAGGTATTCCTCGTAGCGCTCCCGTTTTGAAACGCTCCCATCTAAGCGCTCCCGTTTTGTTCCTCCAAGCGCTCCCAAAAGGAGCGCTTCGAGGAACGATTAAAAATATTAAAATTTATTTCCTCGAAGCGCTCCCACGATTAAAAATAGGGAAAAGCATGAAGTTAACGTAATGAAATATATCGATAATTTTTAAAAGCTCATGTGTGCATCATCGACATCGAAGTTGCTTAACTAAATTACGAAATTGAGAGAATAATATCTTTTTGCTTTCGGCACTCTTATGTGTATACAAGGACCAATGTTATTCGGGCACGCCGCAATAGCAGCGGTAATAGAATAGAAAAGAATAGAATACTCTTTATTATGTACACCATACAATTACAGGATACATCCAATCATCAATCTTCTTAATATATATATAAAACAAAGAGGGGTTTTTTATAACATTTATAACTCGAGATCTGCTGAACCAATATTCATGGTTATTGATTTGTTGGATTTGTCTCCGCCCCGAATAGCATAATAAATCTTAAAAAAAAGAAATCAGTTTCCGAAAATAATAGAAGATCATGAAGAGGGTTTTCATACAGGATCACGAAGAAGGTTTTAGTACCGAGATTTAATGAGGGATCTGAACAAAAAGTACTAGGAGAACATAATTATGAAGAAGGTATTCATACAGGAGCACGAAGAAGGTTTCAGTACCGAAATTGAATGAGGGATCTGAACAAAAAGTACTAGGAGAACAGAATCATGAAGAAGGTTATAGTACCGAGATTTAATGAGGGATCTGAACAAAAAGTACTAGGAGAACATAATCATGAAGAAGGTATTCATACAGGATCACGAAGAAGGTTTTAGTACCGAAATTGAATGAGGGATCTGAACAAAAAGTACTAGGAGAACAGAATCATGAAGAAGGTGTTCATACAGGATCACGACCTAGTTATTATCGATAATTTCAGTTAGTATAGTCCCATCTCTATCCGAAAGTTAATCATGGGAGCGCTTTGAGGAAATAAATTTTAATATTTTTAATCGTTCCTCTAAGCGCTCCTTTTTGGGAGCGCTTGGAGGAACAAAACCGGAGCGCTTAGATGGGAGCGTTTCAAAACGGGAGCGCTACGAGGAATACCTCGCCACGAGATTGTAAGTAATAATTATTAGACAGTTTCTTTATAGCCTTAACTATTATCGCTAGATTGTTAATAAGTAAGTATGGAGCCATAGGGTACTATAGCTAGATTGTTTATAAGTAAGTATAGGAAGTATTTTAGCACTTACTAATACGAAGGTTATTATCTGCGACAAGATAACTTGTTCCTCATTCTTGTCTCATATTTTCAAAGGACTAGCAAATGAATGATTTATTGATGTACCTATTTAATATAAACAAATAATATGCAGATTTATTAGGTCGGTAAGTCATTCAATCATAATAAATTACTTTTGGGACCCCACATGATGGGAGAACAACCTGACAAAGATTAAGATTGAGACAAAATTTGTAATCAAAATCATTTTACTCTGCTTCAGGAAAAGATTACTGAGAATACTAGGTGTTTACGTAATAGCCTTAAGCTACTGTGAACCTGGAACGTAAAGGCAATTGAAAGAATAGATTGGATTTTTGTCTATTGAGTCTGACAGTCCTTGCTTACGCTCAAAAAAAGGAATCACCTGGTGTGCTATTGACGACCTCGACGAGCTCGTCGACTGTAAAAGATTTTCAACATTATAAAGTTCAGTAACATTCTGATTCATCATTATCACAGTTAAATATGAATCATAATATATATTACAAAGCCTACCTGTATTACCAGGATATAGTCTATCAATAGTAGACAAATTATCAGATTGACCCCGAGGCACTAAATTAATCTTGTCTAAGCGTATGCTCTGATTAAGATATAATATTTATTTACATTCTCGCTTACAGCCCAATTAAGCAATTTACTTGCATTTACATACTTATTATATTTAAACTTTACTATGTATATAGCTGGTAGGTATCAAGGATTAAGGACTGCGTGCAAAAATATGTAAGTAGATAATTACCTAGATAATAATTTTGTGTTAAAAGATTTTTTACCTCATAATCAGAAAATAACTGACGCAAACAGAAGCTAACAGTTTACTTTTTCATTTGAAAATGAAAAAGTAAAGTACCTACAGTAATATTTTGAAACATTACCCTCTTATTTAGAGTCATAACAGGCATTTATTTGAGCATAATCTTTTAAAACCCCAAAAGAGATACAATTTAATTTACAAACTATAAATAAAAACCTACTAATAATATTTACAAGGAAAAATAATAGTAAATAAATAAAAAAGAAAAAACATTCATAGGGCGTCGAAGAATACGAAGAAAAAAAAAACCAAAAAGATAAACCCAAACTTTAATAATGTTAACAAATACAAGGAAAATCCCTCTTATTTAATTATTCTCCTGTAGGTAATCTAAATAGTACCAACTAATCCAAAGTCATCAGAAAAAAAAAATGCATTATAAGAAAAAAAATACTTCCTCGTATGTTATAATTATGTAGGAAAATAAGCAACACGTGTAAGTAGAGTAATAAACTGTAGAAATCTAATTTCTTGTAAAGCTCGGATCACACTGAGGCGGATCCCTTGCGGGACAAAATAATAATGCGGGACGGATTACATTTTAATTAATAAGTGGGATGCGATACGCAACTTTTGAATGATAAAATCTGCTTCGTGTCAGAGCTTAATGAATGGTCATTCTAGAGTTTTCTTACTGCATAGATGCGTCTTCAGATTGTGGAACAAATAAAAAATGCGGAATGCTGCGTACATATCTAAACATCTGCAGTGTAAACAATAACAATGTGTACCCGTGTATTGTGCAATTGTTACAGCATCACAAGGACGGTTCAGTCACGAGACAAGTTAATTTGTTATTAATATGACGTTCTCATGCACTATTATTTATGGGAGTTAAAAAACTATGCTGATTTCCAAGACAGATGTTCAATTTTTCTGTCATCTATTTTTTTATTTATCAAATTATATCCTGGCTAAATTAGGATATACCTCTGGTGGTACATTAAGTACATTTTAAAATGTTCATAACAATATTTAATTTGGTTCAAATTGACGGAGCAATTGAAATTAATAGGACGTTATGGCTACTTATGATTTGAGTGTACAATATAATTAATCATACTCAATGGTATAAACAAATCAGTTTATTAGTAATTAATAATCATTATACTGTCTAGTCTAAATCGCTCTCAAACATGAAGACCCGAGTTCGATTCTCAGTCAGGCTATTTGGGTTCTCCATTACGAATTTCTGGATAGCAGCCATGGATTCCAGATTTATGTAGATACCATTGATGGCAAAAAAGGCTAGCCCTTTAATGGGACCTACAATGACCTACATGGAACTTGTATTACTAGCGAACTTGTAGAGAATCTCACGAATATCGATCGCCAGGTTTGCCTAATCAAAGGGCACAAAAGACATTTGGTTACATTTTCAGGAAAAACTGTAAGCTGACTGTTAAACAATTTGTTAATAGGCAAAAGGCATGTTTGTTGTTGAATTAAAATCATTTTAATCTCAAGTCTATTTACAAATAATTATCTACATACATGCAAGATTGCTTCCTTGACCGTTGAGTGATTAAAAAATGTTTTGTCGTATGCTTCTAGCAGGAAGACGCATAGCTATTAAATATGTCACGTAAGTGAAGTAAATTGCAAACACGATATCCTCTTGTGTCAACTGTTAGTAATGATGTGTGTTAAATCTTGGTCATTGTTAATTTGTTATGTGGGTGATGAATTGCACTGATAAGCTTGTGTTATGCATTCTATGTCACTATACCTTTGTAGATATCATAAAATGATCAATAAGTATAATAAAATGATGAATTGAGAAATAATTGTTTCAACATTTCTGGATATAACATCTACCTACATTTATTAAAGTGACGCAAAGTAATAGTCACTGCAATTATACTTGTACTTTGAAAAAGTCCAGATAGGTAACAAAATTAATTCCGTTTTTTACCACATGACAAAAGGATATTTGTACAGCGATAACCTTTTTGCAAAGACCACTCATTTACAAAGACATTTTCAATGTTTCAGACGCATCGCAAAATTAAAAGGTGCGTGCGCCATCCGCATGGATGCTACATCGGCTTTCTCCGCCCGCGCAGCTGAGCGACTCGGCTACAGCAAGATCTACAGCATCAAGTACACTGACATCCCCGATGGACCACAGCCGAATCCACCCCATTTCCAGGCTTGTGTTTATCTCAAGAAGTTTTAAGGTAAAGGCAAAATTTGATTTATACCAACAGTCTTTAGTGTTCCACTTAGGCAGAGCGATAGATTCCCTTTTGATCGTTGGGACAAAAGAAATGATGAATATTTTGATTAATGTGTCAATCAATTCCCACAAGTCTCGTCTCCACTTCGCTCGTATTTTGCTTTGTTAAGAAACGCGCATAACGATGGGAATAAATTAGTCGCCTCTATAATTTCCACCACGACATCTAAATATTATTTAAAATTTCATATCATTATGCAAATAATATTAGTTATAGTACACCTATAACTTTGTTTTACGCTTTACCAAGTATTAAATTCACAAACTATGATATTTTTTTTTTCTTTTTCAGAATCTCCAGAACACGCGCAAATAAAAATGACTTCTTCGAGTTTTGACGATCAAAAATAATATTCTCTAAAAAACTATACTAGTTGTACTACGCACGTTAGTCCTAGATTTTACTCAATACTAGGATTGTAGCAATTTACTCTAGTAGACTAGTGTAGCAAAGTATGTTTTAAGAAGTTATAAAACTGTATAATGTATTGTAATAAAATTGTACCTGGCAATTTTAAGGCTAATAATAGGACACAACTGAGCTGGACTCAAACTGACGGTAATCCCGTAATTGATATAATCCAATGCACGTTATACGACCCGCGGGACGTGGGGTGCGGGATTCGCCGCAGTGTGGTTGCAGCTTTACGATCACCGTAGGATTTTTCTATGATTACTTGCGAATTTACTATTTATTTGAAGGAAATGACATAAAATAATGCTTAAATCGCACAGAATTATTTTACTCCTTTTCTTTTTCTCTTAAAAATATCTCGCAGTAAACTAGTGATTGGTATTAAAAATGACAATTATTAATGTTGATCATAATTTTTTGTCGTTTTGTATTTTGTATATTAAATATTTAAACAGGCATTGCAGTGTTCTTCATTCCATAATTTAAAAAATAGGCTTAGTTTAGCGGTGCCTGATAAAATATAATAGCAACACTCGTTGTCAAAACATTGTTATAACCAAATGTGTAGGATTTTCTTCTCTTGTTTGTCTCTCTGGATACCTATCTATAATATTTGTAGTTCCTTTAAAACGTAGTATTAATATATTGTATTATCTGATTATTCAAATACACTGACTACTTACTTATTATTAAATTGCGAGACCTGTGGGTCTATGTCGGCCATTTCAAGCAATATTTCTAATGATTCACTTAGTGCACATAAAGCAACTTATTGGCAATAGATACGTCTATTATTCATTGACGAAGTGAATCATTAGGAATATTGCTAAGTGATCGTTTTAGAGCCGCTATTCAAGTCGTGGTGGTGAATACTGGAGTAGGCAAGTAAAGTTTGTTGTTTGTTGAACTGGATTTTGACTATATAAAATACAATATATAAGAGCACATCATAACGTAGATTTATAGCGCAATTATAATAACATAATGTATTAACTCTTTTCAAAGTGGCAACTAAAAGAAAATCTACCAAAGCGTTAAAAAAAAAAGAAAAAAAATCTTAACGTATCTTAGGTTTTCGAAAATATATTGTATTTTTCCCTGCACTCAGTTTTATAGAAATCAAAGAATCTCTCACAGCAGATCTGCTCAAACCAGTCACAATAAAATGTATTGTCAAATCAAATAAATTGTGATTTAGTCTCTAAGTATTGTAATTTTAATATCTCAATAAATGTGTAGAAATTATTTAGTTTGTTTTGCTTAAATTGCACTTACTCATGAAAGTATTTACTTTAGTCTTAGTACTATGACCAATTACAGTCAAGTGAAAAAAGAGGGTAGTTTGACTTGCCTTTTAGTGTATCTGGCTATATCATCGTAAATAGTGCTAGAATGGGGTAGCTTAATATGTTGAGCTACCCAATCTGTCGTTATTTATAAAAAAAAACAACTTTATCACCGTAGCACAAGGTTGGATTGAAAAAAAAAACACAAATTAGGCTGTAATTATTTATTGAAAAACAAGTTGACAGCCATTTTTTCGTTCAGGACCACACAGCAATTTAATTTTATACCGGTAACACTCGTTAAAACATGGTCAATATAGGAAACGTCCTTCATTTTTATTTATTTACAGAGGCAAGTAGGTACCTATAATTTCTAAATTTCTAGAGGGCTTAGAATTAATGTCAAATATAATACAGTTACAATACCTACTTTATACAATGCATTAAAAAAAACATCATGATCAAGAAAGTGTGCTCATTTTGCTTTTCTCATATGAACAGGAACATGAAAAAGCTCTGGCCAAATGAATTCCTACTTGTAAGTTAATTAATATTGTATTAGTTTGCGTCTTCCATATGTTGGGCAAAGGGATCTCTCCATAACTTCTAATTTTACGGATGTATTGTGTATGTGGCCTATGTGGTTGTGTGTCGTATATGTAATGTGGCCCACTGGTTGTTGAATTTATCCAGCTCTGTGTTATCCGCCTTCTTCCTCCAGTTCTGCCGTGGCTTTAGCGCGCCACATAAACTTTAAAATAGGTAGACTTTTTAAGGCGTTGCTCCCACACTGCAACATGGGTTCAACCAGCTCAGCCTGCCCATGGTGACAAGGAAGTCCTAGTTTTGACGTAGTAGCTCTACGACAAAATTAGGACTTCCAAAAGATGCTAGAAGTGGAAGCAATACTTCTAAAACAGACTATAAATAAAATTGTGATAGCATCTTATTAAATACGAGTACCTACTAATTGACATACTTACACTAACTTCGTCCAGTGCATGAACGCATGATCTTTTTCCTCTATTTCATTACATTATTAGGGGTTGAATTTTTCAAACACCTTCTTCTTCTGTTATAAAAATTAACATCCACATAGGCTAGGACTTAGTTTTTGAAATCTATTAGTATGCCAGATGTTAGCCCAATTCGTTTACTGGTAAAACCTGTAACTCAATAGTCAGTACTAGTTAACTATTTATTTTATAAGTACTGACCGATGGCTTCATTAAATCAACACAGTTTCTTTAATAGCAATTCTTTTAATTTTTATTTTCATCGAGGTGCCGGAGTACGTGGCGAAGCGTGGCATCAAGAAAAAAGCAGAGGGAACGTACCACATCAGAACTCTTACATCTAAAGATAAAGACAACACTATCGATTTTCTCAATAGGTAAAATCTGCAATAACCTGTTAAGAATGTAAAATTAAACTTGACAAAACTTGAAACTCATTTACACAAATACCCAGACCCGGAACTACAACCTACTTGTGCATCATACAAATATTTGTTCCGTTCGGGGATCGAATCCGCAACGCACTGGGCAGCAGTCAATCGCTCAGCTACTGCGCTAACCGTGGCGTGGCGTTTTGGCACTGATTGGTTCTAGGAATAGACAGATCGGAGCAATTCCTGAATACTCTTTAGAAAGAGATAAAGTGGTAAGAAAGGAAGCATGTCTTTCTTAGAAGAATAGATAAAGACAAGGTATAACCAATCTGTTCACTTATCCCTCTTACACTTCTGCCCGCTTTTAATTGACACGACATTGGCTAGGGATGGCTCAGTCTATTAGCCTAGTCTATGGGCATATAGCATCAATCAATCAACTCAGCCCACTGCTGGACGTGAGTCTTAATTTTCACACTGTTTTTGACGGCAAGCTTTTCTTTACGTAGAGTCTCGAAAATAGACTTGGCGATTATTTTCACGTTCTGAAATAGTAGTTATTATCCACATGTTCCTTATAAATTATCCTCCATCTTTGCTCATCAGAGACGATGGAGCTCTTCTCCTATCTCCTTTTGGGCTGGATGTCATACGCCTGTGACAACCCACCTACCTACCTAAGTAGTACTATTGACCTTTTAACCGCCAACGACGGATATATCCGACAGATATTTTCGGGCCCATTGCGTCAGTCGGATATAATGTTCTTTGAGTATTAAAATTTATAAAACATAATCTTCCAGGTTATTTTTCCGTGATGAGCCTATAAACAAGGCGGTGAAATTGCTAGAAGGTCCAAATGAACGATGTGTGGAACTAGAGGAGTATGTTATGAAAGTCATGGACGATGGAATATCAATAGCAGCTGTTGATGACAAAGACAAGCTGGTAGGAGTTATTATTAATGGACTTGTACGCAGGGTAAGTATAGATGCAACAGTTGAAAGAATGATAAAAGCGTTGGGTTCCAAAACGCAAAGGGCAATTGAAGGAATATGGTGGGATTTAATCAGTATGAGTCTGACCCTCAGGAGTTGGACAAGTACTTAATTAAATAGTTTTCCACACTAAAAAGATGAGGATCATCTATGGATTTCAATGCATATGCGACGTGTCGAAATAAATGAGTCGAATCGCCCGCGGGTCAATACACGGTTGAGCCCCTTGGAGAGTAGAAATCTGATAAAAATTAAATCAGTAATTTTCCACAGGGTGCTATTGAAAAAATCACAAATATTAAGTCCCCAAAGTTTAGATCCGTTCAACGCGTACTGGCACACTTAGACAAAGAATCTCGGCTCTGGGAAAAGTTACCAAAGAACTGTAATCTCGTTGTGGATCTAAAGATTGCATCTACAGATCCTGAGTGGAGAGAACGGAAAATAATGGAGGCGCTGGGCCGAGAGACAGAGTGAGTAAACCTATTGGATGGATATTTGTTACTCTTTCACACCAAAAATTGCGGAACGGATTTAGTCATGGCAGTTTTCTGTTCCATGAGGAAAGTGAATGCTGCTGATTCATCTTATCTAGGATCCGCTCCATTGTTGCTATGATCAAAATTCTGACAAGAGGACTTGGTTATTATAGTACAGCCTATAATGTGCCCACTGCAGCGAAGCCCTTCTCTCTGTAAGAGGAAGGGGGCCGTAATCCACCAAGTTTCTTAACGACATTTTTGTCAAAGTTTTGAGAGCAGTGACGATGAAATAAATTACACAAAGTAATAAGGCTAAAGGCTGGGTTCGCACCAAAGACTTCGTAGATCGGGGTCATTACCATTGAACCATTCCTAAGCCACAGATTTACTTATTAATTATCAATCTTAGTAATTAATGTTTCAGTCGCCTCGCAAAAAAACACGGTGCTTGTGCAATACGCATGGATGCGACTTCAATATTCTCAGCTAAGGTAGCCGAGCGACTTGACCACAAGAAGATTTACTGTGTTCTCTTCGATGATATTGTGGATGGACCACAACCATTACCACCGCATATTGAAGCTTGTGTCTATCTTAAAAAGTATTATTAACAGTCTGAAAGGCGAGGAGTGACGAAAAGTTGTAAGCATTTTAACAACGCTAACTTTTCTGCAGTGACGAAAACTGGGGTGTGCCAACCGTGCCCAGGCATACGGTGCGAACCCTGTAGGCACACAGAATTAGTCAGAACAGGACCACAATTGGCCAAAACAGGACCACATTTGGCCAGACCAGGACCACAATTGGCCAGACCATGACCACAATTGCAAACCAGGGCGCTATTAAAGAAGCTAGCACCGGCTACAGTAGAGTTATGGCCCTGCGTATTTAGCTTTCTGACGGCATACGGCAGGCTATTTCTCTACACCACAAAACCTCTGTTACAGAATACTAGAGACTGCTTACAATTTTTGATCACTCACCTTCCTACTTCCTAGTGTCAAAGATGACTTGGCTTGGTATACAAAATTCGTCATTTAACAGACGTAGAAACAGCCCGTTTAGTATATTTCAGTTATTTTCACAGTGTTATGTCGTATGGCATTTTGCTGTGGGGAAATGCGGCCGACATTCAGGCTATATTTGTGTTGCAGAGCAGAGCCATTCGAGCAATTTACAACCTCGCTAGCCGGCATTCACTGAGGGATAAATTTAAGGAAATAAATATAATGACAGTTGCCTCTCAATATGTATATGAAAATTTGATTTTTGTTAAAAAGAATATTAATCTTTACACAAAATATAGCGACATTCATAGCATTAATACAAGAAACAAGGATATGCTAAAAGTGCCCGCGAGTAGGCTCCATAAAATAAGTAATTCATTTAAATGCCAAAGTGTACGTTTCTACAATAAACTCCCAAACCACGTTAAAGAACTAAGCCTAAACAAATTTAAATCAGTTATTAAACAACAATTATGTAAAAAGAGTTACTATAAAATCAATGAATACCTTGATGACAAGATGGCCTGGGAGTTAGCTGCTCCGATGCACCCTCAAGCATCAAACACCCTGTGACGTTTTTTATTTTTTTTTTATTCTTTGATAATGTGAGGAATATGTGGTTTCAGAGGTCGTAAAGCTCCTTACGTACTGAGTTGAGCTTCTATTCTCTGACACAGCCATGCTTACACTGACTGAACTTAAAGCTTTTCTTTGTAGTCCTTTCTTAAAAGACTATCTCAGACGAGAACCTACATGATCCTCACAAGTATCTGTATGTATGTATTGACGCATGTTTTTTTTTTTTTATATACAAGCTGACATTTCCTTTTTTTATACTATCTGACATTTTCGATTTTTTTTATATACAATCTGACATGCATTTTTTTTTTTACACTTTTTATATACAACCTGACATGTATGATTTTTTTATTTTATATACAATTTTTATTTTTGTGTGAGTACTTGGATCCGTGTGGGTCAACTTGTTGTGTTTTTATTTATTTTTTATAATTATTGTGATGTCTGACAGTTTGAGTAACTTACGCGGCCTACACAAGTCCTTTCTTTGGTATTGTTCGTCGTGTCGTTGAGCTCCTTGAGTTATGAGTCGAGCTCCACGGTAACTGACAAATGCTTGCACTGACTGGACAGGTCCACTCAAATTTGTGTGGTTCTTTCATCAAAAGACCATTTCAGACCCTGCCTGCATGATCCTCGTATAACCTTTTCTGCATTTATAATGTCTGGACTTTAAAAGAGACACTGACCTCTGAGTTTGTTTCGGCTGTTTCTTCTCAGAGTAGTCAGGTACGAAACACCGGCCTCTTCTAGTTTTATAAAAAGACGTGTAAAAGTGTTTATATAACCTACTTGCATAAATAAACATCATTTCATCATTTCATTTCATTTCATCATTTCATTTCATTTCATTTCATTTCTTGAGACGATTGGTTCCGTAGTTGAACTCATAATTTCATTTCTTTGCTCAATTAATCGAATTAACAAAAAAAAATGTGTGTGATTTAGGACCAGTGTAAATACTGTATAGGTATTTGTTTTACCTCAATAAATGTTCATTATTATATAATCATTTGACTCTTGTTTAGAAAAAGGGTACGTAGGGTTATAAAACACTGCAGTTTTATAATATAAAACTTACCTACATCAGTAAGTATTCAGGAAAACGGTACCTACGTGTTTTATAACTATAAAACACTGCAGTTTTATATTATAAAAGTTAGGTGCCTACCTACACCAGCAAATAAGCACTAATTACTAACAACACTCTATTATGGTGAATTAACGTTACATGCAATTAAAATGGTAGACACAACAATAGGTGATCAAGGTAATTACAAGAATATGTTGTAGCTGTATTTCTTCCTTTCTATGGCGATTGGCACACTGCCCCGCATCACGTAGCGGGGCGCATGGTTACAAAGAAATGAACACGCGCGTGAATGCGTTTCCAGTATGTTGGACTGTGCGTGTTTTCCATACAAACGGAGATTTACAAGCAACGGAAGAACACGCATCCACGCGCTACGCTGCATCATGCGGGGCAGTGTGAGAATCGCCTATTACAACGCCTGCTGAAGCCATGCTAGGATAGAATAGGTACTTATTTTAGTTAGAAGGTACGGGTTCGACAGTCCCTCGTGCTCCACCCTGGGCGGGAGAACTGTTTGATGATTTTACCACGACAAAAAAAGGCCTTCATACTTTAAATGTGGAACACGTGTCATTAGTATCTTAGAGCAGTTACCCGAGAGCGTTATTTTTATGCGTTTAGCTCTTTGGCTTTGTCGGGGTCCCGGGGCTTTCAGGTAACCTTAGCCCCGGAACGTAAAGTGTTATTAAAGGACACCGTGAATTTTAGTCAGTACAAGTCTGATAGTCCCTCCCGACCTGACCGGTGCTAGGTGGGAGGACTCGGCATAAGTGCGTACGCGCTAATTTTACGGAGAGACGTGTGTACAAAATAATGTAAAGAATTTTTCCATTATTAATGTATGAAACACCAGGTTATTTTCTGATCTTTCAGAGTATGTTCAATTGTAAAAGTTGATTATAATTAATAATTTTCAGCCTATGAAATGTTTTTATTTTTAATGTATTACAAAACCCTGTCTACTGGGTGCGTTTACAAAGTTTTAAAAAAACACAAACAATCAGTATTGCCAATATTTCAGCATTTTGGAGGAGTGGCAAACATATGGTGTTGGTGTAGCAAAAAAAAAAATTATTACAGCATCTGGCTCCAACACATGTCCTTTATCCTATGCACAGAGTCCATGACTTCACTACATTTACAAAAAATACAGAGACTGCACGAGCAGTCAATTCAACAACATAAAGCTGCCATTGCTAACCACTCCAGAAGTCGATATCGATTGCTTCTGAAGAAGTGCGACTGGTTGAGTAGTTCGACCGTCCGTCTTAGTCTTATTATTTTATGAGCTAATTTTACAAAATTACTTTCTGTCCGTAAAAGAACTGAGAGATTTTCTCTATCGTTGTTGTAAAAGGTCATGGATGGCAACAAACCTGAATTTAAAAAGGGCAATGTCCATCATCTTATGATTTAACACAACACCAACTTTAACCGACTTCTAAAAAGGAGGAGGTTTCTTACAATATGCAGTCGCAGTTATCCACCCAATGCTATTTATGTAGGTCTCCTTCACTGCACAATACTTTAGCTGCCTCCCGCAAAATCGACACTACACAATTTAAATATGACTCATCATACAACTTGTTTACCAGACATTTAACAACCAGCAAGCCTACCACCAACTAATTCAAAACGATTAAAAAGCAAGACATTTCACTTTGAGTTCATAAACTGCAACGCTAAAAGTCGTACCCTGACGTCCAATACGCTCAGCGATATTTGGATTGTTATAAGTGAATGAAAGATCGCAATTTGTAGCTGAAACGTTTTTAGTGAGAAAGAGGCAACGCTAATATTAAATAACGTTGTCTCTTTTTCACCAAAAACGTTTCAAATTACTTTGACAGACTTGTTTTTTTTGGATAGACTGGTAACGTCTAATGAATTCGGCATCATCGTTATTGAAGGGGTACAACTGACCGCGAAACTGGAGCCTCTTACGTTCAGAAACTCAATAAAAATAAATCATTAGACTATTAGAAAAACCAAATGCGGTTGAAAAAATGTATGTAGGATAGGTATTATAACTATAAAAGAAAGATTAAAGTAAAATTACGTTGGTTTTTGTAAAAAATCCTCTATAAAACTTGATATTCATCAATAATTCATCAAACGTTTCAGTTTATGTTAAAGAAATAGTAACTTTTATTGGATTGCTTATTTTGACAGTTTGAGCGTTTCAGTTGAGCTGATAGAAGACGTCATGGTACCAAACCAGTACAAAATTGAATGAATGAAACCAAAACTTGCAACTCAGTTTGGCACACTCGCTGTCAGATGGCATGGCCTACTAGATTGAACGTTAAGCTGTTGTCATGGTGCGAATTAGAAGAAAAGTTCAGTTTAGGTCATAAAATAGATCGCGTTAAGAGCTTGTGGTAAGGCCCCTGTTTTACTTTTTGTATGACCAAAACATCTTGCTATTGAGTCATTGACTAAGAAGAAGTCATAGTGTACAAATCTTGGCGTGTTCAAGTGGATAAGTAAATATATCGCCACCAAATGCCAAGCTTCGGCCATCGTGACTATCCCCACCACTGTTTGTTACTTAAGGCTCATCCAACTTGTATTTTAAATTTTTCATTTACGGTTATCTGAATGATGAAAATCCACCAGTAAGCTGAGGGTATTTGAATTTTACATAATGTTTTTTTTTATAGGGCTATCATAAGAAGTAGTTCTACAATAATAATTCTATAGGTTTCGAAATGTAGACAGCAGAAAAGGAGAGCTGACGTTTCTACTGCAGTAGAAAACTGCTTGTTAAAGTAACATTTTCGTACGAGTTTTCTACTAAGGACTGTGCAAAGGAGGAGAATTTCAAGCTTGCTGTTATCTGTGTCACCGGCCACCTATTTTTCCTAAAGTATCTATAACTAAAAGTGCGCATTCTATTTAAGTTTTTGAAATAATAAGACATGTCAGGTACGCGTTGATCATGAAAGTGATATTTTTTATCATGTAGCTAATTTGTTACCTATTGGAAATCATTTCTATATTCATCGAAAATACTATAGAATAGGTAGGTACCTAAGTACCTATATATTTATCTACTTTATCTTGTTTGTCAATGTGCGCCTGACCATCACAAGTACATCGATTATTGATATCAGTTATGTAAGTTTCCTCCTGAAATACATACCTACATAGGTTTCTATGGCTGCTTGTGATAAGCCCTCTTGCAATATAAGGAAACAATTTGCTCCGTTAAGAGTATATTACTAAATATAATGATGTCGCGATTATTACCAGTTTATATTTATAAAAATTATTACCCGTTTTATCAATGTATTTACATAAAAGCATAATGATTAAATACTAAAACTTAAATTATTACCTAAGCACGTTTTTGGTAGAGCCAGTCTTTGAGTATCAGATTTTTATCCTCATTCATAAAAATTACGATAATTTAACTGTAAAAAAGAACCAATATACTCAAACATTGACCAAATAATACGCCAAAGTACCTATATTTAGCACTACGCAATACACGATAAGATAAACAAACAATACCGTATTCGCCTTAAATATATTATTTTTATCTTTCACCGTTAATATGTAAATGTGTACGCGCAGCGTTCAAAACATTATCTAGTTGCGCGTCAAGCGTACGCTACACCGATTTGTTTTTAAATTACAATAATAAAAAAACTAAGTTTTGTTAAAATAAAACTTATTTACCCTCGATAAAGTTTCATATTCAACGTGCACCTGTGACGTTTAAAGTTATTAATGCATGAATAAATGTGTTGTGTATTTAAGTTATAAGTAACTTAACATTTTATACAAGTGTACATAGGTACTTAACTTCATAGGAAGCCGGTATCTTAGGTAAGTTACAACTTTAATTCTTATAGACAATAAGACATAACATAGGTAAGTAACTGCCATACCTTGTGTACATAAAGATTAAGTAGGTACATAATTGCAATATCAATTAAAAGTATATATAAGTACTTAATTGTTTTTATAAATAGAAATAAAAGTACAGATAAGTCTCGTAAAATCTTTTGGTCTGATGTAATCTTGTCAGTGTTAGTCATTAGCGAATTATCTACCTGTAATCACTGATTACAGGTAGGTATATCTTAATATATATAAATCTCGTGTCACAATGTTTGTCCTCAATGGACTCCTAAACCACTTAACCGATTATAATAAAATTCGCACACCATGTGCAGTTCGATCCAACTTCAGAGATAGGATAGTTTAAATCGCAAATTTTAGACCGGGTCCTCCACCCGTGCGAAGCTGGGACGGGCCGCTAGTATGTAATATATATTATTATTTAGTAGTTATATTATTATTGTTTCATATAAGTAGGTTCCGAGCAGCTATGTAACCTTATCAAATCAAGACACCACATACCTTCCTGTCGATTGTTCTACGTGATTAGATTCCCATAATCTTACGAAGGAGTAGGTAGTAGGTACTTCACAATTTTGTTTTATCTTTGTGATTTGTATGTCGATAGATTTATAGTACCTAACATGATAATCCTTCCGCTTGTTTTCGGATCATGGCGGCACATGGCCAGAAAATATTATAGTGCACAAATGGTTGAGTCTCTTTCCTCAGTTTCGTAGACCCATGGGTTAGCAATCTAATAGCCCTGCAATCGCGGGACTGTCTTAAAAGGCCACCCCAACTCTGAAACGCAAAAGGGATGAAAGAACAGGGTGGTTTTTAGTCAGTAAGAGTCTGACAGTCCTACTCACTCCACCCTTAAAAATAATTGCCTACATAGAGCTCAGGCGCTGTCATATTCGTTATAATTCACACATCTACCAAGTTCGAGCATCAAAAGCCGGAATTTAAATATTAATTTCGATGTGGGGTTCGGGATAGTCAATCTGTCAATAGAGGATTTCCGTTTCTGGTGGGAGTTCCAGCTCGGTAGAGTAGGGATCGTGTTATCTGATAAAAGTAGTAAGCATCATCATCTTCCTGCCTTTATCCCATTTTACTTGGGGTTGGCGCAATACGTTTTTTCTTCCATTTTTTTCTTTGGCCTTCCTCTTCCTCTCCATCCATCAACATTATGATAAAAGTGGTAAGCAGGTACCATTAATGTCCTTAATGAACAAAGCTGCAATGCTTGCCAGCATAAGAAAATACCGTGTGGTTGTATCCGTTGTTACAGACTTGCAAAGCCTTTCAAAAGGAGCTTTAACTACACTTTATTAGCTCTACCTGACAGTATTTGAACTGGTGATCGCGAGTGAAACCACGTGCTTACCATATTTACTTACACAAACACACATGCACAAAGTTCAAGACAAAGGGACATCGAGACGCAAAACGGTTATCACATGTTGAGCTCATCATTCCAAAAATAAGAAATTACAACAACAAATTATAAAAAACAACAAATTACACTTTCTGACAATGTAGCTTTTGCAATTTAGTAGGTTCAAAGCAATTTCTTTTTTTTTTTATTTAACTGAAATGGCTGTTAACCATATGGTTTCACCTCCGCTACCCGGATCTTAATGGGTGTACCGTGATGTTCATTTCCTATTGGTCCTACCTTGATGTTTCATTGTTCGTTACCGTGCCTTTTTTATCGTGGTAAAATCATCAAATGAGTCCTCCCACCCCGGGCAGGGCGGGAGGGACAGTCAGACTTGTACTGACTAAAATCCACAGTGTCCTTCAATAGCCCTTTATGTTCCGGGGTCACGGTGATGAAAATAAGGCTCGAGACCCCGGCAGGCTTTGGCCCTCTGTGAGGGGGGCCCGTCATTTTCGACGCTCTTTGAGGCGCGCGTGGAACATGGCGCGCCGTCACCGTCGATCCGGGCATGGTCCATCGTCGGACAGCGAGTTGCCCTTTACGGTGGCCGGAGGTCGTCTGCCGACGTCCGACGCTGTGGGCGTCTACCACTGCGGCATGGTCGTACCTTGATGTTTTATTTTTTTTTCCTCAATAAATGGACTATCCAACACAAAAGGATTTCTTCCAATCGAACCAGATGTTCCTGGGGTTAGAGCGTTCAACCAAAGAAACAAACTCCCCAGTTTTATAATATTAGGTTGGATATATGTATACAAACAGTCGATTAATATTTCAGGGTTCGTGTATAGTCTTACAATGGCAGGTTATGAAGTAAAACCAGTTGAAGCCGGAGACACGGAGGCTATCCTGGAATTATTGCGGGGGTAAGATCGATCAGCTTTGTAGAAACAAAGTTAGATTTCACAATTAGTTTTCGCATAATTAAGCGATGTTTTCTTTTTGTTATTTAAGATAGATTCTGTATTGTATACCAAAATTATTACAAGTATTTAGACTAGAGCAAGACCTATGACCTAGACTGCTAGAGATAGACGGTAGAGTAGAAGATTAATCCTAGCTATTTTTTTTTAATAATGATATGTCCTCGTTTTTTTATGCCCGAACTCCATAGTCTGAATAGCACCGTAGCACCTCATTTTTATGGAGTTTGTGCGTCAAGGCTTCTCAGAGCAGCTAACTCTTTGCAATAATTAGTCAGGTCAGCGGAGTCTTACTTATAGGGTCCCGTTTTACCCTTGGGATACGGAACCCTACTGTACGGTAAATAAATCAATTATTAACTAGATCTCTATTTCCAATAGAACGTTCTTCATCGATGAGCCAATGAACCAAGCTGTTGGGTTATGCACTGATGGAACATGCACTGAACTCGAAGGCTACTGCAGACAATACCTGCCAGGTGAAGGCTGGTCTTTCAAAGCTGTCGACAAGGAAGGCAATATCGTCGGAGTTATGGTCAGCGGGATCAGTTCTTTGAAAGAGGTTAGTAAGAGGAATATACATCGATTCAGAAGGAGGAACACTTCATTTTCATCTATTAAGCTTTTTTTTTTCACAACTATCACACAACGCCATCTAGTCCCAAGCTAAGCAGAGCTTGTTTTATGGGTACTAGAAAAATGATAAACACTACACTACACTTATACATATATTTCTACATACCTACATATTATAGATAAATTACACCCAGACGCAGAACAAATGATCATGCTCATCACACAAATATTTATCATGGGTGGGAATCGAGCCCACGACCTCCGGCATAGCAGTCAGGGTCACTAACCACTATACCAACAGCCCAGTCCAACCTTTTTGAATTTCATTTCAAGTCATAGAGTATCAGTTTTTTTAACAAACTTTGACATGGACTGCCTATCCGCTATGTTATTCTTTGTAAGAAACCTCTTCGCTGGACTCTACCAAATGATCTTCGCTGAAGCGGCTTCGAGATCGTCCAAAGGTGCACGAGCGGTGAGCGCTAATGACTGGTTGTCTTGGTCGAAAGCGACTGTAACTTTCATTCGTTCAAATAGGTGTTTACGCACTTGTTCGCCAGCCGCTCTCCTACGTTTCGGTCGCCGAGGAACTGAGTCGCTGGCGACCAGTCGACAGTGTGTAATGGCTCTAAAATTCTGTCTTAAAGATTCGGCTTTGACGAGTGGAATTGCGATAGCCTAATTGATAAGGCGTCTGGAGTACTGAAAGACCATGAAACTGTATGGTTATTGGGAGCACTCATGCAGAAGACGCGGGTTCGATTCCCACTCGCAGCTGAATTTTGCTTTATTCAAAAAAACATTGTTTTGTAACAGTATCTACGTTGTCAAAATATTACCTAATCGAGTGATCAAGATAGTTATTATCTGCATGACAGCATATCGATAATGCCATAGCACTGTTGCTACTTATATAATTTTTGTTATACAATAAGTCCATATTCCATCAATTTAAATATTTGCGCACTTTTGAAGAAGGGCACAACAATCCAGGGCAGGACAGGATGGAGTGTCAGACTTATACCTACTGACTAAAATCCACCGTGTCCTTCAATAGCCCTTTACGTTCCGTGCACGGTAGCTCGTTCGTCCCGCAATAACGTGTTACATAGTTTTGACTGTTCACGCATAAATATATGTTAAAGAATAATAAAATGTAGGTACAGGCACGTACAGGTGGCTCTGAGAAACCTAAGTTAGATTTTCTACATAATTTGACAGAATAGTTACTACTGTTAGATTCTCACAGGACGCTCGGGCCTCTTGGGATAGCGGGGTCCCAGGGCACTTGCCAAGAGGTACCTACCAAACAAAGGACGCCGTGGATTTTAGTCGGTACAACTGGGTGGGAGGACTGATTTGAAGATATTCGTAAAAAAATGGTCAATGACCTGTCCTATTTACTTATCTGTCCACCACGAAACAACAATATTTCTAGATAATGTGGTGTGTGGTCAGGTGGTTTTCTATCAACATTGGCCAATATAAACACAAGGTCTACGTATGCTTGTGGTCTACAGTCCCAGTGAGTGTCAGTAACCTGATGATATCTACGACCGTTATCAATTGTCCTATCACAATACTTCACCACAAACACAAACTACTTGTAAATCAGCAGCACTATTCTCTATAAACACAGCCTTGTAACAGCGCGACCACAGCGCTGTGTCCATAAAATTTTAGCTTGCCACGCAATCGTAGCTTGAGGCTGTGGATACTGATTGCACGGACCAGACGGCACGGTTAGCGCCGTAGCTGAGGGATTAGACTTCTGTTCAGCGTGTTGCGGGTTTGATTCCAAAAACTGAACAAATATTTGCAAGACCTACAAGTAATTTTTCTGGGTCTGGGTGTTGCTGTATGTGAGTTTCTATGTTTGTAAACGCACCCACGACAGAGGAGAAAATGCGAGTAAAACATTTTTTTTAAACCGACTGCTACAATCACTCTATATGACTGGCCTTAATGATGACCAAAAACACATAAATTACAAACTTCCAAGATATAAACAATCCTATGTTACCTACATTTCAGGCGGAACCTGGCCAAGATTACGTAAGCCTGGCAAAGAAGTGTCCAAATCCTAAGTTCGCGAAGATTCTATACGTGCTGGCAAATCGTGAGGAAGGTGCAAAGCTGTGGGAGAAGTTCCCTGACGAACACGAAGTGCTGGACGTGAAGATTGCGGCCACAGATCCCAATTGGAGGAAGAAAGGCATCATGAATGCTTTACTAGCCGAGACTGAGTAAGTATTCATTTATGGAATTATCTGATAAGAGTGTCATTTCAGCGCAAAGGGGACCTTTCTCCTCTCCCTCAGTTGGTATATATCTAATCTCAATAGACTTAAACGATTGGTGGCAAAATGGTCCACAAGCAGTTGTTACTGCCTGGCTTTTGGTTTTTGAGTTTAAATGGTTTTAAACGCACCCACGATACAAAATTAATTCCAAGTATGGGACAACAGTATTAAAAAAGAAGAAAATGCTTACATTTTACAGTTTTCAATGGGTTTTTGACACGAAACACGAAATAAAGTACTAAAAACACTGAGATTAAGGCAAGCAAGGCAGACAGCCGTAATAATCTCAAATACAGCCTTGGAACATTTGCATGGAAATAAGTACATAAACGGCCTGACAGGTCGTCACGTTAATTATGATGTTCGTTAACGCATTGTTTTTGTCCTATAGACAGTGTAGGCAGTTGTGTTTCGAGAACCATCTGCAGGAACACATTAACATTTGCATCCATTTTTTCACCCATGATCAGCTGGAAGACGACCACTGCTGAACAGTAGGGCTCCTCCTTAGACCGCCACGTCGAACAACAATTCACCACTTGCATCCATCGGTTGCCCGCGACCCTCACGACGTCGTGCGTCGGACCACTGGCAACACACTATGGTTATACACCCATGATAACACGAGCTAAAGTTTTGTCATGTGGCTAGATGAAACTGCCTAAGGACAGTGAACGGGGAGACCGTTGTCCACAAGTGGGAAAATATAGTTTAAAAATAAAGTTGGAAATAGCCAGTAATTCAACTAAAACCCGATTCTCTCCTATTGCAGAAACCTAGCAAAGAAACGTAACGTGAGAGTTCTTCGCATGGACACCTCCAGTGCCTACTCCGCCATGTCCGCTGAGAAGCTTGGCTTTACCTGCATGTACTCTGCACCTTACAGCGAGATCAAGTTGGATGGACGTCCTCTAATCGTGCCTGAACCACCACATGTTGACGACAGGGTTTATACCAAGATCCTATTCGAGAAAAGCAACTAACTTACTCTTAGAAGACAGTGCCACGGCCTCATCGCCACGATTTTCATTTTCTTGTAGCGGTATCCTATCCTCAGAACTTACAATGGCATATTTACAATGAATATTATTTTTGAGATTCCGATGATTCGGTATTCATGGATAAAAATGTGATTATTGATTAATACCACGTCATAGTCAGTCAGAAATTAGTACTTTATAAGCTCTTATATTTTTTATTCATCAGAAACAGCGCATAATTACCATTTGCCAGAGTGAAAAACGTTGCTTGTTTTTGTAACCTACGTTTTTTTTTTCATGTTGGTGAGATATTATCTGAACAACAATTATGGAAAGAGGCGAAAATGGTAATCCTAGTGATGAGGTTCGGCTTCGAGATTGTAATCAAATTTTTGTCTGAATTATCCCTGTTAAGACGTTAAGGTGGCCTCTTCATGTATGTTAATTAGTGAGGCTCTTAATCAATAAATTGTAAAGTGACTAAAGACTAATCGTAAATAGGTATTGAGTTACATTATCGTGGAACGATGCAGGTAAGTTAGGCCTACATAACACAGGTACCGACCATGAACAACGTATAGAACAACGTACGGCTGATAGGGTTTCAAAATGACTACAAAACTGAGACTAGCTTATCTATCTCCGTACTTGTACATAATTATTTATGTACCTATACCCGTGTATAGATTGAAGATTATTGAAGTGTGCTACAGAGATAATAACTTAGTCTTATCCGTTGATCAAAGCGAACCGAACAACACAATAAATGTTAATGAACATGTTAGACTTAAACTGTATATTTTATGAAGTGCTTACTTGTTGTTTTTATAATAAATTATGTTACTGTTGTATTTGATTGTCTTTAGTTTACCTACTGGTCAGTCGTTAAGCAAATAGCGCTAGATATGATAGGTAAAATGGATGGCCATGGCGCACATCAACAGCTTGGCAGGTCGCGTTCTTTTGGAGAGGGCCTACACTGAGCCCCCGTAGATGACCACGAACCGACACGATGACTGCGTTATGCCTCCGGGAGGTGTTTAGTAGTTACTCTGCTTCTTGGAGCCAAAGACACCGACAGAAGAGGTGAAACATCAAGGAGTGTTTCACGAGCTGTCGAAAACAAATCCCAGGAACGTTATCGTTGACTCGACACAGATAAAAATCTCTCCCACGGTCCCACCGTAATTTGGTAACCGAGACACGTTCCGACGGCCAAATAAAACAAACGGAACTAACAATATCCCCCATTTTGAAGTCTGTTAAAAACACATAGCCTCGGACTTGTGCAATGCCACTTCGAGTCCCAATTGCCGGATCCTCTCGACCCCTTGCGTTTCCAGGTCGGCCGCCGCCTGGTTCGATTCTCTCTGTGCAAGGACAAGCGTGTCGTCAGCATTGCAGACTTCGTTGACACCGCTGAGAGGGTCGGCGCGCGGAACACAGTTGTATCCAATATAACACAGGAGAGGTCCCAGAATCGATCCCTTTAGGACACCACACGCCATTACTCACCGGTGAACGGAGTAGATAGGCTTCAACTACACGACTGAATTAATTCGGCACCCCGTGATATCAGATTATAGTTTTGAAACACCTCAGAGCCGATTTATTGCGAACTTACTATTATACTTCCCGCTTGTGCCCAACCAGGTTTTAAAATAGGAGCGTGTGCATTATTGGGCGTCTTGGAAAAGTTTTCAATGTGCCTGAAATACCTAACCAAAAAAGTCAACCTGATCTCGGGATAAAAAGAGTTGAAAGAATAGGAAGCTAAGTACTGGCTGATGTAGACTCGAAAAATCTAATATGCCACGTGGCATATTAGATTTTTCGAGTCTACATCAGCCATACATAAGCTGCTACTATAGAAAAATACTAACTAATGCTTATTCTACCAATAAAACACATTATATAAGAAATTCTGTAAATATTCGACATTACGTAACATGAAAAAAAAAACTTTTACAAAACCAATTAACTTATTCACAGGGTTACTTGTAATTCCACGTATATTTTGCCCCACTTGCTGTTAGAAAGACCAAAATGCAACAATTTGGAGCCCCGATTTCTATAGCCGAAAAACAACAGGTTTCGAGATTTTTCAATTTTTAAGGGTTTTCAATATTCACCCAAAATCGACATTTAAGCAATTCCAAAAAGGAAAAAACTAATGAACGACTAAATTTGTTTGAAGTGTGATACGAAAAACTGGTAAAAAATGATCCTCAATAGCTCACATCATGTTAATTATTATTTTGAATTAAGTACTGTTAATTATGTCCATAGCTTTGTTTAAGTGCCAGCTGAAATACGATCTTTGAATTTTACCCAATTTTCGGAGAATTTAAAAATATCTTGGAAACTATTGAATTTGGGTCATATACATGAGGGGCTCAAGTTATTGAATTTCGGTTCCCTATCAGCTCCTGACGGATATACGTCGAATTACTAGAAACCCAAGTATATTATTCTACAGGGTGTTTTTAGTGGGGTGCATTCCTTAAACTGGGTGAAACTAGACTTTATTTTCAACAATTTCAACCCCGATAATACGGGATCCAAACTGAAAAGTTTTAAGAAAACTTCAACACAGATTCTTCATGGCACTCAATTTCCCAAGGTTTGGCCAGTTTTGTAAAAAACTTGTATTCACTATATTCAGTCGTTTATATTCTATCAAAAAAGTATAAATTCAAAGTTGTGATCGTCATTATTTTATAACAATTTATAAAAAAGATGTGGAGAAATTCCAAAAAAATCTTAAAGTTTTGTCTCCAAAACAAGTCAGTTTGGACCCCAATGTTTTCGGGGTTAAATTTTTTGCAAATAAGGTCTAGTATTTCCCATTTCAATAAATGCACCCAATTACAAATCACCCCATATATTGTTTTATTTTACCACAATAATTTACATTGCATTCGTAAATCACTTGTTATTTTGGTGTTTTAAAACTCGTCTTCCATCAAAATAGACATTACTTTTTCAATGAAGTCTTGTAAGGTCAGCTCTGATTCAGAATCGGTTGACAATGGCCAATCTTTCGTCCGACTTGGCATTTCTAGAAGTCCAAATTCCGTGACTATTTGAATCGGTATATGTCTGTAACATTAGCACCTTTTATTTGGATAAGAAAAGTAAGGGAATAAAATATAAAAAATATTATGTAGTATAGGTACCTAGGCTATGTTCAAGAGTATTGCATTACCGTTGAACGTTATAAAACTAGGCTTGCAAAAGAATCAAATAGTTATTTACATGTCTATAAAACCCTTGGGCATTTACTAGTCTACCTAAGGGTGATTCAGAGACAAAATAAAGTAGGTGCTTCACAAAGAATTTTTCATCAACGAAATTACTGAATTTTCTTATTAAAAGTTCACCGGCAAAGGGATCGAGTCCAATCCCTTTATGGGATGACAACAACAAGGAGGTTCGACAGTCCTCTCTTATAATATAGTTATATCTTAGTGCTCACATTTGGTAAGAAACTGCCTTATTTCATTTGCGTTTAGACTGAGAGTTTTCACTGACAATTAATGAATAAATATTGATTTAGTGAGTAATTGTCTAGCAAAGAACGTAGTAATGAAAGTAGTTGAAAATATAAATGGGTGGACTTTTAACAAAAAAAAAAAGAATTTTATTTTTGTGTCCTGCCGGTATGTCGTCGCATTTGCAACATATAAAGTTAAAAATAGATTGTTTTCAGACGTCATTATTGATCTAAAACGACTCAAAAATGTGATTTGTCATTGTTGCGTTGTTCATAAATAGTAAACAACTATTTGGCATGATGTTTCGGTCTATTTTATGTTTTATAGGAATACAAATAAATACTATTTTACATTGTCTTTTATTACAAAAATAATATATTGCAACATACACTATTCAAAATCTACAATATTTAATATGTACACGAGAGATTTGCTACAGAGGTAGTTGATACAACAACAATAAAGGTACAGTGACATACATAAAAAGTCAAAAGATTTACAACTTATAACAACTTTTACTCTATATTTACATAATGTACACTGTTTTAGAGCTAACTATTGTACTAATTGAGGTGGAATTTATTCTAAATTATTCTACTTGTGTACTTATTTTTAATGGTTCCTGATAATATCTTTGGTAAAATTATGATGATAACTGACGTGATAAATAAAAGAAAATTTGGGAATTTTTTTTTTTTGTTAATGGTTTTTTAAATGCGAAAGTATGAAATATTTTTACAAAAATTTTAACATTCTAGTTCAAAATAAAAATGAGTTTGAATCAAAGATGACATGTAACAAAATTAAAATACAGGAACCATTTATCAAACTAAATGTTTACAAACTCACAAAATAATAATAATATCAAACAAATTACATTTGCGTCGTCAACTTCAAAATTTCGTCAAAAATTTACTAAAATTTACATAAAATCTAGTGTAATTTTCTACCTCAGAGAACTAACATGGAAACCGATTAAGCTTACGTCAACTGTTGCCAACAACGGGCCTCGTGCGAGTTAAAATAATTATTTATTTTTACAGTAACGCAAAAGCATCCTTATTGTAATAAACATAAAGCCCAGAACAAATAAAGATGACTGTGATAAAAGTAATGCCCACACCAGTCATACAAGTAAGTTCTAAAGCCTATGTTACTTATTTCTCTGAGTGTTCTACGTAAAATGTTAAAAGGTATTCACTTCTTTTCGCTCGCCAGTGCCTGTCCGAGTGACGCTGTCGCCACATTTGCGTTCGCCGCCGACACGATCTTGTCAAGCAAAAGTTTTGTTTGCAACTGAAACGTAAAATACAAGTTTTTTAATTATCGTTTGAATCTCAGATGCCAAAGCACTATTCAGTTACAATGCTTAGTTTCCTAACAGTTTTGACCTCGGATTTCCGTTACAGTGTGATATAACCTATAGCCTTCTTTGATTAATACACTATTCAAAATAATATCAGTATTAGATAGTATAATTAAGGGGAATCGAGACAAGAGAGACATGAATCAACCAAATTATTTTAAAAAAACAGACGTCAATAGAGGCGAGTTTTAGGAACCCAGTTGGTCGAAAGTATGAAAACGTGCGAAGCTGGGACGGGGAAGCTAGTGTCATACCTGATTTCCATTCGTGACAGCGGCTGCCCGGACCCTGTCCAATTCTTCTGCAAGACGTTTGGTTTTCTCTTGAGCTTGCTCACGTTGAGCTACATACAAATTCCTGAAAAATTAGTTAAACAGTGATTAAGCAGAATAAATTACCTTAGAAGTGGTGTTATCATGCCACAAATATCACATCTCTAAGGCTGTGCTCTCGGTATGTGGACGACGAGTAACAGGTAACTCGTCGACCAATCATGAACTATGCCTGGGACGACAGCACATATTGATCCACGGGCGCCTTAAAAAGGCAAACGCCTGCAGGATTCTCGAGACTGTATAAACAGATAACCGTAAACTTGGAACATAAACGGCTTCAACCAACTTAGTAGATTTTAGTCAAAAACTCCCATTTCACCCTTTGTGTACCGAACTCAAAAAAGTACCCATGTTTTGACATTATATAATCTTACCTTATTACAAAGACTTGCAGAATAATACCAATCAGTCCAACCCCAGTGCACATGGCTATGATGACGTAGTTGGGGACCTTCTTTGCATTCGTACTTTCATGCACAGTCTGTGGTCTGGGAGGTTGGGTCTCGTAGTGGTAACTATACTGATTGTTTACACTGGAAATTAAAAAAATAATGACTATAACTAGACCTTGTATAGTGATGGAATTGATCATGAGTAACTAAAGTGTGTAGGCCAAACAGCATTCTGTATTTCCCCTGCATTTCACAGTCTGTATTTCCTGATAGCTGTAACATTGGGTGTTCAAGTCAAGAGTGAGTGAATAGGTTCCATCTAGGCAAGTATGCTACACCGTTGACCACATCTTTGCTTACTATCAAGTGAGTTAGTAGTCAAACACAAACCAATTGTTAAATTAATCCAAATCCTTATATTTCAAAATGACTGAATTTATTTTAATTAAACTTCATACTCTTATGCAGGAAACAAAATATGATCTCGAAAGTTACCAGAAAACATTTTTGAAATATCTACTACTAAGAATTAATACTATCTGGCCCCTTTCCATTTTGTTGGGCAACAAACATTATTATTTAAAAAATATTGGGGCTGATGGATGTTGGAAAATACTTTACAATAGAAAAGACTTTAGCCAACAGTGATTCATAAACTAATCTGAATATTAGCATGAGCTCAGAATCACAGTGAGTAACCAGCTTTAATGCTATTATTCAACCTCAGGAAGTACGTAATTTGAAATGATCTACTTATTACGGTATGATAGATATTCTTGCTATAAACCAAATGAAGATAACCTTTAATACTGAATATACAGACGCCAGCACATCAAACTACCCCGATCAGTCAAATGACCCCATTTGTATATGAACCTTCTGATTTTGTAATAAAGGTGAAATTCTATTACAGAAAATTGACCGATTGGGTAGGCTGATATGCTAGCATTTGTACTACTAAACAACTTACTTGTACGGCACATGTGATCTGTAATAGTTTGAGGCGGCATATGCAGCATGACTATTCGTTTCTATTTCAGTCATGCTGTCATATTCTGCACGGCTGCCGGGCTTGCCTAACACATTGTAGGCTTCAACAATGCGCACAAAACTTTCTTGTGCTTTTGCATCTTTGTTTTTGTCAGGATGGTACTGGAAGATACAAAATACTTGTTTTAATTCCATAAAGTATAACCAATCAAAGGTTAGCATGATAGGAGATAGTGCCTAGATCAGATTTGCTAATCCCACAGAATCTGTAATGATAGGAACCTATTTTTGTGAACATTTTGCTTTTCATAGTAGTATGGTTGCATGTAAAGATGTTATTTTATGCTATTGTGTCGGTGGCAAGGGAATAATGCATTGGAAAGAACAATGACCTCATATTTTCTTATGTAAACTGCTACAAATTCCATTATAAAAATGCCTCACCTCTTTGCTCATTTGTATAAAAGCTTCCTTAATTTCTCTATCCGAACAGTTTTTCCGTAGATTGAGGACTTCATAGTGATTTTTTCTGGCTACACTGAAAAACAAATTACGTTTTTAGAAGGTAAAAATATTCTAACAATATGACTTTTCCATCTGTTGATATTTGTTTTACCTGTAACACCTCAGCAATGCCTTTATAGCCCTGATGTCAAAATTTCGATTAAAAAAAAACATAACGAACTGTACGATAAAATTTAGCTAGTATTTTGAATGTTGTTCATGTTATTATTTTGCAATTTCCATTTTTGTCCCCACAACTGATGATGATAGAAATATTGTCATTATCAATGTCAAGTCAACGTCAAAACTGTCGAATATGTCATTGCCACAGAAAAAAAGAAAAATAAATAAATAAACATGTTGTAATTTAGTGCTTCTGATCTTAGGAGAACCACTTTTTATTACTTGCACACTAGAAAATAACTATGTACTCAAGAAATGTAATATGAAACAATTTTTTACATATTGTTCCTTTCGTTAAAAATGAATGCGGATGGCCATGTTTTTTAAATCTGGTAATTAAAGTGACATACTTCAAATATGGCGCGTAAATTCTGATCTTGCTTGCCGAAAGCATGAAGAAATCTAAAACAAAACTACGCAAAATAATCATCTAGCTGGACAACATTCACTGTGATAATAATTTTTAAATGTTTGTATTGAGTGATGACAGTGTCAAGTATTAGCTAAAACATCACTGATGAACGAATTACAAGTAAAAAGCATTATAGATTTTCTTTTCTATCCGTTTTGGTAAGTCGTCTTTAATGCTTCAAAGCTATTTTCACCAGTCATTAACAGCTTTTTCAATTGTTTCCAATTATTATTAGCTTAACGTTAAGATACCTAATACCTATCATTTTAATATCATATTTGTCGCTAAGTAGCCTTTATTGCTGTTACTTTAGATTATTGTTTAGATTTCGGTAGGTACTAAAATTACATTGATTACCAATGTCCAACACCAGAAATTTTTTCATTTCACCAGAAATTTGTTTTTAATTTCTGGTGTTGGACATAATTTTGCCTGTGCGACATCAACATTACGGGGCTGTTGCTGCCTATAGCATCGACAGACGGCTGCGAGGGACGGCGCGGGCGGGCGTGAAGCATCAAGCGGTAAGCGGTCGGCGGCGTTCAGTGTACGCGCGTCAAACAACGCGAGTGGTTGTACGGTCATGCGAGAAGCGGCTGGCAGAATGGCCGAGCTCGAGTTCGAAGCGCCTCTCGCGCAAATCGAAGAGGCGGACGATTGTCTCTCTACTGCTGACTACCCGCAAAAAACTATAAATGGAAACGACATACGTCTCAACAACATAAAAAATATCAAAAGTGAAATGGTCAAAATGAAAACTGACTCCAACAAAATAAACGATAATGAGGAACCCAAACCGGTGAAGTGCAAACAGGACAATATGCCAAACGGTGAAGGAGACAATTTCACGGAGACTTTCTCCGGCTCGCTCGAAGATTTGGTGAACACTTTTGATGAGAAGATCACCAAGTGCTTCGGCAACTACGAGGAGAGCGTGGAAAAGCTGGCTCCAGTGCAGGTTCGCAGCCAAGAGGAGATCATGAACGAATGCCAGTGAGTACCAATTAGCTCTTAATAAACTGTTAATTAGAGCATGTAATTAGGTATTATGATATCATCTGTAGTCATCAGCTACAAATACTTTTAAACATACCGAATGATTTTTGAAACTAACATTCAGGTTTCTATTAACTAATAAGCAACTGAAAAAATAATATCGAAATTGTAAGATGAGAATAAAAGAAAATATAAACAAAAAGGGCGGGCTTTGCGCATGGCATTTGGTGGCGATGAGTTCGATCAATGTTTTGGGGCGAGGGTGCGCAGGGGGTGCGTGCCGGAGTAGTCACGATGACGCATCGGACCCCCGCCACCCACCCTGCCCTCTTTGTTTCCAACCCAAACTTATGGGAGACGATACAACACGCGACCGTAACAAGATTGAATTTATGCTAAATAGAACCCTAATTACATTACTGATACCCTTAATGCTAAGCAACTAAATTGGCTATGGTATTACCTAATCACTAGATTGTGCCCGCGGCATTGCCCGAGTGTATTTCGGCAGTTTACTATCCCATGGGCACGTCATACTGAAATTTCATCTAAATGTTCCTATTGGACGGATTTCATTTTTTTTTGGGTGAAATAGCAACAAACATCCTAACATCCTAACATCCTCACAAACTTACGCATTTTATAAGTAAAAAAATGACCACGGGCAGACTTATTTATATAATGAATATCAACCTATTATTTGTTACGACCCCCTATCAAATTACAGCAGTTATCTGCCTTGTAAACATACTCATGTATGAATAATGTAATCATAATTATTCTCTATAATGCATATCTCTCTCAAACATGAGTCACAAAGTATTTTCCCGAGCATCTGCATCTTTTCTCATGACTCGAGTCGGAAGATAATAGTAAAAGTCTCTCACATAAGCCTATTGTTTTATAGGGAAAATGAAAGAGCTTTTTGTTGTCAATCGCTGTATTCCCTTTGAGCTTTATGAGAAGCTGATTCAATTATTCATTGCATTGTTACGTTTTTTCACGTTTTGTTTCAATTATTTTCTTCATGGATAGACGATTACAAAGAATGATGCTTCAAAAACGTTTTAAAATCTTTCGCTGTGAGTTGTAAATCAAAAGAAGAAACCATCTAACTCTAACTCGTCATAACTCTGCAGATGTATGATACAAAAGTCGTTTTGTAAACATAACTTTTTCTCATGTCAAGCTAAATCTTTGGAGTCGATCCAGATGACCCAAATGCCAGAAGGCCGAGAAACACGTAAACTTTAAATGAGAACAATTCGCAAACTGTTCTGAAGAGGTGTGCCAAATTGTTAATCGATACTAAATAACTTCTTAGTTCTGCGTAAAGCGATCAATATCTTCTAGATATTTAGGAATCCCTATATTCTATTTGTAGAATCACTGCATAGAAGCACTGCACCTACAATTGGTCGTTACCAGAAAATGGTTCTGGCCAAGCTAAACAATAAAGATAAACAGAACGCAACAGAAGTAAACATTTCAGCTGTTTGTTAATCCCTCGCATGTTTCAAAAAATAATATCGTAAGAAAGTCGGAAACTGAATTTATATGCTTATTTTAACCCGATGCATGTGGATATTCTATATGCATAACCTCTTAAATAATATTGATTGCATAAATAATAATTTTATTTCATATTACCATAATTATGTTAAATGACCGCATCTGTTATGAAAGCCGAAAGCTTAAAAAAAGTTTTGCGTCCGCATGACAGGTGTTTGCATTGATTCTACCGTGATTCGACCGCAAGTGGCCGCAGATGTCTGCCCCACCTTGCGTTTAGGACACTGTAAAGGAACACCTTGTCCAATAACCTTTGAATATTCCAGCATATGACATGCTTATTCAAATAAAGCCTGGCTTTCTTTTGGCAAAATATTATACACGAACATACGTTCTTTTGATTTCGATGCTCTTTATGTAATCTCTTTTGTATGCATGGGACTACATATAAGAGAGATTACTTATACCTAAAACGGCTAGGTATTTCGATTGGATGATTATCTAGTCAGTTAGCTTTCTCCCTCAAGGATAAGATTATATAGTTTAACATTTCATTTGTCTAAAAAATCTTCATCGTTTGGATTAATGTTATGGAATTTCGTAAAGGGGTGAACCCTTTTGATAATTCTTCAACATCACTCTTCTCAATTCTAAGACCACTCAAGCGTTATCCTATTATATCCTACTAATATTATAAACGTGAAAGTTTGTATGGGTGGATGGATGTTTGTTACTCTTTCACGCAAAAACTACTGAACGGATTTGGCTGAAATTTGGTACACAGATAGTTTATAACCTGGATATTATAGTTACATAGGATAGTTTTTATCCCGATTGTATGTTCCCGTGGGATAATTTTGGAGTTGTAGTGGGTGAAGCCGCTGGCAACAGCTAGTATTGAATAAATCTTTAATCCCTTACAAAAATTAATAACAGGTCCTATTGTTATCGGAACCACGAGCCCGAACTTGGAGTATTAGTAATCAATATTTTGGTCTAATAGCTAATCAAAATGTTATGATTTATGACAGTCGTCATTGTTATTCATTGCTATGCTTGTGAGTTCCGTTCTACTGGCAGTATCGAGCCCCGAAAATAATGGCGTCTCAATCGATTATATCGTCTGAAATTAATTTTCTTGCGCCGCCGATAGACTAACAGTAAATATTGGATGACACATTTTTCTATAGGAACGAAGATACTTTTTCTGATTAAGTGACTAATGAACTATAAGAAATCTTGTTTACTTTCAAAGTGTAAGAAAAAAAAAATACCTACTAATGAGGGATCCCTATAGGTATTACGTGCAATGTAGTTGTTAAAACGAAACGGAAAATACAGGACCAATTAAAAAAACATTTTTTGTCGTTAAAAGCTTTATTTACAGCCGTTTCACTTTTCTTATTGGCTATAAGCTCTCACGCGCATGATAATGCAGCCAATATTATTGAAACCATTTAAAATTCTGTCATACTTGTTATTCACGACGAATCTTTAACATTCACGTCGACTGCGGCACACGACACACGTCCGTCTCGATAACCCATCGTAGGGGTTCTGAATACCAATTAAACAAGCTATTTCTTTTTTAGATTAGACCCCTTTTATCTTTGTTGTATTGCATTTCTCCAAAATTGCGAAACTGTGTAGAAAACTTTTACTTTTTATTTTGTCACCTGCAGTGCTCGAATCGAATGTAGCCACGGTTATTTTGGTTGGTTATGTAATTTGTATCCTTAACATGATTTACGTATTACAACTGTTACTGCATTGCATGAGTTACCTGTGACCTTACGCACATTTGCGTGCAGGAAAATGGTTTCATAACCACAACCTGTTTGTTGCACCCTGTCTCAGTTTCCAAAGTATCTTTAGTTCGCGTGTCTATCTTAATCGTAACCGTGGTTAATTGTAGTGGCCTTCCCGAAGCAGGCTTTCTAAAAAATAACAGAGTTTTATCAGCTATTAAACTTTGAAAACAAGATTTAATCATGTGTATTCATTATAAAGTCATGCAGTTACATAAAATGGAGCCCGGTTTCATGATATCAACAATTCTTATCTACATTAATAAAATATTTAAAAAAAAAAAGTTGTCCACATGTTGAAAACTTAGTGCTCATTCATATCAAACAAAACAGAACTAAATAAAACACGTGAATATTTTGTAAAATGCGTCGCCGTTTGCACTTTATCTACTCTTCCTCGGAGGAAATGTGACCCAGATCTAGCGATGGAAACATTGAATTAGCATACTGACTGTCTACTGCAAACCGCTTGTTATTTGCATATGCCGACGCTTTGGCGCAAGTTAACCAATAAACTGTCTCCAAGTTTCTTTCCTAGGTGCCACTAGTAATGTAGTAGCTATAATTTCAATAACCGGCGTATATAAACACTTAAGGAATTAATTAGCAGCTAAGTTAGTTGTTTAAAATAATTCAATGGGTGCTGTTTTATCTATAGAATTCTAACTAACCAACCATCCTTGAACTAATTAGAATGTGGATGTTTTCAAATTAACTATCATACCAGTCATACACTTTCTTGTGTTAAAAATATCGATTTTGCAACATGTTAAAGAAATAAAAATTAAAAAAGGCCATAAAATAAAAAGTCTAGTTTCTCAGGGCACCCACACATGTGGGTATCAGGTCAATGGCCTGTGATTCACAACTACCCACATAGAACTAGAGCCCCTTCCTTGGATAATCGCTGCTAGAAGAGGGTCCGTCGGCCGTCGACAAAATCCTGTTATGATGCATGTAATCGTCTATGTAATCTTCACATTAGGAAGTCAGTTTCCATTATTAACACTTCAGTTAATCCAGGCGTTCCCACGTGTTTCCCAATCCCAACCAACAACACCATAAAACGTACTCTTTATTTGGGCCGGTGTGTTCTTTGAACATTATTTTTAATTGGTAAACAGTTTATTGTCAACCTGTTCTTTATGCGGTTTTTATAGCTTTACAAGAAGTAAGGTACATTTGAAAGCCGGACTGGCGCCGTATTCCGTGTCTGTCATTAATGTGTTAGGAAATTATGTTAGGACCGTCATCTCTGCGTGATTTCGTAAGTAACTTTGGTCGTCTTCATTAATCTACCCGTATATGCACACGTGGTGCACTATTAATCACATGTTCAAAATGAGCTGAGAATCCCATGTCGATCTAAAATAAAGACAAATGATTCTACGTTGGGTGCAACGTTGAATATTAATCGTTTCTTCAAACCTTTGAAGTTGGTCTAATTTGTATGCAATGTTATCCTATTATTCGAAAATTCAATTCTGACTCTAATTTATGTATCTAATTCCATGTCAGTTGTTAAATTAACGCAGGCCATTTCACATTTGAATAAAACCAATTTATGACTATAATCTAATTTTAACGATATGAATGAAATTTTTTACTTTCGACAATCGCACCGCAGCATCGTTTCATGTTTTTTTTTAGAAATTTTAGTTCGTTACTACTATTTTGGAAATCTACGTGGGAAAACAACAATGTTCTTGCATCTTTGCTTAAATGGTATGGATGAGTAACTCTATTAAATGCTTTAGAAATCTGCCTTCAAAGTTACTGCCAAGTTGCAAGTATCTTGGTCTCTTAACTTGCCAGTAATTTTGTTAAGTAATAACGTTACGTAATTAAAACATGCTCTTAGTGCTCTTGTAACTTTTACGTCATCCCTTCATAATATGACGTCAAGGAGTGTCTTTGAAGCACATGTGACCAGTTTGGTGTAATGAAGTTGTTATTATTCGACACAGATTCATCAGATCAAAAACAGTTTTTGTTTTAAGATCTCATTTAATCATATGTTAAAGCTTTGTAAAAATATAACAGAATGCAGTTTAAATGCTTCTTGTATCAGAATAACCATCGATATCCTTGACAATGGCTTCATTAGCAAGTAATACAGCCACAAAAACACTGGCAGGCGCGGGCCGCACCAATTACATGGTCGAGTCAACCAAGTGCAACGACCATAGCTTTCAGCATAGTGATTTTGAATACAATCCCCTAGTTAAGCACTTGTCAATGGACGTTTTCGTGGTAACAATGCAAATACGATCGATTCATTTGTCACAAATTTAGTCAAATTGATGGCTTTATTACCTTAGGCTGTGAGGATCATCAATTTTCATTCTATTTACATTGGGTACTGTTTCTAGGTTAGAGGAAATGATAAAAAAAAATCATTGCTTGTAATAGATATCGTATAAAATACAGTGGATGTGTGTCACTTGCAATCAGCAACTGATTAATATGAAAAGCAGATGCTCGTTTGTCATTGTTTGTCGAGCATTTTAATGAAATTAAATATTATAAAACCAAATGACTCGTCAAGCAACATAACACGTAATAAGAAATTCGTTGAGTGCTCCACATCTTGTCAGTGTATTACATTGATAACACGCCTTTTTCTCGCGAAAGTCGACCTTATTTATTGCTGCACCTTTCATGAATGTTTTTGATAACCTGCACTCACTTTTTAATGCGAATACATGGGTTCATTTTTGTCACTATCATTCCTGATTTTAATAACATGCATTATGTGACTTAGTAAGTGCAAAATGTAAACTACCACATTGTTGCTAATTACAGTTTAAAAATATTATTTAAAATTAAATTACTAAGTACGGCACAACTCCTTATTTTCCTTATAGTGCGTATTCAATAACTGTATCCTCGATTCCTCGTGAAGTGCCTACGTTTTAATACATAAATAATATAGAGATATGACGTAATACCTCCAAGTCATTTGCACTGATACGTATTGTGCTATACACAGTGGGTATACCTACGTATAAACTTTATTATATTATCAGGCAGACCAGAGTTTCGCTGCGTGACGCATCCCAGGCAAGCCATATGTCGCTGTTTCCTTGAATTCGCCAACGCGATACAACACCTTACAATATGGCTTTTCGTGCAGCTTTGATTGGTGCACGACTATTTATAAATTCGATACAAGTGCAGAAGCTTAAATACGGAGTTGTTGATAAGCTTTCATTTCTGGCAGTTAAATTCTCTGTCTTGCATAAACTTGTAGTTGATCTATGTAAGCAATAATCTTCCTTTTCTTTCAACTGTGTGTATGGCTGTAGTAAGTTACTTCTCTGTTCTTAATTACTTACTTTTTAACTGTCACAGAAAGTCTTTTATGAATTACGACCACAACATTTTAAGCGTCGTCAGCGCTGTGTTGCAGCTCATCTCTAAATTAACACAATGTGCACATCGTGCCGGTGTACATTTCAATACGCTGACCTTCCATCAATTTAAAATAGATTATAGTACTGTCTGCACAAACTCACACGGCCCACGTTGTTGTTTTGAGGTGAACTTGCGTAGTATTAGAGTAAGAATATTTGGCTACCCGCAGTTTATCACTGTAAAAGCTTTCAAAGAAACTGGTTCAACAATAATAGTGTAGTAAAGTTAATTCATTCATTTAACTGGCAAATAGCAGTTTTTGCCAAAAGAAATTGTTAATTGTAGCTTTAATGACTGCTGTATTTAATATTGCACTGGAGAGTTATGTTTCTACTTTCAAAATCATTTACTTTTCTTTGTGGCGGAGACCACACGTCAAGACTTTACAGTAAAGTTTCCAGCAAACTGATTGATGATGATTACGAAGATACAACCCGCATACGCGATAGTTTTTGCACAATTCCCATTATTACTCTACCGGTCCCGATCAACCGTTACAATATGGCGTTTGTGCTGTTATGAGAAAATGCTGTTCCTTACCACAATCACGACAACTTTACTCGCAGAAATAAAAAAGCAACTCCATAATTAAAGTACTTTCAAGAATTCAAAAGTAAGTCACTACTTCATTGGGTACCGAAATCTTTATAAGTCAAGGTGCTTTCAATAACATTGAGCCCATGTTAAGAAACAACCATAAAAATTGTTTATTCAAGAAACCCAACTGTGTTTTTAAATCCCTTCAAATCGGAATGGTTCTTTTCCTTTGCTGTGGATTACTTCACACTTTGAATGTTGTTTATAAATACAGCCCTCGCCTTAAAGATTATTTTTGCGAGATTCTCGTCATCCGGCCCGGGATTGTTTGTATGACTGCTACGTGTATGACTAAAACTGTAACTCATTACCGGTCATACCAGTGAGTAATCAGTTTGGGGAATAAAACCGGCGTAATGAAAACTGACAACTCTGGATATAGACTGAAATAGCAAATCAAATACGCAGACATACAACTAGTTGAAAAATATGCATTCATTTGTGAAGAGCAGACAAATAAAGGAGATAAGATAAAAGCTACATACGTTATAGAATTTAGGTACCAGACACGCGCAACCTTGCCAAAACAAACTCTTTCAAGGACGGGCTCTGTCGCCGCTCCATCCGGACCTCTTGACTCCCCCTCCTCGATTCCATCCGTTCTCCTTGAGACCCGCGCAATACGCATGCTCCTAACCAAACATACCTACTATGTGTTACAAAAACACACACAAAGGCATCAATATAATCTTCAAAGAAAGATGATTTATTGCTGTTCAGCTGTTAAACTCCGAGTGTAACTTATTCCATACATGACTTAAAGGTACGATTTGAGTCGCCTATCGATTTATGTATCGCGACAGCCCGTTTTCATCCTCGGCTCGTATGAACGGTCACGCATAGATGTCCATCCCTCTTACTCTCGCAGCACCAGACTACTTGAGAGTTCTTATCCTCAAGATAAAGGTGCATTTGAAACAGCAGGGTAGTGTCATCCGTTTCTGTCGCACTCACGGCTTTGAGGATAAATCAGTGTCGTGTGATGTACCTACAAGGTACTTATGGTGAGTAAACGTGTACGGTTAGGTATGTGTAAAATAAAACCACATTTGGGACATGGCAGCAAGCTCGCCGCACTAAAACTGTACACGCTAATCACGTCTTCCCTGAAATAGTCTGGAATTTCCTTGCGGCGCGATCAATACCAATGTCAGTACACGCTATTTTTAATTGACGTGAACAGCATTGAATCATAACAAAGGAAAAATGTATGTTAGTGTTGCAGTATTTTTTTATACGTAATATACGAAAGTTAACTAGTACCATAACTACTTTTGTAAACAAAATTAATGAAAAGGAACTAGAATAATCAAAAATTATTAAGTAGTCAAGTCAACAAGTCTGTTCAACGGTCAATGCAAAAATCGAAAAAAATTTATCAGTTTAGTAAAAAGCTGATGCTGACATGCTGACACCAAATCAAACAAAACAGCAACTGCCCTAAATTCTATAGGTAATGCTCCTGAACACGAAATACCACTTTTAAATTCAAATCCGTAGCAACGAATTTCCTACGTCAACGAACGTTGAGACTGTTATATCCGCCGAAGTTCCTATGGATACATAATTTGAATACCTTACAACTAACGAGGATATTTTCGTGCCTCCAAAGTGTAAGCGGTTGACGTCCTCGGCAAATTGAACATTCATGGTGTTGAAAAAGGTTAAGATTTAAAGTTAGCTGTATTAGGAGCTAAAGAAAGTCAGGTCGAGGCGCTCGAACTGGATTGTAGTACATTCTCCGACGGCGGACGACGACCGGTTTGACCGGCGCGAATCCTGGCGCTAACACCACCCATATACCGACCATTACATACAAGAAATCAAGATAAAACAGTAGTATAACCTAGCCACATATTGTTAACCACCTTTATAATTGCAATACTTGCAATATTGTTGAAAACAGAGTACAATATTTATGTAACGATCGATAAGGTCAGGAACGGTTTATTTATACAACACGTGTTAACGAGGCATATCTATAATAAGTATTTTTGACAAAAAACGTATTCTTAGTCACCTGATCCGAAGGTAAAATTGTGGATTTGGACCGGTATTACAATTTCCTCCTGTCATATCTACATCCACACATGTGAAGGAAATAAAAAACGTAATCGTTTCGTTATGTAAGCAAAGTTTTCTGGTTTGGAATGGACGTTTAATATTGTGGAGCAGCGGAGCAACTCATCGTACGTCTCGACTAATGACTATTTTATAATGGTAATAGAAGTTTGATTGACGATGATATTCTTTCGTAATAAGACCATCACTTTTCTCCGTCCATTGTAACAGTTCATTTCGATGCGCGTCTAGGGATCAACAATCTAGGACAGTATTGTCTACGCTGACGTAATACTTACATGATTGATAAATCCGATTGAATAGTAGCGTGTAGTCCAATGAAACACTGCAGTTAAACCTGCTACTGATCACGTGCCTTTGAGAAGCCTCTGAAGTGCTTTAGTCTGCCGTCATACGCACTGATTGAAATACACATGACTTCGTACTATATTTCCTACAATGCTTTAACAATTCTAGAACGTGGAATGATTTGCAATGCTAACGAAAACAACAATCGGTGATATAATAAGATAGACAACCTAGTAACAATAGACAAAAGATGGCCAAATGAGATTTGACGGAAATCCGTAAATAGCTATCCCTACTAAATCTTCATTTAAGACCTGAAGATAGATTCGAAATAGAAAGTTACAGTTCAGTGGAAACGATAATGCTGAGGAAAGCCAAGCGGAAATTGTTGATCTTCATATCCAGGAACGAAATTGCACATATCGAATATACAATCTTTGTGGATCAAACGCAGGAAAATAATCAGTATTCCGGACATTCGCCTTTACGCTTCAATCTAGTTAATTTAAGTTTGTTTCCAATGAAGTAGTTAACATATCGGTAAATTACAAGACGATGTTTATAGTTTTTATCGTAAGCCTACTAAAGTTGCGAGAATCGTTTGTAGCTTGTAAATTCATTGTGAAATATTTGAAGCAGATTTACCTCGACATTCTTTTTTTAGTGCTTTCAAGACCCCCTTCCGGCGAGATCTTGGTTCTAGAGACAATACGTGCTTCAAAGAAGAAGATAGCTATTGTCTTTTATTTTTTGCCCCAGATCAGTCTACAAGAAACAAAAAAACCATCTTCAATACCTTTTTCTTTTGCTGAGACGCAATATTTCATTTACAAGTTCTTTTGAAGTCTTCTATCGGATGAAGTCTAGACCTGCGTGATATGCAACAGTGTTCTTGTCACGTCGAATATGTTTTTTATCAATTATACAACTTTCGTTTTAGTCAATAAATCTGCCTTAGTGTGGCAGGTATACAAGCACTACACATTTGATTCATGTCATCACTTGGCTGAATTGGACAATGGAGAAAGTGAAACAAAAGATTGATTTTTGCTTGAATTGTTTATTATTACTATTTCCTGTTCGTTTTAAACGAAAAACAATAACGGTGATACAATCAGTCCGGAACAGATTTTTGTTTTTTTTTTTTATATAGGATGCCTACATTTCATTCTTTGAAGATTTTTTCCTCTCAAATTGTTACTAGGGGAAACAGCTACGATTTCATAACTAAAACCGAAATAGCGTGCATTTCCGACCAGACAAACTTATCATAGATTCTTTGAAATGACAGTGAATAATATTATGAACCTCTGAAAAAATTTCATTCATTTCGCTTTCAAAATTATACAAAAATTAAAAATAGAAATATTTACGCATTCTGTTATTCCTCACGAAATTAAAATGGAACCTACAGATAGATGGAGTTGACGTGTTGCGGCGTAGCAAAAAATATGACTGTGTAGGTAGACTGATTACGTAATCAGCAAAATCATTCCCACGCGCATCTTTTAACATATTACTGCATAAACTGTCGCAATAATCTACCTATTACCTATGCCTACAATAAGATAAAATAATCGCGAGGTCATTGCACTCATCACCTTACCGATAAAAGCCTGTATTTCTAGTTCCATTTCCTTTGTTTGCAAAACGATAACGATATCTCTTGCTAACAGCAAAGCGTTAATGAATACTGCAGTTTTAAAGCAAATAAGGTTTAAGTATTCTAGTCTCAATGTACATAGCTATCGTGACTTTATGCATAAACATATAAACAGTACCGTCAGCACGAGTTTTCAGTATTTGAGACGTAAAGTAAACCGTAACTTATGTCCTTCTTCGCCAACCGAGGCGCTGATTTACCCATATTTACATACAATAAACGCTGTAAATACTGGAAAAACTCTGTAAAGTAAAATAGAGAAAACTCGTGCTAGGGGTACTGGTTTCATCAATTATGTAGTTACATAGGTTTCCGTTGACAGATTTGCGGCAATAAATAGAACTTCAATTGTATTTGGAACAAGAATTTGACAACCGCCGAAAAATATTCCAGCAATACAGACACGGCTTGTGTTTGTACAGTTTTATGTAAGAAGGTACGAAAAACAATAACCAAAAGAACGAAGGTTTAAGGTAAGTATCTGATAAAGTAAACAAGTAATTTGTTAGTGAATGTTTATAGATAAGATTTCAAAATGTTTTAATGAATAACAAATATGAGGCGCGCCAAGGGCGGTACTCCTGCACACTCGATATCGTCCATACCACAGATAAAAGAAACGAGGCGCACACGCACGCATATTTAAATGCACGATCGATGTTCAACCGACTCGTCGTAACTATGAATGTCAATCAATAGTCCATTGATACATTGCAACCTCATAATAAACAAAGCCCCACAAGTTATTTCATTTGTTTGGATCTCATCAATTCGATTGAACTCGGTGAATGTGCTTCATCATAATTGATGAAGATGGGATGATAGAAGAGAAAGCTACAATGGTCTTGTGTCATCTCAGAAATATTTAACGACCATTGAAGTTATAGGTTCCAATGGGGTCCTTGGTTCTTAACCTCTTATATAGGGTAAGGTTTATGATGAAGCTAAACAAAGCCATAAATGACACCATCTCACATTGTTCTGACTTCTAAAGAACTGTCATTCCGTTGTAAATTGCAAATCATAGATGCAAGTTTGCTGTTTATGTTTAGCACAATATGGCTATGATCATCGCGCAACAACCTGCCACATAAGAAGGTTATGAAAGGTTGCTTTGACTCCAAACTTCATATTGTAATTTACGACTGTACGTTTTAATGTTTGGAGAACTTTGTGGCAACAAAGAAGTTGGTAGTTAAGCAGTAAAGCTATTGACAATAAAATTTTCAGTGCCACTTTTACGACCGCTTACAGCCATAGGTACCAGGCTGTCCTTCGGAAGTATCGACCCTATTTTATTTATGTTCCTTGCTTTTAATCAAACTAATTTATACCTTCTTTGTTAGGTATTACTTCAGCTTTTATTATCGAACTGAATTGAATGCCTGTTACGTCCCAAATACTTAAAATTAGTCTACGAAAGACTATTCAGTTAAGCGATATTTCACATGCGAATAGAAATCCTATGAATGCATGATTTTGTAATAAAGAAGCACATGCAAGTGCTGTGAATAGTTCTCGTTTTCGTGACTTCGGAAATGAAAGGGCTTGTAAAGAATTTATTGTAGCTTTGTTACGACAGCTGAAAGGTATGTTTTGGAATAACACGAAACTGTTACAGTACCGTAATACTTGGCAAATGCTCTGCATACGATTACCATAATAGCGACAATTTCCATCAGTTAGTCAACTGCATGAACGATAAAGCAATGGAACCCTGGCGTGAACTGCAATAAGCACTAAATAACAATTTCAAAAGCACTAAATCAAAAAATCTGGACCGTTCTTTATGAAGGTGGTGATATCGTTACAGCGGGTCCAATAAATGCGGCGTCGACGATGCAGCAGCAAATTGCGCTTAATGGCAATCTTCCACACATTAACCATACGTATTGCGCCGGCGTCGTGTCGGCGACCTACATTATTATACAAATCAGGCCACTTACGTAACTAGGGTTTGTCCTTCGACATAGATAGTAGGAACAATAACTGCCTTTTAGCATGAAGAGGACAGAGAAAATATTGACGAAGTTTACCTGAAACCTAATGCGTAGGTGCGTCTAGACGACGCGACGGGCGGAAAAGGGGGTTAATTACACTAAGTACCCTCATTTTGCGTGTGTACTAAGTGGGCTGGGCTATTGACTATTTGGGGGTGGAATACCCACTGAAACCCAAATGGGAAAATGTTATTATAGGTTAGCTATTTCTGTTATACCTGCTTTTTTATTGACCGTCTTTAAGTATTTATTTTGCTCTCGGTCTGTGACTGGCGGAACGTATGTAATTTGTAGATACATTTGTTTTTTCATGATGATTTCGAACCTTATACCAATGGATAATTTGTCACCTTCAATATATAAACTCACTGTTAGGTAATGAACTCATAATAAATATTTGTACAACATCCGTTCTTAGCATTTAATAGCCGTATGACCTACAGCAGCATCGTTAAGTTTAAATCTAACATAGATTTGTGTACAAACCATCGACCTTGCGTAGGAGTTGAAGTGTGATGTATGTATTTGAGTTTCCATGTTGATGTAGGCAGTGTTAATATTTAAATTAATGCTCAGATCATAAGCTACCTTCTCAAATTCTTCATCATCAGCTGTATGTAGGTTGTCGTTTCCACTCTAAATACCTTCATCGCTCCTTTTGTGTTCAAGAGTTTAATTAATGCAGTTAGTTACAGATTCTTCAATGTTCTTTCGAAACGTGTAACATTCCAATGTTGCGTTGGTTCATTTTTACCTGATATGTACAAGGATTATACGGATGCTAAGTGTTTGTACTTCCAGTTATCATGCACTTATTTTGTGTCAGTTAAATCGAAAATCTTCTCCAAAAATACCAATGCATTTTATTCCTTTCTGTCATGTCACTTGAGAACTTGAAATTGGACTTTCTACCAGTGTCTACCGTGAACTGCGGACTTAGGAAAGAGCAGAAACGATTAAAGTTTCCTTAAATTATATTTTTCAAATATTCACATAACTTACAAAACCTACTGAGTTAACATTGTTTTCATTTTTTATCTTATGAAGATGCCGCTAAAACAGAAAGGTTTTAGAAACTTCAAGTTATCTGTATCTTCTTAAGCCAAATGAAAGCCCACTGTTGAAATGTGCTCTTATACATTTGTCATGCTGCATATGAAAGCCACCGTTATTCCGTCAACTTGTACATTACTCAATGTAAGTAAACTTGATGGCGGCATATCGTGCTTGTCGATTTGTAAGGCACTAAAGGCCATATGCTAATGCGTTGCTCTTGTCTCTTTAAGTGGACAAGTTACTGTGCCCACGTTACCTGCTCCCAACTTACGGACACTCTCACTTTCCAATGCGTACAAGCATATCTACTAATTAGACAGCGGCGAGACAATCTAGACGTATACCTTTAGCATACATTACTATGGGAACTTTGCCAGATCATTAATCAAAGAGAGACTTATAATAATGTTTGTAAGGATTGGAAGTTCTCCTAAATCCAATCTTATTAAGGAATAGAACATCTGGAGAGCATACACCTTCACTCACTTGATCAACGAGTTGATTAGATAACTTTCTAGTGAATAAAAAATCTATTAAGCCATGGCTCCCTATATCGATGAATCTGTAGTGTTTGTTAAGTGGATATTTTCACCGCATCATCCAATTAAATCGGCCTTACTCTCATCTTCTTAAAATAAATCCAAAGAATTTCGATCATTAATCAAGCTAAGACGCATAATCAACCACCCAACTTAACGCTTCCCTATAAATTATGTAGTATGTTCTACAAACAAAAAAAAAGAGAAAAAAAGACTCGTGCTTCTCAAGAAAAAGGTATCCGATCATGCTTTTTAAATATTTGGTGCCGTTTTTACATTACTCTTCTAAAATTAAAAGCTCATAACATTTTTCGTCCATGACTTTAACACCTAACCATTAAGGTTACGCCTCCGTTTTATTTTTAAAAACTTTTTTTATGTAGGAAGTGGGCAATAAGGTTAGTCTGGCCACTACCTGCTCCCTCTGGATCCATAGTAATCGCACCTGCTCTCCAGAAAAAAAGTAAACATTGCCCACTATTTTTGGAACCAATACACTGTGTAACCAACTAGTGAACCGTAAATTATTACTTCGAAGTCTTGTTTTCTAGCACAAGGTACATTTTTATGGCGTTCAAAATGTCTTTTACAGAGACGCACGTTCTGAATTTTATTGCTACAACCAGAATAACGCATTTCGAAGAAGTATTTGAAACTATTCAAGATCGTTTAAAAGAAATTCTGAATTTTTATATCATCTGCGGATACAAATATTGCATACCACCAGGAGATTCTATTCGCGTCGGCCCCATTCACACTTCTCGGTTAGTGACATCGCCAAGCAAAATTAAAAAAAAATACTCGAGTGGACTCGTGGCGGTACTGATATAAAGTTCTATATTTAAAATCTCGTCGTTCCCGAGACGCCATTATGCCACTCGGTTTTTTATTACGCTGACACCAATTTTCGATGAAAAGTTACAAAAGTGCACAACTGCTACCCAATTAGTATCATAAAATACTGTTACTTCAGAACTATTTTTAAGAGTTTGATAAAACGTGGAGATTAGATAAGTATCGTGCTGTTGATTGTCGATGGTGTGTTATTAAGTTTATCTCGATTAAATCTGTGGACCGGATCGCGTCTTGGCTGCACACAGTTATTCGATTAAGTATTTCACTAATAGACCACATAAAATTCGTCGCTTACATAAATGAACTTATAATTACTGTGTCTTTTTCTACAACTTAAATCGTAATTGACCTGAGCCTAATCACAGGAAAAAAACTTACCTTACCAGAACATCGACTTTTGTTATCAGAAGGCTTTCTTTACCTTATATACTTGACCCAAAACTTAAACAGGATTAAACTTGACATCTCATACCAGACTATAAGTATAATGTAGTCGTAAAAGAAGGCGGCATCATCAAAATTCACTGTTCTCGTGCCGTAGGTGCTTTTGTCTGTTGTGATAATATCTTTTGTTTTATTTTTTTCGAGTTCACAGAATTTTACGTCAAAATGAAACAAGTTGGCCTACATCGCCACTCCCGGCATTCGTTTTTTCATTCCGTATTGATCGTATTTGCCTGGTTCTAAATTGGAAAGAGCGTTTATTCCAAATTGGTTTAACTGTTCAACTGATTGATTTTCGTTGTCCCTTTTTCCTTATATTCCCATTCAGATTTTTCAAGGGTATTTTAGGCATAATTGCTTTATGGTTGCTACAATTAGAATTTCAGGCCAAAAATATGAAAACTGGTTATAACAATCTTGAATTTTTTAGACAAAGCAAAACTATACAAACGCAGATGGCAGATACTAAAAGCCAATACGAGTACAATGAAACCACTGACCTAGCTAAAACTGCAGTAGCGATTTATCACAAAATGGCAACCCTGTACGGCGCCCATTCGTCGGGGTTAGTGGGGTGAACGGGCTGCGGTCGCTGGGACACGGATCGATAACGCATCGTACTCTATATTCGGTGTGTAGCCTTCGCCGTGCAACTCTAGAATAGGCTGTTGCGGTTTCTGCTTTTGCCTATTTATGTTGGATCTTTGTTCACGGTCTCTCCGATTTCAAAATGGAACAGGGATTCCGTCTCTGTTCCATTTTTAAATCAGAGTGGCTGTTGGTGTTTTGGATAACACAGACTTATAACATAGACTTTATTACAATGGCCACAGCTGTATCTTCTGACTAAAGATTCTTTTTCGTACAAACGGATGCGAATGTTATTATCACCTTGGTTTCCTCCCAAAATAATTCAAAAACCGCCTTTTATGACACCCATGGTCATGGTGGTCTTGTAGTAACCGAGAGTCGGGACCTTACCGCAGGTTTATTAGCACTAAAACTTGTAAACGCGCTAAAGGGAACACACCTAACATGTTTCTATTGTTCTTTTGTACGAATAGGAATACAGACCTGCCGTTATTGTGCTGACTCATGACATCTCATTGGCAATTTGTTTATTCATCGGCCCGGATAATCTATCGGAAAGGGAAAAGGAAGGTTCATCTTTCTTTATTATTATTTTCTAACTTACTATCTGCATCATATTGATGGAGCAGTACGCAGCTTCCTTGTGAAATCCTACACCGACCAATCAAGAAAGTTCCCTAACGCCCCTGCAATTAGGTGCTAAACGCAATAAGATTAACGCTCTCCCATTGACACTTAATTGTATAATTGAAGAGTAGATGCGTCGCCGGCGCCGACGGACACAACCAGCACCTAATTATAGTCATTTGTCATAAACTCTTTATACATCGCTGTATTATAATAATAATCCTAAAATAGTGGTATAATTGCAATGTGAGGCTTCGCGAGGTGGTCTTAAAATGTGGGTAGGTACTGTCACGAACTCTTCTTTTGTTTCTAAACTTTGAATAGAAGTAGGTAAGTGCTATGAACCAGATGTTAAAAACGGTGCCAGCTTGAACTGTTTTATAGAGTTTGCTTTTGTAACTTGACTCTTGAGTGGTAACTGATACTTTACTGGGAAGTGACATCCCAATCACAATGGGAGCTGGAGTTTCTGAGAATAGTACATGTAGACAGACGACTCGTGGACAAAAATTATTGTTTGCTGTGTAAGACATGTTGGAAGTCGGATGGTATTATAATAAAGGTATGCTTAATCCAGCATAAAAACGGTAACAGCGACCCCATAAAATACCAAAGGTACATTTTAGTAAAATAATTAGAAAAAGTCAAAGGTTACGCCATTAAAAGGTCAGTCAGGTATTTAACAATGAAATATTGCCTCTAGGGAGACCCCTGTTGACAATGGGATATTTATTACTCTATAATGTCAACCGTGCTATTGTAAGAAAAACGTTAAAGCTATTCAAACAAGATGTAAATTGGATTGAGAGGTTTATACCACGTGGGAGTAGGATAGTAACATCAAATGAGCGATACAATCCTCGGTTGTTTATTGTCGATTGTTTATCTGTAATTGATAAGTATGTTTACTAACAATTTGTGTAATGATGGTAGTAGAAACTTTCTACCGTAATGAGCCTTTCGTCTCGTGATTACTATTCGATACGTCACAATTACTGGAAGCTTGTTGGCTGACCTTTCGAGCAACGTTCAAGCTGCCCTCAATGCCACTCAAACATGTCCAATCAGAATCTCCAAATCATTTTCTATTGAATCTCTGTGGGTAGGTACATACACGGCATTGGAATGATCAGGAACATATTTTGAAGAAAATATTTCTTTCATCCGTCATTTTGAAAATTAGGCCAAGAGTCAGCAAGCCATTTTATAGTTCGATCTTAGATTTAACAAATCGGTTTCTACATATAATATGAGAGTTCGATGACTTGATGATGATGCTCGTATACGATCATGATGGTGCTCAACTTAATTTAGATGCTAAATAAATAACCTTATGCAGTATCAAATAAATACTATTTTGCTAAAGTTATGTTTTCAAAAGGTATCGAGAGGTAATCAAAATATTTTTCCAATGTTGAGTGTGACCTATGACTTATCACTGATAAAACATATGCGGTATGCTAGCATGTGGAATGGAGAAGTGAACTTAACCTCATTCTCTCTTATCTCCCCGGATGACTGCGAATGCCGTGTTAACGTAGTCGTCACAAAGTTATTATTGTCGAACAATGAATAATGCTTGAATTCTTTGAAATTGTGACGTTTCCTTACTAAGTAAATTCGTCTGAAGTCTATTAATATTTAAAGTAAAAATAAAATAATTAAACTGATGATAACTCTTTTCAGAGGAACGAAGTCTTCATCTTTGCACTTACTACAACTGATTACGGAGTCATCGGCCGCTAAAAGTGTTAATCTCCCCTAGACTACGAACCCACGAACTTGAAATTATAGTTAGATTCGACCTATCTAATTCCCCATAATATTTGTGAAGTCTCATCACTTGTTTTCCCGATACACATTATTTCAGTCGAAAACTTTATCCCTAAACTTGAAACCCGTATTTATAAATTCCAATTTTGAGCCCATACTCCAAGAACCACATTCTCAAAAGCTAATAAAAGTAAGATTGTACGTTGTGTAAACACTTTGTGTTAGCCGCTTGCCCTTTCTTGGCCAGACGAGGAATCCGTGAACCAAAATCCAATCGTGCAGGATTTCTTGGAACCAATAAGCTGCGCCTGTGAGCGATCAAATTCAGGCTGGAATATTTTTTGCTTCATTTATTCCCCGTTTCTCAATAACGCTCTGAATTTGAAAGGGTTACAAAAAGAATACACAAAATTGCATGAATGAATAAGAACTATGAAAAGTCGCCTTTTTGCAGAAGCCTTCTCCATATTTATAGATGCAGACGTTTTTTTAAAACAGAACCGTCTACTTATAATTAGCCTACATTGAAGCTGCTAAAAATACATGACATCAGCTGATACATAAGTAGGTAGTCTACTACTAGTAATTATTGATTCATTGGACATAATTACCTTCACTGCTTCGTTTATGTATGCAAATGATACGGCAGATATACAATGTTAATGCCTAGTGTAGGAGGCAGACAGGGAGCCATTTTCTTTTATTTATTTTTCACGATCGAACCCAACCTTGAGTAAACATTTACTTAATTAGTAAGTAGGTAATATCGCTGACTCGGTTGGATGAACCTGTTCGAATGTTAAACGTGATTCCCGTACGGAAGTGTAATAAATTCCAAAATATTTACTGATTTACGGTGAATATAAACGGACTGTTTACACGATACCAAATCACTTTTTTTTTACCGAAATAAGCCGTTTGTCGTATATTTAAACTACCTACACAGTTCACAAGAAGTTTGAAAAGAAACTGATATCTTTGAGACAGGCGAATGCATGACGACTGTTGCCGTTGCCACACCTAAGACCATTATTGTAAACTCTTTTTTTTAAACCTCACCAAAAGCTGTTAAGGAAAAGATTTTAAAGACTTGTCAACATTCATTAATTCATACCATAGCGCTATTTAACATAAAAATACTTTAGAAGATTAATTAATTAAAACTTCAGTCCAACTTCGCCATAGCTCTTGGCGCAAACATCGTCCCCAGTGCGTACACGCAACACACCATAATCATGGATTCACGCTCGATTGGTCTGTAAAATAAGAAAGCCGATTCTGAGAACTCGATATTATTATATTGATACGACGATTAATCGGTTGCTTGGGTTTTAAGGGCTGGATGATCATTGTAAAGACAATGACCGTAAGATTGGGTTAACGAAGGGAACTGCATTTTGTACAAAGGCAACAAGGAGCAAATTTCACTTGAGCAATAGCTATAGTTTCTGTGTGACACTGTGATTATTTTTCTATTCCAATTATTTTTCCTCAAGTGTGCGCGGTCTAACTACGTAATGGGTAATCAGGACTTTTATGTGACGAATTAAAATGAGGAACGAGGAAATATTAATAAATAAATAAATCTGAAGTATCTAAGCCATTACTGTTATGCATTGATTGATTTAAAAAAAAGTTACAATATTGCCCAAACAAATTTTGCTAGGACGGTAGGCATTATTTAATTACAATCGCTATTATGGAGATTAAAACAAAACTGACATACACACACTAACATTTAAAGTTTTGAAAGCCGTTACCTTCTTCGAAACGTAATAAAACACTTCACACACCCATTTAAAACATTTCTATTACTTTAATCAACTAAATACAGCTGTATAGATTTACTGTTATCTTGCACATTAGCAGTCGTTAGCCAAATTTTATTTAAAAGCACAGTTTCAAAGCATTCGCCTCCTATTGTACTTAGTTCTTTTTTCACATCGTAAATTACTATGGGCGCCATTTTTACTGCTTACCTAGACTGGCCTTTTATGGTTCTGAGGTCATGTTTGATTCAGCCTACACTGTGATTATTCACATGATAAGCTTTTTAGTATTTAAATACTTGGTTTATAAGGACAACTTGCCCTATTTGCTAGTGTTTTTAATTTTAGTTATGGTGTTTTTGTTCTTGAATTCAATTTGGCGTCAAAATGTGGAGCGATTATGTTTTCGTCGTGTCCAAATAAACAAAGTCATGTAAATCGGGTTGTATTTTTCATAATTGGAATCAAATTATAATTTATGGAGAGAAATCAGATGCGCAACAGAGCGTCATCGTCAGACACGGCCGTCGATCATGTTCAATTTATTCATAAATAAAATGATGCAAATTGAAGGCCTCAATGCCCGTTGACATATCATCAGTTTCTCCAATGCTACCGAACGACTTCCAATGAGGAGCAATCTAAACAGTTGCTATATACTTCCATGACTTGACTAGATTTTAGATTTGAACTGATGCAAATTAATGGAAGTAGGTATATTTCTACGGGTCATTGAACATTTTTTTTATATTCTGTGTTATGAAACCAATTAATTTGAATTGAATCGTCCTTGTTAGAGTGACGTGTGAATGTAATGGCTATGAAGTATTTAACTGACGATAACGCTAGATATAACAAACTTTATGGTCCTGTTATGGTTCCTAAAGCCATATAAGTTTGGCAATCGTATGTAATAGGACCTACTATAGTTTCTTCTTAGATTTCCATAGAGATTTGTGATGACCTTATAACAGTAAATAATAAATGAAAAGCAAAGAAACAGTGACTATCACTATCAAATTACAGAATAGAAGAAATCATTATAGATTCCTATGGAGATGATAAACAAAAAATCTTACAACAATAAAGAAAGAGATGCAACTTGTAGCATAACACTTAAGTCGTACAAACTATCTTTTCCTTTCATCGCAGTAAAATAAAGTGCAGATAATATCACAGTCAACAAAGCGTGTAATGGCTACATGCTACAGCGGAGTCGTATTCAAATCATACAATTTGCTAATATGAAAAGTAAACACGGCTTAACGGTACATACCTTATAAGAGCGATGGTGAAACCGTTGGGGCCAGTGGACCAACCATTTTTGATCACTTAGCGACCTCACGCGTGGTAGACGCTTTTGGCAGATGGTAAGACCTATATTTTCTGTCACATGCATGCGCCTACGCTAGAACAAGCTATGAGTCAGTACCTAGTGCCCCGGTCTTACCCATATTTCATTTCGTTGCCAAGAAAGGAAAAATACTCAATGAACTGTTAGTCATTTCTCACCGAAGACGATAACAATAACGCATCATAAAATGTGGTTTTTATAATTAGTCAAGAAACACTGTTTTTTAAGATTTTGGAATATGTACATTCGTACTGTAATGTAGGACTTGAGCATAATATTATCTGTTATAAGGTCTACAGTAGCAGTAGGCCCGTAAAACCTGAATCAGAAACTCAGCAAGCAGTTGAACAACTGTAAGAGTGTTGTGTTTAAAAAATACTTGTCAAATTCACGCATTCTTGTCCATGAATGTTAAAAGCTCAAAAAAAATCATTTAAATAAGTAAAAATAAAACATCCAAGCCTATAAAATATTATCAATACACAAAAATAATCTGCAGTTATCGATTTGTTATTCATGTTTCCAGTAGCCATTTTAAAGGCATTTAAACCATCTACAGTCTTAAAGATAATAAATAAACGAGCTTTGAATAATCCTCTCACCGTTGAGACAATAAAGACGAAAGACGAACCAGCATCCGAAGCAACGATTGCACTTACAGACTAAATATTTACATTACGAATGTTTTGTCTGCACTCAAACATTGCAGTAATCTATTTGGATAACTGGATATGTCACTCCTACCAAAAAAATGATTTGCTAACTTGTGATAATAAAGAGACAAACATGCAAAATTTCATCGTTGGCTTGGGTGCCATTTCAATCAACGCAGATGGCCATATGGTGTGACAGACTGACGCAATGCTAACGACCGCAACAGACCTTATGCTATTGAAATTAATGGTATCGTTTTAACTAAATACGCCTCCGCACATAAACTAGACGAAACAAAAAACAATATACCAGCTGCTGCCGTAATAACAGTCAAAAAGAAATGTTCCCGTTACCTTTTCTGTTTACGCACGTGCTGAGACTTTTTTGTCCGAGATTAGATTATTATAGATGAGATAACCGTATCAGATTGATAACATAAAGTCGCAAACGCCTTCTGTATCAGAAAGCTTTATAGATTGTAGTAAAATGGCGGAGTAAATATTAGTTTAGGATAGGTCTAACGTATAATAAGGCGAAGCCAAAATTGCGAATGTGACGATGTAAGTACTCAATCCTAATAAAGACTATCACATGATAGATCTAAGCTAGATAAAGAAGGCCAAATAAGTCATCTGAAAAACAATGGATGTCCACACTGACTCTGTCCAGGTTTATCTATCTATCTTGCCACATTAAACACAAAAAAAAATGTCTTCTACATAGTAGAATTTTTGTTCTGTCTTTATTGAAAAATATTCTTCTGATTTTTCAACACGGCAGGATTTTCTCTGTTCTTAATAATATGAACTCCTATTTAGCCCAAGACCATGTCTGGTTTATAGTCATTCTAATTGCAGACACTGAAGTGACATTAAAGTGCCAACTTCTTTCTACATTTAAAATAACTTCAAAGACTCCCACTGTTTTCTAGGTCACATTTTAGGTGCTCTACTCGTAGCTACATCTGCTGTGAAGCCGAGAATAGTATCAAGTTCTTTCTAGGCGGTTTTGTTTGACTTGCAGTGGGTGTTGAAAGCCATTGTTTATTTCAAAATGGCACTTGTGTGTGTTTTGCTAGAAGGACAATGTTTATTCAGTATTTGTATTAATATGGTTTATTACAGAGGTTTCTTTATGTGTCTTTAGCTGTTCCCGAGTTTCAGTCATTTTATTAATTATGACATCAGCTGAGTTTTCAAAAACAATATTATTTTTCCCTTCACGTTGTATGACTAGTGCGTAGGTCCCTGGTGTTATTGTTAAGAAGCTATTGCCATTATTCACTGGGACGTCATGCAAACATACAAGTCCTGATCAGATGCAGTACTTATACGTAATATAAAGTGACACATTCCTCAATTGAGCGGTGGCGTACCGCGAGATCTCAAATTAGCGCCAATTTATGCCTCCGGCTGACTCACGGGCGCGACTAGGTGATACATGTATCATCCTCTATATTCCTACCACAATAACGGAATAAAGACCATAATCAATAAGCACTTATATGCTATGTACTTGTAATAATAACATGTAACTGAGTACTGTGTGAAATTTCATATTGTTTAACGTTGCAACCACTCTTGATGGATCTCTACGATTGTTTACCAAAACGAAACCTCGTTGCCATTCAATTACTCCCAAAATAACCAATCGCATTCTAAATGTAAACCACAAACATTCGTACAAACAAATTAACGTGCTGCTTTCAAGTCTCCAAAACTTTTCAATCAAGAAACCGATCAAAGAGAATCGTGATTACAGATAGAGATCCATCTAAAGAAATTGAACTATAAAACCAGAGCTGTAAATGATAAAACCTCGACTGTGCGTGTACAACGACCTTGCTGGCGAATAATTGGGAACTGACGCAATTGAGCTGTTCCCAGCGTCGCCGCCGGGAAGTCAGGATGTCAGTGAATTAACTACAGGTTCACGAATTCAAGTTTGTGGCCTCTAGTAAATAAGTAAGAAGGACCTTCCTTATCTTTATTTAGAGTGCAAAGTGCATCGTGTCTACTTTGTTGACTAAGATAACAATGTGTTTTTATTTAATTAAGTAGTTTATGATAACCTCATTGATGTTTGACTTCAAATCTTCGAGTGTTGCCGAGAAATTTCACATTTGGACACTTCATTAGCGTGAAAAATTCTTTGAGAAGTTGTACTCTTATGTAACTATGCCAAACAAAGACAAAGAACCTTCACACAAGCATTCCATCCCATTTTACAGTAATGAAGCGACGGCTATAAACGATGTATCACTTAATTGTAGTACGTGTTGTAATCTCCAATAGTTTATAAGCGTAACTAATTCCAGAGAATAATAAACGTGGTATCCAGAGGCCTTTTTAATCTCCCATCGACGCGAGACCACCGAAACTATTTCATAAATCATACTGGCTTTAGATAATATCATCGTATTTGTACTAGCTCAAATGGAGTTCCAATAAACTGATGTAGTCGACTTCAAATGTACCTACTGCCTTTATATTTGGACTCGGACTAGGAATTTGAGGATTTATTACTTTGTATAGGAGGGACACCATCAAATTCCTCCAAAAGAAAGTTGATATAACACTAAATCAGGTGCTTTTCGTGTTGATATTTATCTTGTCTTTCTTTTTTTTCCAGAATGTGGTGGACAATCACAGGAAACTTCGGGAACATCCTCCCGATCGACTGGACAAAATCGTTCTCCAGGAAGATGCATATCCCCACTTTGAACCTTAATGAGAAGAAGGTAAGTCTCATTTCAGATTTCTAAACAATTATACATAATCTTGGCAGGATTCTATTCTAGATCTAAAAGGCTTTGATTTCAAAACATCATAACACTTTAAACTCTTCTACACATTCCCCTACATTGAATAGATCACTAACGGACTAGTGAGAAATAAAACATTGTATTATTGTACATAAAGCTCACCACCTTTTTTTCTTAATTATAACCACATAATTAATGCTTTTAACCGAAGTTACTTCTCACATCACATCTTCATAAGACTCTCTTATTTCATTCTTTTTGTGTAACATTATACGATGGCAAACGACAAAAAGCTCTCGTGAATACAGTAATGCATTGTTTCGTGGGAAAATAATATAATTCTGTAGTATCATTATAAAGTAATGCTCATCAAAACTGCGGTGAATGTTCCAATTTTTGATGAGTCTAGAATCGCAGTTTGTGAAATTCAAATGTGTGTGATATTTCACACCGTACGTTCATTATGATATTAATTTTGTACGGCGAAAATAGAATATGATAACTACTTTTGTGTTTCCAGCACAATTTCTGTTTTAATTATTTCAACATTGCCATTGTTAAAGTTCGTCTGCTATACATTTATTTGATTGAGGTCTGTCACGACTTTTAGATGAACAGCAGTTGCTGAATTTAAAATACTACTAGCGGCCCGTCCCGGCTTCGCACGGGTGTAGGACCCGGTCAAAAACTATCCTATCTCTCAAGTTGGATCGAACTGCACATGGTGTGCGAATTTTATTATACTTAATCGGTTAAGTGGTTTAGGAGTCCATTGAAGACAAACATTGTGACACGAGATTTATATATATTAAGATTTAAATCATGTAAATTAACTGCATCTAATTGAAATTCAGCATTAATTACATTCGAAGATCCTTAATCGTCTAAAATAGTACCGTTGACGAAAACAATGTCATCAATAAATACCTTCATCGTGAACATTACTTCTTCTGCATCATTATTTTCATCTGCAACTCTTTCAAATCGAAATTCTCCATTGTCCAGAGTTCAATGACGCCTGATGACGAGATCCACAGCTCGGAGGACGAGGCCGTGGCGTCAGACTTGGACATGCACGCCCTCATCCTGGGTGGACTGCACCAGGATCATGAATGTCCCGTCAAGACTGCTGATGAGGTAAGGCATACTAAATATTTCGTAACAACTATATCATGCCTGGTTTTTCCGAAAGGATAAATTGCGATGGGTTCCCATTATATCTTGTTTATGGCTAGCATATAATATTATTGCCTTGAACCGAGCGCGCATCTATACATCGGGTTGGCACTAACTTTCCAATAACTTTTATGAAGATTGAAACAGAACAAAGTCGCACAACAGCGACTTATGATCACTCTGGGATGAGGACCGTTTATTGATCCTCATGCCTATACCTCTTACAATACAATCTCCTCTCTCCTTCTGGTCTTCATGAAATTCTCCAACTATGAAGGTCTACGTTTTTTCGTTCTGCCGCTATTCAGATGATGCATTTAAAATTTCTGAGTAATGTTAAAATTGTCGTGCAATCCAATTTCAGCAACAAATTCTTAAACGATTAACGGGTAATTGCAAATCCACTTAGAAACCAATTGAAATCGTTCCTCCAGGTGATCCAAGAGATAGATGACATGATGCAGGACACTCCATCATCGGAAGGAGACATCATTGAGTACAACGAGGCTCTGGAGAAAGGGAAGGAGGTACTCAGCGCGCCGCTCTATGAAGACAGTGAGTATACTTACGTAACTACTTCTAGTGTACTGTCCTCGCCGTCCATCCAGCCTAATCGCGGTGTCCCATTCCATTGCGTTTGGAACCCCTGCTTGATCCATATAACGCATCGTCATGCCAGAGTAGTGTCAGCCTGATCCTGATCTACTTCAGGGATGTCTTTAAGCCGAGACCGAGAGACAGGGCCACCTACTTTACAGCTAGTAGCCTCAGATAGATTATGCCATGGTAGAAGACCGCACCATCAAGGCAGTTGCAGGATTATTCTGTAAATCACTTCGCAACCTTTTAGAGTAATCAGCGAGATGACATTAAAAAGTGTATTTATTTCTAGAAATACTGTCGTTACTTCGTTTATTACTCACTTGTATCCCGTTTATGACTTCTCCAGGTTTTGCACATTTACTTATTAAAGAGCTTGTTCCAAATTGCAATTAACTTGGAACTTGCAACTTAATAACAATTTTACGACGATGTAATTATTTTTTCAACACATTTGTTCGTAAAATGCATTTACAAAGCCTGTATACAGTGTTCGAAAGTTAAAAATTACGGTCCATACAACGCAGCGTGCGGTAAAATAGGTACTCTCACCTAAGTACCTATTTTACCGCACGCCCCCTTGTAGAGCAGCGTGCGTTTTCTTTACGGTTTTTTTTTAATTTCCAAAAAAAAAAAAAAAAGAATTCCACCAAAGAGTTTCATATTATGAAAATAAACAACCTTTCTGATCGAACCTCCTTGGAAGAGCTTTTGCTCAATTCGTTGTCTCACTTTAATACTAAAGAGTAAATGAGATGAAAGATGTAGTTCTAATTTTCACCACGTGCATGTGGCGCCATTTTCAAAGTCGCGCCATTTTCATATTAGGAACTTCAAAAATTGTTGCGACTAATCTGAGTTCAAGGGAGCAATCTGATATTAATAAGGATAAATGTGTTGAAAAACATTGTATGACACACGTGCAGAAATTGGTATTTACAAACTCGTGACTACGGTACGCCCTCGGGCGCCTTCGGCGCCTCGGGCGTACGTTGTCTACTCGTTTGTAAAAACCAACTTTCCACACTAGTATCATAAATAACTATTTATTGCATTAAGTATAAAATTATCTTTTATAACATGGCGCTGTTTTCTCACGCTTTTTAATCAGATACTTTGTTGTATTTCGTAAGTCCTAACACCAGTAAGTACCAAGCTAATAGTTTAAAACGTATGAAGGTCAAAGCAAATATTGTTAATTGGACGTAAACATCCCATGTATGAATCATAAATGTATGAACGTAGATGTCTGGTTGGGGCATTAATGGAGGAGGATGTCATACCTACATATAAATATAGATCTGTCAACTCCATCACTCGGCTTAACATTAATTTAAGTCCAAAAATAGTTGCTGTCTGGAAATACATTTAATTTGATAGCAACATTCGTGGAGGTAGGACTAATTAATATCTACTCGGCTTCTATTGGATTTCAGTTATTTATTTAACAGTTAAACGTAATATGTGGTTAAACTAAATATTAGTCAACATTTGAAATAATAGATAAAAATATCTAAAGGATTTAAACAAATGGTTTGCTACTGATCAAAAAACTCGTCTAAAGCAGCGTTATTAGCAAAGTTCAGATCCAGAACATCAATTTACCTTTCAGCTTCGTTTGTATGTGGAGAGATACCACAATATAGATATATAACCTTAAAAAATAGACAAAGACCAGTCGGTTATAGACAAACAATTTGGCAAAAAGTTAAAAACTGATTTTTGAACTAACAATAAACAAGTCGCAATAATACTAATAAAATCACTGCTATTGCAATTTCCAAAAACAATTCAGTTAACACAACATAATTTCTTCAAAACAAGTTATAAATTAAATAATTATCCTCGTCTAAGTACAGCAAAGAATCTAGAATTCTAGACTACTAGTATATGAGAACCAATCCGGTTTGCCTTTTATTACCCTTAATAGGGACTTGCGCGCCATGTTTCTCCGAATCCAATGATATAATTGATTTGGTAGCACTTTGTTTCTTTTTGTCACAATAATAGTAATTGCTATAAAGATACTAGACACATTATTTTTGTTGTGGCGTGAACAATGTGGGAACCTTTTTGAAGAAGACAAAGGTTTCTTTAACTTGGTGACATAATGATTGGTATAGCAACTATTAAGGTGTCTTCTTGATAAATCACCATGGTGCAAATAAATTATTATTCACTAGCTTATGCCAGCGGTGCCACCCGCTACAACTCAATAATTATCCCACCGGAATATAAATCGGGATAAAAACTATCCTATATGTTAATTCAGGTTATAAACTATCTGTGTACCAATTTTCATCCAAATCCGTTCAATAGTTTTTGCGTGAAAGAGTAACAAACATCCATCCACCCATACAAACTTTCACGTTTATAATATTAGTAGGAAGTAGGATAGTTTTTGAGTGAAAGAGTAACAAACATCCATCCACTCATACAAACTTTCACGTTTATAATATTAGTAGGATAGGTAGGATTTAGGTACCTTTAAAAACGAAATAGTTGTCATCGATGCGTTTCAAACAGAACTAATGCCATTTTGATTTCTTCCAAAATAAGATGGCGGAAACAGAGTCCTGTCAATGTCAATCAAAAGCCAAAATCACCATGCAGCACATGCACACTTGTTTTTCCAAATCACTCTTGACATCAGGCAGAATAGTCAACATCGTCTTGAGCTGCCATATGAAAAAAATAAGAATAGAACCATGCAGCAAAATCAAACAACTCGTAATCCAACTGACTGACAACCTAAGCCATTCAAAATCAACGATGAAAATCATCGTTTGAAAGAAATTAACATTTTAATAACGCGAGAGTAGCAGTTGTAAAAGAAATTTCAACAGATTAAGACTCAATACAGTTGGAATTATAATTAAAAAAATCAAATAATAGACACAATTTCTTACAACTTTCAGTAACTTTTACGGTTTAGTCTATAAACTAGTTTACGTGTAAAATTCAGTGTGAAAGTAAATGATAAATCGATTAATAAAGCTTACGATTGTCGTCATTCGATATGGGCGTACATTCGAGTAATGAAGATTTAAGTAACTCGAAATGAATTCATTTCATAAAGCTTTTTTTTTTGACTTCAAAAGTTGTTCTAATAAAAGTCCTAGTATCAATGCAGAGCATAACTTAACGGAACATATAATTAGGACTTTAGGGACTTCTAACTCCTACCATTATTTCAATTTATTTGGGGTTGGCGAAGCAAGTTTTCCTTTTTTCATAATCCGCTAAGTGTTACTGAACATCTCTATAGTAACCTTTGATATATTAGTTTTTAGATACGTACCTAGTCCATCTTTCGTTACCTATAGATTTTCTACAAAGCTAGTCGCTACACATTGATGCATTAATGAAACATCGATTATAAACAATCAAACGAATTCTCGTCGATTCATTGCCAAACATTTTTGAGTCTGATTGTACGCCCAGCCGAAGCCCGACGCGGCGCAATGCCCGATTCTTTCGATCGAGTGCGTTCACCCCTGCGCTTGCGATTAATTTGGCGCATCATTCTATTTCCTTAACCTCACACATACATAACCAACCTCGTTTGTTTTTATTAACGAGGTCTAACCCGCGGTTTCATCCCCCATTCTGTTTTTAAAGTCGATGCTGAAACAAAAGTTGGGCTAACAAAGGCAAAAGGAATTTCTCATATCAGACTGTTAGTTCCTGAGATTAACAAGTTCAAACAAACAAAAAAAACAATCATCAGCTTTATTATATTTAACAGAATAATAACATTAAACAAAGATAACCTACAATCTAAGAAATAAATCACGATTAAACTCAAGTAGGTTTTAAAAACATCCGATTAATTTATTTGCGTTGAAACTAGTGCGGCAGTAAACATTAGTATGACTAGTAAATCTTATAGAAGAACAACAGATGTGCGTTGTTTACGAACATTGTCTGAACCTAGTTTGGAAGTTTAAAACTCACTTCGCATTTTGGAATAAGGGTCAATTTACCACGAGATGCGACGCGACACTACGCTCGAATTTTTCAATAGAGCGATTCAAAATCTAACTTTATTTTTTACACGATAAGATCCACATTTGCAGTACCTTCGAATCGTCGCGTCTCGTCGCGTCAGTTCTCACGGAGACGCGAATTACGAGCTTTTTACGTAATAAAACTTCTAATAAAGAATTCTGTGCGGGTAAGACGACCGTACCTATCAATTGTCTGAAAGTTGTCTGAAATTCTATTGACTTCTGTCTCAAGAGTGACAAAGTAATCATGCTTTTACGTGTCTTTGATACTAAGTTCTTTAACCTTTTGCGAAACAATTCAATAAATAAACTTATTCTGTAAGTTAGCAAAGAATCTCTGGGGACCCAAAAAAGGTCAATTTATCAGATCAATACGTATAATTCGTAAAATAGAATTTTATCGAAATTCATAATAAGATTCTGTTAAAATGGCACTTTTAGACCTCCACAATGATCTAGCAGTTAATACTGGTACTTACGTAGCTAGAACTTACAACACAAGCCAATATAATTTGAAGCGGAACCAATTAACAATGCACAAGCAAATGCTTGAAAAGCTATCCCTTGCTAGTACAGCTAGCTTCATTGAGGTCACTTCTCACAGTATTCATTGCTAACTACTAACTGGCTTGTCAGGAAGTGTTAGCTACCGTGGCTACCATTCAGTTCATCTATATCAGAATGATATAGAACCTTTTTAGAATTATGTTGAACGGTTATAATTTCTCATATCCTGTTGAAAAGAAAGGATTGTTCGACCAAAGCGGGTACTGAGTCTGGTTGGCTCTTACCCGACAGTGTCATCCTAAAACCGTCGGATAAAATCCTTCTCTGTATCACTTGCTGTCTGGCTCTTAAACGCGCTATGAGGTATTTCTTAGGTTTACTTGTTGTTTCTAGACATTTGGCTAGTGAAACTTTGTATGACGCTACACATTATGAGAAGACAGTCGTGCTTTGTGAAAAACACATTTTTTGGGTTGGCATATCATCAATTGACTTCTTCAGCTTCTTCAGCTTCGAAATTAACGCTGGAGGCTTTTTTTTTGATGTCATAATCATCTAATGTGTCCTTCCCGCCCTGTGTGGAGCAGAAGGGACCGTCAGACATTCGCTGACTAAACGTCTACCCTGTTATTTAGTTGACTTTCTCAAATTTTGCTTCCATAACGAACCTAGACAGCTGATATTTTAATATAATATACTCGTCAAAACAAAATAGGGGCCACTTATTAAATTGCACTTTAATCAAGTATCACTCTTATTCTGTGTACATTATAGATGGTAAATACCTTGTTACGGTTTCTTTTCAAGTTATTAATATTGTTTCTTCTACTTCTTCTCTGCATAATTGGAAATTCATAACTTTTTTTTTAAATAATATGTGACATTTCTTGAATGTACGTTTGGGGTTTTTTTATTTGTCAGACTTCTAACTAGGATTTTCTTTCGACTTATAGCAGCAAGTAGGTCTATAACGATTATTTAAAATCTCATAATGCCATTTTTCGGAGACATATGGATGCAAAAACAGCCACTTGGGGTGTTTACCTTACCTTAATCCAGGGGGGGCATAGCCAAGAACAGTAGGTCTTATGGTGGAATATTCCCACCACCAGTTGTTTCAGAAAGTTTGAAACTGGTCTCAAAAGACGGGTAATATCGACCAGACGGCCATGATCAGGAATAAAGTGTAAGTAAAGCGTAAGAGACCAATAAAGGTTTTGTTAACCCGCGCAAATAGAGCGAAAAATCTCTACCGCGCGGACCGTACAAACATCCATTGCGGTTTTGAGCTACAGGCACCCCTATATTGACATACTTTTCCCGAATCGACTCCATGAAGACATAAACACAAATACTCAAGAAGTGCTTGGTTCTCCTCCAGTTAACGGAGCTTATGGTGGCAAATCGTGAACATTGCAAAGCGTAAAATTATTTAACGTTTGAATGGGCTTCATTGGCTTTTATTTAGGACTGCAGGCTCATTTTTTTTTTCTAAAATAAAGACTACTTCATTAGAGTGTAGAGAAGTATCTAAACAACAGGTTTCAGATCCTTGCACTCTTGAAACACGACTTTTCCGATAATCTGAATTATGGCTCTGGGGCGGTTGTCTCTATCCGATCACGCAACTGAGCTCGCACTTCGTAATAACGTTGCTGTAACTGCTCAAAATTGCGTAGCGAATGTGGTGCAACTCCACAATTAATCCGCATTCGTCACGAGTACCCTGAGTGTCATCTTCAAAGGCAGATAAGTTCGAGAAGGCGGACACGCGGCGACTAACAGTGCATACATTTCGCTGACGTTCGAATGACAATGTTACAGGAGTGGCTACTAAGGGATTTTACCTAGTGTATTCACATTTAAGAGATGAGTTAAAGAAGATGCAAAAGAAAGTAAAAATGCCTCATAAACACCCATCTGGATCTCAGAAATGATCGGAAACTTCTGTAGTGAACCAAAGTGTTGTTTGGTACTTAATCCTGAAATTCCCCATCAAAGGAAGCAAAAGCGAATAGTCGAACAAGACTTTAAGGTTTTTGGTTTGTGTAAGATACATTCTGCTTCGAAATTATTCAATTTGTTTTTTATTGTGGAAAAAATTAAATGGTATTTCATCGCCGTTAATAAGAATCAGACCAGTCATTTTTATAACCACTAATATTTCTGATTTATAAATCGCAAAAAAGTGGCCTTACTTTTAGTATATATAATATGCCACAACTATCACACAACGCCATCTAGTCCCAAGCTAAGCAGAGCTTCTGTTTTGGGTACTAGACATCTGATAAACATGCTTATATATTTAGACACAGAACAAATGATCATGCTCATCACACAAACATTAGTCCTGGGTGGGAATCACACCCACGACCCCCGGCATAGCAATCAGGGTCAACCACTAGACCAACAGGCCAGCCATGATATAATAATAATGGTTGATGGTTTAGAGAAAGCTTATTAAATCTTCCATTGTCTCAATTCCAGAACTGCGCACATACTCGCTTGCTCAACTGAACGAAATATTCATGGAATTAGAAGTCCTGATCCGTGAATTTTCCGAGACCCTGATCGCTGAGTTGGCTCTCCGTGACGAACTGGAATATGAGAAGGAGCTGAAGAACACGTTCATATCCCTGCTGTTGGCTGTTCAGAATAAGAGGCGTCAGTACCATATTGAGAAGAAGAAGAGGCCGCAAGCGCCGAGGTCGCCTAATCTGGGCGGAGGACATTCTGAGTCTAAGGTAAGGATAATAACTTTGCTTTTATTCTGCAACGGGGATATTGTTTGATGAATCAGATTCCATAAAGTCTTAAAACGAGAGTGTTTACACCGTGGGAGCGAGATGACGCTAGTCGACTAGTACAGCTCTGTCTCTTTCCAAACAGTGGAAGTAGGTACTTTCGCTTTAAGACGTCATGTCGCCCTTAGTAGGATCTCTCAATTATCAATGATTTGATAATTCATTTTATGAAAATAATCGAGCTTTATATATTATAATAATATACGTAATTAATATCTATAATAATGTTTTTTTCATCGTATTTCCACACACAGACGGTCAGTTGACTTGACTACATTCCAATTTCTTATTTATAAAGTTGTATAACTGATTAGAAATCAGTTACAAGTAGAAATAGTGACAAACAAACAGTGAAAGTCCCTTGTTACGGACTGTCGGGCCTCTTTCCGACCACTGTTCGTGATAGGCTAACGATCTGAATCAAATCAATTAATTGTCACCTTTGTTGAATGAGAAATGTTTCAGAATGAATATTATTTAAAGCTTCAAAATAATACTCATTCAAGTTGCTGTTTTCGATTACAAATAACTTTATGATTGATTAATAAATGTTTCATTCATCTTTTGATATAACTGACTTTGATAAAGCTATTCATTAAGTGTTTATAATTTCAGAGTTAGAAAACTGTTTAATTACTTTTCCCATTTCTAACTTCATCAGATTTCGTTATTATTACCATTTCTGACGTTTAAAAAAAACATAGGTTTTTATGTGTATTTGTAACTTCAAGAAATTTTCTTCTATAGTTTGTTGACAATCCTTAGGGTGAGGCCACACTTCACTGTGTATAGTCAAGAAAGAAAGAAAGAAAATATGACGTGTCATATAAAAACTTGGCATAGTCAGTCAGTTCATGGAATATTATTTACCTAAATTATTTAAAAAGGTGAACCTATTAACTCATGTGTAATGTTTTTTTATTCCAGTACTTGACCACAGTGATCCCGTTCCACCTAGACAACGGACCCCCGGACAACCAGTCGCTCCAAGTTCTTATTAAGAGTAAGTTTATTTTATATTACCAAGTAAAATAATACTGGTAATAATCACTTTTTAGGAGTTCAAATAATTTGTGGTACATAGAATTTTTAAGGATACTCAAAAAATTTGAGCATTCAAAAATTATGTGATTGTGTAATTAAAGAACCGAGGGTTGCAAAAAGAAAAACAAGTCAATTATTGCTTTGAGGTACCTATTCCAATCTGTCCGGTTAAATAGAAAAATAATCTAGGTTTTTTAATAACTTAAATTATTTAGTTTTTATTATGGTAGAAACAAATCTTGCCCTGTTACGGAGCTTACCCATGATGCGACGTGTGCGATTTGCAATTTCTAGTAACTAAAAATGAAAATCGACCTTCCCACTACGAAATAATGATGCAATTCGATTGACTTCCGACGTCGTGGCGAGCATGTTTTGTTTTTCGTCCACTGGTAGTTAACAACGTGTTTTATGTCATATATCGTAGTGGTAAGGATGACTTTCACTTTGAATCGGTCGAATTGTGTCGCATCGCGTCATAGGGAAGCTTGATTTCCATTTCACTAATTGTGTTTCTGATGATTTATTTTTCTCTCATTTCAGTTCTAAAGGCAATCAACGAGGACAGTCCCACCGTACCGACGCTATTAACAGACTACATCCTGAAGGTGCTGTGTCCAACATAAACACAACACGACGCTAGCCAATTGAATCTAAAACAATTGAACACATTCAACATTTCAACATTCGCACTTTACACGTATAACAGGTTCTAGGCCATATCATTGTCTACACAGATCTACTTTTGTGACGGAATAGATTGGTTTAGAAGGTTGATTCTATTTAACATACATATTTTTTGGAAAGATTTGGAGACTCTTTATTTACATCATAATGTACTGATTTAACTTAATAAAGTTAAGTCAGCGTTTCGTACAAATGTGAACTTTAATTTTAAAACATTACTGTTCAAATCGTATGAAATATTTGCTGCCATTCCGTCATTCGAATATGAACATTAAAAACATTAAAATAGGGTTCACATTCTTATATGAATCTTACTGAACTAAAATTTCCTCCAAGAAATGTACGAGCTTTCTCGTAGGTACTGCGGTCTAAAACAAAAGACAGTTGTGAGTGCACTTGCACTCGCTATATATAATATGTGGACCGCGTGTCTATGTGTGGCTGCGTTTTTTACTTATTCTATGGAACCAAACTTCTACACTTCTCTATATCTTGTGCTTTTGTTCACTTAGAATAAATTTATTAAAATAAGTGTTTTCGGTGGCACTGAAGATGGAACGACTAAAGGTGCAGCCACACTATCGTCGATCGATACTATTTTAATCGCGTGACTGTAATATGTAAGCATAAAATATTGATATTAAATTGACACTGATATTTATATCATAAGTATCAAATCTTAACTATTATTGTTGCTCATAAAATTGATATTGACTAAAGCACCTTTACCGAACTGTCTAAATCACATTTCAAATAGAGTAAAATAAATTATTCAATAAATAAAAATATTAATATTAAATATTCATCTTGTATATGCATTACTTAATAGAAAACACATTTTACAAGACAATTGATATCCTATTATGTTTTTATTTGCAATGTTGTGTTGGATTTAAAAACAGCATATTTTACTGAACAAAAATGTTGTTGTTCTGTTGAAATGTTCAAATCATTGCCATAACAACAATTCTTTTGGTGGTTAATTCCAAGTGTAAAATATATATGTCAACTATATGTCTTTATTTGCATAAATGAACTGTGATATCATTAAGATAGTTTAATTAATGCTTCCTTTTAAGATTTACGTAACTATTTGTTATATTTTATTACCTATCTCTCGAACATTAAAATTATATATTTATTTTAGAGTATATTTTGTCATATTTCATCAATTGTCACCGGCAGAATGTGAATTCAAATGTAAATACTTTTAAAAATATATATGTAAAATTGAAAAGTGGAATTGTCCTCTCATATTTAACGGTTAGCTAATATAAAATTAAGGTATGTAGGAACTCAGAAGAGGCTTGTAAATAGTGTTTAAAATATCAGCTTCTAGGATTCTTAGCTTAACTTTTATTTTAACGATTGACTTTAACTCGTCATTTTATTATAAGAACATCGAATTTTGTTTTTTTTTTATTATTTCCAGGCTAGTTTGTAGCTTCCTAGGTATAGTGAGCCCGAAATAAACCAGCTAATTATGATTTTTAGTAATTTCATTAATCATTAAATTTTAAGTAGGCGTATAACATTGTTAGGTTTACGTTGTATTTCTAGTCTCAATATGTAGTAGTCATACATTTGTTATTACTTTTGGGGCGTCCGTTTAAAATCGTACGAGTGCTCGCTGTCAAAAATTTAATAGAGAACACGAAATAAAATGCCCGCGCGATCGCTCGCTTGCGATTTACACCGACGCGAGCACCCGCGCGTTTTTCAGCGAACGCCCTTAACACGACGCGACGGCAGGAGCTTGAATGTTCATTAAAATGTAATAAAAATAATCGCATGATATTAAGAATGTAAAATAACTATTGTTGTAATTTCAAATACATTTTATTGTATTAAATGGGTTTGCAAAATTATTTATGGCGAATGCTTCTGTCGCACATTTTAATTACGAATAGGGAAATCACCGAGTTGTTGTGCATAATAATAAAATCTTGAATGAATGGACTGGACAAGGTACCCAATGGGATAAGAGTGTTGATAAAAAAAAGATTAAGAATTTTAGTTTTTTAATCTTTAAAAATTTCATTCAAAAAAAACAAAGTCACCTTAAATATTGACAGTTCCAAATATAAAATTCAAAATATCTTTTTTAATTGATAAAATCTGTAATCGATGTTTTATTTGTTTGCGTATTGTGGCACTACCTTTATCGTAATTTAAATTTAATGTCATTGTATGAGTGTAATATTTACTTAAATAATTTAAAGCAAGATTGTAATTAATGTCGCCTATTCAGTTATGTCTGGCTTGAAGAGGTATTGTTTTGTGAACACATTGTAAGTACCTGGTCGAAATAAAGGAGCTTGAATGATAACTATCTTTTTAATTATTCACCTTCATCATCATCATGATCAGCACGATGATGACCAATTAGAGCCGTAGCATCATGAGGAAAAAAAATTGTACCTTAAAATGACAAATATTTTACCGCAACGAATCCAATCATGACAAAAAAATAACATGTACCTGCTTAATTAATTAGGAACCTTACTTTTTATGATAAAGTTAAAAATCGAATAAAGTTTGTCAGATTGTAGTAATAATTAATAGATTTATAAAAATCTAAAAACCCACGTTTTTAAATGCCCTAAAAATAAGAAAATAACCCTACGGGGTTGAGAGAGGCACCACTCAAAACGTGGGGGCGATATGGGATATACACATATTTACATGACTTGTTTAGATTGTGGTTGTAACTTGCTAAGATACGCCCTCACGTTTTGAGTGGCGCCGCTCTCAGCCCCGTAGGATTATTTTCTTATTTTTAGGGCATTTATTTTTATCTTTGTTCATCGAGTTTGGACGTCCGCCATATTGGATTTAAGTCACATGACTATTTTCGTATTCCTGACAGCAAACCCTTTCGTTTTACACCCATATCATGGGGATGCATTTCAAATAGCCTATCCGCCATTTTGGATGTCCACCATGTTGGATTTAAGACACGTGACTATTTTTTTCGTATTCCTGACAGCAAACCCTTTCATTTGATACCCATATCATAGGGTTGGATTTCAAACAGCCAGTCCGCCATCTTGGGGAGGCCGCCATATTGAATTTTTATGACGTTTTTTTGCTTTTCATATATTGTCATCGGAACTCAGAGCGTGTACAAAATTTCAGCTTGCTAGCTTACCGGGAAGTGCCTCAAAATTGAGTTGCAAAGTCCAATCGGAACGACAAACAAATAAACAAACAAGAAAAGTGAGTTTATAAAAACGTGGGGAAAATGCTGGCACCTGTACCATGAATCACACACCCCACTTGGTTTATTTTTTTTAACTTGTGGCGGCTGGATTGTGAGGTGGATGCCGTCCTCTCTCTCTAGCATGACTGCTTCTCAGAAGGAGGGTCGCCTCCTTCCGTCTCGCCCCACAGCATTGCCTCGACCAATGTCGGGCGCGAGAGGTCGCCGCCTATCCCCTGCATGAGGACACGGCGGTGCTCTGTCCAAGCGGGGCAGTCCTGCACCGTATGCTCCGCCGTGTCCTCCGTTCCCCACGTGTATGTTAGCGTATCTTTTTGAGCGGATTATAAACCACGTGTATTTTTACAATCGCTCCAACGCATGTGCATAATGCGATAAACTGAGACGATTGATTGATACTTGCAAGTCATTAACGTTACTGTAATCATGTGTCTTGCAAACGATTTATCAAAAACTGGTGACAACACGCTAGATTTAATTGAAGATAACTGCTTAAATTCCAACAAATATAATAATTAAGACAAAAAACATCAATTAAGATTGAAACTTTGATTAAATTAATCTAATCACTGAATAAAGATAAAGTAATAAACAATGGCGTAATAGGTTAGTTAGTGTACATGCTGTGTAGGTAAATATACAAAAGTTTGATAAAGCATCACATGCATCTACGCACTTTTTGGCTGTAGGTAATATGGCCAGCGACTTGATCTAAAATAAGTGGTGAACGGAGTGGCGGGCGGACGGCGCGAATCATCATCTGCCTAGCTTTTTCCCAACTATATTGGGGTCGGCGGACGGCGCGAATTAGACAATTAATTATTTTGTAAGTATAGCCTGCAAAGAGCTGTTTCGAACTTTGTATGTGTAAGTTTAATTTTTTATAAGCACGAGCGAAAAAAGAAAGAAATAAAGATGTCTATAATATTGGGTACCAAACCAGGCAAGGTATTAAACCTTGACGGGTTCAGGAATACACAGATCCAAACCATGACCTGCTTTAGCACACGGGAATTTAAGTAGAAAATAAAGAAATAGAAACAAAGTATACTTTAAAATGTAATGTATTAAAATTATTGAGGCTCATAGTATTTACAGGTGTTGTTGGATGAAGCTGTTGAAGCTGGTGACGCGGGCGAAGGCGGAGGGGAAGCCGAGCTGACAACCAGCAGCGGCGACGAACGAGCTGATACCGATCTGAAAATATAATGAAACAACTTTAAATAATCGAACCGAAAAGACGGTGAAGGGAAGAAAACTAAAATTTGAAAATACCAAGGATCTTGGAGTCTTCAATTATATATTCCTTAAATAGAGATTTTTTTTATGTCATCTAAGCCACGTTTTAGGCGTGATTTCAAAGAAGGTGTGAATAGTTCGTCCACGTTTTAAATATAAAGTTAAAGTGGAAACAGAGGATATCAAAATGTCGATGGCAGATAACTACGATACAAAAAGCCTTCCCATGCTGGGTGCCCGGCATTTTGGCGAGAGGTGATTTTTTATATAGGTAATTATGTAAATTAGGTAGTGGTTGTGTTTTAAATATTTTTAGTTTATAGTTAGTATTTTAGTTTATTTTTTAAATGTATTAGCGTTACCTTACGAGGCTGACCTCGTACAAATGTGCTGCAAGCCTCTAAATAAATGATTTAAAAAAAAAAAGCCTTCCTGCCAATAACTTCGTTAAAGTGTTGCATACTTTTTCGTTCAACGATCACACTACAGCGTATAGGTAATTCAGTTTCACTTAAGTAGCATTTACAAAAAACCAAACATTAACTCGATAATCTACAATGTCTCAGAAAAACGAAAATGCAAACTGAAGATAAATCTTTTGTAGGGCTAATTGGTGAAACAATCACCTATATTAACTTTAAGCTCTGAATGACCCACTGCTGGGTTTAAAACCAAACCACCAACCCATTATACCTACAAATATTATGTTTCGGTGGTTTTGGGTCACTATTACTTTGTACTTCGTGATGCGCGTCTGTTGTCGTCGGCAACGTCGCACTGAGGTTAAGAGGGCTATCACACGTTTCCTTGTTTTTGTGCAAGGTTTTGAACCTGATTCTGGGTAGGATATGGCCACAAAACAAAAAAAAATATATACTCAAGAAAGTTTGATTATTTCTGCGTGGAGTGTATTGAAAACATTTTTAGATTTGTTTACATACATGAGTAAAAACCTTGTCTCTGCAAAGGATGTTTCATAAAATTCTACTTTTTGTCATACTTTTGTATTGAATTACATAGAATGTATAATAGTAAAATAACATTTGAAAATGTCCATGGTACACCTGAAAGTTTATATTTGGAGTGTATTAATCAGATTTTTAATTTTCATTCAGAAATACACCAAAAATAATTCTGGTAAACAGAAAGAATTTGACATTTTTTCGTCCGAAATTATATTTTTTATCTATCAATATTTACTGAATATTCAAACAAAAAGTATTGAATAACTAAGTTTACTATGTTAGCTTGCATGAAAAAAATAATTAGCACATTTAAAAGTAAAATAATAGTATAAAATAATTAAAATATGCAACGACAAAATTCAATATAAAACCAAGAACGGTTTGTTCTTTGATTTAGACAGCGCGGAGCGCTCTCAGAGGGAGGACGTACCGCTCGCAACCATTTTGACATTAGTCACGTAATCATTAAAATTTAAAATACATGCCATTGGTCATGACCTTTAGACGCGGCGCTAGTGTCTTTGTCATAACATCAAATTCCATATAAAAATGTAGTATCTCGAATTTTCCGCAGGTCATGAGTGGTGGCCAGGAATTTTCCCAATCGGCAAGAATATAGCGCGACAAACCTTTTTTGATACAAGCTAATATTTTGAATTAATTTCATTCTGATCTGTTTGCAATGTAAACATATAAATGTGTTGATTGTATTTTCCCTATATTCGAATGTGGATATAATTCTAGATAATAAATGTACGTGGTAAATAATTCTGATAGCTATTTTTCTGAATTGGTAATTAAATGTAATTTCAGACTTGCCAACTTTCCAAACATTCCAATTCGTTTGTATAATACCTATAGATCGCTGCGGACGCACAATACCACCGGCCATGCCCCTGGTGGTATGGCTTTTTAATACGAGGTAAAATTATCAGATCAGCACTTCCACCCAGGACGGGAGGGACATTCAAACTTGTACTGACTAAACTCTACGGTGTCCTTCAATAACCCACTGCGATCCGGGGGCATAGATACTTGATAAGACAGTCCCGCGACGCCGATTGCCTCTCTAACGTGCGCCCCGAAAATCCGTGAAAAATTGATCTGATTGTTTTGAGGTAGCGGTTAAGCCAGACATGTGCCAGTCTGCTATTATAGGAAGCCATAACTTGACCAACTTCTAAATAACTGCATTCATATTTGTGCACTAAAAACGGATTTTTGAAAGTTCATACCCGAAGAGGTTTAAAATTGGGATTAAAGTTTGTATGAAAATAATTTAATCTCACGTGAAAACGTTACTTAAAACTTTCCACCTATCAACAAAATGGATAAAAAATATTTATTTATTTATTTACCACATGTTTCTTCGCCATTACAGATATCTTATAATCTAATGCGACAAAGTAACTTAAAATAAACTTAACTAATCCTTACATGCTACACGGTATGTGGCCCTTGTGAACTAATTCAGTGTACAGTCGAATATATCTATGACCTCCGCCACCTTGTTGAGAGTGCGCAGCGCACGAGCCAGCGGTGCGCGCCCCAGCAGGTTAGTTCGCGCCCTCGGAACCACCAGCAGATGCGGCATGCACCGCCGCGCCACGTACCCATCCGGTAAATTGAAGCCTAGCTATTTCCGATAGTATGTCCGAGTTTTGTATAATACTTCTTAAGTTTGAAAATGTATGTTGCCAGTGCAACTTCACGCCTAATTTCCAGTTTGTAATAGCCAACCATACCGAGACAGAACAGGGTAGGATATAGCAATGGGTATCCCTGGTATCTTCCATACAATTTTAAATAAATGAATCTAACGAATTTGTTCTGTATCCGTTCGAGCATGTTTTTATATTATATTTCACTCGGAATCCAGACGGCCGCATTATACTCGAGATGACTCCTCACAAGAGCCTCATACAAAGCCTTCAATGCACTGATGTTAGTGAAGTCATAATGAAAATAATCTTATACTTAAAAATCAATTATAGTTCGTTAGTATCGCTAAAATTAAAGAACGGTTGTACCGATTTGGCTGATTTTAGTTTTGAATTATATTGGGAAGTCCAGGGAAGGTTTAGAAGGTGAGAAAAAGAGGCGGTACGAAGTTTGCCAGGGCAGCTAGTTGATAATAATTGTATGCCCGAAATACGATTTCTCCCGGCCTAAATCATGTTCAAAATACTCGTTAACTGTGTAGATTATTTTTTTATGATTATTGAACGTTCTCCCTCTTGTGGATATTCATTGCCTTTAAACTTCTCTGAGGCATTTTTGTCATAAAGGGGGACCGGAAAAAATAGTAGATAATAAATAATTTGGAGCGATCCCCCAACGCGACATTTTTTTTTGAATTATCATTACATATTTAGGTAGGTACTTTAAAATTGAGTTTTTTTTATTATTTTGTACTTTATATAGGGAACTTGCTTTTGGATCGGGTTTTCTTAAAAAATAATTTGTCCCTAATGACTAGACTATAAAAACCAAGGCATTAAGTAAGTCTGCCTTTTCGTAGATACAATGTTTACTTGTGTGCAGTAAGTGTTAATAAATAAAAATAAGAGAAAAGTAACGCGCATTATAATAATTTTACAGAGAATTAGAAAAAAAAATCGAATAGGATGTATGGAACAGCTTCTTATTTTTCATCAATTGATTGTAATTAGGTTTCATCGAAGAAAGTTGAAGTCTTGTATCTGGTTCGGCATCCAGTCAATTGCGGTATTTCGTTTTGGCAGCTGCATTGTATTTGTTTTGATGAGACAGTCCAGTGACTACGGCAAGCTCCGGCCCTCCAAAGCTTACCTCCCTGATTATATATTAAATAATAAAATCGAAAAAATAATGTTTTCAATGTCCCAAAGAGTTTTTTTTTTAATTTGCACCATGCGCTACAGTCAACTGCAGGCGAACAATGCATCTTCTTGAATATTTTTAATCTTGTGGCTTGTCGCAATGGAGTTTTTATGATCCGCGTAGTAGATATATCGCTCTCTTTGCGTGATTTAACGAACATGATGGTCTTCTTGGGTCTTACTCAGTTTCTTCCTGGATCACGGCGTTTGTTGATATTATTCGTCTTTTGACACCAGTTTAAAATATTTTAAAACACTGGTTGTGAATATTCGACCATTAAACCGACCTCTTCTGGCTATATCTCCTTATCTATGTCACCTTAATCACCGCAAGTGGCTGATTTTCGGCCCATAATTATGTCTCTAAATGGATGGCATAAATGACTGTTTGATGTATAAGTCCAAGAAAAAGTTTGAATTTTTTTTTAAAATGCACCCCTTGTAAATTACAAATATATCCAATTCGCAGTGTGACACAATGGGCGGTCTTATCGCTAAAATCGATCAGTCTAAGAGTTATACTTGTTTAAAGTGTAATTTAATGAGTGGCCCTTATTTTATTTTGCTAGGTATACATTTATCATATTATCCATTCGTAACTAAGAAAATAAGTAGTGTCTAGAAGCCCGGGATCTCACTTTGTTTATTCGAAAGAAAAGTGGCAAAAGCTCATGCTGTTTTCGTCCTGGTATACGAGGCGTAGCTGTGTTGATTGTGTTTTGTTTTTATGCGGGGGGCATCACGATGTCAAATTGACAGAAACTGTGTTCTTTCATTTTGTAATAGGGCTCTTAAGGTTTGTCAATTAACCACATTTGAGCGCTTCACTTTCTGAGCGCGTATAACGTATCTACCTTTTTACTTATAACATCATTGTACGTACAAGTAACATGTGGTAAGGACTTACCAAAGTGGGTACTCCGTTTTGATTGAGGACGAGAGGGCCGCCGGAGTCACCACCACACACGCCAACGCCGCCAGCGCCGTTTGTACAGATTGTGCTTGGGACAACGAAGTTAGTTCCGAAGATCATCTGGCACTGAGCCAGACTGATCACTTGCAAGTTCACGTGGCTCACAATTGTGGACGCACCCACTTGTTCTGTAAAATAGATGTTCAACATGAATGTGAAAATATACGATTCCAACTCTGAAGTTGCATATTAAACACCACACCAACTTTGACAAAATATATAAGGAATGCAACAGTCCCCACTTTGACAAAATATATTAGAAATGTTTGTGCTTGTGGAAACATAGGAAATGTTGGAGGACACTTCAGAATCTTCACAAGAGAGATACAAACTATAGTTACCTAGCCTACCTTTCCGTAGTGTTTTCCATATTATTTAGTAGTAATAAACCAACATCAAAAAAAGCCCTAATATGACTTGCAAGTCCTCAAAAAACTTATCTCGTGTCTCAAACTTCACTCTTTTCACGGTCTAGGAAGAGATGCTATATAGATCAAGTAGTTGTGGATTCTTCATAAAAGTTCAAATATGCAACCTTTTTTTAATGACCATTTGTATGATCTAACTAACTAATTTGGGTTTAACTTAGCTTATTTTGACGTTGACCTCTAAGCAACACTGTCAACATCATCTGTTTCTGTCCAACACTTCATAAGTATCGTCACAAATTACTGGTGTTTAAGTACCCAAAACTCCTTTCATCGTCATATGAAGAGAGTTGAAGACGGGGACATAGTCGTACAGAGTATTCGAATCGACTCAACGCCAATGTTAAATACTAATGGGAATATGCATTATGGTAGTTAAGAATGAAAGAACTTACGGTCACTAGTTCTGCCAAAGCCAGCTGCAACTGCCCAGTTTCCGACGAATTGATTTGAGCCAGTGGGGCGGGCTATCGGCTGAATACCACCTGAAATTGTTATCAATTGATGAAATGGTTACACAATTACTGATATGAACAAAATAATTTTGATTAACAAAATGTAATCTAAACATTAGTCGACGTGACGATGGCCGCATAGTCAGAGTATTTATTATTTAGTTTGACTGTTTGTTTATTTGTTCCTACCGACTGCAGGAACACAGGTCTCTGGATGATTACTGTCCAAATCAAGCTACAACACGGACCGAGTTCGGGCTGATAGAAATGTCACGTTGTCTTTCGAATTTGATTTTAAGACATAGGTACTTGTTTTCTCACATAGTTATGACAGCTATTACCAACTTTCAAAACGAAAAAGTCTACTTAGTGCCGGCAAAATCTGGCTCACTGGCCCTATAAGAGGGCCAGAGCCTGCCGCGATCGCAGGACTAACGAATTCCGTACACCGGCACTATTACCCAGTACTAGGTATTGAAGGGCATCGTGGATTTTAGTCAGTACAAGTCTAACAGTCCGTCCCGCCCGGCTCTGGGTGGGAGGACTCATTTGATAATTTTACCACGCTAAAAAAATAAAAAGGTGTACTCACTGCTGAACACAACATTAGTTGGAAGTCTGATGATGGCGACGTCGTTATTCAGATTATGTGGTGTCCACTGTGGGTGCAAGACAACGTCAGAGGTTGCAATTCTGGTGCCACCAGTGAAGAGAAGGTTGGAGTTGAGGATGACAGTGAACTGCCACGCCTGCAAGCGGCCGTCGGCCCAGCAGTGAGCTGCAGTCACCAGCCGGTTGGCAGACAGGAGGGAAGAGCCGCATACTGACTGACCAGATTGGCCAACCAGACTGATCAGTAAACCACCCTGTAAAAAAATAAATTGTTAAAACTTTACCTGCCATAAACAATGTTTATTTGTTTTTCTTCTTTTGTGTTAACTTTCCTTTTAATCGAAGATCGGTCGTGTTTTGTTTTGTAGTAAGTAACTACCTTAATACAGGCCGTTTTGCAGTAACATTTTTTTTTTTGACAAGTGTTCAACACATGTTTAAGTTTTTGTAGTACCTAAGGCTGAAAGAAACTTTATATTTATTGTAGTTTATTTTATGTACTTATATGTATATGTTACCTACATGAAAAAAGTAGCACCTAAGGTAAGCTACAAAAGGTAAGTGGTTAGGTTCATGTTGGCTCATAGCTTTTTCGGTTTATGTCGTGGGACTGTCTAAACAGGTAACCGAGACTCTGAACGTAAAGGGCTATTGAAGGAACACCATGGAGTTTTAGTCAGTACGAGTCTGGCAGTCCCTTCCTTTCCCCCCAGGGCGGGACAAATCATTTGATTGGTTTTACTACGCAAAAAAAGGACTATCTTAATATACAGGGTTACTGGTTAAGTCGACCTAGTCCCTTTGGAGGGTTAAAGTAGACGTCATTCTTGACTGATTTTACTATGGGAACCCCTATCTTCAACCCTTATTTTTTGGCCATATTCTTACTAAAAGTGGATATTGTGGTACCATTTTAAAAAGATAATGAGACAGAGGTGTTTTTGCTGCAATCTGCACATCTATTACGGTAAATTTATTTTGAGAATTTTGGCCTGAAATACAAGGGTAACTCCAAAAATAATTCTTTATTTGATCTTTACAGCCATTTATTTCCCAAGGTTTGAGTAATTTATCGAATTTACTGGTTTCAATAGAATGTGTCGTTCATAAGCTATCCAAAAAGTATCACTTTAGCGTCCTAAACGTCGTAAAATTCTTACAATAACCAGTTTATGACGCAGAGGTGGAATATTTTTGAAAAAAATCAAAAGTGTAATAACTCAAAAACGGTAAGGATTAGGATAGGGGTCCCCGTAGTAAAATCAGTCAAGAATAAGGTCTACTTTAACCCCTTAAAGGGAATAGGTCGACTAAACCAATAACCCTGTATATATCTATATATCTCGTGTCACAATGTTTGTCCTCAATGAACTCCTAAACCACTTAACCGATTATAATAAAATTCGCACACCATGTGCAGTTCGATCCAACTTCAGAGATAGGATAGTTTAAATCTCAAATTTTAGACCGGGTCCTCCACCCGTGCGAAGCCGGGACGGGCCGCTAGTTTTATTATATAATTTTCTTTTATATTTTAGCCACAACAGAGATACATATTCTATAACATAGCGTCACTAACGAAATTGAGCAAGAAAAAGGCAGTACAAATTGATAATTAATAATTTAGTTTTTGGTTTATGTAGTGTAATTTTTTTTTGTTTGATAAATATTTAGGTGGAATTAATTTATTTTTGTAGTTTAGAATTAATTTGAATAAGATAATACAGAATTGATAATTTAAAAAGAAAAACTAAATAATAGTGCTGTGTTGTATTAGTTCTTAGAGTACCTACATAATATTAATGTAAAAAAGTACTTACGAAGTAAGGATGTGCGTTGACGGGAGCAATAGCACCACCCACAACTCGGTTGCCTGATAATTCCTCTGCCAAGTATTTCTCTTCCTCTAGCCTGATCCTCTCAGCAGTAGGAATACCGACTTCCTCATGGTAACCAGTTCCAACTTCAACGAAAGCCGAAGTCGAAGCCACCAGCGCCAAACCAACCAAAAATAGAGCCCTCATTATATGAAAATTATTTTCCTACTTATGACGAATAATGAATCAAGACACTTATATACCTTACGCTAATTAAATCTGATCTAATCATTCATAATTGATGATTGGTGTACGCTATACTAATTTATAAACAAAAGCCGATTAGTTTTATCGCCACTGGTAAAACCATCGGATATCCTTATCTCTACACGGATTAAAGGTAGGTCAAAAATATTTTGGGGATTTACTTCAAATATTATTCTTTCATAGAGAAATCGGATATTCGTATTTGTATGCGTTCATCCGCAGTAAAAAAATAGATACCAAGCATTTTTTTTTATTACCTACGCAATAATGAACATACCACGCAAATGCAAAACCCTATGCAAAACCCGGGGTCGCGAGACTTATACCATCACCGTGACCCCGGAACATAAAGGGCTATTGAAGAACAACGTGGATTTTAGTCAGTACAAGTCTGACAGTAGGGGTGGGAAGACTCATTTGATGATTTTACCACTTAAAAAGAAAAAAAAAGTTATGTAAAACCAGTATTAGCTGACCATTCATTGTGTTTGAAAATCTTACGAAGTAAGAACAAGGCAAACTGGTTTTGTATAGCTTGATGTGTAGCCGTGTGTACAATTCTACCGTATTACTGCCACCGGTACACAGCGCCATGGTATAATAAAAAATTATCGATTCTATCAAAATCTGTTCCATAAAAAAGTGATTAGTCGGGGGAGCGCAAGCGACTGTCGCGTGGTACGTATGTTGCTTGCCAGTGGTAGCAGGTAAAGTCTTGTTCAATCAAAACATGACTATGGGGTCCTAGAGCGATAGTCGCCTGGATACTCTGGTATCCTGGCGACTATCGCAAAACAAGTCCATAGACGTGATAGATAGTCGTGTTTCGTACACAGGCACGCGTCAATGGATACCAAAGTCGTAGGATTTCGGACACTTGCGTCGCGTTGTGTATGCGTGAGGGAGAGGACAGCCTCCAGACCCAGCCTCCGCGCGAGACGCCCACCACGACAACAAACGCGTTTTATTCCACGCTCGCCTCAAAGAGCTGTCAGCACGGGGTGTCCTGTCTCATTGTGGACTAGACTTGGCCAAAACCTGCCGTGGTCGAGGGACTGTCTTTTATCAAGTACCGTTTACCTCAGTACCGTAAAGAGCTATGAAGGACACCGTTGATTTTTGTCAGTACGAGACTGACAATCCCTCCCGTCCCGCCCTGGGTGGAAGAACACCCAGTGCCGGATGGGAGGGACTGTCAATTATCAAATGAGTTCTTGGGTACTCATTTGATGATTTTACCACGTAAACATCAAAATCAAAATAGAAGATTCATATTCGTCTGTATAGAAATAATGAACGAGCCTTTTCAAATAGAATAGATAAGAAAGTCTAGACAAGACCCTGCTTATCTGATATTGATAATTTTCTAATTACAAAACCAAGTTCCAACGTTTATCGAGTATCGAAATGAAAATTTCTAAACAACTTAAATGACTGCACAGGATTGAGAGACCCCCTACATACCATGTCTGTTTAATAGTAATAGTAACCAAATAATCATAGTGGTATACAATAACCGTGACCATGGTTATACATCTCTATTCCTATTGCCCTCCGAAAATAGGGGATAAACGTTTTTATTTTGCGGACTTTTTGAAAGCATGTCACTATGTCTTGAACATCCGTGTATTGTGATTTTGCTCATGCTTAGCAAGTTACACTTTCTCCAAAAAAAAAAATAACAGTATAGCAATAATATACTATAATCCGACAAACGACTGTGAAATCAGTCTTGCTAGTCTACATGAAAAGAATTAGGTTCATCATCGGTAGGTGGCTCGTCTTGGCGGGGGCACTACCGCGCTCCCAGATTGGGTTCGAAATACAAAAAATAAGTACTGTTAAAATAAAATCGAATTTATTTATCTCTATTAATCATTATTATAATAATGGTAGTCATATAGGTAATAATTAACTACTTTAAGGTATTAAAATTATTATCTGTCTCATAGTTTACAGGTGTTGTTGGATGAAGCTGTTGAAGCTGGTGACGCGGGCGAAGGCGGAGGGGAAGCCGAGCTGACAACCAGCAGCGGCGACGAACGAGCTGATACCAATCTGAAAATATAATACATAGTTAAGTTCATCATCAGCCTATAAATGTTCCTAATGCTTGGGCTCGGGCCTCAGGTATTCTGTGAGAGTTTTTGGGCTAAAAGGTCAGACATTCAGGATAGAAGATGAACCTCTTTAGATGCCAGTGAATATTAAAAGAAAGTCATAATGGATATTCAGCAAGTCGTAATTCATTCTCCTGTAAATGAATGAAATCGTCATAAAGGAATTACGATCCTTCAACAACAGGCTAGGTAAATGTCAACTTACTCTGCTGTATCTAAAAAATACGATAAACAAGTTTTGTCATTAACAGCCGCGGTGAGTCGGCGACAAACATTTTTGTTTTGTGTCATTCTTATTTGTGGCGTATGCCAAAAACTGATACAGCTGTTAACAATTTGAACTCACCAAAGTGGGTACTCCGTTTTGGTTGAGGACAAGAGGACCTCCGAAGTCTCCGCCACACACTCCAACGCCAGCAGTACCACTGGTACAGAGTGTGCTTGAGACAACGAAGTTAGATCCATAGATGCTCTGGCACTGATCCAGACTGATCACTTGCAAGTTCACTTGGCTCAATAGAGGCGACACACCCACTTGTTCTGTAAAAAAGAGAAAATATTACTGTTTGTCTGTGGCATCATAGAGCCCGAACGGGTGAAGCGATTTCAATTTAGTTTTTTTTTGTATGTAAGGTGACTTACCTGCGAGTGTTCTTAGACATGTTTGATGAAAATCGGTTGAGCCGTTTAGAAGTTATGGAGGTGAAAGTGGGGAAAGGTAACCGAACGTCTGCAAATATACTCGAGTGGGGTATTAAATGAAATCGGAAACTGAAAAAGAATATTGAAGTCAAAGTCAAGGTCAAAGTCAAAGTCAAAGTATTTATTAGTGTGCTTTCTGGTGATACAATAGGTCTTATATTTTATGAAGACTTCATCGAGAATGCTCTTAGTAACATAAAATGATATAAGTATGTACCTATAAAAAGTATAAAATAAAAAAAAATAAAAAACCCCCGACACAAAAACCAAGTTACCTTTAAAAAGCAAAAATAATAAAAATACGTCGCGTTGGGCAACCGCAAAAAAACAGTAGATAATAAATAATTTGGATCGGTCCCCAACATGACTTTTTTTATCTTTTTATTATTTTTAAATTTTTAAAGGGAAGTTGGTTTTTAACCCCCGACAGAAAAAGAGGGGTGTTATAAGTTTGACGTGTCTGTCTGTCTGTCGGTCTGTCTGTCTGTCTGTGGCATCATAGAGCCCGAACGGATGAAGCGATTTAAATTTAGTTTTTTTTTTGTATGAAAAGTAACTTATCTGCGAGTGTTCTTAGACATGTTTGATGAAAATCGGTTGAGCCGTTTAGAAGTTGTGGGGGTGAAAGTGGGGAAAGGTAACCGAGGGTCTGCAATTATACTCGAGTTGGGTATCAAATGAAAGCGTATTGAAAGGGAATATTGATGACTCAGTCGGGAGTACTCTTAGCAACATAAAATGATATATGTTTGTACCTATAAAAAGTGTAAAATTAAAAATGTACAAAATAACAAAAATACGTCGCGTTGGGGGACTGCAAAAAAAAAACACGCGAACGAACGAACGAACAAAAAAAAACAACGCGACGTATTTTTGTTATTTTTTACTTTTTAAATTGGTTTTTGTGTCCGGGGTTTATTAAATTTTTGAGTCAAGGGTTTTTAAATTTTTAATTTATTTTTTTATTGGCGTCTTTATTTCTCTCTACTCACCAGGAGGTTTTCTCATGAAAACACACACTGGATGCTAAAATACTTTTTGAAAGTTGTATGTTTTTAATAACTTACGGTCGCTAGTTCTGCCAAAGCCCACTGCAACTGCCCAGTTTCCAACAAATTGGTTTACACCAGCAGGGCGGGCTATCGGTCGGATACTGTCTGGAAAAACATTGGTGAAATAAATATAACTGGAATTGTAGGACACCTTCCTTTACCAACTTTATAATATCAAGTCATGCGGTAAATTGACTGTGTGTGTGACCCAGTGATTGCATACAGGACCATGTTTAAAACTCTACAATTTATTACCAAAAAATAATTTAATATCTGTCGTATTTTTTTTTATTTCAATAATGCGGACGGCGAAGGAGTGGAACTCTCTGCCTGCGTCTGTGTTTCCGAACGCATACAACCCTCAACTCTTCAAAGTTAGAGTGAACAGGCTTTTTCTAAGTAAGCTCGCCTTTTCTTCATCGACCGTTTCTTAGCTACACTAAGGTCAAGATAAAATCATCGTTAAAAAAAAAAATGTTTTATAAGCTTAATTTTGGCAACAATTAAAAACAATCAGTTCATACATTCATACGATAAAATTTAGCCTTCATGGCTATCTAAGTAATATCTGATTAAATGAAATGTATCTTATTATCGAACCAAAATTTACAAGTGTACATTACGGCACGGTTGGCGCAACGGGTGAACAATCGACTGCTGCGCACCGTGTCTCGGGTGTAACCCCCGTACGGTACAAATATTTGTACGACCTAGCTGGTTGTTGTGTATGTGTGTTTCTATGCTTGTAAACGCACCCACGTCACAGGAGAAATTCCTAGAAGTGAAGCAGAGTATAAACAAAACAAAAGAAAAGAAACTTACTGCTGAACGAAACTCTGGTTGGAAGCCTGATGATAGCAACATCGTTGTTGAGGTTGTGTGGCGTATACTGGTGGTGCATTATGACGTCTGACGTAACAATACGGGTGCCACCACCGTATAGACGATTAGTGCCGAGGATGACAGTGAACTGCCACGCATGCATGCGGCCGTCGTACCAGCAGTGAGCTGCAGTCACCAGCCGGTTGGCAGACAGGAGCGAAGAGCCGCATACTGACTGACCACCCTGGTCGATCAGATTGATCAGCAAAATGGCCTGCAAAAACATCGTTACATTCATTAGATATTTTTCGTTATTTTACATCTTCTTGTTTCGATGCCGGCACAGCTATGCTATCCTCTATAAGGAAGTTCATCCCTGGAGTCTACGATGTGCTCTTCGATGCGACGACTTTGAGATCTTCACCGTTGAGCGTGCAGATTTTTTTATGTAAAAAACAACGAGTTACTTACGAAGTAAGGATGTTCGTTAGCAGGAGCGACAACGCCACCCACAATCCTGCCATCTTGAACTGCGACAGAAACAATCTTCTCCTCAGCTAGTCTGATCCTCTCAGCGGTAGGAATACCGATTTTCTCATGGTAGCCAGTCCCAACTTCCACGAAGGCTGAAGTCGAAACCACCAGCGCCAAACCAACTAAGAATAGAGCCCTCATTATATGAAAATTATTTTTTTAAGTTTGACAAACGGAATATATTGCTGCTTTTATACCTCAAGCTCATTAAATTAAATCTAATCATTTGTAATTGATGATCAGTAAGCAATGAAAACTGAAAGTCATTAACTTTATCAAAATGGGTGGGGCCGTCGGATGTTATAAATTATCTAGTATAGATACCTACGAAATAAAAATGCAGTGAGCAAATATAAATTTAAGAGATCTCAGACTTCCATTGACTTTAACGCCCTGTTGGAAGCATTGTCACTCCTCTTGCGAAGCAGTCATGCTAGCGAAAGAAGAGGCAGGAAGCGTTAGGGAGAGGACAGACTCCACCTCACCGCCACGTAAGACGCCTATGGCAATGGACGTCATGAAGCGATTGCGCGGTGACTTGACGTCTGATCATGAAACATAATAATATGCCCAAGTAAAAGAGTTGTCAGCAATCTGACCGGGCCCCCCTTAGAGGGCCAAAGCCTAGGTCGTAGGACTGCCTTATCAGGTAACCTGACCCTGGAACGTAAAGGGCTATTAAAGGACATCGTCGATTTTAGTCATTACAAAAGTCTGATAGTCCCTCCAGTCACACCCTGGATGGGAAAATAAAAGCAGAATAAGTAAGAAAGTAGAATGAAAAAGCGAGCCGTTTGAATTGAATTCACTTTGAATTTAATTCACAACTCTCTTTTTACCGCCTCAAATCGGCTTTTCTTATCATTTTTTATATCAAAATATAGACTTCACTTTTGACTTATCTATACAAAATCAAGCGTAGGTTAAAAATGAGTTTAGCTTTACTCTAAAATTTTAGAATGCTCCAGGGATAAGTTATGTTTTTGAAAGCCCCTTTTTTTACGTTCACAGGATCTCTGGCCCCCAAATATTACGAGGTCCAAGGCATATTGCCGGTGTAACCAAAGGGAAATGCAGATATCCCACTCCCATCATAAAGTAATTTGCACGTAATAAGGTCTCTTGGATTGTAGATATTTGCATTTTGTTGTACATAACACAGTTCGGTCGGTTAGAAAACCAAAATTGAGGTAAGAATATTTTATAAGCAGATTTATCGATACGAACGGTGATCCGAAGCACCCTGTACACTTACTTAGTTCAAAATTTTATTTTAAGCTCGTGCCTAAATAACAATACTAACCTCACCTAACCGGGGTTGAGTTTCCTCTGTGGCCGTGCTTTTATAGATCGCTACTGTCAATCAGAAGCTATAAAGTCTGATAAGCCATGCCAAGGGCAGTTTGCAAGGCTTATTGTGGAGGTCAGATAGGCTGATCGCTCCATGTGAATTCCTGATATCAGCTACATCCTATTCGACTGGGTCATAGCTAAAAGGTTTGTCAAATGATGTTGATAGAGCAAGTCCCACGCATGGTGCTGTATTGTTACAAGAATAAAACGATATTTGATGACGCATTTCCACCACCAGAGGCAAGTTGAATTTTTTTCGTAGTATAGTAGTTCCTTCTTCGTACACTAGAGGCGCTTTTTCATTTTCCATTCAAGTACGCTGTACGGCCAAGTACTCGTATGTAGATACAATTTATTTTGTTACGATTCAATTTTCGGAAATGGAGCTTAGTTGAAAAAAAAAACCAGAATAATTGTTTGTTAAATTTATGATAATTCTCAGGTCAGGGTGATATTACAGGTTTTGTAAGATCCAGCTGTTGAAGCTGGTGACACGCGCGTACGCAGAGGGCAGACCAACCTGGCAACCAGCGGCAGCCACGAACGATACCACACCGATCTGAAATGAGGAAATATAATTAATTAAATTGAATATTAGGGAGGCCTTTGCTCAGGAGTGGGAAAGAGCTGCAGATTAGAAAAAAAAATGTTAAGTATTTATACAGTTAGGAAGATCACAGAAGCCTGCATTTTATTTACAGCATACTTGAAGTATTTACTTCGTTTATTGCATGGCAAAATGAAAAGGCGCCTTTGGTTGTCGAACAAGAACTACTACTATTTTTTTTCCTTCAAATTGACTTCAAAGTTCCTGATAACTACAGGTCACGGTATAAAGTCATAATAGGGGCCTTAAAATCATATTCCCACAGCTTGGACAAAGACGATCCTTTCTGTGAGAGAAGTCACCACATCTGCGAATATTTGCTGAACACTTTTTTTCCATTGTTCCATAGGGTCGCTAGTCGTTTTTTTGTTTGACGACTGTGTTATGTTTGCCACATTAACTAAACGATTAAGTTCCTTGGTTTCACGTCAACCTTTCAAATTGAAAGTTCCAACCGCGATGTAGTCACTTACCAAAATGGGACCTCCACTACGGGCTAGGATAAGGGGACCACCAGAGTCTCCAACGCAGGCACCGACGCCACCAATGCCGCTGGTGCAGATCGTGCTGTGCGTCACGAAGTCAGGACTGTAGATCGAAGCGCAGTCGATCTCGTTCACCACTTGCACATTGACGTGACTGATCACGGAAGACGCACCAGTTTGCTCTGACAAACATAAATGAGTTGTATTACAAAATAAAACCAAGTTGAAGTTCTATTTCTAAAGATTTTTTCAAAGGCGAAGAATGTGTTTAGGCTAAAATCATATTTTTTCGCATTATTTTGAAATTTATGAATACATTGGTAGACACTGCCAACGACTAGTATTTCAGACTTATCTGGCGGAGACTATATATATATTTTAATTTAGATAGTTTAAAAAAAATGGCGTCCTGTTTGAGTTTGTCATTCACGCTGCAATGTCTACGACCTGCTGCGGCATGTCCCACAATATGCAATGCGATGGATGGATTTATTATGTTTTGATTCAGGTGAATCTCACAATACACAATTTACATACTTGCATAAAACATAATTTCATTTCTATGTTATAAAACTTACGGTCGCTAGTTCTGCCAAAGCCGAGGACTGTTCCCCAATTTCCAGCAAATGTCTGCCATAGATCAATACCGGTGGGTAGAGCAATTGGCCGAATACTATCTGAAAATTAAATGGTCATTATAGTTTTCTAAGACTATGAGAAGATACTAAACCTAAAACAGCGAAAATTTAAGCTTTAGCACTATAGTAATTGGATTCGTTTCGTGAATGGAGTTAACCCACGAAGAAAGTCAACTCAAGTTTCTTCATTTACTGCATTACCATTGATAAAGTTAATGTACGTAGGTATTAAACCTATTACGTTAATGCGTATACCGCATAATGATGTTTAATCATTATTTCAATGATTAATAACTCAAATTAATCATGATAATCTTTTGAGATTAATGATGCGTGTCTATTATCGATAACGTCAAGTCAAGATAACTCACTGCTAGTCCCAACGTTGGAATTCAGTCTGATTATGGCAACGTCGTTCCTAATATTGGCAGGATTGTATGAAGGGTGCAACACAACGTTGGTGGTGGTAAGACGGGTTCCTCCAGAGTACAGCTGGTTGCTGCCAAGGACGACGATAACCTGCCATCCTTGGTTTCGGCCGTCGAACCAGCAATGAGCTGCCGTTACCAAGCGGTTGGATGAAAGGAGACTGGATCCACAGACTGAGTGTCCACCGGTTACACCGACGAGACTGATCAGGAGTCCACCCTGCGAAGATATTTTTCAATCAATATCAGTTTAGCCAACAATTTTGACAGAACACAACATTAATTAACAACAATTGCTTTCAAAATAGAAACTTCTGCGATTTACATGTTTTTATTTCTAAAACAAGCATTTCAACAGTTTTTTTTTTTTGAAAATACTCACGAAGAAAGGATATGCGTTATTGGGAGCAGGAGAACCGCCGACAACCCTGCTTTGAGCTGCCTTCTCTTCAGCTACCCTGATTTTCTCAGCGAGGGGAATTCCAACTTCCTCATGGTATCCCAATCCAACTTCAGCAAACGCTGATACTGAAGCCACGAGGGCGAGACTAATCAGCAGAAAAGTACGCATTACGGCGAAATGTTTTTCTAATTGTGATGGACGGATTTAATTGACCGTTTATATAGATAGCCTCTGTGAAGGAAATCTGATCTAATCAATCGTCTATCTTTATAGACGCAGAAGCCGATTAGTTTAATCAATAAGACACGCCTCACGTGAAACGTTGGATTATAAAATCTTATCTGCGTAAGGATGAGATTTACCTTTTTTGCTGACTTTAATCAAGAATCAATGCCAAAAATATTGATGTGCCAATGGTGCCCAAGCACAAGGCGCGTATTCTGACCTGGTTTAGAAATAGATAGACCAAGACCGCAGTTGGCCAGATCAGGGCGTGGTTAAGAAACACACTGGGCGCACAGAAGGCTAGTTACGACATGTCAAGGACTACATACACAAATAAAGTGTTTTGCACATCAAGACACACGGGGTCGTAGTTAGTCGAAATTACAAATGAGGACCGAAGACCTGGAAAAGGTGGCTGGCAATGGCTGGATGAAAAAAGCAGGAAATCTTGCGCTGTGGCGCTCCCTGGTAGAGGCCTATGTCCAGCAGTGGACTGCAATAGGCTGAAATGATGATGATGATGACAAATGAGGAACCAAAGTTTTGGACTAGTAAGTATGCCATGATAGACGACAAATCAGTGCGACATTGTGTGTTAGAACTTATTAAACTCTTTTCTAAAGACCCCGTTGGGACACTATCAGGTAGATAGGTATAAAGTATAAATTGATTACATAAAAAAAAACCCAATATAGGGGAATATAGGTCTGATAGGGGAGAATAGAAGAAAAACGAGTTGGGCCGACCCCAAGTAAAATGGGATAGTGGCAGGAAGATGATTATGATGATAATAAAAAATAACTCAATGTAATATTTGCTTAAAAATCATGTATTCATAATATTCTTCAGTCTCGTTGTGGTTAGAGATTAATATAAAATTAAAGGTTCTGTAGGATGAAGTTGTTGAAGCTGGTGGTACGAGCGTAAGCTGCCGGCAAACCAGCCTGGCAACCAGCGCCAGATACGAAGGAGACGACACCGATCTGGAAAGAGAAATAAAACACTTTAAAAGCAAACCCTGTGAATACATGAATAAGGTACCACCTTTAAACTAAAATCATACAATCAACAGGTTTAAGCATAGAATTAAATTAAGAACCAATAATCAACGGTGTGAAATATTGGCACAGCTCTGACAGCTCTTACACACATCATACTCTATGTATTCAGATTTACTCGACATTTGCTCTCAAAAAGTAAGAGCATAAAAGCTTTTTTTAAAAAAATGTAACCGCCTTCAAAACCAACCACTAAAAAAGAGTAAAATAACCTACAAAATAACTTTTCTTTCGGAAGTCGGTGGTTTTTTTTTTTCATTGTCTTTTTTGCCACCGACTTCCGAAAGAAAAGTTATTTTGTAGGTTATTTTACTCTTTTTTAGTGGTTGGTTTTGAAGGCGGTTACATGTTTTTTAAAAAAGCTTTTATTTTACTCTTTTTAGTTTAAATATTCAACCCAAATTCTTGTCAAATAGTTACATAATTTTCTTACATGTGCACTACAATTTTGTAATCCGTAGCACCGGTAATAACATCGCTCATGTACAAAATTAGCTAATAAAATTCCCTATCTCAAAAACTACTGAACCGATTTTGATGAAACTTGCAGTGTTCCCTTAGTTGAACGATACCTAGTATAACAAAAAAAGGATGACTTAAATCGGACTTGTAGTTCCGGAGATAAGCGAACACAAACTAAATCAGTCGATGCCTACTCCTTACAGTTAAGGAGTTGTACCTTCCATCATCAGCTCAGCTACATGAGATTATGATTACCATACGCAAATACTTAAATTACTTCATAATATTTGCGAAAAACTATATGTGGGCCTATAAAATTTGAGGGTTGCCCTCGATTTCTCCAGGATCTAATCATCAGATCTTGACTTGGTGAATATGGGACCACTCCGAAAGCATCTCCTTTCGAATAAAAAAAGAATTTTGAAAATCGGTCCACAATCGCCGGAGTAATCGCGTAACAAACACACAAAAAAAAAAAAAAAAAAAACATACAGTCGAATTGATAACCTCCTTCTTTTTGAAGTCGGTTAAAAAACAATTATATTACTAGGAGCCTTTTATGGTATTCCGACTGAGCTAAATAAAAGTTTATCATTTTTCGACACTCACCAAAACAGGTACTCCACCACCTCGGTTCCACACAAGAGGACCGCCGGAGTCTCCAGTGCAAGGGCCAACGCGGCCGATACCACTGGTGCAGATCGTGCTATGGATGACGAACTCAGGGCCGTAGATACCAGCGCAATCGATCTCGTTGACCACTTGCACGTTAACGTGGCTCACAGCTGTAGTCTGAGTGGTTTGCTCTGCGAAGTCAATAAGTTCGTTAATGATGCAGGCGGCATAAAAAGCGTAACAACATCATCTGCCTTAATTTGTGTGCCTTTTCGCAACTGCTATGTGACCAGCTAAAAATCACGATGTAAAATAATGATGATGATGATGCCGATACCAGATAGGTCGGTCACAGCGACTACGACCGATTGAGTTTCTAGAGTGTTGGAAATGTTAGTAGTTATGATGCTGTTTCATATACTCTCCAGTGACTCGCATGTCCAACTTTTGCCGAAAAACTTCGAGCTCAAAGCGGACATGCAGTAACATCAATGATTTAGTTGTAAGGGATATAGATTAAGGTCATCATGATCCTTGCCAAGGCCTGCTGTTGTAAATAGCGTCTCCACTAGGGCCGATTTTGAAAATAATTAAAGATTGTGAGAAAATATATTAAGACTTTGATGTAAGTAGATATAAGACTCACGGTCACTTGTTCTGCCATATCCAGCGACAACTGCCCAGCTACCAGCGAACGTCAGGAATAGCTCAAAACCTTGTGGGAGAGAGATTGGCTGGATACTGTCTGTAAAATAATCAAGTCAATCTTTAGTCTTTTTGAAGATCGGTTTATAACAGCTTGATTCGTTTCGATAACCGTACGAAGCCAAGCCAATACAAATAAGAAAACATTCTGTCCAGTATTTGATATATCAGCAATATAGTATTAGTATTTCAGCAAAATTGTAAAAAATGATAGTAAAAGCCAGAGAAACAATAACATCTAAAATCAAGAAAGACTTACTGCTGAAAGCGACATTCGTGGGCAGCCTGATAATGGCAATATCATTGATGATGTTAGCGGTGTACTGGGGATGCATCACGACGTCGCTGGAGACGATACGGGTGCCGCCGCTGAAGAACTGCTTAGTGCCCAGGATCGCGGTCAAGCGCCATCCCTGCCTGTTACCGTCCCACCAGCAGTGGGCAGCAGTCACTAGACGGTTGGCGGACACAAGTGAAGCACCACACACCGAGTAACCGTTTGGAAAATCGACGAGTTCAATCATTAATCCAGCCTGAGGAGAAAGAAATATGGTTATGAATTTACATCAGTGATTATGAATATTGGCGCAGAGATTTCTTAAAGACACCAAAGACTTCGTTACGTGATGTTATAAATAGCCTTTATAGCCTTCTTCGAAAAATTGATAAAACAAAAACATTTTTTCAAATTCGAACCAGTAGCTACTTGCGGATTAGGGTGCGCCCTAAAGCTTTATTATGTTAAGTAGGTATAGATACTCACGAAGTAAGGATGGGAGTTATCGGGAGCGAGGGAGCCGCCCACAACCCTGCTTTGAGCTTCCTCAGCCAACTTCTTCTCTTCAAGTGCCCTGATCTTCTCAGCGAGGGGAATACCGACTTCGTCATGGTATCCAACGCCAAGTTCGGCAGTCGCTACAGCGACTATGGCCAGACCAATCAACAGAAACGCCTGCATGTTGTTAAATTGTTTCCCTAACAATTATGAATTACTATGTTTTATTTTTCCCTTATATAGTATTTTTAATATCTGATTAGGAATTCGTCCGCAATAACAAACGTAGAAACCGATTAGTTGTATCATGACGGGGAAACCATTGGGTATCTTATCTAAAACGGATTATTTTTTCCAATCTCATGGTAGGGATCATTTACACGCGGTGATTTGCTCGCCAGTCGCTTGTTCGAGGATTCTACATGTACTCAGGATTCACCAGGTACGTAGTGTACGCTTTCAGGAATGAAAAAAAAGATTTAAAAATATCTTACAATTAGGTATGTTTTGAAACTGGTCACACTGGTAATTTTAATTTTGCAAAAGATTTGTGATTGTCAATTTATCTGAAATTAATTATTAATCAGATTAATGTCATTGAAACGGTAAATCCATTGAGTATCTTGAGACCTTTATAAAGATACTCAATGGTTTTTCCGTTTCAAAAAATGGAAATTCTAATCCCTTTGTTGGCAATTGGCCGCTTTGTGATTTTGTTCCTTTTTGATTATGTCATGTGGAACTAAAAAGTAAAAAAATAATAAAAATACGTCGCGTTGGGGGACTGCTCCAAATTATTCATCCTCTCCTGTTTTTTTTGCAGTCCCCCAACGCGACGTATTTTTATTATTTTTTTACTTTTTAGAGGGAACTTGGTTTTTGTGTCGGGGGTTTTTTAAATTTTAAATTTATTTTTTATTTTATACTTTTTATAGGTACATACTTATATATTTTTTTGTTGCTAAGAGTACTCCCGATTAAGTCATCAATATTCCCTTTCAGAACGCTTTCATTTGATAACCAACTCGAGTATATTTGCAGACCCTCGGTTACCTTTCCCTACTTTCACCCCCATAACTTCTAAACGGCTCAACCGATTTTCATCAAACATGTCTAAGAACACTCGCAGGTAAGTCACCATACATACAAAAAAAAACTAAATTGAAATCGCTTCATCCGTTCGGGCTCTATGATGCCACAGACAGACAGACAGACAGACAGACAGACAGACAGACAGACAGACAGACAGACCGACAGACAGACAGACAGACACGTCAAACTTATAACACCCCTCTTTTTCCGTCGGGGGTTAAAAATGGGTGCCATCGAGTGTGAAAATTAAAATACGCTGTATTTTTGGTGAATACTGATTTAAAATAATCCCTTGTTTCTGACTACTTCCTATTACAGTCCACACGCTCGTCATTATTTGGTGGTTACGAGATTATTTGCCGATATTGCGACCTAGAGGAGCACGAAGCAGCGCGTCAGTCTTCAACGAGGGGGACGTGGTGCTTATTGCCGATTCTACCCTTCCCCGTGGTTTGTGGCCATTAGGTAGTTGTTGGTAATTACCAAAGTTTATCGTGGACCTGACAATGACCCGGGAATGTTGCCAACTGGCCGCTTTGTGTTTTTGTTCGTTTTGATTATGTCATGTGGAAAAATGGTTGTCATCGAGTGTGAGAAAATACGCTGTGTTTTTGGTGAATAAATACTGATTTAAAATAATCCCTTGTTTCTGACTACACGCTCGTCATTACCCTTGATTATAATTTCCATTTTTTATTTATAGCTACTACTGTGCATTTATACGAGTGGTGCACCCAAACAAACATTAAATCTCAATCTGAATTGTGAATTAAAGGATTATTCCAATCAATCCTGATTTAATCACCGTGCGTCATTTGTTGTATAAAAACCCCACAAAATGTAGGTATAATTAATTACTTTAACTGATATATTAGATTATTTCGGAAAAAACGGGAAAGAAAAGAAAGCGGGGCTTTAACCTTTGTCTTTCATGATCAAAGGCCTTATCGCAATATTTTTGTACTTTATTTTCAGCGTACTTGTAGTATTTACTGCGTTCATTGTATGGAAAAATGAAACAGCGTCTCAAGTGTACGAACGAGGAACTAATTTTTCCTTCAATCAAATTAACGTCTATCAAAGTTCCAGGTACCCCTAGCACGAGTTTTCACTATTTTACTTTACAAAATCCTAACATTTACAGCGTTTAATGTATGAAAAAATGGAACAGCGCCTCTGGTGTGCGAAGAAGGAACTAATTTTTCATTTCTCATACTCGGAAAGTAGTGTTTGTTTGATGTTTCCCTCACTTGGGCGGGAAAGACTCATAGTAATTGCTTCCCTCCCTAGGGCGGGAATGAATTTTGAAAATAGAACTAAAATTGGTTATTTAGTCGGCTATAAATTTTTTTACACATTTAAGAAAAACATCGATTAAAAAAAATGCTGCGATCTTGTGAGTGTATACGGCCAATGTGAATTTAAAAAAATACCTATTAAACTAGGATGGCCCGCGGCGGTGACGCGGGCGGTGTGTTCCATATTTGAAATTTAAATTAAAAAAGATAGTCTTTAATAATTAAACTTTAAAAAAGATAGTCTTTAATAACTAAACACTTTAGGCATGTTATTACTATCAATAAATATTTTAGAAAAACTACTATTTTTTACTTTCCTTATATTTGAAATGAAAAGTAGAGTGTTTAACACGGATGACTATAGCCGCCCTCGCTTCGCTCGTGCGTCTAAATACCTCGTATGGGAATTGATTTCTTTCCACCCTTGTATAACAATCTACAATTTTCCTTGAAAATTGTCAATCCGAAATTGTTAAAATTCCAGTTTACGTCTCAAATACTGAAAATTCGTGCTAAGGGTACTCAGTTTCCTTTATTTCACAAAAACAGGTAAAGTCATGATAGGGCTTCAGTACTCCAAATGCTTCACCAAGTATCAAAGATATCACTTTGTTTTTGGGGTTGCGATAGCATCCTTGGACTACCTACTGATCCAGGAAGACGCAGGCTGGAGTCCCGCGTGGTAAAATTTTTCTTTCCGCAAAAACTTTACGTTTCACGTCGCTGGCGTTATTCCGTCTAAATAATTATTTATATTTACTGAAATATTATCATCAGCCATGATGGACATGGCCCAAGGAGAAAAACCTCGCTTCTTATGCACATCAATACAAGGTTGTGGGAGTTCAAACCAGGGCAAAGTACCAAACAATGTGGTTTTTTTCGATACGTACAAACGCCAAGCGAAGATGGCGAGGTGTCTTGAAAGGTCTGGACCACAGTCATAGATAGATGCAAGAAGAGGAAAGAGCGGAGGGAGGCCTTTCCTCAGCAGGGGGACACTTTGGAATGATATAATAATAATTTCCAGACGCCACATCAACCCAACCGAATCTGATCATTTTCGGTAAGCGTGCGATGGAATTGCATAACTTGATTCCGCCTGGCATTTCTATCATCATCATTATATGGTGGACATTCCTCCAGAGTGGAATTCTCTGCCGGGGTCTGTATTTCTTGACAGCTATAGCCTTGGGTCTTAAAGTCAAGAGTGATTAGATTACAATGCGAGCATAGATCACCGTCGGCCACATCTTCGCGTACCAACAGGCCGCTTTTATACGATGTCCGTTTTTTTCACCGGATAACGGACCGTCAATAAACTCTTGTATGCTTGACCGGACAGGTGTCCGGTGCATGAACACACTATAATTATAAATCATATACCACTGCGAATCCGGCGAAAAAAAACGGTCCGTTGTCCGGCAAAAAAACGGTCGTATACAAGCGGCTTCAGGCGAGATAGTGGTCAAATGCGAACCAATAGTTAAATAAATTAAAGTCTAATTTTAGGCTACATGCAAACCAAAGCAAAGCATATCGATTTCGATTAGATGTCATATCGATTGGTTATTACAATTTTCTAGGTACCTAATTAATCATTACTGATAATTTCCTAGTTACTTATAGTTTTATTAATTACTAGTAAACAGCGTTACGCATTTGGCTAAATTATCTCTTGTTATTCTTTTTTGACTCACTTTTTACATATTTATATATGAAATTAATATAACCTCTGTTATTAGGGACCAGTAAGCTTAGATCCAAATTACTGACACGGTCAGGGCGCCGAAGAGATGAATCTTCTTACAATAGGTACCTAGTAAGTAAGTCTGGTGTGATCCGTGGGATATATGTTATATCGCATTAGTTGTTTATTCTTCCTATTTGATAAAATAAAATTACAGCGTCATTAGAACGCTTTCGACAGTTGATTTTGGTAAACACAATTTTTGATCGATATTGATTGTTAATCGTGTACGACGCTTTTGTAAACCTGGAAACTTTAAATTGTCTTGTATCGTTTCTAAAATTTACATTTTTAATTTCTCACAGTTAGTCATTTTGTCCATTAGCATCATTTCAACGTAACAATGTTGCTGTTATTATCAAGTATATATAGACTGTTATCATGAATTTTGTGACAAGATGTAGGGGATTACGGGATACACTAGAATTGTCTGTGATTATCACACCATTATTTACGTTTATTTCGAGTTCAGCATATCCTCGTTGCAAGGCATACCATATATATTATTTTCGACAGTATAATAATTATAATATACGCAAATATTTTGTATACTTATACATATATACATTTCAACTGTGTAAGTGTACTTTTATGGGTAAAGGCATTTCTCATTAATCCGAAATGTTTCACCGGATTGATATTCATGCTAGATTTCATTTCATAATAGCAATTTTCTTTCTACAAACTAAAAGTCATTCTGCTCTGATTTTTTTACTGATGGCAGAATCTGCTAAACCTACGTTACGTTGCTCTAATTATTGTATAATAATTATAATAATGAGTCGGTATCTAAATCAGAATAGGCGTATTTTTGGCTGGAACTTTTCTAGTTTTGGCATGACCGCATGACCCAACATTTTTCTTCCCGTAAGTTAATTTTCAAGTTTTTTGCGATGCCGTGGGCTAGTATTTAAATAAATCCACCAGAAGAGGTTCAAAATCCATTTATTACATAACTTTTCTATATTTTATCGACTAGATTCGAAGGTCACATGTGTTGATTGATGAAATTCAGGAAGCTGGTGACTCGGGCGAATCCTGAAGGTAGTCGGCGCTGGCAGCCATTGTTGACAGCAAAGGAGCTGATGCCGATCTGGAAAAATAAATTAATTTAGGTATATTATATAATAATAATTATTGTTCGTGAAATCAGTTCTTAAACATTCTAAGATAGTTTTTATTTATAGTCAACTCGGTGAAGGAGGCTCGTGTGGCGGGTAGAACCGTACAATAAGCAATACAACAGTCTGAATAACCACAGCAATGACAACTCGGACTACATCTAAACTTAAGTAAAAAAATGTTAATAGAACCAAACAGTTTGGGTTGTAATTGCTGTGGTTATTCAGACTTTGTTATATTGCTTATTGTACGGTCGTACCCGCCAGACGGTCTTCGCCGAGTTGACTAAATAAAATAACTGAATCATACAAAAGAGTTGCACCCTTTTGTTTAGGGTGGTAAAATCATCAAATGAGTTCTCCCATCATGGGTGGAGCGGTGCCTGAGTTGGCGAGGCGCATCACAAGGAGATGTCAGCAGATTGACGTGGCCCTAACACAGCCAGACAGTTTTAAAAGGACAGTCTCTTCCACCTAGCCTAGGGCGAGAGGACTATTTTGAAGACTGTACTATCCAAAAAAAAAAGAATGTTATCCTCAAATCGATGTCAGAACGAAGAATAAAAACGGTCAAGAGTGACTCGGAATCGCGCACAAAGGGTTCCGTACCTTATCTTTAAAAAGGCAATAAAATAATGTCATTTGTATAGGAGCCCCTTAAATATTTATGTTTTTCTGCTTTTTCAGTATTATTTGTTACTAGCTGTGCCCGCAACTTCGTTCGCGTGGATGTCGAAATTTAACAATGTATTTTTTAGTTGCAAGCGCTTAATTCAGGCCACGTTTTTCATATAAACCGTGTATTTAGAATTTCTTAGATTAATCAAAAATATTTGACACTTGTATTCCAGGTTTATGTAGGACTATTTTCCTAATGCCCGCTCTCACCACACCACACCACACCACACCACCTCACCCCACACCTCACCACACCACACCACACCACACCACCCCACTCTACTCCACTCCACTCCACTCCACTCCACTCCACACCACACCACACCACCTCACCACACCACACCACACCACACCACACCACACCACACCACCTCACACCACACCACACCACACCACACCACACCACACCACACCACACCACACCACACCACACCACTCCACTCCACTCCACTCCACTCCACTCCACTCCACTCCACTCCACTCCACTCCACACCACACCACACCACACCACACCACACCACACCACACCACACCACACCACACCGCATCCACACCACACCACACCACATCATTCCATTCCATTCCATTCTGTTCTACTCTATGATTCCTTTAAATATTGCTTTAATTAATTTATATTTTTTATATTATGTGAACCGATTACGATGAAATACAAAATACATAATGTTACTTCAATTTAAACACGTCTATTCCAGGTTTTCTTTTAACGCCATCTGCCGTGCGTTGTAGTTTTGCTATTCGAATTCGAAGTTAGATCGCGCGACTGACATACGAAATCAAATTGTGAGACCAAAGTGCACCCGTAATTTTACTTCTAAAACACTTTAAATTCAAATATCTTTTGATATACTGAACCGATTCCAATGAAACAAAAACTAAATTCCTCTCCAAGTTACGCTTAATCGTTGTGTGTAAAAGTTATCTACATTAATTTCGTACATTTTACGTGATACCTGGACAAATAAACATACAAACAGACAAACAGATAAACAGACAAAAATTCTAAAAATGCTAGAAATGGGTTCTATTGGTTGTCCTTTAATACCCTGGCTATATTTTTTGAGTTTTTTTTTAATGTACAAAAATAACTTTTCTGCAGTTTTATTATATGTATATAGATATAGATATAGATAGATAGCGGCAACAGAAATACATCGTCTGTGAAATTTTCAACTGTCTTAGTACTATCACGGTTAATGAGATAAGTACAGTCTAGTGACAGACGGACGGACAGACAGACAGAAGCACAACGGAATCCCAGTTGACAACTGAGGACAATCAACTGAGGACAATCAAGTAAGACATTAGCTCTGCTGGTATGTACCAAGAAAGTTGCTTACCAAAAATGGTTGTCCGTCACGGCCATAAGCCGCAAGAGGACCACCGGAGTCCCCTCCACAAATGCCGACCATCCCTTCGCCGCTGGTGCAGAGGGTACTGAACGTCACGAAGTCGTTGGTCTGCAAGAGTTGTGCACACTGTTGATTGTTGATCACCTGTAGAGACACGTGACTTACGATCGTCGAAGCGCCTTGTTGCTCTGAAATAAAAAATATTTATTTAAAATCTAATAAAATAATCGAACATACTTTTAGGGCAGCAAGTAAGGAAATGAAATAAAAATAAAGTGACTTTTCTTTTGTGTTGTTACTCAAAATAGTTTTGCGGTCTGAGCATCAAAAAATTGTCAGTTTGTCTACCAAAATTGGCCTGAGCCCTTTTCACAAGATTTCTGTATTTTACTTTACAGCGTCTTTTCAGTATTTACAGCGTTTCTCGTATGGAAATGCAAAAAAATAGTTCCTTCTTCGCACTCTCGAAGCGCTGTTCCATTTTTCCATACAATATACGCAGTAAATACGTCAAGTACGCTGTAAAATAAAATAACTACTGAAATCTTGTAAGGCCTCAGAAAGGGGTGCAGTTGAAGAAGCTCGCACTGTGTGCATATAAGACTAGTCATAGAAGTCATTCTTTCTAGCTGTACTGTTTAAAAATTACTTAAAGGAAAAGCAGCCTTATGCTGAAAACTTTTGTAAAAAGAATAATAATTTGACAGCTATTTTAAATAGTGAAGTACTGCCAACAAACCTCTAATAAAAATAAACTTACGATCGCTTGTTTTGCCAAAGCCTGCAGCAACGGCCCACTCTCTCTCAAAAGTGCTCCAAGCCTCAGACTTAGTGGGCAGCCTGATAGGACTCACGGTAACTGAAAAATTAATAGTAGAAAAGTAATTAGAAGCAGGTAAGGGATAATAAACTGTGGGGCGAACAGAATGTCTTAATTTTTAGTGAGTGCAATCAAAAATATTCTTGAATTCCAAAAGCTTGTATTATACTTAGTGTTAGTCCAGGGGTAAGACACAGGCGAGGAAGTAGGCAATAATCTGATCCCAAATCTGAAAACCACGGGTTTACCGACGGCTTACGGCTTTGGAATAATGTTTATGAAACATGTTTGCTTACGAGATTTTCCTTCACCGATTCGTATGATTAAATTATGTATACCGACACTACAAAGTACTCACAATCCCCCTAGATGGACCAAAGCTTACCGGGGTCGCGGGAGCTGCAGTGGCTCCATAACGTAAAGGGCTATTAAAGGACACCGTGGATTTTAGTCAGTATAAGTCTGACAGTCCCTCCTGCCCTGCCCTAGGTGAGAGGACTCATTTGATGATAAAAAAAAAAAAAATGGTACTTACAATAATTAACATTAGCGTTTCTTGGCAAGTATATCATAGCGATATCATTGGTCAGAAACCGAGGGAAATAATTCGGGTGCATGACGACTTGGTTAGTGGAGATACGTTCACCACCGCTGTACAAGAAGTTGGAGCCAAGGATGACGGTGAACTGCCACGCCTGATGGGCGCCGTCGAACCAGCAGTGAGCAGCGGTCACCAGCCGGTTGGCAGACAGAAGCGAAGCACCGCATACTGACTGACCGTTTATGCCCCATAAATTGATCAATAACCCAGCCTGTTGAAAACAAGGAAATTAGTAAAAGATCATTTGTTTTCATTGTAACACTATCCCGAAATCCATGAAGGCAAAGTAACCTAATACATAGCGGATACACCCTCAATTCCCCAGTCATGCATAAGCCCCATGTCCTGGGCCCGCGGGCGTCTCCTTTTGCCATCAACTGGGCAGAAATCGCGAGTGCTTCAACTGCTGAGAATTTTCTCAAATGCATTCAAGGAATTTCGTTTAGAAAAATCCAATAATACTGATTGACAGTCCTGGGAATCGAACCATGACCGCAACGACCACTTGAGACAACAGAACGTTGAACGTTTTAACCGTAACCCTGGAACGTACTGCTATTGAAGGAATACCGCGATTTTTAGTCAGTACGAGTCTGAGAGTCCTTTGCGCTACACATAGGCCCGTAGTAAACTTATCAAATTATTGAATTTTCTTTTTTTTAAAACGTCACTCCACACTAGGAATTTTTCCTGTGTCGTGTGTGCGTTTACAAACATATAAACTCACATGCAAAAACGCCCAGACCCGAACCAACTACTTGTGGATCACACAAATTTTTTGCTCCGTGCAGGAATCGAACCCACGACACGCAGCGCAGCAGTCCAATCGCTCAGCCACTGCGCTAACCGTGCCGTCAAATTGAACAATATTAAGTTTGTTTGAAGTAATTTATTTTGCTGATAGAGGATTTGATCGGCAAAGTTGATTATGGAGAGATGTAAGTATACTCACAAAGTAAGGATGCGCGTTAGCAGGAGCTAAAACACCACCGATAATTCTGTTAGCTCTGGGATCATTTGGCACAAGGTCGATTTTCGCTAAAATGGCTTCCTCAGCAGCAATTTTCTTCGCCATAGGAATTCCGACAGCTTCATGATAGTTCGTCTGTATTTCTACTAAAGCAGAAGTAGAAACAACCAAACATAGACCAAAAAGTATTGAAGCACGCATTTTTATTGATCAATAAAAAAATTGTAATAGAAATTTGAAGTGTTAGCTGTATATATACCTAATTGGATTACAGAATCTTTATAATTTGCGAACTGATTGTCGGATTATTACTATCAGGAGTATTGCTCACCTGTTTTTCCGTTATGTTTAATCTAATCGTGGATGTATAAAGGCATTACCAGACTAGGCGGAGTGGTTACGGCATTGCTCGAAGAAGTTACGGCGGTTTTGGTTAACAAAATTATGACGTCAAAAATATCTGTGTGAGTTTGGTAGAATGCAGTTTACTAGCTGCTGCTACAAGTCGAAATAAATGCCACGGGAAGACTAAACATGCGAATAAAACTATTCTATGTTTAAATCCAGGTTATAAACTATAGATATGTGTACCAAATCTCATACAAATTCGTTCAGTAGTTTTTGCGTGAAAAAGTTACAAACATCCATACAAACTTTATTAGTATAACAAAAAGATAAGTAAATGAATAAGAACTAAGGATTTATTTCAGAACAGCTCAACTATACTTTTTGACAAGCTTCGGCACAAAAATTGCCGAAATTTCTTTGTCTCTGTATCTACAAAGCCGAAAAATCGAGAGGCCTCAAGACTAGCCTAGCCACGCGTACTCAATCCAGTGGCCTATGAGCTGGCCTAGGCACACCTTCGGCTAATGGCAGTGCTGCTACCGATTGCTTTCAACATACACCCTTAAGGCTTTGTACTTGTTGTAAAACCGACCCCATAGATGAAAAAGCAAAACGGTATCCTTTTATATTGGATTGGCATTATATGAAATAAAAGTTTCAGTGGCGAACGTATAGTCTCCTTAAGTTGTCGCTCGTATGAACGACCCCTTATAATTGTTGAGTGTAATTAAGAAAACCCAATTACAATAAATAAATACAAACAGAAAAATACGTATCTTGGTAATCTCAATGTTGTACTTGGGAGAAAATGAAAATGAAGGAGGAATTAAGGTAGGTCTTATAGAGTCAGGTACCAAATAGATAATGGTAATGTTATGTAATATAACCATGTAAATTGTCTTAGTTACACTTCATCGATCTGCGTTTGTGCATTTACATAACCCCCCTGCTAGAAAAGCAAGGACCTCTATCTGTTGTCAAAAGTGTCTCTCCTAAACTGATATGTAGAAAACATGTCGGTTAGTAATTCACACCACAAACGCCTGAAAAGCAGTGGCGTAGCTGGGCGGGGGCGAATCGGAGCCTAGCCCCCGGCCTCTTATGCTGCGGGGCGAGACGGAGTGGGAAGCGGTCGCCTTCTTCTGCGAAGCAGTCATGCTCGTAAAGGAGAAGGCGGGCCGCGAGAGGAGAGGATAGCGTCCTCCCTTTATCCCAGCCACAGTGGTGAACGCCCACGGTGTCTGACGTCGCGAGGCGATCTCCGGCCACCGTAGGCGCGGGCATGCGGACAGCGAGTAAAGGGCAACTCGCTGTCCGACCATGGACCATGCCCGGGTCGATGGTCCACGCGTCGTGTTCCACGCGCGCCTCAAAGAGCTGTCAGCAAAATGACGGGGCCCCCTCACAGAGGGCCAAAGCCTGCCGGGGTCGCGAGACTTATTTCCATCACCGTGACCCCGGAACATAAAGGGCTATTGAAGGACACCGTGGATTTTAGTCAGTACAAGTCTGACAGACCGTCCCGCCCTGCCCGGGGAGGGAAGACACATTTTGATGCGTTTAACACGCAAAAAAAAAAAAGCCCCGGCTTCTTATCTGAAGGGGCCTCGCGTTCAGAGAAAGAACCTTGATAACGTCGATCACAATTTTTTAACCAATCAGTAAAGCAGTGCAACCTAACTTCTACAAAGACATTAACATGTTCTACAATTATGATATTATACTTGAGGTGTCCCGAACAAGCCGGTTTCCGAAAAGGTTTTAGCACCATAGACCACATACACACGCTCCGCCAGATTATACAGAAGACAGAGGAGTATAATCGGCCATTATGTTTAGCGTTTGTGGACTATGAAAAAGCCTTCGATTCAATCGAAACCTGGGCAGTATTGTAGTCCCTCCAACGATGTCATATCGACTATAGGTATATCGAAGTGTTGAAGTGTTTGTATAGTAACGCCACCATGTCCATCCGACTTCAGGAAGAGAGCACGAAACCAATCCAATTGCAGAAAGGCGTGAGACAGGGAGACGTTATTTCTCCGAAACTGTTCACGAACGCGTTGGAGGACGTTTTCAAGCTCTTGGAATGGAACGGACTCGGCATCAACATCAATGGCGTATACATCACTCACCTTCGTTTTGCCGATGATATAGTCATCATGGCAGAATCGTTGGAGCACCTCAATGCTATGCTCAGCGACCTCAGTATCGTTTTCCAACGGGTCGGCCTTAAAATGAACATGGACAAGACGAAAGTCATGTCGAATGTCCATGTGGCGCCCGTACCGGTTGTTGTTGGGAATGATACTCTCGAAGTTGTAGACCATTATACTTACCTTGGACAGATTGTTCAGTTAGGTAGGTCCAACTTCGAGAAAGAGGTCGCCCGAAGAATCCAACTAGGATGGGCAGCGTTTGGGAAGCTACGTGATATCTTCTCATCGGGAATCCCGCAGTGTCTCAAAACAAGGGTGTTTAACCAGTGTGTGTTGCCAGTAATTACATATGGCTCTGAAACGTGGTCTTTGACTGCTGGCCTTTTAGAGAAACTAAGAGTCACTCAACGAGCAATGGAAAGAGCTATGCTCGGAGTTTCTTTGCGAGATAAAATCCGGAACACGGATATTCGGCGAAGAACCAGAGTCACCGACATAGCTCGTAAAATTTGCAAGTTGAAGTGGCAATGGGCAGGCCACATCGCTCGTAGAACTGACAACCGATGGGGAAGAAAGGTTCTCGAGTGGCGACCACGGACCGGAAAACGCAGCGTAGGTAGGCCTCCCACTAGGTGGACCGACGACATCGTAAGAGTCGCGGGCAACCGATGGATGCATGTGGCGAATTGTCGTTCGGCGTGGCGGTCTAAGGGGGAGGCCTATGTTCAGCAGTGGACGTCTTCCGGCTGACGATGATGATGATGACTTGAGGTGTCAGATGAGAGGGAACCGGAAGAAATCAACAGTCATATTTGGTATTGGTATTGATGACTTGGGGGAAGTTAGTCAACCTACAACAATTGGGACCTCGCGTAAGCAGCGGAGGCAAATCATATTATTCGACTGAAAGAAAAGGGCCTGGCAAATGCGTCTTGCCCCTCCTAGTTCCGGTCTCGCTACAAGACTCCAGCAGGTGCACTTTCACCATGTACTCCTACATACAAGTACGTATTCTACGAATAGTTGTCTGCCCGCAAGGCGTTAGAAGTTCACACAAACTGTTCGGCTTTTTGAAATGAATAGTAGTATTAGTAGGCCTGTATACTACACATAATAGCAGATGGTGTAGTGCCAGGGTGGTTATTGTTGTAAGGCTTTTTGAATTTGATCATCAAATAGCTCTAGCCGCGTTCGCTTGAGCTAGAGTGCCGCAGAGGGAAACCTTGTTCAATAAAATCCATGAATTCCTATAGGTATCGTGTTATCCCAATAAATGGGCTGTGGCATTATTGATACAGGACTCGTATTACAAGGACCAGGTTTACAAATAGATATATTAGGTAAGAAAGTATTATACGACAAGTACATTTAAATATTCACTAAAGAGGCTCAAATATTTTATTGATAAAGTTTATTATTAAATAACAGTGTTCGTAAATTCTTGGGATCTTTACAAGTGTTGGGTGATGAAACTGTTGAAGCTTGAGACTCGGGCGAATCCTGAAGGATGGCCTCGTTGGCAGGCTCCACTGGCAGCGAAGGAGCTGACACCGATCTGAAAAGGAAAGTAAGTCCATTAAATAAATGATCATGGAAACTAAAGAAGCGCGGGCGTCCAAAAGACGTTTTTAATTTTATCCTGCTATACTTGATGACTTCTAGGCAAATAAAATTTCTAGCCGCGGATTTTGACACATAATAGTAGATTACGCAACGTGGGAGAGGACCTCCGAAGGCCCGCAGCGAGTTGGTTCATGTGTTAATTCCCGAGTGAAACGACTTTGCTCGTGATTTAAGTTTTTAACACCCGCGCTACGCTCGGGAGTATATTTCGAGTCCTTCGTTACGCTCGCGATTTAAATCGTCACCCGCGACAGAAGACACTGCTTTATCCCCTTGGTTAATAATCTACGAAAACTGACTTTTAATATGGTTGCGCTTTACTTTCTATACTTTGACTTCCCTCCGCCCAACCGCACAGTGCAGAAACCTCGTGTTTGCCTGTCTTCTGCTTGATATGGAGGGAAATGAATACTACGCGCATATTTTCCTACTCCTCCGCTATTCTTTTCAGTTTTAGGATCCCAGACAGTTAAATTCATTCTCCAAAACTTCGCTTTATTGTCTCGGCGCTTTTTTGGCGGTCGACAGTTCGATGCCAGTCGCCAGGAGTTGCAATGGTTTGGAAATAGTTGGACTTGATTCAACATTTCCAATTCATATTTAAAATAAGTATTTTCGTAGAAAAGGATATCTGTCATCATCAGCAATCAAACAGAAAGGCAGAATCATGGTTGAAAATGATCCGCGTGAATGCAGTACTGCTATCAACTGCATGATATGAGATGAGTCAAAAGTAAGTGCAAAAAAACACTCACCAAGAAAGGTTCTCCAAGGTGGTCATAGGTAATAAGGGGACCACCGGAGTCTCCGCCACAAATGCCGACGCCTCCAGAACCACTGGTGCAGATTGTGCTGGAGGTGACAAATCCAGCAGTGAACACATCACATTCATCTTGGGAGATCACCCGCAGTGTCACATGGCTCACCACAGTCGACGCAGCTTGTACTTCTGAAATAAAAGTTTATAAGGATTTTTAACATTTGCGTTCACTTTGTTAATGAAGCCAGAATACCAACTGTCTACTGTTACTGTTACTATCAGCCTGTATCATCCCACTGCTGGGCCAAGGCCTCTCCCCATGACTTCCAACTATTTCGATCTAAGGCTAGTGTGAGCCACTGGTTGTTGGTTTTATCCAGCTCATCCCGCCATCTTGTGCGAGGTCTGCCGCGACTTCTTCTAATTACCAACAATCTAAATATTTCGATAAAGATGACACCATTAACAACTGGGGACGAAAGTCGTTAAGGATACTTCTGAGTCTAACAAGTTACGGCTCCTGTACACGATGTCGCCGCCGCGCCGCCTCCGCGCCGCTTTTATGTGTATACCTTCGCGAGCATATATCCAGAAAAGCGGCGCAGTGGTGGAGCCTTTAGAGGCATGACCGAAAGACTCACTAGATGAGATGAAGAAGTCAAACGAATACCAGCTAATCTACTAATCCTTCATCAGACAACCATGTCTTTGATATGTCATTCTATCTAAACAGTATTTGTAAGTACTTACGGTCGTTAGTTGCGCCAAATCCAGCAGCAACTGCTGAGTGTCCCACAAACTGGTTCCACAGCTCGGAGCCCTGGGGCAGTCTGATAGGTCTGACGAGATCTGTAAACACACAGAAAACTGAGAGTTGGAATTCAAGTAAAGAAACCAATGTTTGATAGTTGTTGTATAAGCAAAGAAACTCGGAATAAAATTAACAAAATTGATGGAACAATTAAATTTGAAGCGGTCTTTGAGGTGGTATATCGGCCACTGAGCAATATTCATACTGATTCATTTCGTTAATCACCTAATGACGTTGCTACAAATGCAAGTGAATTATTAGGGTTATTGCATATAGTGGCCTTTTAAGATGTTTTTCTTTTTAATTTAACAATAAAATGCCCACTTACTGTTGATATTGGCGTTCCAGGGCAAGTAAATCATAGCGACATCATTCGTAAGGAGAGGAGGGAAGTACTGAGGATGCATGATAACTTGACTAGTGGGAATCCGTTCACCACCAGTGTACAAATGATTGGAGCCAAGGATCACGAGGAACTGCCACGCCTGTCTTGCGCCGTCGAACCAGCAGTGAGCAGCGGTCACCAGGCGGTTGGGAGATAGGAGCGAGGCGCCGCATACTGACCTGGCAGTCGTATGGGTGAAACTGACCAATAAACCAGCCTGCAAAACAAACGTCAATCAGTTATTGATGCTGCTTCTGTTAACAGTACAGAAAATTGCAAGTTAATTATCTATGCCTGCCGGGGTCGCGGGTCTTATACCATCACCGTGACCCCGGAACATAAAGGGCTATTGAAGGACACCGTGGATTTTAGTCAGTACAAGTATGACAGTACCTCTCGCCCTGCCCGGGGTGGGAGGTCTCATTTGATAATTTTACCACGTAAAAAAAAAAAAAAAGTTAATAATCTATAAACTTTATTTTTCGGACTTCGAACATTTTAAGTTCGTTAGATAACGTTAACTAGGAAAACGCTAGCATTTTCCTAACTATGTTGGGTACGGCTTTCAATCTAACCGGATTTAACTTAATTCTAAATCGTCTATCTGACCCTCACAACGCAGTTAATATTGTACTATAAGATTAGTCTCGGGCCCCTGACTATCTGTAACGACAGTCAAAACCTTTCAAAAGACTGGCAAAACTAACGGTCGAACTGGTAATTAATGGATTGCCATTTCCGTAGACCAACCTTGGCAAGCGCCCTCGCAACTATTATTATTTACTCACGAATTCCTCCAAAACATTGCAAAATTTAATCAAATGATACTCACGAAGTAAGGATGCGCGTTAGCCGGTGCTAAAACGCCCCCAACGATCCTGTTATCTTGGGCTTCTTGTTCTGCCACATCATTCTTCGCTAATTTCTCTTCTAGCAACCTTATCCTCTCAGCTTCAGGGATTCCAACGCTGTCATGATAATTCGTCTGCACTTCCACTAAAGCGGAAACAGAAAGTATCAATGAAAACCCAAATAATACCAAAGCACGCATTTTTGTTTTATGAGGAAATTAAGTGTATCATACCGTTTTTATACCTTTTATGTTTAAATCTAAATCATTTATATTTCGCGAGCTGATTAGTACTATCGATATCGATGTTGAACTAAGCGGTTGTGTTATCTAATCTAAATAAAGGTTGATCCTAAGATTTCGTACCAAACTTAAGTCCGATGGCAAAAAAAATAGTTCCTAACTTTGAGGGAGATTCCATTAAATCTTGTTGATTTGCAGACACTTAAGGTCAACGCAGACCTAACCGCACCGCGGTCTCCACAGTCTCCGCAATCATCGTTTTCTTACCGCTTCTGCGGCTACTGCGATGCGGGTGGATGTGCGAGGTTTCATAGAACTTCATACATACAAAGAATTCGTAATGCGGGAACTGTGGTGACTGCGGTGCGGCTAAGTCTGCGTTTACCTTTAGCAAGACGTATGTAACAAAAGAAAGAAAACTAAAAAGTTACAGTTTTATTTATCTGTCATTTATTCACATTATTAAAATAATACTAAGGATTACTTGTTTTGATCACACATGAAAATCGATAAGTTAATTAAAAATATGTTTGTCACCGAAAATAATCACTACCGTGCAATGCAAAATAACTCCTTACATTCCTTATCTACGTACATCCTACTACTTTTATTTTTTAGTGTCTGTTTTTTTATTGACTTGTCCGTCTGTTTGTTAATCTGTTTGTTTGTCTGGTTGTTTGTCCCTTAGAAAATAATAGAGAAACTCACGTAGACAAAAGCCCAATCATGAGAGAATTGGTGGAAGATAGCTAAAAGTTTCAATCGATCCTGTCCTGTCTGCATTTCCTTGCAACTGAAAAATCCTCTAAAGCGGCTCATTTAATGCAGTCTAAAAGACATTCCTAGCGTGGAACAAGGTGTAAATAATCAAATAATTTGCCAAAGAAACTTTAAATTCTATTTTGTAAACAGTTCGCTTCAAATCGTTACCGCCAATTGCCTAGCAGTGCATGATTCACTCAACACACCTTCGATTCGATATCAATAACAAGATCTTGATATAAAAGTAATTGTAAATTTACTCAATGGTAGTCCCACTTCTTATTGGACATCTTAAAGACTCGTATCACAAATTCAGTCCTTGATTGCTTAAAGACAATCACAACGGAATAGAGTTTAACTTCTATTGTGTGGTTTTTATCAAGTCCTTACGATAAACAGGCTAAGTTAAGTATAAAGCGAATTTTTCTTATCTCAAGCTGCCGTCAATCACATTCTGCATCCGAAACTAAACCTTATTTGTAGGATCCTATTTGACAAATTGCAAGTCGACCCTTAGAGGCCTTAATTACCTATTTGATTTTATCATTTTCACAAAAATCTCATGATATACAATGACATTATCATAATGTATTAGGTAGGTATAGGTATATGATAGCCTTATCAATCTAATGTGAAAATTTAATTATGCCCGGTTTTTGTGTGTGCAAGCCATTGGCATGGCATCTGGTACCGCGAGGTTTCCGGCTTTTGAGGGCGAGTAATGGTTAGGTAGTTCACCGTCCGATGAAGAGACGGTTCCAAGTCGATTGTGCCGCGGCTTAAAGGGCAAACATTATACTTAGATATAAGCATGAATAAGCGGGCTGAACTGAAGATTAACAGCTAAACGAATCGACAACCTTAAAAGATTTTTTTATCCACAAGTATCACACAACGCCATGTAGTCGCAAGCTAAGCAGAGCTTGTGTTATGGTTACTAGACAACTGATAAACATACTTATATATTTCTAAATACATACCTACTTATTATAGATAAATTACACCCAGACAAACAGAACAAATGATCATGCTCATCACACAAACATTTGCCCTGGATGGGAATCGAACCCACAGCCCCCGGCATAGCAGTCAGGGTCACTAACCATTAACCATGGCCAACAGGCCAGTCAAATTATGATAGACCAGGCCAGATAAATTATTTATTCTATATAGACAACCAAGTTTATGGAAGACAAAGAACTGGGTGTTACTGTAGCGCACCTAGAAGGCAGGAAACAGTTGACTGCAGAGTATTGATTCCTCTAGTCTAGCCTCTTCATTACCTTATCATCATCAGCCTATAAATGTTCCCACTGCTGGGACACAGGCCTCCACTATGTGAGAGGGAGCGGGCCACGCGGGTCCAGTGAGGGTTGGTATAAATTTCAGAAGTCTTCGAAAGTTTGATTCTAGGACATGTCGGTTTCTTCTTGGTGTTGTTTTTTTGACAGCAGTTGTGATGAAATAAGTTTCACAAAGTAATGGGCCTGACTGGGTTTATAGATACCCACGCGTATGAGACACCACGAATATAACTATGGTTTATACGATACCACTGGGCGACCACTTATCTTTATATTATATTACTTTATCTAATTAAGTATATCACGAATACTGATATCTACGATCTGATTTACACAAAATCTTATAATCCCTTGTAACAAATATAGATAAGCGGTCGTAATCAATGTCTTGCGACTTTTTAAGTTAATCAAAAGGTAATTGATGAACACGAGTTGATAATAAAAACGTGGATTTTTATATAAATAAACAACTAAGCAGATGATTTTAGGTAAAGTTGACCACACGTCAGTGAGTCCGTCTCGGCTCGCCACCCAGTCGAAACCGATCCAGTTGAATGTACTTCACATGGAATGACTGCCTATCTGACCTTCGGGACAATGGCTTAACGTGCATACTAAGGTATCGTGAAAACTCGCTATGATAGTTGCAATGTTCCAAACGGTAGAAGTGCTGGAATGGAGGACTCGTCAATTATGAGGGAATGATCTCCACCAGGCCAATTATTTATTCTTTGACCAGGCTAGCCGAGGCTTTTAGATTGTCAAAACCTAAATTCATCGAACTCCTACTATTCTGGTCGCAGAACTTATCAAATTACCGTGACCCTGGAACGTAAAGGGCTATTGAAGGACACCGTGAATTTTAGTCTGTACAAGTCAGACATTCCCTTCTGCCTTGCCCTGGGTGGAGGACTCATTTGATGATTTTGCCACGATAAAAAAAAAACTCTTATGTACCTACTATTCTGTCTCATTGTTTGTTTTCTTTTGAATCTTCATTGGCTTTTTACCAACTTAATTTTGTCGTAATTATTAAAGGTTTTAACGCCTTTATTATCTTCTTATCGAACGGATTTAAAATGCGAAAAATAATCCAAATCTGGGAAAATACGACTTTGAGGCTGTAAACAGTGAATTAGGTTTTAATGTAATTAAGTTGCATTAAAAAAACCGGTATAATGATAAATGGTATTATTTATTTATAAAAGTCGGTAGGTACTTAAAATAGATCGTATTTAATGATTTCCACAAAACATTGAGATGTTATTTCTACGTATAGAGACGACACCACGTATCATCACTGTGTCCCATCCAGGATGAGTGCGCGCGCGCAAGTTCATTCAGTTATTTGACAGCTCCGTGGCGTGCTCTAGGCGCGCGCACTCCTCCTGGATGGGACACAGCGGTGATGCGTGGTGTCTCTATACGTAGTAATAATAGCTCAATGCCACAAAATAATAAAATCGTTTGTATTATATGATTTCCACTCCAGAGATTTCGCTGATCCAGTCGAGATATCGTTGCACCCTGGTAAACACTGAGGGTAGGTTTTCGTTGCAGCCATCAAGACTGATGAATGATGCCACTCCAACCTGATAAAGACATCCACTTGTTAAATTTTTTTGTTCATTGAGCAAGATGACTGTAAAAATCTATTTAGTGCGTCAGTAAGATATAAGGGCTGATTTTTCAATATTATATCAGATAACTTTTATCTGTGGAATAAAAATAGCGATTTGACATATTTTCTATAGATAAGCTGTCAAACCGTCGTTTTTATTCCTCGGATAAAAGTTATCTGACTATTGAAAAATCAGCCCTAAAGGTAACCTTTCGAGCTGAGCGTCTATGGCGTCATTGGCGCCGCGGCTGTGACGCCGCGACAGTGCGACAGATAGATGTTCTATGCAAATGTATGAAATTCTAGGGAAAGTCATTCGAGCGCAGCGTCACTATCGCGGCGTCAGTGACGTCACAGTCAGGTCATTATGACCATTATGACAGTGACGCTATAGACGCTGCGTTTGTGACGCTTAGTTCGAAAGGCTACCTTAAAAAGTATAAGCTGTTCCAGTGGTTTAACCCCCGCTGCCCGACTCCCATCGGTCCTAGCGTGATGTTTTAAATCCTTTTTATCGCAACTTATATTATCTGCTCTTTCATAATTGTTTGCCTGCCTACCTGAGAAAACCCATTGAGCTTAGTAAAGTAAATATTGCTGATCCCCGTGCGCCCGTTACCACAAAACTCTTCAAACTATAACCACAAACGAAGTCCTTTTGATTGACGCTATTATTAATCTATCTAGTACTTTACTTTCAGTAATCTGTTAATTATAAGTAACAAACTGTACATAAAATCAAAAATGAACGATGTCTATACTGAAATATCATCTTGTCTACTTATTCTGTCATTTATATTAGACGACCTTCGCCGCCATGATTTCTCATCGCGCTGCTCGAGACCTACATTGGTCGTAGCATAATATCTCGCCTATAGCCATATTTATTTCTTGATAAATTGACTATCCAACACAAAGATATTTCAATTTAAACCATAAGCTCCTGTGATTAGCGTGTTCAACCAAAGAAACAAACTCTTCACCTTTATAATGCTATCTAGTAATGCGATGGGCAGACATCGCTAAATTGCTGATGACAAAATGATAGTGACATTGATTATAGATTCATAACACATATACCTACAACTACTGGTATCTCTTTCCTGTTGTTATCATAATAAAACAATTAGATATATTTAAATTGTTTTCTCAGGTAGGCAGGAAATCAATAACGAAAGAGCAGAATCATAATACAAATTGCGATAAAAATCATTGTCTACTCTTAAGCAATAGAATAGCAAATACGCAATTTCAAATATCGTATTCACATGATTCTGCTAAAGTGGGCAATGAAAAACCCTCTTTAACAGGACCATAGATTATATTCGCGAGATCATAAGTTTTGCCGTAGGTACAAAAGTAGATATAGACAAAAGTGCAGTCAAGTAGGAAGGTACATAGTTTAAATACTTGCTGGGTGACCTATTTAACATTAAATATTATAAGATTTTCGTAATCTCTATGTTTGGTTTTAACACAGTGTTAGTAATGTAATGATGTTTATTTCTAAATAAAGTTAAATGTTTTTCTGCACTATCGAATTGGGAAACTGTAATGATAGCTGTATGTGTATAAATAAATAAATTTTACAACAAAATATAACTCTGACCATTGGTGTAACTAACCTACCACATTATACCAATTTGGCAGCTTAACAATGATACTTACCAATATAAGTTCCTCAGTTGCGTTGTGGAATATCGTCAAAGGGCCACCGTTGTCACCCTGGAAGAGATCACAGGTCATCACAGTCTCAGATTAAATTTAGATGTGTGTGTGTGGTTCGTTCTGTCTATAGTTTATACATTCTGCGCCGTGGTTAAGCCGGCGACTGCTGCGCAGCGTGTTGCGGGTTCGGTTCACGCACGGAACAAAAAATTGTATGATCTGCAAGTAATTGTTCCAGGACAGAGTGTTTGTGAATGAGAGTTTCTATGTTTGTAAACGCACCCACGATACAAGATACATTCCTAGTGCGGGGCAAAGTTTAAATAATAAATTAGAAGGTGAATCAATTAAATGTTTGACAAGACAAAAGTCCAAAAGTCTGGCAGCCAGTCTTGCCAAGGGCTGTCCTGTTAGGGCAACAGCTCACTGGTCCACTTAATTTTTATTAATGTCTCCGCAGTGGGCGACGCCCACGGCAAAGGACATCGGAAGGGTCTCCGGCCACCGTAGGCGCGGGCATGCGGATAGCGAGTTTTCGGCGGGACTCGCTGTCCGACCATGGACCATTCCCGGCTCCACGGAACGTCGTGTTTTACGCGCGCCTCAAAGAGATGGCAGCACAATGACGCCGCCCCCTTAGAGGGTCAAAGCCTGCTGAGGTCGCGGGAATAACGAGCAACCGTGACCCCGAAACGTAAAGGGCTATTGAAGGACTGTGGATTTTAATCAGTACAAGTCTGACAGTCTCTCCTGCCCTACCCTGGTCTTTTAGCGCTTTTTTTAAGTGACGTCACACTAAAAAAAGACACTCATGGCTTTTTGCCGCGGCGCTAGTGTCTATGTCATTACATCGAAATGCATTGAAAAAATGTATTAGGTGTGATAGAAATCCATCGCGTTCTTGAAAACTATACTTTGAATCAGTGTTTTACCTTGCAAGTTCCAGAATTTCCTCGGAACGCACACATGGTGTTCGGAGGCAGCTGGTTGAAGTAGTACATGTTGCACATCGTTTCTGTTATCACAGTCATCTGCTTCTGGCGAAGTGTGGGTGATATGAAAGTCACTCCTGTGAAGTAGCAGATGAATTTTAAATAGATTGTGTTATAGGTAGATTAGCCCCTTGTGTGCAATATTGAGACTTATAAAGAGTGGGTACCTACCCCTAATCGTTTTCATAGTTTCTAAATTTTAATTGTTTTTCTTTCTTATCAGTTATTAATTTGCTTTTTTAATTAATTTCAGTTTCTTAATGTCAAAAATTTGTACGCCTACACGGCAAAACATAGCGGCCAAATATTGTTTACCCAACACCATTACATGTAATAACTATGTTTTACAAATAAAGATATTCTGATATAACCATGCTATGGATTGAGCATTTCCTACATAGATATTTAAGTCTTTTTACCAGGTTTTGGTAAATAATCCACCCAAGTAATCTACCACAATCTGTCAAAAACGCCAACATAAAAATATTACTTATGGCAATACAAAAAAAAAGTGGAACGGAACGCAAATGTCACTTTTGGAGCCATTTCATCTGTGGTCGGCCGATAAACCGCGTTTTTGTGACAAGTGCACCGTAGTTTTTAAATCACTATGGCGAATTGGAGAAAGGTAAGTCGTACAATTTGTTGTTATGTTGTAGAATTTGAGTTATTCTAATGATATGCGCATACATTTTAAGAAAAAACTTCAAAAATATCATGATATAACGAAATAAAACATGTGGGTAACCATATATTATGTCCGCCTATAATAACCCTGTGAATGCCTACTTAATTATTGCGAGAGTTATTATGTCCATTCAGTCCATTGCCCGATGAATTAAAATCTTTATTTTATAAGTTTTTGCCATGGATTTTATTAGGATTCAATCACAGTTATTTACCACTACCCGCATTATTATCATTTCAATAAAATGTAAAAAATGCGGGTAGTGCTAAACTTTTATCGTCATTATTTGACAGTTTAATTGTACCTAATGTATTTTTACCCGACTTTAAAAAAAAGTCGGTTATCAATTCGACCTGTATGTATGTAATATATTCCGAATTGCCCATTTTTCATATATTTTAGCCTTTAACAGGTCTGAACAAATGTGCCAAATTTTAAAAGTGTATTTAATACATTCATGTAGGTATGTATGTTTTTATGTTTGTTATTATTTCGGTTGTTGACGTTAGGCTCATACTCATAAGACTTGAACATAACTGACGAAATGTGGGTGTAATACTAGGTACTTCTCTGCCTAACCCTTCGTTAATTACAGGCGTGATGTTATGTTGTAAAACGTAATAGTTTTGTAGAAGTTTGACAAACCTTCAGCTGCAATGCCCCATCCGGACGCAGTACAACTAGCCCCCGCGAAGTTGAATGATGATATATTCCGGTACGGTAGTTGGATTGTATTGATCATGTCTGAAAGGAAAATACAACATAATTTAAAAATCTGGGGGAGTATTACAACGTCTTAAAACCAGGCTTGTTCCAGTGAGTGAACGAGATGGCGATAGACGACGTGTATAGCTCTGTCACTTTCACTCGCCGGAATAAGCCTGGTAGTAAGACGTTGTAATACCCCCCTGACCCCCCCAGTTGTGTCAATTGAAAGGAGAGACTTATGTTGTTCCATCCTTGTCAAAAGGAAGTGCTCCCTTTGACAAGGATGGAACACAAAATTGGTTAGGGCACAACTTTTCGCTTTTACCACATTTTTTCGGCGCGTCCACGCGACCCACAAAGAGCACAATGACGGGGTCCCCACTTAGAGGGCTGAAGCCTGCCGGGGTCCCGGGACTTACGAGCTATCATGACTCCGGAACGTAAAGGGCTAATTGAATGACATCGTAGATTTATGCAAAAACGCCCCCTGCGTGATGTGGGGTAATGTGCCAATCGCCTTAGGTCCACAATGTTATCACCAACGACGATATATTACTAGACTCCTAATAACAGGCGACCGATGTCTGTCAACACATTAGACAAAAAAGTCTTATATTCGTCGTGACTCACCAAGTTCGTATTAGTTTCGACCACTCCTGTGAGCCGTAAACATACATTGAGACAACAGATCATATATCAGCAGTAGGATATTCATATTACTACTACAAAGATAGGCTTCCTGTGATTTCAGTGTTATTTAAAAAAAATGTCAATTTGGGTATCCAACCTGTAAGTTGTACAACATTAGCCAGCTTGATTAACGCGATGTCATGGTTGAAGGTGTCAGGGTCGTAATCAGGATGGATGACTATCTCAGCCACGTTCACCACGCGACGTCCATTCTCATAGCGGTCATACAACGAATGAGCGCCGAGAATGGCCTGGAAACAGAAAATATTAGTTCTAATAATCCTATTAATATTATAAACGTGAAAGTTTGTATGTGTGGATGGATGTTTGTAACTCTTTCACGCAAAAACTACTGAACGGATTTGGCTGAAAGGATGTTATGAAATGGGCTTAAAATAATTTTGTTTTTGAACAGCTATCATGTGCAGTTTTTCTGGTAGGGAAAATTGTCCAGGATGGTCATACAAAAACAAAAAAAAATATTAAAAGCACCAATATTTAATAAATAAATATTTTAAATCTAGTTATTTTTTTATTGTAATATTATTTTTGTACATTGATAAAAAGAAGAAACTGTTACATTATTATTCAGATAGTTTATAACCTGGATTAACACATAGGATAGCTTTTATTCCTACTAATATTATAAACGTGAAAGTTTGTAAGTGTGGATGGATGTTTGTAACTCTTTCACGCAAAAACTACTGAACGGATTTGGCTGAAATTTGGTAAACAGATAGTTTATAACCTGGATTAACACATAGGATAGCTTTTACCCCGATTTTATGTTTCCGTGGGATAATTTTGGAGTTGTAGCAGGTGAAGCCGCTGGCAACAGCTAGTATAATTATACTTACGTTATACCTACCAAACGCAATGTGCGAAGTCGGTGGTACAGGTGGCCTACCACGGCGTTTTAAAGCCAGAGTAGTAGAGAGGGAAAGAGACAGAGCTATACAAGTAGCGCCAACTCGTTTCGTTACTGGTAGGTACTATTGGTGGGTATTATCAAATCGGTTGCAACGAACGATGTGACACCGATGTGAATCAATGGGCGCACAAGTGTCAAGTTAATGTACCACAAAGTTTTAAGTACTTTTTTTAAAAATTACCAGAATTTATAGCACCCAATAATATGGTTAGGTACTAGGATCGCTGTTATTGCCCTCACAGCGCATAATGTAGAGCTGAGCTGTTGCCCGCGGTTTCATCCGCTACAACTCCCGTGGGAACATTAAATCGGGATAATAACTATCCTATGTGTTAATCCAGGTTATAAGCTATCTGTGTACCAAAAATAAACAAAATATGTTCAGTAGTTTTTGCGTGAAAGAGTAACAAACATCCATGCACACATACAAACTTTCAGGTTTATGATATTCGTAGGATGCATACCGTGACTTATCTAAGTATTACTGGGAACTAGAAATTAATATTAATTATCTATTTATTCGTTTTTGTATGAAAGACCATTAAAATGTCCTTATGTTTCCCCCCTTGCCCAATTTTTTTTTTCTTTTTCTTAAAATTTTGTCCCACACTATATGTGTGTAGGAACTTCTCCTGTAATTAGTGAAGGTAACAAACGCAAACTAACATACACAAAAACACCCAGCCCCGGAACAACTACTGCAGATCATACAAATTAGTATTTAAAAGTTGTTTCGTGCGAGAATCGAACCCGCGACACTCAGCGCATCAGTACAATCCGTCAGGCACTGCACCATAACTAGCTGTGCAGTGTGCCGTCAAACAATGAGAAGTTTTCTTTTTCGAGTATAAAAAAAAGTAGTTTCCAAGAACTCTTTAGATGGCGTTGAACTGACTACGTTACTAGATTTATGCCTCAATTTTTGCACAAATCCACGAGGCAGAGACTTCTCTTCTTTTTCTTTTGGGACATTTTCTTTATGGCGTGGAAATCTCATAAACTAACACTTTGACAGCCTTTCACGTAGTGAATACGTGATGCCGCTCTTCATCGTGATGCCCTCAGGACGAGGATCACGTAGTCACTATGTACGTTATCAACTTTCATAACACTTGTTAAAAAATCACGCAGTCAGAACGTTATCGGCGTGCAACTCTATTCAAGCGGGTTTCTTTAGCTATCCGTACGTGCATCAATCATCAACCTATGGTGCGGAATGTAGGTGTGGGGAGGGGTTTTGTCAACTGCAGCGCGACAGTACTCGCATCACAGAGTACATTATAATACTCGCAACATGTTTCTAAGAGTTTTTTTTTTTCATATTCAGCGTTTATTTTGAAATATAAGAAAAAATAATAATAACATTTTTTTATTTAAATCATTAAAATAGATAACACATAAAAGAAATAAAAAAAAATATGCCCATAGCACTTATAGTTATTTTTTTTTAATCCTACAGTATCCTAAAAAATGGCCGGCGTCCCAGAGAGTGCGCGCTAAAGCGCCGTATTCACGTTCCATCTTGCTGTACGTCCCGCCAAGGTCATACACGATACACGAAGCAAAAACACCGTGATTATGACGTAGTTGGACGTACGTCAAGCCTATTCACGTTGTTTTTGCGTCGTGCATCGTGCATGACGTACAGCCGTGACAGATGGTGAATACGGCGCTTAAAAAACGGTCGGCTGTCAAAGTGTTAAAAAGACTGGTCAATGAATATTTTTTTCTTTTTCCTTGTTGTTATTTATTTCCAAATGCCAATGGTGTGATGTGATGTGACCTTGATGTGACTGACAATGACATGACATGTACGTTACGTTTTAAGCGCCGTATTCACCATCTGTCACGGCTGTACGTCATGCACGATGCACGACGCAAAAACAACGTGAATAGGCTTGACGTACGTCCAGTACGTCATAATCACGGTGTTTTTGCTTCGTGTATCGTGTATGACCTTGGCGGGACGTACAGCAAGATGGAACGTGAATACGACGCTTTAGGATCTCAAAATTACAATCAAGTGAAAAAAAAAAATTGACGACGTTCCGTTCATTGCAGTAACATACCAAGTTCAGCGCCATCCATCCATCGACTAGGGAAACAATCAAAAGAAAATCCCTCATTACTATATTACTTATAGTAATTATTGTTTGGCGAAACAGCTAGTTACTAGCTAGCTATTACTAGTAAGAATACTTCACCATTTTGACGCTCCAATCATACCTGAACATGATCAACCTCCGCTCCATTGTGAAATAGGCAGTGCGCTGCAGTGATGACCCACTCCTGGCTAATGAGGGATCCTCCGCAGAAACCCAGCTCACCTGTCGGACTCACTCGCGAGTATAAGGCTACCTGATAGGTAAAAGGTTTATTTTTAAAAAGATAACACAATATGGTATCTCTTGCATTCGTATATAAGTAATGTATATTGCCAAAATGGCTTAACTTAAAACTTATTGTAGTCCCAAAAAGAGGCAGGCTTCTAGGAACTGCTTGTTTGGATTTTAGGTAGTAGCAGTTTAAATATCTGCTCGTTTTGTGGCCTTTTCAGTTTTTGATTGTAACAACAATTGTTTTACTAGCGAAGATAGAGGCACCCTGCCCTGCCTACCCATTTGGGATTTTCATTTTTGATGAAATATTTTTTGTCCCTTTTACTTATTAGGTAAGCATCTGTCTAGATCTTCGGTAAATTCAGAATAATGCGCTTTATATGTATTGGAAAATCATCAAATGAAGTGACTGACTAGAATGACTAAAAACTAAACTAGCTGTCTAAAATCTAAAATGATAACAAGAATTGCTGTCAATTATTTTTATATCTGTTTCCTACATAATTATGCTATTACTTGAGCAATAGAATCCAATTACGAATTTTATCGGGAAGTGGCCTTTTGAGACCCGATCAAATTTTTGTTGTTTGTTACGGGCGGGCCACAGTACCTAAGCCTCATTTAGACGATGCAAGTACTCGCACGCCAGTTGCATTCAATTGCGAACTTTATTTACTTGATCAACTGAATTCGATGTACCTAACATCCAATTCAGTTGATCAAGCAAATACCAGAATGTAGTGAAACTAGCATGCAAGTTCTTGCTCCATCTGAATGAGGCTTTATATTATAATTTTTTAATAGTCAGACGAAGCCGACAGGAGTAAGAGCTTACAGCTCACTTGAACTTTGTTCGAATACCAAAATTCACTTAACTATGGCCTAAAACTTAACAATATATGTATATCTCCGTACTTACCTGGAAGGCCGCCCATTCTGCTCAGCCCTTTCTCCTCCCAAAATCCTAGCTGATTGCCTGGCACATCCCTCACCCTCACACTCGTTTCCACTAGCACCCAGCACTAACAGAGGCCACAGATATAACAGTTTAGCTAACATTTTACTATACACTTGTACAACTTAGTCTTGAGGTGATCAATGTGAGAAAATGCCCGTTTTATCTCTTGGTGTGACGAAATTGAAGTATTCTGAGATATCGATATCTTGATAACAGATTATCGATAACAGGAAATACTTTTGACCTAGTATCATCTTACTTACACACACACAATTTCTTTCACTTTCATATAACTTATCTTCATAATAAGAAATTTTCTTTTCTGTAATGTTGAAAATTTCAGTTATTTTCGGCGGATATTTCTTTGTCTGAAACCTCATTAATTGGTTTAAAAACCGAATTTGCCTTGCCTAGTCTTTATGATGTCCAATCATAAGCAGCTGGCAAAAAATTGAAAGGATATTGATATTGAATTATAATTTCGGTAGGACAGCCCAGCAGAGCTTAGTCTTTGGGACCAACTGACTTAGTGTTTTAGGAAGATGTATGATAGAAAAAAAAAAAAAAATTAAAATAAGGTAATCATCTGTAGTAATATAGTGTAGGTATATACAGGCGTGAATAAAATCCGTTATTATTTGAAAACATCATTTATTTTATATTCTCATCAATAAAGAAAGTTCTTTAAAATAAAATAAGTATAAACATAGGTTTACGAAACATGCAGTGATCAATGTGGCAGTAACCGCTGACATAGTGTGCCCTACGCCTTGCGAACACCACCACACTCGCCAAATATACAATAACCATAACACGAATAGAACTAAAAATGTGTGTACGTAATATTATGAAATGTGAATTTTAATATAATTATTTATTACTTATAAAAATTAACAATTTGTGAAATTGGCAGTAAAAATAATCATTACAAAATTAATTTTCATAATAGAAATACGTCATTTCGTAGAAGCACTTATGAGGCGATCAAGCATACTTACAACTTGGATTACTATGTACGGACCATCGGTCGCCGCGCCCGCCGCGATACAGTACCGACGCTATCAACTACTCGCCCTCCCTAACAACGAGAATCTAAGAAGAAATCTGATAATTATTATTTTAAATGCGGCATTTGTAAGCGGACAGCGGCGACCGACGGTCGAGAGAAGACACTTTATAATGAAAATTAAATCTAATACAATTTATGTACGTAGCTTACGTTATATTTTATCTCGCATTGCTCCGACGTAGCAAAGCTGTCGATACAATATTAGTAAAATGTCAATCCACTGGGAAATCGTCTATTGAATGTAAATGCGGTTACAATCCTCCGTCGTCACTCTTAGCTAAGTTAAACATTATCAAATGCGATAGTCAAATTCCGTCGATTGGTATTACATTGGTCATTATTAGTTTAAAACTTTTTTTTTTTAATTATTTTAATCTGAATCATTAGTAAATCGCACGACATACATTTCTAGTTCAACTGAATTTACATTACACTAGCTCCATTTTATAATATAAATAATTAAAATATATATATTCTCAATCTGAATTTAAACACTAAAATCATCTATGTATAAATAGCGACGCATTTAGAATTTTATAATAATAATATGTATTTCATTTAATCATAATCGTTTCATATCATAACAATTACACTTTTCGAGGGGTGGGATCGTACATACCTGGATAAAATCTACTATAATATCTTCAATCTTCGATACGAATATCGAACAATAAATACGGCTTACGAGGGCGAACGATCGAACACTCAGATACCGAACAGTCTCAAATAACGTTTCGTACGCAACAAAAAAATAATATTAATAATAATAACATTGAACCGTGTCGACGGTCGATAGTGCCGCGAGTCGACAATTTCGTCATTAGCAAAGCTTACAGCTGCAAGCGTCGTGAGAAATGCGCGGCGTCCGTCGTCGGCGCGTGCGTGGCGTGCGAGCACGCCTCGCGAGCACACGCGTGTTTCGCGGGCGCGGCCAGCACTGAACGCGGCGCGAGGACGCCGCGCGAGCGTAATGAGGAAACTTGCGCCCGCCTCCACACGCTCCTTAACTGTTTAGCTGTGGAAATCATAACACATTGAATGAATATTCTGATGCATTTCAAATAGAGAATCAAACAAAAATAATTGAAAACCATAAAGCATTAAAGATCAGCAAGCAATTAAATTTTCGGGATTAGGAAAGCAAAAAGGAGCCGTATAGGCACCAGAGTTAGTCAAAGATGATCATTATGAACTAAATGCAAGAGTAAGTAGCGATGTGTGTCGAAATTAAACTCCCTAACTGCGTCGATTGTTGACTTCCCCCAAAATGTTTCGAAAAAGAAGTATATTTAATGGACGGAAGTGTTAACACTAAAAATGACTACCACAATGAATACAACAAAAAATTGTGAGCTTAAAAATAAGCATCGACTGAAGACATAAAGGGACTCCATAAATCCAGAAAATGGAACGAAATGGTAAGTTATAAATGGAACATTGAAACCGAGGACAAAATTATCAATTTCCCAAAACCTGTTTGGTACAGATTTACCCACATTCTGCACTCAAGCAGTTTCCTATGGTGAACAAAGGAAGGTGACGAGAGTGACTGACGCCTCCTCGAGCGCCAAAGAGTGAAGTCTAAATAAGAAAAAAATCAAAAGCAATATTTGAATGGATACGATTTAGGCGATGGCCTGACTTGTGAAAAATGATTTTTGGAAACGATTTCCTTTGAAGTCTTTTGTGAATTGTGCGGGGGTGTGTGCATAGAGTGGGGTAGAGTGCAAAAACTTATCAAAATCCTTCCTTGAATTTAAAATCCCGGCTACACTTCCAGACTTTCCATTTTGACAGTTACCTTTCTGAAATACGCCTGATAATCCTGCAGCAAATAGAACTACGACACCGCATTGTAATAGAATCATAAGCCTCGTTTACATGAAAGGAATTTCTTAACTTTCGAGAGATGATAATGTCCAGTTGAGACTCAAGGCGGTTTATTATGTACATTTTGTCGTATAAAATACTGCTAGGTAACAGTAATTTTTATAGTCCTCGTAGGAATTGATCAAAATTACTGTCTTAGTTTTTATCTGTCACTTTGTTAGGGTTTTTCTTCTCGGAGAAGTCGGATAAAATACTTTATTGACATCTTTTTGTGTGTATTACACATTACTAAGCAATTATCACCAACGAGTCTCGCGTGTACATTTCCACCTCTCAATAATCAAGCAATCCACTTCATGTAAACGCACCGGTAGACAGTCCCAAACGCCAAAGCCCCGTATCGCGTGTTGTGTGTTGATACAAACATGGGTCATGTGGTCATGTGGTCATGCAGTGCGGTCCTACGGAGCGTATAGCTGAGAGAGGAGAGTGACTGACTTTTTCTTGAGCGTGAAGAAGGAGCGTCTCTTGGGCTCGTTGTTGGCGGGCGCGGGCAGCGTGTGCGAGCGAGGCGCGGGCGCCGCCGCGCGCACCCGCAGGCCCTCCAGCCACCACGACATCTCCGCCTCGTCGTGCGCCTGCAGCAGGAACTCCGCGCCGCTGCTCAGTCTGGAAGGTACATCGTTTTGTTATCTATATGTTTATCCAAAAACCTTTGTGTCAAAAATAAAGGCGTGTCAGTGACGAGAGGAATCAGGCCATCAAAAAGTCAGTGGGTCATCTAGAAATGACCGAGACATGTCAAATTTATTTCTGATGCTACAAAATTGACAGGGGCCTCAAAGAGCTACCGTGACCCCATAACGCAAAGGGCTTTTGAACGACATCGTGGATTTAAGTCAGTACAAGTCTGACAATCCCTCCTGAACTGCCCAGGGTGGAGCAATCATTTGATAATTTTAGTTAAATTTAAATTTCGATTAGTATTCCTAAAACTTGATGTAGCTTCTTAACATTCAATTGTTATTAAAATCATCATGTAAATACATACCTGAGACGGAAGACATGCTTCTTCTTGGTGTAGTTGGCGGCGACCTCGACAACGGCACCGTTGAGGTCTAGCGGAGCCTCTCCGCGCCAGTGTGCCTCGGGAGACGCCTTGTACGCCTTCTGGTCTTTGTAGAACGACATGCGTCCGTCCTTGGCCACCACGTACACCTTATCCCATGATCTGTGGAGTTATAACACAAATTGTAATAGGGCAATGACAAGAGATGTACCTAGGTACCTTCAATACAGGCAAGGAGTTAGAAATAAAAGAGAGAGACAGAAATTTAGACATCAACATCTTTTCATCATTCAGCGTTTGACTGTATTCTTCTCAACAACATTCCTTTAAAAGTTGAACTTTAAGAGTTCTAAATAAAACTGAAGTATTTCAGTTATCTGGTATTTTTAGTTGTTAAGAGAAAAATATCTATCGGTATTTTTACGTGTAGTGTTGCATGATAATAGTTCTCACCTGTTGGAAGCTCGTTTGGCGGCGGACTCCCACTCGTGTTTGCGCACCAAGGTCCCCTCTACGCCCTCGTCCTCGCTCGCGGGACTAGCGCCCTCTGTACACAACAACAACTTTCGTACACACGCTCTCACACAAAATGCAGTCACATCATCAGATTAGACAACTTTTAAAACAGTATAAAATTTCTGAGGCAAAAAAAAACTCATGGAATAAATGCGTTCCAAAAGCTCACTAATTCTGACAGTGAAAATGCACGACTTAAAAATCTAACATCTAATATTGCTCCTATACATTTTTGTTCTAAAGGTGATAGGTTTGATACGCAGGCGTCATGTCCGAACCTAACAAATTTTGAATGAAAGCCACGCATAAAAACTCATTTATTGGCTAAACTAGGAAAGTAAAACATGCGCGTAACAATCACAGCAGCACAAACAAAGCGCATTTCGTAAACACATCATCATAAGGCGTAAAGAGAGGGTAGACGGTTGTGGATGGACAAATGGACTTACGTCTTGTAAAGGAAGGTAAATGGTTCTTCGTAATACCTTGGACCCACCACTCCACTGAAGGATGGATACGTTAGTTTAGTTAAACTACATGATGGCCATCACAGTATGAGCGGAATGTGGTGATCAATGCTCGTGTCTTTGTAGAGATCCTTTGTATTTGACCTTATTTCGAAATGTAATGAGTATAAGAGCCATTCAGATTCCCTTCCATCACAAATCTTGTCATAAATCGGGATAGCAACTAAACTGGAGTTATTTTTTCCCTCATTAAGTTCTTGTGACATGACATCTTGTCCATAAAAAATTAAGCATAAAATTATCTCTTTCCAGGAAAGCCCCATCCATCCATCACCGTCCCCTACCACGGATACCTTCATCGTCGCTATGAGGAGTTCCTGCCAGCAGTTTCTTCGCCGTTTTCCATCGGAAACTCCTGAACGGCGACTTGCTTCGAGACCGCGACTTCACCTTACCGGAACTAGACGGCGTGGCCGGTGTGGAACTTGTTCCGGGTGCTGTACGTGCCAGAATTGGGATAGGCAGGGTTCCAAGGAAAGTGCGACGTTACAACAAAGGCCGTGTAAAGGAATTTCGAGGTAGGTGTTAGGTTACATCAAAAGGACGGGCCGCGAATTTCGGTGGTCGGGACGAGGGAGAAAAAACAAAAAGAAAACAAAAATAATTCAAAGCAACATAAAACAAATTGCGTCGCAGCAAAAACAAAAGCGTTTTCATGCGAAAATATAAAACTTTTTTTCTTTAAAAACCTGACACTTGAATGTAGTAAGTAAATAACAAAAACACAGATGTTATCATGCAGTTTAGAGTACACATACACTGTACATATTAGGGTACCGTTTCGCCATAACTTGACAGCGGGTTAAGTCCCATTCACATTCATTAGTCGTGATTCAAATTTGAATTTCCCATCTTCATATGACCTCAGATAAAAGCATACATATAGGTAATTGATGATCATTAATTTGCATGTGGCTAAGATTGTGATGGTCCACAATTTAGTCAAATTCCAAAAATGTGTATGTCCAGTTTCACAATACGGACTTTTTACGATATCTGCAGAGCATGGGTGGGCCCAATTAGTTAAACCAAAAAACCAAGCAAATTCAAATTTGAACCATACCACTAAGACTATAAGTTCTACGTTACCACTACAATACTCACTGGACAGGCGTGCGGGTTTGGCGGGCGTCTGTTTCGAGGTCGAGGGTCGGGGCGGGAGGTCGGTCTCGGTGACGGCTGGCGGGGAGGCAGCGGGGGCGGCGGGGAGGGCGGGGGCGGGGGCCGGCTCTGCCAGCTCTGCATGCGTACATTACATCTACGTGCTAGTTACGTCTACACTACGTGCTCACATCATGCTTACGTTACGTATTACTCTCTACATGCTACGAACTGTGTACACGGTATTCGTATTTTATTGGGAGCTGAACTTTAGTTTTATTGTTTAGAAAAGGTCAAATTTATTTGCTGGTGAAACTTTATAAAGAACAAAATGTTCTGAAATTAAAATATCATATCTTTTCTTAGTTTTTAATATCATCAATCATCATGTTCGTTCAGTTGCTCTTGATTTACAAGGCCAATCATAACTTAAGAATAACACTAGTGTACCCACTACATAATTAAAATACAAAAATTATGTTTACATGTCTTCTGCTATACTGCTAATACAATAAGGAAGAGCGGAGCCTCCTAACACAGGCATATCTACATGCCTAAAAGGAGACTCCAGCAACTAATTTTAAGAGAAAAATTGTAAAAGAAAATAAAGATTTTTGTATTTGTATTTGTATTTGTAGTGTACCACCCCGCATTTTCATATTTTGCGGGGTTTGTTCATACGCCATGTAATTGAGGAAGGTTTAAAAAAATATCCCAAGAAAATATTAAAATACGTGTACACAGTTACAAATAAATATAAACATACATGCTACACATACGAGTCACCTATTATTTTCTACAGAAATTAAGTTTCCAAGTTATTTCAAAACTAATTAAAAGATAAATAGGAAAGTCGACATTCCAGTTAAAAAACCCTACCTAAATTCCCTGATTTTTCAATTTATTTTTTATATTATTTTTTAATCTTGAAATAAAGCATATTAAAACCCTTTCTTAAAGCAATCAATGGTTAACCATAACCCCGTGTGTTCAGTGATTAGATGATGACTAGAATTTGTGCTCATTATAAAAATATTTGTATATACTTACTTCGTATATTGTATAATATAAATAATATATAAAGCTATAGACAAAGCTGATGCAGTATAAATAAGAAGCAAGACAGTGAAGCTTATAGTAAGTACACAGTGTGAACCTACCTTTTTGGAGTCAGCTCCATTTTTAAAGAATACAGAAAGCATCGGACACGACTTAGGAATATAAAAGTAATAATATAATAAAATAGCTGGAGTTTTCGACCTAGTTTCCCCACTAGATTGTGTTTATAACTTGCCGATTACATGGTGTAACACGACAAAAAATTGTTGTCACTTAATCTCACGTCAAAATGAGATTTATGTTAACAACAAAGTTTTGTGCGTTTTTCCGTTTTTTTTTTAAATTACATTTTAGCATCCATACACTCGCATACAAAAACTATAATTGACCATCAAGAATAGGTTTCAAATCTCTTTTAACATTTTTGGTTTTTAAATACGAGTGTATATCGAATATAAGTTTAGGAAGATACAACCACCACACTAGCAGGGATTCTATATGAAATGACAACTCCACATTAAAATGAAACAGAGATAGTACAGACATGAGACAGAGTATCAAACCATCACCGTGATTAGCAGTATGACGTCACAATATAGTGTTTTATGAAATATATACGATTATAACTTGTAAAAATAAGTAGCATATTCTGAAAAATGATGAAAGAAAGACATTTTTGTATCGGGGCATAAAACTATATGAAAATGTGTGAGGATTTTCATATGGTTTAACGTTTTTTTCTAATATTTAAAATACAAAGGTTTTAAACCCCGACCGATGACTGAAATGAATCGATGATAAGTACCTTTGTGATGATGAATTGACAGAAAGAAAACCATCACCTTAATAAAAAACGAGATCGTGTAATGTGAAGAATAAATTGAAATCGTGCAATAAAAGAAAACTGTGCTAGAACCCCAACTACGTTTTACGTAAAAATAACCTACAAAAATTAAACCTAGACGAAAGAAAATTCCTTAAAACGTACAATAAAAGCTTTCAAGCTAATAATAAAATTAATCACAGTTAATAAACTAACTCCCCAAGTGTTTCTAACTATACGAGCGCAGTGTAACCCGACAGAAATACAGAGTACACCCATTTTAATCTACCGTAGAAGCTCATGCCAACAGCCGGGTATATTTTTACATCGGTAGGTTTATAATAAGCGCTCTTATTACCTGGCTGGGAATGCGGTCGTTCTTGGGCCTTCTCAGCCGCTTTAGTGGATGTTCTCCTTACGACTACGCGTGTGCATGTGTGGACAACACATCGGTAAGTAACGGCCCTTTGACACACGCGATATTCCATCGACTAACGGAACCGAAACTTGTCTATCGTTTCGATAGTTTACTGCCATTAAGGTCGGTTTTGTTAGTCGACTGAATAAGCGAATCAAAAAGGGCATAAAATATTCACACGTAAAGCGGCAAGCATTGCCGTAAGCCTTCTTAGGCTGTAGTGCGAAATGTGCTTAATTTCTTTGTAGTTAAAGTAAAAATTCCTACGGTTTCTTGAATTAAGAAGTATAATTTATCAAAATGTTCTAATTGTAAGTGTTATTGCAATATGCAAGCAGCATTCCACCGTTATGGTGAAAGTTAGTGGAAGTTTCAAATATTATCTGTTTTTACTGAATAGTTGATATTTTTGATTCGACAGTGCTAGAAGAAGAAATTACACATGCGTGCTTACATTGCAATCCGTGAAACGAAGTGATGTTAATCTTTTAGAATGGAAATGTTCTTTTCTGTGTTTTTGACTCGATAGTCTTATAATAACTTTATTCATATTGCTTGGATTAAAACCTAAATTAACTACTATAATTTTGGAAGTTTTATTATGCCAATTGTTAAGTAAAAGTTCAAGTCGTAATTTTGAAAAATGTCTCTTGTCAGAAATATGTTACTGTAAAAGCCCCATCAATTACAAGTCCAGAGATCACCAAAATATAAAATGTACTTGAAGATGTCAATTCAGCAATAAACAAACAGACACAAATACTTTGTGTTTTGTGTGCAAACGTTATTTCTTGAAATTATTGACTGGGCTTTAACAGAAACACAAATTGTTCGCAAGGCACGTGTCCTACCGTCAGTCGAGCAGCGGGTAATGAGTACAATGAGTAATTAGACTGAGTTCTAGTCTTCTAGATACGGTCGCAACAATCTCGCGCAAGTAGTCTCTAACTAACCGCTTCCTTAAATTCTGAATACCGAGTAATATAAATCAACCTCTAAAAGTCGAGAAAATTGACGTTTCTCTAGCTCGATTCGAATCGATAGTCGTCGATGCTCGCTCGAGAGGTTAAACCACGGTAGGAAAGGTGCCTTATATATCTCATCACTTCTATAATCCAATAACCTAACTCTTTATCATCATGTTCACCTATCAGTATAGTTACAACTAAGACACATACCCTGCGGCTGTTGTTCCTGCGGCGTCTGCGCGCGGTCGACGGCGTCCTGTGCGGCAGCTGCGGCGGCGGCGGCCTCTGCGGCCTCTCGCTCGCGTTGTTCACGTTCTGCGGCCTCCGCGGCCTCCTGCCTTCGCTTCCTCTCTTTCACTTCAAACTGTAAGGATGGTATATGTTAGTATCTGGAGCATGTATTATACAGTAGACGGCAGGGAATATGACACTGTGCCACAAAAAGGTTAAACATCTGTTAAACATTTGTCTAAAAACTGTCAGCGTCGTTACTAACCAACGACGATATATTACTAGACTCCGCATGCACGATCTAAGGAACAAAAACTATTCTGTCAACTCGCTGAGGTACTACGTAAGCGAGGGGCACGGGGTACTGCGTTGTGATTGGCTAACTCAAGGCCTATTCTGTCTTAGGGAGTGGTCGAAATAAGATGGATATATTTTTTTGCCTAATGTGTTGACAGACATCGGACATTAGAAGTCTAGTAATATATCGTCGTTGTTACTAACCAACTACATTTAACTCTGATACTTGTATCAACGTGAAATGACGGGTAGTTGGATTGGGTTGTTTTGCAGTTACAATTTTTTAGACAAGCTTTTAACAGATATTTATCTTTTTGTGGTAAGACGGATTGAATTTAAATAGAAAACAATATGGCTTTTAGTGGCCAACAAAGAATATTTGTTTGTTTACTTTATGTGCCATATTGAAAGCCGTGAATTAGCGCCTTCACAACAGACGATACCGGTACACGACACTGATATTATGAAACGCTCATTTTAATAAAACTACCGTTGTCGTGTCGTTACTGTCACGGTCTAATGTGAAAGCGCCCAATGCATGTTGTGTTGAGTTAGTTGATTTGTGCTTGGCTTTAGTAAGTAGCGAAGATTTTTAGCAGTACTGCGATTTTTATTCGCCTAGTACCTGTTTATGTGTACTTAACAATTTAATAAATAGAAAACAGGATGTGAAAAGACCCAACAAGATGCTGTAATGCCGAATAGTGCATTACAAAAAATAAAAAATGAAGAATATGGTGTGTTAGTGTGTACCGGTGGGTCTTTTAACATCCTTTTTTATTCATATTTAAATAAAATTTTAAGTAACTAAATTATAGATTTTGTCAGCAGTCAATGTCAAAGTCCATCTTGATGAAAAATTCAAAGACAAGCAAATAGTTTTCATTACCAGTTTTTATATTGTCTATGCCGCCAGCATTCAAGCGTAAGTACATGCAAGACACCAAACACCACACTTACACTATCCAAGTAGTTATAGTACCATGCACCTTCAGGAAATAAGAGATTTCGGGTCTGGGACAAGAGGACGAGGGACGAACTCAAAGGAATACTCTTCACTTCTTTACCAAGGTCATTGATAGCTTTCGAACTACTCGTCAAACCAGGCAGAGATAACACAGCAACCTCGCCCTTAATATCAGTGTCTGAAAGCTTACCTTTCTTTGACCATTTCCTAATGAACTTTTTCAAACTAGATTTTGAGGAACTATTACTTTTATGCCTAAGTAAAGACACGTTTGGATACACATTTTGGTATGACAGTCTCTCCCATAGTATTAAGTCTACGCAGGCTAAGTATTCATTCGCTTTTTCAGCCTGATCGGGGAATTCAAAGAAAACGGAGCTGTATATTTCAGGTGACATCATTGGCGATGTTGGTGGAGAAGTTGGCGCGGAACTTGTCTCTGATATCGTTGATAGACTGTTGTGATTATTGGCCATAGACACGGACCATAGATAAGAGTCATTCTTCCTTTGATTATTCGCGTAGTTTATATTTAGTTGGCGAGCTTTTACTTTTTCTGGTAATTGAAATTTGTTGCTGTCTGTTATAATTTCTTCGACTATCTGGCTGACGGGTCGTTCGTGTTTGTCTATGATAACGGTGAGGGGGTCGTGGGTGCGGATGGTGGGAGGGGGTTCGTAGGTAAAGTCTGATTCGTCACATTTATCCCAAGGCTGTGCACTAGGCCACAATGCAGACTCACGCTGTTCAAGCTAGTCGTGGATGAAAAAAAAGAAATTAGAAGTGTAAACCAAACACCAAGCGTAATAAGATAGCGTGCAATAGTTGATTAATTCAGTAGGAAGTATTTTTTAGTGGAAGTCAGTTGTAGTTCTGATGTTGTGAAGTAATATAAGTCAGTTATGCGTCGATTTCTGAAGTCATATCATTTTATCATGCAAATTAAAAATGATAATTAGTTCTATTGCTAGACTAGAGTAATCATGCATCTCATTAAATGAATGCATCAATAATTTTGTAAACTACTCAATAACAATCACATGTTATTAAATCCGAAACAATTATTTGTACTTCTTACAAATATTTGTCCCACACGAGATATAAGCCCGTACCAGATAGTGCTGTGTATTATTCCAAAAATATGAAACAACAAAGTCGGCAAACTACAGGTTATTACAGGACAAAGCTTCAAATATGTGGCAGGTATTTGACAACTCAATTCGTCTTGTTTTTCCATCTTGCAATAATTTAAAGATTTTAATTGAAAGATGCTGATTGATTTTCAACCTTTGACATAGATTCAAAAATTGCAAATTCCACAGCACATGAAACTAAGCGGGCTGGGTTTTCCACTTTCAGCATAACTACGAAAGTTGCAAATTCAACATACGTATATCTACTTTATTTCAAAATTTCCACCATCATAACATCCAATTGTGTGAAGCTAAGTCTACAACCATCTAATACCACAATAAGTTTACCAAAATCTCCCAAAAAACCAGTCCCACGACAGTAAGTTCTACGACTAATACATACGGTGGTGAGCCTCTGCAGCGCTGAGAATCTGTCCTCCTGTGCGGCCGCCGACTTCTCGAAGGCCTCGTGCTTCTTGATGAGAGACTCCACCTCGTCGATGGTGTGTCCCAGCTCCTGAGACATGAGGTACGGCTCCTGGGCGATCAGCCACGCCTCCGCCACGGCCGCGTCGCGGGCGAACTGGTATACTTCCAGGACTGGGTGGGAGAAATGGTTCTTTTGATTAAGTTGTTTATCGATGTTTAGGAAAAGCTACATTATTGATTTAGTTGTAATAATATGTACTGTTTGCAAGAATCTGGATCTGTGTACACCTATGTGAACCACGGGAAAAAATAATTCCCCGTGGTACACCTAGGTGAACAAAGCGGCTGGACCACGGACAATAAACAAAAAATACGGCCACCAAAACAATTTTGATTGTAAAATATGACTGTTTTGCATTCCAACAAAACAGGTATTATGTGTTGAATAGGACACACGGTGCTGGGTTGAAGAATGCTGTTGTAAATTCGCCTTATAATGATTATCCGTGGTTAAAAACTTACCAAATTGTCCATGGTACTATACCTGTCTCCTTCTTTCACCAGCGTGCATCCTTTTCTCCCCGTGAAAGATGCTTTGACAGCGAAGCTGTCAACTTCATAGAGTCTTCAAGGTACCAGCAAGAGACTTGCTCCAGCACCGTGTGTCCTATTCAACACATAATACCTGTTTTGTTGGAATGCAAAACAGTCATATTATGTGCTTTCCTAGGACACACGGTGCTGGGTTGAAGACCTGTTTGGTATCTGCTGGTGATAAATACAAACGCTATGATGATGAATTATAATACTGTTTTAAAGCATAAATAGGTTTAAAGAAATTTTTTAAGACCTTTCATAAAATCTTACTGTAACAAAATTTGTAATGTTCGTTTCTGATTAGTAACTTCTTCAGAAATCAAAATAGTAATTAATTGATAGAGGTACCTGGTACTAGGAGATAATTCTAAATTAAATCTTTTTCCAGTAATAGGATAAAGTTATGTCTTTTAAAGGTATAACCAATGACGACAAATATTTATAAATCTAACTGCAATAAATAAGCATTGGAGTTGGTGTCATCAATCTTGTTTACTGGTTGACAGTAAAACTTCTGATACATTTTATAACTCTATCAGTTTTCCCTGTCAAGTATTGCTTGAACAAGAGTAGCTTCTTGAGACTATAATAGCTAACTTGTTATAACTGCCCAGTGGGCCTCTTATATTAGCAACTTTAAAAGTAATGCTATGTTCCCAACTTGTGAAACTGGCTTTAATTTTTTTGATAGAGGAATAAATTTGTGAGTTTGTTGTCTGTGCTTTCTCTATTTTCCGACAGTTCTAACAGGGTAGACAGGTATCGATGTTTCCGCAACAAACGAACCTTAATGTCTGTGTGATCTTGATTCTGTTTATATACCAAAATTTTGGACAAAGACTGATTTCATATTTGATAGAAGTAAGATCTTCAGGGCTATTTTCTAATAATCTCGATCTGATGTGAGATCATGAGATTGCACGAGATCAAGAATTCTATAACTTGAGGGTAGCAATAATATTAGAGCTATTCGCCTAGCTATCTCAAACGAAGAACCTGGATATGCAGAGTTCTTTAGTCAAATAATAATAAAAAAAAAAGAACAGTAATCTTGTAGTATACACTATTGGCAACTTTTGTACTGCAAGCTTTAGCAAGTGAAATAGCTTCCAGAACATTCTGAATGAAAGATAGTCTTGAGATATCTACCTCAACTGTTGCTCAGTAAGTTGAAATAGTAGATTTATGCAGGCAAATAGTTCTATAACCTAGTTTGTTTTCTCAAAACAATTTTGCCTGAAATCTTTATCAGCTTGTACACTTACAGTATTTCAGGGTTAATTTGATTGGTATCCCACTGGATCACCATCTTTTAATTAGGGCTTTATATTGTTGTAAAAGTAGATGTCCGCCAGCTACTTTTTTTTTTTTTTTTTTTTTTTAATCAACAAGTCTTGTTCCGCTCTAGAGTTTAGGAAGAGAGAGACTTGGTCAGCCCACCCTTAATTTTCCAAGCTAGGGGGATAATTTGTCCACCTGTGCCAAGCACTTGCCCGTAGTCCAATATTTTAAGACTTTCCACAAGTTCTTTATCGGAATTTTGACCACCTGTGCAAGGCACTTGCTTGTAGTCCGATCTAAGACCTTCCGCAGGTTATAATAATAATAATAAGCCTTTTATTTCCAGATCTTACAACAAGTTTGCATAGTACAATAGGTTTTTTTTTTTTTTTTTTTTTTTTTTTTTTTTTTTATTCAATTATCCGAGTTTTGGTTAGTTTTTGTAAGTCTGTTTGTCCTTCGACAAAGGCCTCCTCCAACCTTTTCCACTCTCGTCTTTCCATGGCCACTCTGCTCCATGTTGTTCCTGCCACTTGTCTAATGTCATCGTCCCATCTTCTTTGTGGTCTACCTCTTCTCCTTTGTCCTTCTCGGGGGTACCATTGAGTGACAATCTTGCTCCATTTTTCTCTGCCTCGTGTCATGTGACCTGCCCAACGCCACTTCATCCTTCTGATTTTGTAGGTTATATCTTGGACTTTGGTCTTTTTCCTTATGACTTTATTTTTCTGTCTGTCTGACTTCTTTATTCTCAACATACTCCTCTCCATTGAGTGTTGACATACTGCAAGTTTATGTATGGTGGAATGTGTCAGGCCCCATGTTTGGCATCCGTATGTTAGGACTGGTAGTATGCAGGTGTTGAATAATTTGCACTTTGTGTGTATATGGAGCTTTTCGTCCTTCATTACCTCTCTCAAAGCCCAATACCTTCTCCAGCCATTGGCGATTCTTCTCTCAACTTCTTTGTTAATGGAGTCCTTTGGTGACATGATTTGTCCCAAGTAAATGTGTTCTTCTGCATATTCGATTGGAGTGGTCCCGATCTTTATTATGTTGTTTTCCCCATTTGTAATTAGTCTTGTCTTCTCAGGGTTTAATTTTAGGCCCACCTTTTCACTTTCTGATGCCAATTCATTTATCATCTTATTTATTTCCTGTGACGATCTAGCAAACAACACAATATCGTCCGCGAATCTTAAATGTTGCAGTAAGTGTCCATCTACGTTGATTCCTAGACCTTCCCAGTTCAGATTCCTAAATATTGACTCCAGAACAGCCGAGAACAGTTTTGGCGAGAGAGGGTCCCCCTGTCTAACACCTTTTTCTATTCTGAATAATTCTCCTTTCTTTTCTAATTTGATTCTCGCCATGCCGTGTTTATATATATTTCTTATTATTCTTATATATTTGTGTTCTATTCCTTGGTCCTTTAATGTCTCCCATATCTTTTGGTGAAATAAAGAGTCGAAGGCCTTGCTATAATCGATAAACGCTATGTAATAAGTAAGCCGGTATTCGTTATACTTCTCTATCACTTGTCGCACCACATGTATGTGATCTGTCACTGAGTAGTCTTTGCGAAATCCTGCTTGTTCGATGGGCTGGTGTTCGTCTAATTTCGCCTCCATTCGTCTCAGCAACATTTTTGCGAATATCTTGTAAATATTGGAGATTAGACTAATAGGGCGATAATTTCCTATATCGTATTTGTCCCCCTTTTTATACAGCAGTATAATGTTGGACTCGGCCCATTGTTTTGGTATAATTTCTGTGTTGATTATTTCGTTAAACATATCTGTGAGGATGGGTACCATTACAGATTTGGTTTGTCGTAAGAACTCGTTACTTATACCATCTGGTCCAGGTGCTTTCTCCATGGCTTGGGAATCTATGGCTTTTTCAACCTCACTTTGTAGCAGACTAGGAATTTCAGACATCTCTTTCAGATCAGTCTCTCTTCTAACGACGCTGTCTTCGTATAAGTTCTTATAGTAGGTTGTGGCTATTTCTAATATGTTCTGTCTCCCCCGATTCCATTTGCCTTTGTCGTTTTTAATTTTCACGATCCAGTCCTTAGTATTTGTTAATTCTTTGTAAGCTTTCTTAATACCACCTGTCTTAATTATGTGTTTTTCTATGGTTTCCATCCTGTTTTGTTTTCTGTCTTTCCTTATACTTTCCTTTATACTTTTATTTAGGTTTGCTAACTGCTTCCTTTTGTCTTTTGTATTTTTTGTTCCAATTAAGTTTTTCCTTTGCTCTAGTAGGTTTATTGAGGTAGCCGTCAACCATTTCCTCGGACCTTTAACGTTTTTAGTGACTTGTTTTGTAGACGATTTGATTGCTTCCTCTATCCAGTTGTATTTTTCCTGCACTCCTATATTCATATGTTTAGTCTTAAGATCGCCCAATTTGGTTTTTAGGGAGTTCATTGTTTCTTCTACTTGGTTTCTGTCAATGTTTGCATCGGATGGTATTGGCCTTGGTCTGGGTTTTTTGTGTTGGGTTGCACTCAGTTCTACTCTAATCATTCTATGATTGGTGTTAAAGTTCAGCCTGTTGATTACCTCGAAGTTTGAGAAGTGACTTTTTCTGTTTGACATTATAAAGTCAATTTCGTTCTTTGTTTTGCCATCGGGAGAAATCCAGGTCCACATTTTGTTTTTGTTTTTCTTGTATACTGTGTTAAGTATAGTTAGATTATTTTCTAAAGCAAAATTGACTGCTCTCTCACCGTTTTTGCTTCTATTTTTATTGCTATATGTATATGGCCCCAGAGCCGTGTGTTCGCATGCGCGTCTTTCCCCTAGTTGGCCATTGTAGTCACCCATCACTATCAAATTTTTGTGTGCATGTTCTTGTATAGTTTCGTTGAGGTCATGGTAAAACTTATCTGTTGTTTCTCTGTCTGCTTGTTCAGTAGGTGCATATATTTGTACAATAGACCAAGGGTTCTTATATCCTGGTAGTTTTAGATTTACCATTGCTATTCGGTCTGAGATTCCTATGAAACTATGTATGTCGTTTTCCAGGTGTTTTTTGATGATGAATCCTACTCCGTATTGGCCTGGGATTTTGCCTATATGGTAAAATATGTAGTCCGGGTGGACCACTATGCTCTCTCCCATTCTTCTAACTTCACTTAGTCCGACAATGTCCCATTTGAGTTGTTCTAGAGCATATGTGAGTTCTGTAAGGTTTTCTTCTGCTTTTAGTGAAAGGACATTCAGGGCGGCAATGAATATCTTTGAGTTGTGGTTTTCTTTAACTGGTTTCATTGTTGATTGGTTTTTTGGGTTGAGTTCTTTTTTGTGGCATACGCTAATCTTAGATTTGTTTTTTGTTGGAGGGTGGTGGTCTATTTCCCCACGCTGACCAGACGTGTTGGGGAAAGCTTTTTTAAGTAGTTTGTTTGTAATTTTGTATAGTTCTGATAGTTCTTTTTTTTCTTCTTTTGATTTGGAGGATTTATATTGGAGATCGGTGCGTTTTTTAATTAGGTTTTTAGTTTCTTCTGATATTATTTCTTTCTTTGTTTTGATAGTAGTAGTATTCTTTAAACTTTCTTGTATGGATGACTCTATCTTGAAATAATATGACTCTATGTCATCATTGTCTTCCCATCTCAATTGTTCAATTTTTTTGTAAAGGTCTTGTTGTTGGCATGCTGGAGGGTTGTAGTCTAGAGCTCCCGCGGTGACAAGCCGTGTTGGGAGTTCGAGAGGAGGCGGTGTTAGTTGCTATTTTGGATTTTGATTAGGGAGACTTGTTTGTGAATTATCTGGTAATGTGAGCGTAGGTTTTCTTATAATATAATTGCTTATGTCATTAGTCTTGTTTATCTTGGCAGGTTGTTTTTGGTTCTGTTTTTCTATGTTCATAAGGTTTGTTGTGTTTGGTGCCGTCTCTGGAGATTCTGATAGGTTCCTTTTTTTATTTTGAGTTTTTTTTTGCCATTCTGTATATTGATTTTTTTCAAGTATGATGATTTTGTCGTATTTTATTATAGCTTTTTTCCCCTGTTCTTTCAACATCTCAACTTCTCCTTGGAGTTCTTTTCGTTTTTTGAGCACCTCTAGTGGGAAGTCTTCTTTTATGTAGTAGGAAGTTGTTTCCAAATTCTTTTTGTTTTTTAGTATTTCTATTTTCATCCCCATAGTAAGCAGAGTAGTTACAATAGGTCTGATTTTATCGCTTTTTTTTCCAAGTCTTCTTACAGATTCTATGTAATGCTTTTCACACTTGATGTTTAAAATGTTGTTTATGATATCTAAAACTTTTTTTTTCCAGATCTTGGTAGCTAGTTTCACGCTCTTCAACTCCAAAAAACAGCAGGTTTTTTCTTCTATTGAATCTTTCAAAGTTATCGATTGACAATTTTTGTGTTTCCAATTTTTGCTCAAGTTGTAAGTTTTTGTTTTCCAAACTCTTAAATTTTTCATTTATATTATTGTTGATTGTGTTTTTAATGTCTTCTTTCATGGCTACCATGTCTATTTTCTGCTGACTCATTTCTTCTTGCATTTTTCTTAACATATCTTTAATTTCATCCATATTGGGTTTAGCGCCCTCTGCTGACGTGTGGCAGTACTAAGTAGGCTCGTAGGATTTCTGTTCGGCTACTATGAGTTATCGGTATTGACTTTATTAGCGTATTACCTGGTTTCTAGAGATTCCGTTAGATGGCGCTTTTATCAAAAAGTCGGTGGTACTATTGAGTGACTTGGCAATATCTTGATTTTTAGGTTATTGCATTTCTAACTTTTTATCGGAACTTAGTTTTCACTAGATCGGCCGTGGTTCTTCTCAGTAGATAGTCACATAAGTCACAGAATGAGTAGCTTGAAACAGCTTCTTTTTTATCACCATAAAAAAACACTTTGTTGTTATTGTCTATTTTATCACTTTATCGTGTTTTAAAATAATGAACAGTTTGTACTTTAACTTTCTTTCACTAATTTTACTAGTCTCTTATACTTTTACACTGGTTTTTCACTATATTTTTTACTTTTATGATTTTTAATTACAAATTATATACGGAGCTGATGTTTATGCTGGCACAGTAGCGCCCTCTCCCTTTTAGGTTTCAAGTGCCTTGCACAGGCGTTCAAAATTCCGATAAAGAACCTTCCGCAGGTTCTTTATCGGAATTTTGAACGCCTGTGCAAGGCACTTGCTTGTAGTCCGATCTAAGACCTTCCGCAGGTTCTTTATCGGAATTTTGTCCGCCTTTGCAGAGTACTTGCCTGTAGTCCGATTTAAGACCTTCCGCAGGTTCTTTATCAGAAGTGGCTCCCGCTCTGGCTCTCGCTCTCGCTTGCAAATCGAGGAGTGAGAAGCACTAGGCGCACTCTGGCGTTAGTAAAATGTACTATCAACAAATTTGAATTATGACCCCTTTTTGATAATTTGAATTTGTCAAAATAACAAAGGTCAAGGTTGTTAATATTGATAATTATGTTTATAAGTGCGGACCTAATTTATGAATGTCTGTAAGAAAATAATGTTTCTGGTGGGTCATAATTCTTTGTCGATTGTAAGATTGTGCCTTGTTCAAATAAGTAGTTCATACTTCTGGTATTACGCTGGGTGGGGGAATGCCCAGCCCAGCCGATAGTCCCATTGTCGGCTGTAAATATCGCATATAACTGCGTTAGGTTTTGGAACCTAATTTTACGTACTTTGGTATGTAAGCCGTTTCTCTGGACGTGAATAAATCTACGTCTGGGACGCCCCACATCTTAAACATGGCCTCCGCGGCTTGGGGTAAAAGATGCCACTCTGTTACTTTGCGGCCCCTTGAGAGGCGATCCGCAATTTCGTTTAGACTCCCCGGGAGTCAGTGGCTGCGGGGGTATGTATCCCCCCCCCCCCCTTTGTTTCTGGGGTATGCAATAAGAGTCCTGTTGTCGGACTTAATATTTATGTGTGCATTATGTGCATATTTATGGCTGCAAATATGGCATCTACTTCAGGAACAAAATTTGAGCGCCAGGTCATCTGGCATGGAGCCCACCTTACAGATAGATAAGTGATGTTTAATTGGGCTCCCTACCCCTAGTTGGGTATATCAGTGGTTAAGAAGTGAGTTGCACCTTTCTTAACTCTACAGTATTGAGTTGTACTCTATGGTTTTAAACACCCTTGTTGAACAAGCAGAGGAAACTTACTTTTCTCTAGTAACCTGTTTTGATAGAACAATTTTAGAAACAGTTACATTTTGCAACAATATAGTTCTTTTGATACTGCATAATTATCATAATTCAGTAAAACCAATTAAGTCTGAGCTTCTTGTGGACAACTGTTTCAATTATTGCTCTACCTTGTTAAAGATTAGTTTAATCTTTATTATTTTATTGCAGTAATGTTATACCCAATTTTGCTGGGTGTATACGTATAGGGTAACAGTTTTATTAGGCCAATATATTCTGCTTAGAGAGAGTGATAATTTATGTGATGCCCCATAATTTCCAATATTCTCAGCGTTTCCGCAACCTGAGAACCGAGTATTGTACGGTCCTGATTAACCAGGAACAATAGTTCAGGTACACAATTATACAGAAACATTGTTCTCACAGGATTTCCGCAATCCAGTTGTACTTTAAAAAACATAGTTGGGGCCATAGATAGGCCAAATACAACGGCTGTTAACAGCAGCACTTTGTTGTTATAGATCACAAGGAGGAGCCTCCTGTATGTCTGTGCAATTGGTAATTGAAATTCAGCATAGTAATTAATGTTATCTATGTTCAGCAGTGGACGTCTTCCGGCTGATGATGATGATGATGGTGATGATAGTAATTAATAAATGAATGTCTATTTTCACTAAACAGTTGTTTGTGAACTTATAACCAGTTACATTTCTTGGAAATGTTTCACTGGCAATTTGAGTTGAGACCTCCGCGGTCAAATACAGGACATATTAAGCCACTGTTGAATTAGTCTTAAATACATTTGACCTAGTAAATTCAAATTAGGTAACTATATGGTCACTGGGTCAACTTAGCTCTTTCTTTTGTCTAACTAAAAGATTATTTCTTTTGTTGAGGTTGCAAACTTTTCTAATAACATGTTTGACTACATACCAAGGACAGCTTCCTTTATAAATGGAACATGGCAAGTTGTGATTAATTTCAAAATAAGATTGCTTGCTCCCTGTGGTTGCCCCACATGAATATGGTCCTTAAGATAACCCCTCTAAATGTTCTGAATGATCAGCTATTCAAATAGCTTTTGTTTATAATTGTTTAATCAGCTGGACCTTAAGTCCACCTAAAGAAGCTTTGATAGGGTGCAAAGCCTCCTAACTAAACACATAAATTGAGTCCGAGGTTGGTGGACCACAAATAATAGAAATCTTTTCAAAATATGTGTTAAAATGAAAATAATTAGGGTAACCGACACCCACTTAAGCAAATCCTGTAATGTTAATCTTAATAATTGTCTCAATTCCAAAATATTGTTGGAATATAAATCAGTCAATCAATCAGTTGACACTTATAAACTTTTTTGGTCTTGTTAAAATGATACAATCCATCATTAACTTTTAGACCTATAAAACAAGTAATAGTAATACAATATTGTACGGGGTTTTTAAAAAAATAAAAAATAAAATGTCATACAAATTGATTAAATTTTGGATATCTAGATATACTTATAATCTTTCTTTGACAGTGTGTTACATATCTACTTGTCTTTCATCCAGCTCCATACTAAAACTTCACCGCAATAGACAATGAAGTTTTTTCTCAAACAATTTGATGTAAATGGAGTCAGATAGCCTTCTCGTTGTTAGAGAAGATAAGTTAGGTAGTTAAATAACTAGAAATAAACACTTTTTCTTGAATTTGTGTCTCTACACGAGTGTCCGAACAAGTCTGGACTTGTTTGTACTTACGTGACTGTCTTTTGTTGGGCGGATGTGAAGCTATGCTCTCGTCGTTCGAGGATAAAGATGATGATGACGACCAGTCATCCTGTCTCACCGTATTTGAATGCTGATCCACCTCCGGAGCGTTACGTCAACATTCAAAACTCATCACTTCACACCACACTTACCCACTCAATTTAGTCCGTAATCCTTCTAAAACACTAATTCACAAAAGAAAAACGTGTCACGTACTCTAAATAAACGCCGTGTGCTCATTTAATACAATTAATTATTGTATTTCAACACTTTTTTAACTTTGGAAAATTTTTCGATGTTATCGCGGCAAAATTTTCAAACGCTATGAAGTTGACAGCTTCGCTGTCAAAGCATCTTTCACGGGGAGAAAAGGATGCACGCTGGTGAAAGAAGGAGACAGGTATAGTACCATGGACAATTTGGTAAGTTTTTAACCACGGATAATCATTATAAGGCGAATTTACAACAGCATTCTTCAACCCAGCACCGTGTGTCCTAGGAAAGCACATAATACTACTACATTATGATGTGTGGGGCAAACATCATAATGTCTAGATAATATTTTTTTAAAGATAGGTTCGCGTTTGACCGCTATTTCGCCTGATGGTAAGTGAAGATGTGGTCGACGGTGAAGCACGCTTGCCTAGAAGTAACCTGTTCACTCTTGACTTGAGGACCCCTAGGTTATAGCTGTTGGGAAATACAGATGCTGGCAGGGAATTCCAGATGCTGGCAGGGAATTCCAGATGCTGGCAGGGAATTCCAGATGAGTAATAAACTATAATATATGACTCACTGAGCTGCAGGTTCTCCCAGCGCTCCTCCCAGCGCCGCAGCAGCGCGTTCCTCTGGTTGGTGAGCTGCAGCAGCTTGTCCTTGATGTCGGCGGACGCGTAGTGCTGGCGGGCCAGCAGCTCGCGGCCGAGGGAGATGCAGGCCGAGAAGTTGTCCTCGCGGGTGTCGATCTCGGCCTTCAGGGACTGGTGGTTGTTCATCAGTAGTTCTACGCCGCTGACGTCACTGTGGGAGAAGGGAAAATGTTATACTACGTTTTAAGTGTTCATTTGAGTAATGAACACCAGTATCTACTTTTTTTGTGACGTCAAGTAAGTAGGATATTGGCGATAATTTAATGGAAAAAATAGGTCCTCGTTTGTAAAAACTATCATTAATTTAAAAAAAAATTGAAACGAATCCAAAAAGATAATATACATACCGTGGCTTCTCTCCGGTGTTCATCTGTCGCACCACGTCGTCCATCCACAGCGTGAGCGTCCGCACCTGGTTGAGGAACCGGTACAGGTGGTCGGCGTCCTCCAGCTTGGTGGTCCTGGCGGCGCAGGCGGCCGACAGCGCGGCCCAGGCCTCGCGCACCTCGGCCTCCCGCCGGGTGATCTCGGCCGCCTTCTCGCCCGCGTACATGGCGCCCAGGCGACCGCACTCGCTGCGGATGGCTTCCACCTGGGAGGAGGTAAGGGAACCTTATTATTTCCTGCTGATCATTATAAGAGCAGAAAAATGGTAGCGAAACTGGTAACTAACCATGACCCTGGGTGTGCATGCAATGCTAAGGGCTGTTAAAAGATCAACGTAGATTTTAATCAAAACGCGTCTAAAACTACTTTCCACACCTCCCAGAGCGAAAGGACTAATTTGATGATTTTACCATGATAAAAAGGCAGAAGAATATTATTTATAACTTCCAGTTAGGCTAGAAAAGTCTAAGTGCTTATCTCATATAAGCATTTCAGAAGCAACTTTACGACTGATCCTCTTTTGGATATGCTGTAATTAGCAATTTCACCAGCTCAAGACAAGATACATCTCCAAAAACTACTTTGACAACATAATTATATTCTGTTTTTATATAAATTGAATAACTACTACATAATTTATTTCGACCTTTAATGATTCAAAGACAAATTGTTCGACGTGGTTTTTCAACCCCACTTCTCATTTCATATTTTTTGAAACGTGATGTTATTTAACCTAAAACCTTCCTTGATAAATGTACTATGTAATCAAAACACTAGAAAATTCTACCAACTATTCAGCTTTTTAATATTAGTATGGATAAGTTTACCTGTTGATGCAGAGTGCTAAGGTCCTGCATGAAGTTATGATGTTTCCTCTGCAGTGCGCTGACGCTGATGGCGTCGCGTCCGAGCTCATCGCTGACGCCGCGCGCCTTCTCGTTCACACGTTGTAGTGTGTCCTTGCAGTCGTGGAAGTACTTGTGGAGTTCGCGAGATGCTGCTAACATCTGGAAGGAAGAGTTCATTTAGTGATGACATTAAATAGTGACGGGACTACAGGACATTGCAAAAAGAAAATCAAAGGTAGTGACATTTTTAAAAGCAGGGAGTGAAATATCCAACCCTCATTGGACGGCGTGGCGGAAAATGGCCCAATCCCTTCCCTCTCACACAGAGGAGGCCTGTGTCTGTGGTAACATTATGAATAAGCTGATGATGATGAGCTTTCTTTTAGCTTTGCCGTTGTCTAATTACAAAGCAACCGACAGTGTTTTCAAAATTACAACTTTCAAAAACAATTGTGAAAGTAAAATGTAGCACAGCTTTTTGAGTAAACAATTTATATTTCTGACAAAAGCCCCTCGATAATTATAGTTATTTTACTAGATACTACTCCCGCGATAGTTGTAATTATTTTACTAGCAAATAAATATTTAGTAGGTATCGAACTTCCATGTCGTCTCGTGTTGTATGCGGCGTCTATTTTGAAAGTAGACTTAGTATAGGTTACATTTATTGTTATTCTTTGGATTTTAGAACTACATAGTCAACATTATATTATATCCAACTGACCTGTGTCCTGGTCTCAATAAGCTCCAGCAGGTCCTGCCAGGTCTCCTTGAGTCCCTCCTTCCACTGCGCGATGGTGGCGTTGTCGGAGTGTCCCATGGCGATCATCTGGTCTGCGATACGTTCAGCGGTCGCCACACGTTCGGAGCCCACTGCCTGTGTCTCGCGGGCGAATTCCTTGAAGCGCTCCCATAGCAACTGAAATAGATATTTGATGTTTATTGATTTTATCCTTTTGGATCCTTAAATTTAACATTACGCACACAAGACTTTCAGTCTCTAAATACGCGTAGTTGTGGAATATTATTTCTGAAACGCATGCCACAGGGCCCGTATTCGGGGAGCGTTTTTCATTAGTCAATAACCTGCGTGCGGGGTGTAGGAAAACCTCCATGTTCGTAGCCATTTATTGAGTAGCAGACACGCAAGCTTTATATCGACCGATGAATTTCATTGTCGATATCGGGCGGTATAAAACAAGAAATAACGGCGGACGATGTAACGAACAAGTATCGACTTGTAACTTTCATTGGCTATGCGCTACTAGTCTGAAGGGATAAGCTACTCACAGTGACATGGTCGTAGTCCTGCCCCAGCTCCTGCGAGCTGGCCACGAGCTCCCTCTCCGTGATCCACTGCTCCAGGTCGTCACCTCTAGTCTGAAGGGACACTACAACACTTTCATCTACTCACAGTGACATGGTCGTAGTCCTGCCCCAGCTCCTGCGAGCTGGCCACGAGCTCCCTCTCCGTGATCCACTGCTCCAGGTCGTCCACCTCTAGTCTGAAGGGACACTACAACACTTTCATCTACTCACAGTGACATGGTCGTAGTCCTGCCCCAGCTCCTGCGAGCTGGCCACGAGCTCCCTCTCCGTGATCCACTGCTCCAGGTCGTCCACCTCTAGTCTGAAGGGACACTACAACACTTTCATCTACTCACAGTGACATGGTCGTAGTCCTGCCCCAGCTCCTGCGAGCTGGCCACGAGCTCCCTCTCCGTGATCCACTGCTCCAGGTCGTCCACCTCTAGTCTGAAGGGACACTACAACACTTTCATCTACTCACAGTGACATGGTCGTAGTCCTGCCCCAGCTCCTGCGAGCTGGCCACGAGCTCCCTCTCCGTGATCCACTGCTCCAGGTCGTCCACCTCTAGTCTGAAGGGACACTACAACACTTTCATCTACTCACAGTGACATGGTCGTAGTCCTGCCCCAGCTCCTGCGAGCTGGCCACGAGCTCCCTCTCCGTGATCCACTGCTCCAGGTCGTCCACCTCTAGTCTGAAGGGACACTACAACACTTTCATCTACTCACAGTGACATGGTCGTAGTCCTGCCCCAGCTCCTGCGAGCTGGCCACGAGCTCCCTCTCCGTGATCCACTGCTCCAGGTCGTCCACCTCTAGTCTGAAGGGACACTACAACACTTTCATCTACTCACAGTGACATGGTCGTAGTCCTGCCCCAGCTCCTGCGAGCTGGCCACGAGCTCCCTCTCCGTGATCCACTGCTCCAGGTCGTCCACCTCTAGTCTGAAGGGACACTACAACACTTTCATCTACTCACAGTGACATGGTCGTAGTCCTGCCCCAGCTCCTGCGAGCTGGCCACGAGCTCCCTCTCCGTGATCCACTGCTCCAGGTCGTCCACCTCTAGTCTGAAGGGACACTACAACACTTTCATCTACTCACAGTGACATGGTCGTAGTCCTGCCCCAGCTCCTGCGAGCTGGCCACGAGCTCCCTCTCCGTGATCCACTGCTCCAGGTCGTCCACCTCTAGTCTGAAGGGACACTACAACACTTTCATCTACTCACAGTGACATGGTCGTAGTCCTGCCCCAGCTCCTGCGAGCTGGCCACGAGCTCCCTCTCCGTGATCCACTGCTCCAGGTCGTCCACCTCCCGCGACAGCTGGAACAGTCGCAGCGCCTCGTCCAACTTGGCACGTCGCTCGCCCGCCAGGTCCTTGAGGCCAGCGTACAGCTTGTCTACTTGGGATTGCTTTACGGAGATTTGTTCACTGTGACAATAAAAACAGATTTTAGAGTACTAGATTTGAAAAGGTGCAGCAGTGGACTGTGATAGGCTGAGATGACTTGACTGCGTTAGCTAGATTTTATTACTTTACTAGATTTTTGTTATTTTAAATTTTAATGACATGAACACATGATGCAAAACATAATATGAATCGAGAATAATCTATCAAAAGTAAAGTTTTTTTTTACACAAATGTTCAATAAAGCCGATTAGTAAGCCCTAGCCACAATAGCCTAGCCTAGATAAAAAAGATCATATTCTGCTACTCCTATGATAAAATAACAATTTACCTGAGCGGATGTTCATCAGCAGTCAAATGTCTAACAGTCTCTCCTAGCTGCCTGATAGTATGCGCATAATCATCAACAGCCTGTTCCAGTATCTCATGTTTCTTCATAAGGTTCTGCGCAGAGATCTCATCCTTGCCGCGGTCTTCCACCATCATGTACAGCTCCTGTTCACTCATCCAGGCTTCTGCTTCGTTCGCGTCGAATAGGTACTGTTGGGCCTTCTCCCATTGGGACAGTTTGCTCTTGCGTTCATCGATGGCATCTGTGGAATGGAGTGGCAGTTAGAATAGCCTATAAGTTTATATATATACCTATTTCATACACTACTGTCCAGCATCACTACTGATATTTAGAACATTGTAATGTTGACAAAAACACAATAGAACTCACCCTTCAGTTCTCGCCACCTCGCCGTAAGTTCTTCGATAAGCTGCTTGAACTCGGGCGTGTCCTCATGTCCCTCATCAATCAGCTTCTGTCCATTAGAGATCACAGTCAGGATCCTCGGCTCGTGGTTGTCAGTCTCAGTCTTAAGCGACTGGTTCTTCTTCTGCAACATTTGTACGTTGAAGAGCGAGTTTCCATAATCTGTGCTGGTAGCTAACGGCATCTTCTCATGAACCCAAAGTTTCTCATCCTCGACATCGCGACGGAATTGGAAGGCTTCCTTCTTCTTGGCCAAGTGACGTTGGCGATCCAACAAAGGTGCCTTCAACTGTTCAAATCGTTGTTCAACCGACTTCTTCTTCTCCTTAATCTCGTCCATCTTGTCAGGTACAGTCTTCTGCAAGTATTCAGCCTGAGTCTCCAGTTCGGTGACTTGCTTGGCTTTGACGGCCATCTGTGTCTCGATCATCTGTTGCTTCTGCATGAGAATGTTCACAGATGCCAGATCAGTGCCGGTGTCGGTGTTCTCGATTTGTTTCTCGAGTTCGTTCATCCACGAGTCGATGTCGTCGCAGGTCTGGTGCAGGAGGACCTCGCGGTTAGCATCGAAGAGACGTTCGCCCTTCTCCTTTGTTGTGGTTTGCAGGTTCTCGAATTGATCTTGGAGTTCGCTCATCTTCGGAGAGATGACTTCAACGAATTCGGGCTTCTGCTTCATGAGTTCTTCAGCAGCGTTCTGTACAGCGAAGAGGCGTTCCTTGTTAGCCGCGATTTCTGCTTCGAACGCTTGATGGCGGGTCCACTTGGAGTGGATGGTCTTGGCCGAGCGGTAGGTATCATCTTGTGCGGTGACATTCTTCTCTTGCACCCATTCTCCGAGTTCGTCGCAGTCTTGCAAGAACTGGTGCAGTTGTAGTTGGTCTTGCAGTTTCTCCATTTGTTGGAGAGCCTTCTCGCGGTTGGCATTGCGTCTAGCGTCGATGTTCTCAGCCTTGCGCTGGATCTTGTCGGCATCGAAGTGCCTCTCCTCGACCAGTCTGTTCGCGAACTGTACGACGGAGTTGATCTTATCGTCGTTGGCCTCCATGGTGGTGAGGAAGGCTTCATGTTCCTTGATCATGTTTCTCGGCTTGTTCCAAGTTGGTTGGTGGCTCGGTCTTTCCTAGCCTGTGAATGATATTCCTCATTAGTATTCACACCAAAATGCAAAGATGCACATAGATGAACCACAAGTATGAGCTCCGGTCATCTTTGTTTTTTTTTTAAGAAATAAGAAGATATTTTTTGTAACTCTTCTACCTCTCTCTTGTCCATACCTGTGCTCCTGGTGCGACAGCAGCACCTCAGCCTGCCGCGCGTCTCTCTGCAGCAGCTGCAGCTCGAGGCTCTGTGTGAGCAGCTGCTGCCTGTTCTCCCACATCTGCTGCAGCTCGGCCCAGCCCTCGCGGAGGGCCTTCAGGCGCTCGCGCAGGAACATGTACTGAGGATCGTCCTGGGTCGATGGCTCCTGTGGGGACGATAAAAAAGTTAAATTTAGAATGTATTGCAATATCACCAGAATTAATTGTATTTAGGGCCTTTCTTCCAGGATACTGACGCTTTCTGCCGTTTTAACAAAGTTTTTCAAGTTTCAGTTAAAATCAACAAGAAATTAGCTTTATGATCATCAAAGGGTCAAAGAGTTAGACAGTTACATACAACAATACATTGATATTTTTACTTATGATGTGCCCTTGACTATGAGTGCTCTGGACCATTTTATGAAGGACTTCAAATTCCTAGATCCAGGTCACTCCAACAAACTTCCACTGTGTCAATATGTACAAAATTCTTAAGAAATGGGCCAAAGTTGTAAATGTGATAAAATGAATGCTATACGTACGGCAGTGATCTTCTCTCCGTACTCCATCATCTTGGCGTACTCGTCCTTGTAGTTGTCGATCTCTTCCTTGATGGTCTGGTGCTGAGACAGCAGCTTCTCTGCCTCCGCCAAGTTTGAGGGCGTGTCTGTTACGAAAGAGTAATTGAGTTAGTTCAAACTACAACTTAAAAAAAAGTAGGGTCAGTCATGTACGTATGTACAGCAAGATTTCTGATCACCGTCTTACCACAAAAATATGTAAATCTGTTCAACGCTTGTCTAAAAAAATTGTAACGGCCAAAACAACCCCTATATCCAGGAGAAATGTCGTTTTGACGTTGTCAATTGTTTTAGACAAATGTTCCAGGGAGGTCAGTCTTTAAATACTGTCAAAACATGAGAGGGATGCCGATGCCACACTTTTTTATAACCTCTTTTTTGTTGGCAAAGATCTATCCCAGAACCTTTTGTTTTTTCTTAGATGTAGATTTTTGCGGCCATTCTCGCATAAGGCCTCTATATAGATAATCCATAAACTTTCCATCCCTGTGGTCATTTTGACGTAACATAGATTTTTAGGACATTTTAATATTTTATTTTGTAACTCTAGATTTTTTTAAATACATCTTATCATTTTTTTTTTAATCCTTAAGATTATTCTAAGACGAGTTTTAAGGTACTCACCCTCCGAAGCGACATCGGTCTGAGTCTTGGTAAGCCACGCCTGGAAGTGGTCCACGGAGCGCAAGAAGCGGTGCAGGTCGCCAGCTTCTTCCAATTTCGCGTCGCGCTCTTTGAGCTGTGCAGATAGTTTATGGTTAGCATGTTGTGCATTTCGATTACCTATCTGATTAGACTAATACTACTACAACGTATCTTTATTTTTTTTATTTTATAAAGAATAGACGAAGCTATTTCTAATGAATTCGGTTTTTTTTTTGCACGAGGTGAGTTTAGATGACAGAAGGTTATTAACATTTCTTCTGCATTTTAATTGTTTTAAACCATTTTAATAGTTTATGCATCGTTTAGGTCGATATTGTATTATTTAGTCTATTTTTGCATCGACATAACCCGTCTAACTGCGGTGTCATGTGCGCTACACTTGCAGTTAGAACTGCAGTTTGAATACCCGGACTTATTTAATATGTTTAATATAGCACACACCCGCCTATCAAATTAATTTTTGAACTCTTGTTTTCGAAGGACTGGATAAATAAGATTTTGATAATTTCGCAATAATCAATCAAAGAGATCCAAAATACAACTTAGTAAAAATGGTCTCAAGCTTGTTTAAAAAAATAGTATTGCGGTCCACATACCATCTGCGTGAGTTGTTCCCAGTTGTCTGTGATGGTGACGACGCGGTCCCTGATGAGCTGCGCCTCCTCGGGGTGCTCTCCCTCGATGGCGGCGGCCTCGGCCTCCAGGGACGAGATCCTCGCCTGTATGGCCGCCAGGTCGCGCTCCATGCCCGACAGACGACGCTGCAGGGTCATCACACCTGGGGGGGGGATATTTACGTTATAGCTTTCTTTTTTTTATTTGCTGGCTTCTTTTGTCTAAATCTCTCTCACTGCTGAGTGAAGCGTGAGCCCGTTTCAATTTATCAATTAGTTTTCTCCATCCGTCGCGGCAGTGGCCTGATGAAGTGCAGTGCTGATAGGCATGTTGATGATCAGATCACCGTTTTGGTGTTGTCATAAGGTATTATCTATTTTGGTATTCCGAATGGATGAACTATGCACATTGCGTTAACGATTCGCATGTTTTCCACTTTATTTTTGGTGAAATTTAGACATATAATATGAGAAATTTACCAAACTATGTTTTACATATAAACACCACAATTAATTAATTACAGAATAATAAATAAAAAACTATACAATAAAATAAAAATACGACCGCAAACTGTATTAATCTTCGTATGAATGTTGATGCATTCGTTATTTTTATTGACTGTGTAATCGCATCTCCTAAGAAACCGAAGACAACGCGTCTAATATTATCGTATTACATTACTATTGTTAGATCACACCTTCGTCTTTATAATTATTATTAAAGTAAGAAACATCTATAATCTATAGAACAAGTTAAGCCACCTACTAGCCATCAGTAAAGAAAAATGAGCCAGAAATGGCTAACCGGAGCTGGCTTTATGAAGTAAGTTTGCGTTTCCACCAAAAAACAGTTTATTCTCACTATTTTTGTCCGCGTAGTAATTTCCACTTTGGATTCATCGCGCACTAGACGACATTTTTTTTTCCTTTTTGTTATTCTTTAATATTAGGTATGCTCACCGTTGAGATCCATCTCCAAGTTGTCGGTCTGTTGCAGGATCCTCTTCTTATCCTCAATCCAGGACACGGTCTCGCGGCACTCGATGTGGAACGTCTGTACACCTTGGGCTGACTTGAGGTCATCCTTCTTGGATTCAGCCTGGGTTCAATGATTTTAGTGTTAATTTCTGGGTTAGGTATAGTTAAAATGTAGCAATAGTGATACAGCCGGTGGCCAGCATTACTTGACCCACTTTAACACTATTCTGCCGTAAGATGGGTCATTTAATTATGGGCACCAACTGTACTACAATGGAAAGGTGAACAACCATGATGAATTAGAACTTTTTTCTCTTGAAGATAATATTTCTCTATACTCACTCCTTTCTTTGGTAGAATAAAAAAGTCAACCAACTATTCATAACATCTTCATAATCTAACATCAGATCAGTGTTTTATTAACCTTCGGACGCCCTTCGGAAGGATTTAAAAAAGGCAGTTGGTACAGACCGCTTCATCTCTTCCCCGTTATAGCGAATATCGAGTCTGAATGCGGAAGATTTGTTTTCAGCACTGATGTTATGACATAGCGCATCTATGATTTAAGACCAGCAACTAGGCGATTGTTTCACTAATATCGTCGCGGGACTTACGAATTAATTATTCGTAAGTGTGACCCCGAAACATAAAGGTCTATTGGAGGAGTCAGTGGATTTTAGTCAGCACAAGTCTGATAGTCCCTCCTGCCCTGTCCTGGGTAGGAGGATTTATTTGATGATTTTACCACGATAAAAAACAATAATATATGTTACCTTCTCCCTGAGTGCGCTCCACTTGTTGTTAAGCGCGGCCTGCCTGTCCTGTATGCGCGCGGCCTGCGGGTGCTCCACATGTATGAGTTGTCGCGCCAGTTGGTTCACTACGGCCACACGAGACGCGTTCGCGTTCATTTCCTTGTCGAAACCGTCGTATCTGGGTAAAGAATTAAATGTTTTACTGAAAGTTCCTCACAACATTGCCGCTGTGAGTGGTGACTTAGCACGGGGAAGTGAGTAGTAAGATCAAATATATAGAAATGTTTGAAACACGCCACGAAGCGTCGCCAGTGGCGAATTCGGGATCTGTAACGGTATTGCGCTGAACTGTAACGTCACTGAGAAATTAAAATCTATTTCTTTACAATGTCGACAGATTTCACGACACGGTTGGCGCAGTATATTAGTCATTGATTGCTTCCCACGGAAACGATTCCACAACTGTGATTGAAGAATGCGTCTATTTCAATCGACCATTAAAGAACTTCCTCCTTTTTTCCTCATACTTCTACGGCCTTATTACAAAAACTAAATAAACCTTGGTTTAAACCTGTACTAACATGTCCAGGCTTATCTTCAGAACCATGGTTTAAATGTCTCCGTATTACAAAACTTAGACAAAAAGGTAGACTTTAGTACCGTCATTTGAACCATTGTCTTAACATTTAAATACGTCATGTGTACTAACAATTATATCTAGCACGTTTTAATCCATTTTGGGTGAAAATAACCCAAAAACAACAACACAATGAAAAAGTAGCTTTGAGAAATTTTGACACACCTTTGACTGCTACGACTATTAGACCATGTTTTATCGCAAAACCAAGATTTGTAATAACGTTGGTACATGGGGTCAATGAATTTTATTCCAGATTTATCTGGCGGTCACAGGATAATTTTCAACTGAAAGATGTAGTAATCTAACAAACCTGTGCTTCATAATCTCCACATCATCAATATCCTTAGGCGGCAGCATGGTATCCAGCATACGATCCTTCTCCGCGATCCATTGATCAGCCGCGTCTGCCTCAGCCAACAACTTGAACAGTGACAGTGCGTCCAACAGTCGTTGTTTACGAAGTCTTGCAAGCTCGGCCAGCTCGCCGTGACGTGCGTCGATGGCTGCCAGACGATCACGGACTTCGGCGCTGTTAGCGTCCGATGGACTTAGTTCTTGGGCCTGGGGGTTAAGAAAATCCGTGTTAAAATTGTTTGAGAGTTTCAGTGCCGCAGAATGAGAGGACTGGTCAAAGTTATAACGGAGTCTTATATGTTTTCTGTAAGGCGAGAATAAAAATAATTACGTAGGAAAAGGAACTAAGCAATTAGTTCCTTTTCCTAGCAGTGCGGTAAAAATGATCGTAGATTTGTGTCTGGTCGTTTCGCAAATTATGTAATTTAATAAAGCTTATGACAAAATTCAGTTTCGAGAAAGAAGGAACTCTTGGAACCGTGGTTTCATACTTTTATTTTTAACTCTACCTTCCTAAGGAACAATAAATAAAACAAATAGTTATTATTTGTATTTGCATTATATTATGGAGGTATTTTTCCGTTCTCGTCTGCCTGTATGCTAATTGTGTAGTAATGTAATTAAACTATTAAATTATCATAAAAGTACTACGTACCTGTTGTTTGAGCTGCTGAATGACGTTGGCGTAGTTCTTGAGCTCATCAGTGACATCCTTGTGCTTCTTCAGCAGACTCTGTACTTGAGCCTCGTCACACCCGTATCTTCGGATGATACCAACCTGAACAATAAACATTGAATTATATTCTTTCATGAAGTTATACTAAGTAAAAAAAAAATAAAAGCACTAAATTGTAATTCATCATCATCATCCAATAAACGTTCTCACTGCTGGAACACAGGCCTCCTCTCTGTGAGAGGGAGTGGGCCCATTATCCACCACGCGGGCCCAGTGCGGGTTGGCGGATTTCACATGTCTTCGAATTTTTGGTCCTCAGGCATGGGCGGTTTCCTCACAATTTTTCCTTCACCGTTTCGAGGGCAATGGTGATAAAATAAATTACACAAAGTAATACGCCTGGCTGGGTTCGATCTCATAACCTACAACTCGTAAGTTTTCGGCCGATACGACTGAGCCACCACTGCTTTCCACTACGCAGCAGTATATTCTGAAGCGTCCCTATTCAAAGTTTTTGTCTGGCTAAAAAAGCTTTCATCAATAGAATATTGTTTTCTTTCATACCTAAGAGTATCCAGCATCCAGTTGTCGATGTCGTCGGCGTCAGCGAACAGTTGGTGGTACCGCACGGCAGCGTCCAGTCTGTTCTTACGGAGGGACACCATGTCCAGCAGGTGGTTCCATTGAGACAGGATGTCGCGCAGACGATCCTGTACACGAATGTGGACTTTATTGTAACGGTACTTAAGTTGTTTATGTTATGAGTTAAATAGTAGATGTGTTTAAGTTATGAGTAAAAAAAAACATGGATGTTCTTGCGAAAATAGCGTACTTGAAGGCACACTTGTAGTTAGGCCTTAATTGGATTGTCCAGCAATTTGATGAAATTGGCAAAAAGTGGAAAATGTCAAAATGCCAAATAAATAATTGTTTTTTTTTTTTCGAAAAAAGTCAAACGTAAGTGAATCATATAATTCACAATTTAGGGTCCCATCAAACAGTCTCAATAGAATGAATTAATTTTATTCAAGCATAATTATTAGTTTCGTATCCCTATGAGTCGCTCGAAACATGTGTACCGTGGTTTTTACTCGATAGAGTTATAAAGTAAAACTGTATTTGAGTACGGAACTTAAGAATCATCAAACGACCCGTCTCACACCGTATGTATGTCCCTTTTAATTCAATAAATATACTATAAGGTGTACTACAATGATTCAATTCTGATAGATGTGTCACTTACCTGAATACGATCAGCTCCGAAGTGTCCCTGCGAGATGAGCTCGTCTCCTACAGCGGCCACACTCATGAGCTGCGGCTCGTGTGCCTGCACGTCGGCCTCCAGCGCCTTGTGCTTGGATATCAGCAGGTACACTGCCGACAAACAATATGGTTATAACACTGGACTTGGGTGTGAAGATATTTCTTCTTCTATATAGATAAAGTTTCTTATAACAGTGGGTGTAAACAGGGGTGTAAATGTAAATTTAGTTTAAATATTGGTGCACATTCAGATACGCGTTATGTTAAAACCGTTAAACCTATCCAATACAGGGAATTTCTATAACGGGTTTCGGGTTGCTTGCTACTCAGTCATTACTGTGGTCATTCCAGATGGAAAAATCATTAAAATCTGACTGAGTTGGAAATCGAAACTAGGGCTACGTTTCCATTATAAAAGTTCCAAATGACACAAACCTGCATATAAGTTAAAAGTAGCTAGTTAGATCTAGTACATTTTCGTTTTATCACCAATCAAGCAACTGGTATAAAAATATGACGTCATACTTGTATGACCAGCCTAATGCTGGCCATACAGACATCAGGCGGCATCATGTCGATTGGACGACAGGCAGTATGGTGTATGGTCAGCATAATGGAAACGCGCCTTATAATCTTACGCTCATACAACCCATAGATTGATTAATCCGACGAGCAGACTTAGTAGTATCGAGATATTAAGGTCAACCATTATTTAAAATAAACATTTACATATTATTTTATTCTATATTTAGATAAAGATGATTATAATCGGTAAATAACTCAGAATCCAATTGAACCAAAGTTATTGGAAACACAAACATGGGACGGAAAGCGAGGCCTCAAAACAAATAATGTAATAGCGGCGACACGACGTCTGTATTTGACTTGCTCCCCTTCATTTCAATACAGCGACGCGTCACGTGGGCGTAATAAAAACAGACCAATATTTGTCCTGTTTCCAACGGCACATATTGAATATGTTTACAAAAGGACATTACGCTTGTTATACTAGAAGTTAGGCAGATGTGTATATTGTATATACTGTACCCACATTTGTTTAATTTTCATGAAATCAGGCCCTTGTTGTAGCAAATTAAAACTCTGGCTTGCAAATTACTATTAACAAAACTTATAAGACTGCTTCACTTAGCTTGCAGTTGCGCTTACGATCACATAAGGCAAAATAAGATCAATAATAATTAGGAATTAACCAATAAATGAAATTGTTTGAAATTCAGAATCTTTAAGAATCAGCAGATTCTTAAAGATTGGTAAGTGGTCTAAACCAATTTCCGTGACCCTGGAACGTAAAGGGCTATTGAGGAACACCGTGGATTTTAGGAAGTACTATTCTGACAGTCCCTGCCCTGGGTGGGAGGACTCATTTGATGATTTTACCACGATAAAAAAGTGGTCTAAACCAACGCAAAAATACAGCATGTTAGAATGTTAATAATATTTTTACCGGTAGTAAGATCATGTCCGATGTCATCAACGGAGACGATCTGCTCCTTCTCCTTGATCCAGTTCTCCTCGTCGGCCATGTCCCAGTAGAACTGCCACAGCTTACGGCTGTCTTCAAGACGCTTTCTGTTTACAGAGAAAATATGGCTTGAATGACATTGTTGCATGACAAACACATTTCATCATCGTTTTTTTTCGGTTTTAATAGAAATGAGAGAAGAGATTGACACACAGTTATAAATTACTGGTAAAAGTAAAGTGAAACACTAATTTCTCTCATAAAGATAGAAAACCGTGTGCCCACAGCCGGAATATTGCACGTTTCTTTGTCAAGAAGATTATGATGTAGCTATTCCTACTCCAGTATCTTCTTTAGATAGTATAAAAGTCAGTCACACACGCGTTATGCCTGCCTATAGGCGCATAACTTTAGAAACACCAAATTGGATATTTTGTGTGCACATTATTATACAAGTGACTTTCTCGTACAATAAGTCCTCTTATGCTGCGTGAAGTTTTAAATTAATTAATATATTATCAGAACAAAGTTTGTGTGTAAGAAAAATTTCGGAAAATCATTCGGTTGGATAGAAAATTTCAAACCGCGCGATCGATTGAATCACTCTCAATCGGGTTGCTAGTACCTTATAAACTATTAATTTTGATGTGTAGTACGTTACCTGCGCTCAACAGCAAGATGCACAAGTTCGGCGTAAGCATTCTCGAGCTGTTGTATACGCTCCACAGTGATGGCCGGGTCACATGGACGGTATCCGCCCTCCTCTTGTTCCAAGAAGCGCTGAGATTGACCTACTACCACCTGTAGAAAAGAAAATGAATTGTTGTATAGCTTGCTAAATAGTCACATTGTAACTACACAATTTCGTAGATTGGCAGGATTTGTAAGTTACTGAACTTTCACGAAAAACCTTAAACGTGTGATTACATACCTTGACCCTCTCTCCCAGCACGTTGATGTCAGCCTCTACGAGCGCGTGCTTCTGCAACAGATCCTCGACGCCCATCAGATGTTTCCCGTAGTCGTCGGTCAACAGACGCATCTTGATCTCTTCCATTGAGTCCAGGATGTAGAGCATCTCCTGCGGATGGCAAGGATTGCATTGATATCAAGGTAGAATTACTAGAATTTGGAGATGTTGTTTTATTTCCTATCCAATTAAACGAGCAATATCGTCTCTAATAATTTCGGTGATATTAAGAATATGAATGATGTCCTGTTCACATGTCCGGAAAATTAGATTTCTCGGTGTTTTCACGCGTAAAGATTTACACCGTTCGTCAACCTGTATTGGCAACTTGGTAGCTGATTTGTTTTAGAACTGATTTCTGTGCTAATGACATCGTGTGAATTGCGCTGTAATACTTTTTTTTATAGTGTAACTTTACAGATTAAGAGAGGCAAACATTTAACAAATTCTCGCAATAACAAAAGCGATTTTCAAACCGTTTTTTGGAAGACCGTCACCTCAATTAGAGGACCTCAATGAGAGGTCATCACTGTCCCCTATTACACCCTAGATAGCAAGTCCACCGACCTGGAAGTTCTGCTGCAGCTGCAGCGACAGCTCCAGCCGGGCCCGCCTGGCCCGCAGCAGCTCCAGCAGGTACGCCCACAGACGCAGCACGTTGTCGCGACGGGCGCACACACGCTCCATGTCGTGGTATCTGGAGGAAACGTGGAGTTTTAAATCAGGGAAAAGAAGGTTTCATCTCTTTGTGAGTCGAAAGACTGGATTTTTTGTACAGAATGAATATGTAACTTGTACAGGAATTTGAGTGTGACTAAGATAAGATGGTAATTAAGTTTTTTTTAGAAGTCTTGAGTTCCGTTAATCTTCTCTTAGTATCTTCTTTCAGATCACATCTCATAAATCAATGACTTGTGGAAAATTTTAATAAAGTAATCTGCGAGTCTAAAATGACCACTTATCAATATTTTTGAATGAATAATAGTAGAACAGCTAATGCCGTTGCGAAGTTTAACGTGGCCGTTTTGAGCGCTCAGGAGAACTTTAACCCAAACTTTAAAGCAATTTAAACCTTCCTCTGTCCCATAAACCATTTTTTTCACAGGGCGATTTTCACTATCTGACCTATTTTATAGACATATCTGACCTATTTTATGGATATTATATTTTTTTAATTTACTACATACCTTTCAGCCTGCAACTCAGAGCAGACAGCCACAACAGCTTGTACGCGCTCCTCGTACGCAAAGATGTCTGTCTCAATAGCCTCATGTTTCTTAGCGGCCGCCTCCACAGCCGCGAGGTCGAACCCGAAGTTGTCCTGACTGACGAGGCGCTGGTTCTCAGACAGCCATGTCTCACGCATCTGGGCCTTGCGGTTGAATCTGTGAAGGAAGAAAATATTAGTTACAATGTCAAATACATGTATTACATAGATTATATAATCTGTTCGAACTTGCGACTACACTAAATAAGCAGTCAACCATTTACTCTTACAAGTAGTAAAGGTTAGAAAACTTCCTAGCAGCATATTTCTAAATTTCATTAGAGTAATCTGTTTCGCAGAAATATCAAAACAGCGCATTGTGACAAATATTTATTTTAGCTGATTTTTTTGCATCATTGAAATGTATGTTTTAACATGAGTTTTACCGTCTTATGAAATTGCATTTTTGAGATTGACCATAATCACTGTAAAATGGTCTATTTTATCATCTTAGAGTAATATTCCCTCATTAAGTATTAAAGATCTTTAAGCATTTGATAATAATAATACCTGGCAGCAAGCTGCTCCAATTTCTCCTGTCTGATGAGCTCCTCTCTGAGCGCCAGTTCCCGTTCATGTTCAGACTTCTCAAGTCTCTCCCACGCGCGGTTGATGTCGTGGATCATCTTGCCTTCGCGAGGAGTGTACGGCTTCTGGTTGGCCGCCCGCATGCGGGATTGTAAGGTGAACAGGAGGACTTCCAGGTTACCTTTCTCGACGAATCTGAGGAAGAATAGGTAAGATTAAAACAAGGATATAGGATAAAAAGCCTCCTCTCTGCGAATAAACCTACTTAAATAATCAGCCTATAAGTTTCCCATTGTTGGGTCACGAGTTTCTCTTCTAGAGGAAATAGGCTGCCCAACTGTGTCAACAGATGAACCTAATATTCAAAGATTTTTAGTTTTGATTCTAGAACATGTCTGTTTCCTCAAGATATTTTCCTTCACATTTTGAGAGCAAGGTTAAGATGTGTTTTTAGCATCCTCTTGAGAAAATATTATGATATATAAAAATGAGTAGAGAAGTTTTACACTCCATCTGTTATTGTTATTCAGACACTGTAAATAATAAAATAGTGCAGTGTGCATAAATCTCTGAAAAATAATAAATTCATAACAATGCGCCTGCAACTGTACAAGCTCCTACAGGCATTGTTTACCTTCTCGGAAATGAATGAATCGTGTAAGCAAAACGTAAATTTAGAGTTGTTTATTTTTACTCCCATATCAGTCAGGCCAGCTCAATGAAAAAACTGTTTTTTTTTAACTCTTTTTATAGTAGGGAGTATACAGGGTCCAAGTACTTGAAAATCCTGGTATGTTGTTAGTGAAACCAAGGTAAAGCTAGGCTTTATTACATCTCGGTTAGAACTAATCAAATTCTCTATGAAAAAAATGCACCAAGGCTAGTAGTGTTGCGAACAACAACCCTGATAAAATGAAATAATTAAGTTTCATTTTATTTCAGATGGGTTTTCTCTTGCCTCTAGTCTAGGTCAGAGGTGACAAAGATAATTTCTACTATAGTGAGTTTCCCAAAAGGAGCATTATCACTCTTTCTTTGAACAGATTCAGGTTTTATGCGTTTGGGAACAGTGAGTTCCAATCTTAGTTTACTTACTTGGGAGGTTTCTCCACAGTGCGGTAGTTAGCGAACTGAATAAGTTGCTGACGAACGCCTTCGAGTGAGTTCGCGAATGTTCGGTCGCCGAGCGCTTCGATGGTACGCTCGATCCATTGCAGGAGATCGCTGAAACATAAATATCAAGTTACTTACGAAAAATTATAGTATGACTGACTATTCGCAGTCACTAATGAACTATGGGTAGTATAAAGATAGATAGATTGCTTTTTCACGACCTTTTGTGGTTTAGTTTCTATCTATTAAGCCATACAGGATGTAACAATAACCTATTTGCTGTTTGAATTGGTTAGACATTCATGTCAAATGCAGCCTTCACTACGTATCAGTATTATACGCTTGGCAACTGACATCTGCATGAAGACAGACAGTAAGCAACGTCATCGGACCTCTTCTATTATTCACTCACGAAGTGAATCATTAGAAACATTGCTGAGCGCCGTTTTAGACCCGCTTATCTGAATTTAAAATACCCCAATGATGATCAACATTAAGATACTATAGCCGATCGCATACTGTCGAAAACGACTACTCTTTAGTTGTCAAATTCTTCCAGGTACTCCTTGATTGCGTCACCTCAATCAACCCTTACCTGAGACAACAGTTTATTGGGATTATTGCATTTTTGAGTTTGATGAACGCTTATGACAGCGGCAAAGTAGTAGATGAGAACTAAGTTGACTAGTCGATACTTTAATAAGTTGTTTTTTTTTTTGTTGAACGCGTGAATTTCAGGAACTACTCGCGAGGATTGTAAAATTATTTTTGGATAGGGTAGTCCTTATATCGTGTAACCCTAGTGGCTATAAATAACATCACGCTGCGACCAAAAGGAGCAGAGCAGCGGGTGAAATGGTGTGGAACAACTAGTTAATCTATCTCTCGTTTAGCTCCTTGAGTTATGAGTCGAGCTACACGATAACTGACAAATGCTTGCACTGACTGGACAGGTCTACTTAAATCTATGTGGTTCTTTCCTTAAAAGACAATTTCAGACACCTGCATTGTCTTCGTATGGCATGAAAAGTATAATGTCTGGACTTTAAAAGAGACAGTGACCTCTGAGTTTGTTTGGCCATACTTAGCTTTAGAAAATATGATTTGACGTGTAAAAATGATTTTAACAACCAACTTGCAAGATAAATATAATTTATCTATATACTTGGGTTTATTAATAATGGTAACACACACCTGGTAAGCGACTCGTACTCCTGCATCATTTTCTCGTTCTCCATGGCGATGCCGACCACCTTGCCGATCCTCTTGCCCTGCACCGTCTCCTGCTTCATCTTACTGAAGTAGTGGTAGTACGTCACCACGTACGTAATGATTGACTTCTCGTCGGGGTGGTCGACGGCGATGTCTGGGGAGATAGTAATTGTGTTAATAGATTTGATACATTAAAGAGAGATTATCGGATAAAACATGGAAGAAATGTGGTGTTTGTGTTAAGGAGGTAAATAATAGCAAAACTTTGTTAGACCAGTTTGCTCTAGCAGTCATGATACTATTTGCGTTATCTAGCAGTCTATCGTTTGGAAAACATGTCATGACCACCATGTATATGTTCTCCACTGGTTGGTTTTAATGAGTTCCAAATCCCACATGGGCCACTCTGGTGTGTTTTATAGGTTTAAACATATCGTTAAGGCAAACTGCAGATGATAATTCAACTCTATTTTATAAGTAAAAAAGTTTTTTTTTCTTGCTTACCTTCAGCATCCAACAGCTTAGTAAGTCCAAGTTTCTCCTCAGCAACATTGAAGGCATTATTCAGGTTGTGCATAGGATTGCTTCTATGCAGCTTGTCGAACTGAATCAAGTCAGGCCTGTGCTTGTGAATGATAGCGTTGAAGGCCAGTCCATCGCGCCAGGAGGTGGTGAAGTTGCGCACGTTCACGTTGTTGTAGCCAGCTGTCTTCATCTGGCACCACAGGAGTAACGCGTCCTTCGCGGACTTGGTCTCCTTGTTGTCTGTTTCTTCGATTGTGATGTCTTGGATCTGTTTAAGAGAATTTTTGGTTTAGGACATGGAATATAGGTGAACCAGGGTTCTGAGATGTTAATATAATAAAAGTAGGTACTGTAATCACTGGTTTGACTTTACTTAAAATGTAAGAGTAGCATAGGGTTCTGAAAAAAATATAGATTGCAGCATTTATGGATATAAATTATATCTGTTTAATTAATGGGAGCGCAAATCAAAGTAAGGTATTCATATTGAGTCAATTAGGTCATTTTATTTAGAATTTCCTTCCTTTTTATGTATCAGTACAAATCATTGGACACGGTAAATTATCAATCCCTAGTTTGCGGTGGTGTTAGGGATAATAGACCTATGTTTCAACCAGTACAATAAATTCCAAAATGAATAATTTGTAGTATGATAGTTACATAGTAAAATTAATTAAAATAAATTAATAACGCCATTTTCCCTGAAGGATTATACCAGATTGAACTAGTGAGAATTTGATGCTCTGATCAACGCCATAAATCAACGAGTTGTTATAAAATACTCATAAAACAAAAACTAGCATAAGATCAAGTATATGGTCTATGATATAAGTTATTACTACATGTTATAGCGAAGATGTTGAGTCTAGCATTGTTGATAATATTATTAAAACTTATTACAAATGTCTAGCTTCACTGCGCATATAAGACAATGTCACTTAGGGCCAGCAATAAGATAATTAACTAAGTTTTTTGCAAGATATCCGAGGCAATACTTTACTAACTATTGATTTTAGAGTTGCCCTTAATTGTAGGTCATGGAATATTATAAACATGCAGACGTGCGGTCTGTGGTAGTACCAAAATGAGCTTGCGTTTCATTCTATTAAAAATTCAGTTTACATTTGGGCAGCTCAAGGCCAAAGCGTTACCACTGACGTACGCTATGCTATAGTTTGGTTTTAAACCTAAGTACCCGCTAAATGATATGACTAACGATGAGTTACACAAGACAAAACGTTACATCAGCTATTATTTTTATTAATGAAGAATCTGGCCGTCAAGCAGGCGTCTGCACATAGCAACCTAACCCAATCTATAAAAACTCCCAGTTGAAATCAAACCTTCTACTTTTATGATAAAGTTGAAAATCAATTTGATAGATTGGGGTAGATTGATCAGATCGTTTTAATTACCTGGAAGCGCAAGATGATGGTCCAAATAAGACCAAGACTGAGTCTGGGGTTGCCATCGACGATGTCGTGAGATCCCATGTTCTCCAAATGCACGCGTTGTTCACGCAAAAACTGCAGTGCCTTATCCACATTCTCCAGGCAGTGGATACGCATCTTGCCCTTGGTAGGACGAGGCTGCAAACAGAAATGAACCTTTAAATCCATTGTTTTAAGGACTACAATTAAATTTTTCAGTTAAAACTATCATTTTGTCGTTTCTAACCGTCAGGTTGACCAACAGCTAGGTTTGAAGGTACAGCGAAGATCTTAGCAGCTATCGATCGTCTCTGGAAAGGTTAAGTGTTGTCAAGCAGAGGTCTATTCTCGGCGTGCGTCATTGCTGGCTGAATGGATAGTTAGGATCGTTTTTAATGTACTCGTAAATCATACCATTTCGAACTTCTTGTTGCCATGCTTACATTTTTGATTTTTCCTTCAAGATTTAAAATAAGAAAGGGAAGTCATACGTGATTCCTTTCATGTAGGTACATCAATGCGATATTACAGCTATCTGTTTTTATTCAAATCAGATAATAATATCAGACATTGCAGGGATAATCAAAACTGAATTTTATCTACACTCTGTTCATGCAGGGTATAAAAGGTGTTAGTAATTAGCTTGTAATTCAAACCACCCGACTGATCCCAGAGCAAGATGGATCGAAATATTTTTTTAGTTGAGCCCTGTTTGCTCTTGGCTCTAGTCAAGGTCAAAGTGACTGAAACGAAACCTAGGCAACGTTTTGCATGTTTTGAGTTACTAGTAGATTAGTATTTCTAACATTTTCTCTTACAACTTCGTACCATAAATCGCTATGAGGCCAAAACCTATGTGGGAGAGTGCGTGACTCCAAGCAATGCTAACTATCAGATAGGCCAGAATAAACGTTATAAAGTCGCATTAAATGAAAGGTGACAGGCGCGTGATGTTTGTCACGACGGACCGACAGTCAACGGCTTCAATACGATACCATTAATCATGGCTTAGCGCTGTGGTTCAGAGTTTCATTTTATTCTTTAGACGATTTTTATTCGTTGTTGTGTAAGTGTTGATTACAGTGAGTGGGTTACAAAAGATCCACTCTAAGGGAGAAAACATGAAACACATTTTCTCCAGCGGAATCGGATTGACCCAGTAAGATGGGGTTTTAAGTCCATGAAAAAAAATCGTTGTGAATTACGACCCTCTCACAGGGAGGAGGCAACAGTCCCAGCAGTGGGAACATTATAGGCCATGATTATTATTAACAGCACATAGTCCGCTGTCGAGTCACTTCTTTCGACCTAAAACGAGGTGAATGCCATCTTTTTCGCTAGAACTGCCCGAAAATAAAAGTTTTTGCCCATCTTTAGAAGATTCTGCATCACTTAGCTAGTGTGGCTTCTCTAACATGTCTATATCTTAAACTGAATTTTATGAATAAAACCCATCATTTATTTACGGAAAACTATCTTGCACCGAAACGTGTTTGCATGTTTCTGGGGACCTGCATTGTCCATAGGACGTCTGCATGGGTCGTAAATAACAGAACAGAGGACGATAAATTATGCAGTTTATACTGCACGAGAAGCAAGTCAAGTACGGTCACGGGCATAAACTTGTATGACGCGATAGCAGCAGATAGCAAACGATGAATTTTTTTAAGTGAATCGTGCCAAAAATATTGGTGTACCAACGGTGCCCAAGCACGAGGGCGTAAACCCTGTATGGACGCAAAAATTACCAGAACAGGACCACATTTGGCCTGTTAAGGAAGCTCGCACGGGGCGCATAAAAAACTAGTTAAGGCACTTGAAGTAAATAACTAAAAAAATGTCTGCTTAGCTAACTTTAATTTTGGAGGCACTAGTTTTCACAGTAACAGGCAATACAAACTTTAATGATAAGAATAACACAGTCATGTTTCAAATTGTAGACTACACGTGTGAAAAATATCACATTGGGATTTATTCAGTTAGTGTTTAAATGTTTTTTGCACTTGACTGTACAACAATTTTCAAATACATTTCGGCTTGGTCGCGTCGCCAAAGCCTGGATAAAGTCCGGTTCTACGGGTCGAACTCCGAAGCTGGCCATTGTTTGCTTTTTATACAACACACGTATAAGAACTTGAATTTGAAACTTGAATACAATGTGAGGAACTTGATGACTTAGACTATTTGGTTCTACGGGTGATAACTTGGAGTTGTAATTTTGGTAAAATAATAAACAGACTTTTAGACTGATGACTACAGGATGACGTTGAATTTCATTATGTAATCTTTGCAAATTGCAGCAGCAACCTAACCAAAATTCTATTTCAAAGCTCATAAATATAACTATGATTTAGACAGTTTTGTCAATTGCAACAACAACTAGTTTTTAAGCTTCCCATGACCCAAGACCTGGCTTTTGCTTATTTCGGATTCTAAGCATTGCAAAACATTGTGTATTTAGGTAGGTGTATTCTAGGGTTTTTTTTTTTTTAATTTCAGAGTGCTAAAGCCTGCCGGGGTCGCGGGTCTTATACCATCACCGTGACCCCGGAACATAAAGGGCTATTGAAGGACACCGTGGATTTTAGTCAGAACAAGTCTGACAGTACCTCTCGCCATGCCCGGGGTGGGAGGTCTCATTTGATGATTTTACCACGTAAAAAAAAAAAAAAGGGTTTTTTTAATAAATAAAAATCCCTACGATTTTGAGAATAATTAATTTTTTTAAAAACAACACCGGGTCTGCATTTGCCGATTTTATTTTCATGACATGACATATTTAAAAATAGTTTTCATATATCCAGCACTAGGGATTGTAAAACTGTAAAATTTCATCACTATCTCCACGGTTCTCATATCCTTTCATACTGTCCGTTCGTTCATAAATCAAAGGAAATAAAACACGTAACGAGAAGTAGTTAAACGTCCTCGTACCAGTTTTCTACATTATAGGTTCACAAAGCCCATAAGATGAGATAAATGAGGGCATGAAAATGTTGGAAATAGGGCTTCGCAGCTTTATGTTCCTTTTATTGTTAGTTCCATACAGTCCCCAAAATAGGGGTGTTTCAAAATTTCCCAGGCACAAGGCGCAGTTAAAAAAGCTTACGCAGACCCAGAAATGGCCAGACCAGGACCACAAATTGGCCAGACTAGGGCGCAGTCAAAAAAGTTTACACAGGGCGCATAAAATGCTAGTTACTGCACTGCTTCCATAAAAAGCTTTCATGAAATTTTATGATTAAAATTGTTGTGCTGTTGAGTTTCAGGAGGGACTTTTTTGTTACAATGGCGCTTGCTAGTCTATAATACCTAACCTAACGCACCTACATCCTCAATTCCAGTTATATACAACAGTAAAGTTATCATGATTCAAACAGTCCCATTGTTTTAAATGACCGTTGCCTATTCTGACCAGATGGAACAGAATAGACATTAAAGTTAGTTAAAGTATTATATTTATTCAACAATTGAGTTCCTCGTAGCAGATGATGTGACCATAAGGACAACTAACAACCAGTGGGCCCAATTTAGTGCTGTACTATAAGAACAGAAAGTTAGTTAGTTAGCCTGCTGCATAATCAGCTGTAGATACAGGCTTGCATTGACAATAACTCAGATGGTTTAAAACAGCCATTTTAAGCAATATTCCTAATGATTCACTTCGCAATGACATTGGCTGCTCTTCTATTCTTCATTCACGAAATGAATCATTAAGGTTATTGCTAATTGGCCGTTTTAGACCCTCAGAGTTCAGTTTGTAATGTTGATAATGATGGGAAAGAAATTACTGGATGAAAGTTAAATTATCAGCGAATAACATACGCTATACTCTAGATAGGGTTTAAAATAGAGCAAAAACAAAATATGAGTGCAAATTACGCACAATAAACTCCTTAATTTCATAATCAGCACCATATAAAGCTCAAAGCATGCATTGTACCTAATAACATGGCTGTATAAGTTTACATATCCCACAGAAAATACAATAGGCCATAACTATTATGCGGTGAATAAGGTAAAAGATTTAGGTTTCATAGTGGGAGTAATGACACCAATTAAGCATCATTAACGCTTTAGTGAGTGGGTTTGTAACTACTGCTTCTACAGATTACACGAAGGAGGAACTTGGGGCGTATAATCCTGGAACTTTAGACGAGAAAAGTTAGGGGTTGAGCTTTGTCACGTTTTCAAGTGATCTTAACACCGCAGGGCCGCATTAACACAAAGTGGCTCTATGAAACTTTTTGGGCACAACAGAAAAGTCTTATCTTCATTATCAGGTAGCCTGCCATGACGTCTTAAAACCAGATTAGGTCCAGCGTGGCAAAGAGACAGCTAAGCTATACAAGTCGTCTAGCGCCACCTCGGCCACCAGAACCGTGTGCGGGACATGGACGGACCATACTTTGCTAAGAGCTCAAATATAGGTGCCAGCATTTTATAAGAACTGCTGGTCTGGACAGGCGTCAGAATTCCAGTGTTGGCGCATTTTCGAGCTAGGGATGATTTGTATAGATAGACCTTAATATAAAGTAGGTAGCGACATTGCAGTTGTCACAATTTTCATCAAGTTTACATATAAACCATTTGATTCTCTGCGGTTTTCCAATGCGATTGGGCGACAATTCCGTTGTAATTTGCGGTTGCCTTTGGAACGTGACAGTAAAAAATGTTTAGGCACACTATATCAAAGATATGGATAAAAAACTAAGTCAAAATGTTTGCATCTTTTCTTATTCTACTAAAATCTAGACTATTAGCATAAATAAGTTGAACGCGCTACTGGTTCGAATTCAAAAAAAATATGTCTTGTACAGTCCATTCAAAGAAGGCTACAGGCTCTATAACATCACGCTACGGCCAATAGGAGCCGAGCTGTGGGGGTGGAGCCAAGAAGAATAGCTGGTCTTAGATATTGTAACAATGTTTGTAGGTAGTGCACAAGCAACAGTTACCATCCGCCTCTGACTAGACATGCTAAACATGGCTTGAATTGACGCTAACGCAATTAGAACTGCTACGTAAGATACCGATTGAAATTCAGAAGGAAACTGTACATTGTAATGAGTGTGGAGCAAAGCAACTGCGATTTTACTGCTTATACGCTAAGATTATAAAATGTCCAAATTCCGTTTTCAAAACAAATCGTAACGTTTATCGTGACACCAGGTATGAGCGAGTGCCACGTACCCATTTAAATGTTTTCCTGGGACATGTTCACTTGTTTTGCGTAGAAATCGAACAAAAAGGATATTTTTTTTTTTTTTTTTATTTGGTTTCAATTCTCAGTGGCCTACCTGGAATCAGGATATTTTATAAATCTAAGCTTATAATCTAATTTATGATCTGATGCTGCCAATTAACTAATAACTGTGTGATAGTTCCTTCGTTTGCTACCTCGAATATCGTCACTATCGAGTAGCTTGGAAAAGAGCTTTCTGGCAACACTACCCGACGCCCACGTCAGACTATTCGCTTTAGCAGTGAACTTGAAAATCTCTTTCGGATTGCATATGGGACTCACTGTCTAGTCAAAGCAAATGGGTGATTTTATAGCACCTACGTTAATAATTCTTGCAATTTAAAGTAAGATACCCACCAATCTCTCTCCAGAGAGCACCTCGAGCAACTTGATGAGTTGCTTGCCATCCCTCATGTCGACGTACAGGTCGCCGATACGGCACCCGACGCGCACCAAGTGAGAGTTCACCCATTTTTGAAAAGTTTTCTTCTGCACACTTTCTCGTTCGTCTGTCAAGAAACAGTATTTGTTAGTTATACATACATAACTAAAACATATCAGTGAGAGATAAGTAAAATTGATGTGGACCCAGAATCGTCCCTTGAGGTACTCCCTAAGAAGATTTACAAAAGAAGCTGGAAATAGGGCACAAATAACATTACTTTGACGCGTGGCTCAGAAAAAGCCCAAGGGAAGACACAAAAGATACTAAAAGGATAGAAACTTATGAGTAAAACGAAAATGCCCTTAAAGACGGACCTGAAAGCCAAAAGTAATGCACATAATAAACAACACTCATAAAAATTAAAAGGAAAACGATAAAAACAAAGTAGGGAATGTTAACACATTAACCGCCAGTGGGGACGACCGCGCCGCGGCGACCAGATAGCTGGCTTCGCGGACCGAGTCTCCGGGAGTGGAGGCTCCAGCCCGTCCGGGTTCGGTGCTGACATCGTAATAACTCACACGACAATACTCCAAGAAGGTGTTGGGTTCGGAATATAATATGTGTAATTCGAGATATGGATCAGATTGCTATTCGCACGCTTCAGAGCGGAAAGTACAGTCCTAGATGTTCAGGGTGTTGTTCTACAGTATCTATTTTTTTTTCTCGATAAAATGTCATCATCTGCACATCTCTTACAATGCATTGCTTAAAATTGAGCGGTCACTCCTAAAAATCAAGTAATAAAATTCTGTCACTATGGAGCAAAAAACGGATAGTTGATTGGCATGGTAACACCAGAATCATTAAATTCTAATGAAATTAACGTTTTCAGCAAATACATTTCCTATTAAATTCCAATTTTATGATATTGTTTTGCACTATTTGAATGTACTGAAACAAATATAGACTTACAAGGAAAATCAGGAAGGAAACCTGAAGTTTACAACATAGAATGACATGAAATATTTGTTTTAAAAAAAATCTGTGAAATTTTTGTTGGAATTAAAATTGACTACCACCACTTATCTGTCATCCGATCCGACGAAGAAGAAAATAATATCCAAAATGATGCAATCCAAATAAGGCACAACACTGAGAGACACTGATAACTTGATAACACAACACTACAAACCTCTGAGTTCAATCACGACCTTGTCATAATACACTTCTAAACCAGGCACTTCAATATCTACTCCTTTTTTTATCAGCTCATATCCCTCGGTGGATGTCATGTCGCCAGCGACGAGCGGCGACTGAACCAACGTACCAGGCAAAAGTCGAGAAGAATTAGAGCGACAAAATTCAACTACCACTGGACAAGGATATTCGATACCAATGCGCCAGATGTCGACAACATAAAGCAGGTTTTAATTTATTAGCACATTCGTTACACTATTGATAATAATATTTCCACATTATATGTAACAACTGAAACCGTACGACACACAAAATCAATTTTTAACAAAATTATTGCCCAGGTTACGGCCAAAACGGTAAATCGTGATTGGTTCAGCGAGAAGATTCGGTTGAAGTAACAGATAACAGTTTTCATGAATCGATAAGCGTGAGGTATCGAAGACTATCTGATAGTTCATTGAATGTTATTTGGACATTTTTGTAATTTTATTTGATGGATTGCAGCAATTTTGACCAATGGTTTGATACTCCGGGTATTATACGGAAAAACGGATGCTGCGGTTAGCGTTGTCCGATAAGCTGCCTCATGGTGTTATGAAACAACTACAAACAATAGATGATACAGCTTAAATAATAAAATACTAGTAGTGTGTCAAGGTTCCGACCTCTGAGGTGTTATCTAAAACTAAAATAATCCCACATTTTTAGATAAGCCTATTTGCATCCATAGGTCAACGAACCTTTGGTTACTTCGGAGTCACTCTGTTTGCTTATGGCATAGTTTTGTCTGATTAAATGAATTTAGTATTTATCGCAACATTAGCCCTATTTCTGCTACCATATCATAGCAATCAGCTCAAATCTTATCGATAAATGTACTGACACATATAAGAACGCCTTTGCTTGATACTTGTAATTAATTTCTGTAGGTACTACTAGATAAATATATCAACTTCACTGAAGATATTCATGGAAAATGTCATCATTATTCAACAACTTATTGAAATCCACTCCTGAAGCAAGTCAAACTTGCAACATACGTGCTCTTCAATAGAGCTATTGTTGAAAACTTAAGTGTAACCAGTTTTTGTTTGAGCACGTTACACGTAAGAAAAGAGTGCTATTATGGGCTTGCTAAAAGCTGTGTAGACAAAAGGCTTCCCAAGTCATGTGAGCCGGAAGATTTCTACTGTTGAGTACAACACCTACGCAAAGCGATGGGGTGGATGAAAGGCCACCCTTGCTATTCATAGACGGGTACCGCACAAAAAGGTTTGTTATAGGGTAGTTCGATAGCTAGGTAGAGAGTATTCCGGTATATATCTATAGGGTTTGGCAAAGGTCACTGATGGTGCAAAGAATAGAGATGAATTTATAAATCCTTAGTTAAAGCCAATGAAATAGTTGGCGGAAATCCGGCTATGACTAATCGTGGATCGAATATTAAAATCTGATCATAGAATGATCTGTTGTTGCCGCAAGTTTTGAATCAGCATTTCTGGCAGATGCAAAGAAAACTAACAAAGTGCAATGTACGACAATTGAGGATGCCAATCTATTGAAAATGGTTCTGGTCGATTCTGCTATGATTGATGATGATTTTAATTGACATCTCACCTGCTAACGCCTTAATGCGCGATCGTTCGAATAGCCTCGACGACGAATTGCCGCCATCGTACTCGAACTCGTCGATGATCTCCTGGCCGTGGCCGATGGACGGGTCCCAGCGGGACACCGATATGTCGGTCGTCATGGCGACCAACCTCTACCTCGCCGCCACGCTCAACTATCTGGAAAGACGAGAAGACATTCGTTAGCGACTTGGTAAAACCAAAATTAAACAAAATTATGCTGAGAAAATAGCCTCTATCGCATATCAACAGTGTCATAAGCCTTACTAAAAACATTTGGCAAATTCATGGTCTCAAATCACTGGCTGGATGCTTGGTCGTTATTTACGAGCCAAACCGGTTTTTGATAGAGTTGTAACAGGTAATATAGAGTATTATGGCATAACTGCCGACCGGTGCAGGATTATTATGTCCAACCACCCTAAGCCAGTGACCGGTGACAATGCCAACGGTGCGAGAGGGTTCGTTTTCCGGTCACCAACCTGTTTGCCTAGCGTTAACATTGACTTATATCCTTTTTGGCTATCATCCAACCATGTCAAAATACTCCATAAGCTATACGCGACTACCGAATAGAAAATATGAGTTAGTAATGATTTAGTGAGTCTGTATACATATTAATTCCCTATGGTAGACCTTATAAATACAAATACTACTAAATAAATCAGTAATCGTTGTTAGATCTGGGTTTTCGAAACATCTAGCTACTATAGCATAATAATATAGTAAGCGTAACTTTACTTTTTGTACCTTAGTCAGACACAAGAGATGATCTTGATAACAACTACGGACCAAATATAGACTGATGGACCTTGAATTGTGAGTCAGTCAGTATATTTAAATAAAATAAGACCGCTTCAAGTCTGTTGCATGATGTTTATTCAAATGCAATCAACTTACAACATTGTGTTAGTAACCATAGTATTATATAATCATAAACACATTGTGGTTATAATTATTATGACCACAATGTGTTTGAGATCATACAATATTATATAAGGTAGCATAAATATGTATTAAAATTTAGGAGTTTCCAAATCAAATTTTCGGTCCTTGAAACCATGGTTTTGCCGCTTTCTCCGACTAAAGTTAGGAATACAAAATTAGAATAATGCAACTACTAATTAAAAATTTGACATCACCTTGAATTTTCCAAATAACAACCGTAAAAACTAACACCAATGGGAAACACGATTTCACCAAAAACACCGCTTGACAAATGCATATACAATACAAAGTCAGACACACAATGTTCTATAATATTTTTGTTATTTCAAATGACATCACGCTGCCTGCTGGTGATAAGATTAGATAACCGCTCTTTCAAGACTAATAGCCACACCTAAGTGGCTGAACCAAGTCGATGTGCCGTTTTATTTGAACTAGATCAAACAAACAAACAGGTTGAATAAAGACGACGAGTTTAGAGGACTATCTTACATCATAAGACAGTATTACAGACGGTTAAGACCAGAAGACAATGCGTTACTTAGACAGCCAACAATAATTATGACAGAGTACAGCTAATGTCCTCCGAAGTTACACCTCTTAGCACAAACAAGTGTGAGGAATTTGCAACAAAACAGGTTTCGAAATTGAAGCGTTAAAATTATACAACAGGATCAATAATGGTGAGGTTACGTAACGTGTGACTCATTTACGCTAAACACGGTATCCGCAACAATTCAGATTTCTTGTTCATGAGCCTCTTCAAACACAACTTTGTAAATTGTAGTTCACGGATGATATTACTCACTAAGGTTACAATTAGCTGTTAACCTTGACAAATTGGAGATAATTTGAGCGCTTCTACTTTTTATTCGACGTAATTGTTGATAGCAGTGCCGAAATAACGAAGAAGTAATACGGCTACGATACTCCTCATATTCAATGATCAAGAAATGTGGCATGAAATGAAGGCCATTAATAAAGTAATAACTGATCTATAAAAAAGGCGACTGACTATTAAAGATTTACGAGTGTTATTCGTATTTTGTTCACGTTATTTGGTAATATGGGTATAATTCAGTTGGCCAGTGAGGTTGACCTTCTCACATAATGGCTCGGTTAACGAAGGTCCGGCGAGCTGACAGCCACAATAGAAATCTATGTCGCTGCCTGTATCCACATGAATTACGCACGCTTAGGCCTCTTGTGTTATCATGAGGGCATGCTTATCATTCAAGAGAGTATAATGATCAAGGATGCTATTTAAATGCAAAATGAAATAGTCGTTTATGTCGATTACGGAGACTTTCATGTATTAATGAATATCATCATAATAATTCCTAATGCTTAATGTACCCCTATCGTTCCTAGACACAGATCTTAATTTAAAGTCATTACCTACTGACTGTGGATGGAAACAATGGATCTTTACATCATCTCAAATTCCCAGCAAGCGCAGCATTTGACACAGACGTCACGATAAAACAAAGCTTACAATTCACACAGGTTTTTGTTAAAAACGCTACTGAGAATAAACAATGGAACACAGACATAATCTCACGTGAAATCAGTCAAGAGTCTGGGACATGAACGAAAATACTAAAGTAAATAACTGCGAGAAACTCTTATCACAATCATATCATCATTCCAAATTAGGCAGACTGTACTGAACACCGAAGTAAAATTCAGAACATGACTTTGAAAGTCACAAAAAATGTACAAAAGACGAGATATCATTCACGATTAAGTTATTTGCGTAGCTATAAAACGTTTGCTATTTGCATGCAAGAATTTCCAAAACTACAGTTAAGTTAAATCGTTGATTTAAATCTTCAATTACTAAGCGTAATATAACAAAGCAAGTCAATCAAATAACAACAGCACGTCTACAATATTTCTGAGAAAAGACTATACAGTTGTTCCACCGGGTATCAATAACAATATGACCATTACAACATAACTGCTTGGGGTTTCGCACTTTCCATCACGTAGCGGATCCGTCACGAAGTCCTATTTACATAATTAGCATTCTATTTATAACTAACACCCATTCTCATGACGCCATTTACCTACATACTGTTAATAAGGACGATTAGATGCGAAGAATTTACATCGAGGAGGAGCGAAAAGAACAGAATAATGATATTCATGAAAAAGTAAGGGTTGGAGAGGACTTCAAAGGACTGCGGGTAGTTTAAAATTCATAAAAATATTCACCCCTCTTCATGTTATGTCATACACTTAACTTTGGACCTACCAAAGGCTCAACTTAGTTTAAACATGTCTTTCTTCATTGAAGCAGCATTTGGAATTTCAATGCCACTGTAAGTAAAAACGATGGAAATATAAAAAAGAATACCGGTTTAGTCAGTGTATATTATAAACGGCAGGTTAATTGCATTTTAATGACCTTCCTACCAAGCAACACCTTATCATAAATTACTTGCTCTTCAAGATGGCGGTGTTATCAATATTTCTTCATCATTTGTCTGTTGAGATGCAATGATTCCGGCAGAATGAAGACTGGACATACATATTCTATAAGAAATGTTATGCAATAGTCCCGCTACCCGAAAAGCGAGGATTGATTTTTGTAGAACTAAATTGTGGATATCCCATCAAGTCTTCAACAAGGAACAACTCTCGGTCGTGTTCAACATAATGATAAAGGCACATGTGGTTTATTTTTCTAAACACAGAAATCCAATTCAGTAAACCTTCATTTTTATAGAGTAAAGATCTAAGTATATCTATAACTGAGCTATTGATCTGACATGTTAAAAATTGCCACTTTGCTTAATTCCATCTGTGATACGCTTTCGCCTCGTTCCATAAACATTGTCTGTAGGATGCAATTTATCCATTGAATAATTCTGTGGCATACTAGCGGCAGACGAGAGTCACGCATCATTGACGAACGGTTATGATTGAATTCTAACGATTGTGGAAGCTGGGACTCAACAACGAGAATCACTGAATGTATTTTGGCCTTGCAACTTGATTCAGACAGCCAATATTGAAAGAAGAGAATATAATACAAGTTATACCGATTAAAATTCTATAAATGGAGGAGATTAATAAAAGAACATATAAAACTATGTAATTCCAATGCTCAGTCCAATCAATAGTTTTATCTATAGATACAAAACAGTCCTGACATCATTACATAAACTTAGATTAAACGCTAGCACGAATCAAAGAAGCAACAAAAGTCGAACAAAGCAAGTGTATCGAATAGGCAAAGTCGACGCGGTCGATGACCTCGGCAAGCAGACATGGCGTCGTCGATACACCATAGCACACCATAGCCTGCCATTACAGTCATGGAACAACGTTATCTGCGGTTATACACTATACAGTCATTAGGAAAAGTATTTTATTACAGGTTTATTTTGAAGCCAGACAGATTCGAGTTCTAAACAAAAGTCCTATCAACCACAGAAACCAAACCAACAAGGCCGTCCAAAAGTTAAAACAAACAATTCGGATCCAACAACATTACAAAACATCAATCACGGGCTACAACGAATATATTACGATTAGATATATTATGTTAACCTTTGATATTTAGTCGTTCCCCCACGATTTAGGGCGTTGTCTACCCTTGAACTCGTCTACACACCCAAACTATAGCGTGCTTATGAACCTAGCCTTAAAGGTCGGAATCGTATTACATTACTTAGGAATAGATCCAACAGAGGACTAAGTAATAATGCTTAAGATTGGATTGCAACGAAGAAAGGGAATGGTCGTCTTAATAAATGAACGTCTTCAAAGGTGACGTGATACGAGGCGGAAAAAGGTTCGAAGAGGAATCTAGCAATACAACTTCTGTTGATTTGTTGGTTGACCAAAATGTTACGTTATTGATGTTTCTGCCCAAAATTTCACCAAAAATACGTATATATATACACTTTCGCAAAACTCTTGCGAAATTTTCATCAACTCAAAGCATTCTGTCGCGTTCTTATCTTGAGTCATAAAGAGTGTGGTGAAATGGCGAGACACCAAGACAGTAACAAATAGCCAGGTACTGACTTCGACCCTCCCCCAATGTTTACCGCGTCTGGTAAATGACTAGACGACACGCAATCTGCACTGTGAGGGGACACGCAGTGCCGTCATACATTCATAAGTGGACAGACCGCTTTGGGCGGCGGATATCCTAATTCCTGTGTCAGTTTCGAATAGCATGCTTAAAGACTGCCATTAATTTGTAAGGCGTTTAAGAGTTATAGATAGTTGCAAAGTCAGTCGGACATTCCAAGCAGTTTGTCATCAGAGACACCAGAATGATAAAACATTGTGCACACCCGAATCAAAAAGAGATTTCAAGACACGAAAAGTTCAAATATAACCGGTTTTCATCTATTTGGGATTTCAGAGTACAATCACTTTAACTCGAAGTTCAACTCAATGGCAAACTTTGCGCTAAGTAGGTTTTCCGGCAAAATTACGAGCGGTAACTTGTAGTTCGGTAAGGTTAAGTTTCAAATCATTTTCTTTAGAAACTTCTTTAATTATATTTTCCATTAATTAATCATTTGAGACCACCACAATGTCGGCACCACCCGTTTAACTGTCTGCAGAAACTTGCAGACATCTAATAAATTAGCTATAATATCTTAGAAGTTACGATTTCCTCGAGTAATAACAAACATACAAAGTAAAAAAAAAATTTAACCGCCTTCAAAAACAACCACAAAAAAGGGTAAAATAACCTACAAAATAACTTTTCTTTCGGAAGTCGGTGGCTTTATTTTATTATTTCGATGTCTTTTTGCCACCGACTTCCGAAAGAAAAGTTATTTTGTAGGTTATTTTACCCTTTTTTGTGGTTGTTTTTGAAGGCGGTTAAATTTTTTTTGAAAAAAGTTTTTTATTTTACTCTTTTTAGTTTTAACATTCAACCCAAATTCTTGGCAAATACATCATTTTCTTACATGTGCACTAGAATTTTGTAATCCGTAGCACCGGTATTAACATCGCCTATGTTGTGTACATAAAAGAAAGTTCCAATAAAATTCCCTATCTCAAAAAATGCTGAACAGAGTTCGATGAAACTTGCAGTATTCCCTAAGGTGAACGATCCCTAGTACAACAAAAAAACAATTTTGAAGTACTGAAATGGCACGCAATTTACAAGTAGTATGTAATTACGTAGCACTACGTACTGCCCGCGTTATGCGGTTTCACGTTTACTCTTGTATTATGTAAAGCGGTGTAACAGCGAGAATACCGTTAGTGCACTAGAAACAACTGGCTCAGCGAGTGTCTGATAGGCAACATAGAATGAATACGAGAATGTCGAGATAAATGGTTAAGGGGATTTGATGAAAAGCTCAGCTTGACTCCTAATTTGATGGAGGGTGAAAACATTCACAGGACGTTTAAGTAAAAATAAATAAGGAATAATGGCAAGCGCCAAAAAAAATAAAGAAAAGAAAAATAAAAAGAGGATGAAGTACAAAAAAGAACAAACAAATCCGAGTACCAAGTGTGGGCAATCATCTCCCTCAAAATACTCGCACAGATCGCAACTCATTCATAATTATGTGCATTCATTTTCATTTCCCATTCTACAACCGCAGGAAGCGTTGCGATTTCTATCATTTCCATCCCGTTAAAATTATCATGTGACTGACTTTTATTTCGACGGCAATAAAGTCTATTTTCAATCAGCTTGAAATAACTGTTCATTTTTATGTACGGATGTATTTACGGTCCGTCACAGTCACAGTAGGACGATTGCGGATCGCGTACAACCTGCCACTTTGGTGCTGCATTTCTAACCGCAGTCGACTCTTTTGTTTGTTTTTTTAATCAACCTTCAGTTTTACTCCAAAGTTACATTGGTCTGTTTTTAATTTGCCACTAGGTTGAGAAGTTACCGGCTGTTATTTTAATTCTGGCAATCTCAAACTACAACTGTTTGACGTAGGATGCTAAAATGCTTGTAAAAACATTACATTATTAAAATTTCGTAGATCAACAATCTCATGATGATAAATTTTCAAAGTAAACATGACGAAATAAAATCTGCAGTGGCACATTTTCCAGCTTCGGATGTGTGCTGACATCACGAATGCCTCTAAATTTAGAGCCATTAACTCAGCAAAAGTGGACTTGAGATGAACTCAGCTATTCGGCGAAACAAAAACACGTATGCGTGTACGACGCAGACTACGAAAATGATCTAAAGACACACATGACGCGTTTGGCTGGAAGTCTGTGGGATGGTCGGCAGTTTGCAAGAAAAATACATTGCAGACTCTATAGTACAGAAACATCGGAAATCGGAGGCAAAAAGGTCTAGGTTTAAAAATTCAGGTGTGTTCGCGATTTTGCACAAAGGTAAAGTAGGTCTTGATCATGCGGCCTGGAACCGGTAAAGCGGACGAACCAGCTAACAGGCACTTCCCATGCTGGTGGCGGTGCGCGGACGAATCCATTAACCCAAATATAGAACCGCGCCCGAAGCACAGTCGCGTGAGTTACACTCACAACTCTACTAGCTAATGACTTATTTAAAAAAAATATGTGTAACTTATTATTTTTTGCAGTATATTTGTTGCTATCCAAAAGAGTGTAAACATTATAGCAAAACTTCCAAAATTGAAGCAGCAATGTCAATCTACCAATACACATTTCTTGCATCAAAATTGCATGAACAGTATGTGTTTAGTACCTTTTTGCCTTATAAGTAAAGTTGTTTGCCACTCATACTGCTATTTAGGTAATGACATGTTTGCAAAGCGATATCCGTAAGCGTTTTTGGTACTGCGCTCAGCCGTATTGAAGTTTTAGACAGTCTTATTTGAATGTATGGATTGTATATTTTTAAAGCATATGCCACGCTAGTAGCTCTACGGCTGGCCGTTCAGAACCTCACGGCTAATTAGCTGCCGTAATCAAAACGCTCCCTCATGTGAAAACGTTCCCCCTCCTACGTGAGCCACGACCGCATGTTCTAAATAATAAACAAAACCATCACTGACACGAAACATGACTGCGCAGCAGAAACAAAAGGATATCCGGTCCACATCCAAATAGTAGGTACCTGAACCAGAATCTAATAGAGAAATTTTTAATTGTTCATGAATCAGATTGCTGATTCGAGTGATGAAATCGGAATCATAGTCTAAAAATAATGAACAAAACATTTGGGATTGTTGAAAAACATCCAAAGTTGCTGTTGAAGGGTAAAGAGACCAATCATAGTAATGCGTCAACATGTCGAAGGCCGTATTAATAGGGCATTAAGTAGGTAAGTATAGACCACCATCGTGTTAGGTGCAAAAATCGATCTCCCGGGAACGGGATGGCATATGCAGGGGTGGCGCGGCAATTCGTCCAAACGTCATTGACCGGACATTGGAAAGCACGTATCTGTAGATAGATCGGCTAAACGAAATTGCTGCTTATTTTTAGAACTTCGCGTGTTTAGAATCTTTGGTGTTGGTCGAATCGAGGGATCGGGGCCAATGATTTCAGAGTTTTATGTCCCGGTCATCACGTTTATGTTCTAAATAATGGATAAAGATTGACGACTCACCGATTTTACTTTAACTCTAACCTATTTATTTTGAAACTTACGTAACCAGGCCAGCATTTACTTTATTAAGGGTCCAATCTTACAATTTACTATGACAAAGTTTTGTCATTATTATGGTTACACCATCACCTCTGGTAAGATAGGAGTCAATGAGTATAGTGCGTGGGAGTCGCCACTGAACTTTGTAGAGTAGGATGCGGCTCATTTGTCAGTTGCCAACCACGACTGTATTATACCGACGTCATTTGGATAACAGGTCTCAGGGGCATAATATACTTTTTGTTAGAGCACATTTTGCTGTCTCTTATTTTTTAGAAGATAAAAGAAGCCTTGTTAAAACGTTAGTACTTGAAGGGCTTCATTCAAATTTCTTAAATTACCAGTCAAATATTGTGAACCGATGACTTACAGTGCTTCTTTGTATCAAATGACAATTTATGGTGCAATACTATACTCTGACCAGCCTATAACGGTCACATGACCAAGAATGAAGATAGGTACAATCATTATCGTCAATGAAATGTGCTGTAAACAGACCTAATTTGTGACGTAAACCAATCGGTATTACTAACGCATCCGACCAGACTGACCGATATTGCTTACCCATTGTTCTAAATAAACCTTTTGGCGTCAGAAGTATACACAGTCATGTAGAACGAATCATCTTTAAATCGATGAGAAATGTTTGACGGTCGAAATTATCTTTACTTCTGACGTGGGTAAGTATAATTGGCAATGAAGCAGTCCTTCTTGATAAAATGTTTCGCATAGATACGTGTTAAGTTTTGCAGGTCAATTTGGCTACAGCATACAATCGTAGTCGGTAATGGTATGACATAAGCATGGTGTCGTCACCCCGGGCGTCGGCAACTGCGACGAAGGCCGGCTCTGTTGTTTGTGCGCGACCGACCGGTTTTATGGCAACACATGCACTGCACGCTACCATCTAATCCACCACTACGATTATAACACACGATACGTCTACGGCACAATAAGTCAAAGCACTGTGAGAAAAGAAGCGGTTAGGTAGTGAGTTTGGAAACATGCTATTTAAATACGCATTCGAGTTCATGGCTTTAATAATTATGAACCCTATAGCAATGTTCTTAAGTTCTTTATTATTTTTCATCTTCCTTTTAACAGGCGACACAACGTGCAGTTGCCACGCCTACATGCAAGAGGTTAGCCTCGGTGGTGCGATGACGCTATCGCCTATTTAGGTCAATATAACTCGCAGCGGCCATAAAAAATTATAAAAAGGCAACAGAATCAACAACTTTAGTATTGTCTTGGGCTGAAAGTTAATTTTTTGAGAGAAATTAATGGACATCAAACAAACGAAATTAGGAGAAGATAATGCTAATATAACCCATGAACATAAAAAGATGATTGTAGAAAACGCCCGAAATCCCATATTTTGATACGTTGCCAAAACCCATAAGTATCACATTATTTATAAAAATATATTTATTGGTGGCACGCAGGAATGCCAGTATCATACATTGGAAAAGAAATCTAATCTAGCTGATTGCTGATCAATCAATATTAATTTAACAAATGGACAGGCAGTCGAGGCTCAGTCAGACCCCGGCCAATCATGTAAGTATCAAGTTACGAGTAACTCTATCGCCTAAAACAATGAAACGTGTGGACTCGATACAGATAGTGGGCTAAGCTTTTTCAATTAGATTTTATTTTCTTTTTTACATGAAATGAAATTAATCTGACTCGTTCTAGTATTCGTAGCAATTGATTTCAGTTTATCTGTTATCAGCGATTGGCGCAAATATATTTATGTAGGTACTCAATTCTCTTGGCTTTTTCATGATCCGCTTCTGCTTTTTTATGTTTTCCAATAAGAGGCTTTTCATTCCGCAAGACGCACGTGATCCTACTGTCAGTTCTCATCTCAACAATTTTAACAAAAAAATTATGGCTCTTTGATAAAAATTCTTCATCAAACATTGCAAACAGTCGGATAATAATTAGAATCAAACGGCACTTATATCCATTCTTGGAAAAGAAAATAGGTAACCATTGTATGGAAGCCGTTCGTTCGTGTTAATAATGCAATATGAATTATTCATAAGCCATGACTTAGCAATGAAATTCTTTGTGCAAATGCACGTGAAGACACTTTCCATAATATTCATATACCGGTAGAGAAATCTGTAGTCAATACACAACATCGTCTCTGCAAACGTTCAAAGGAATTGCTAAATTTCTACACACAGCGTCCAAAAATATGTTGTGGTGACGAGAAATGGTTGAGGATATGACAGCCAGTAATAAAACTGATTTTATCTTTTGGTTGTCGAAAGCATTAGTGAAGTGCAAGCCGAAGCCGAAGTGCCGTTACATTTTGTGTTATTAAGATCTCTTGATGACCTCATTCTGGATGGCAAGTTTTATGTTTATTGTCTTTGAGATGGCATCCCTTCACTGCGTCTTGAACCTTTATTTTAATCAATGTTGACCTAAATAATAACTCAAGCCTTATGGTCTCAACCTCTGGTTGACTCTCAACAACGTTCGTCCTTCAGCTGTTGATTTTTCAAGCAGATAATATCAATGTGGGTCAAGCTTTCGACGCTTGAAATTCTGAGAAGGAAGTTGAAAGCTGAGAGCACTGAGTAGTTGAGTACTTCCATTGTCTCAGCAAAATAAAGCTCGCGTTCATAACAGCGAGCTTATCTATCAAACACCTCAGTGAGATATTTAAAATGTTGATGAGTGATGCAACACAGAATAATTAACGTTAGAACAACACAATGCACCATAAACATAAAACATTTTAAACGAAGCTGTTAACATGCAGAATTTACCGACTTCGGTTTCAGAGCATGCCTAATGTAATATGCCTTGCATAACCTTGACTTAGTAAATATTTTCTGAATAAACAACACCTACCTACGTAAATAATTTACTTTGCTAAAAGGTCTGAACATCTTTATGAATTCTCCTGTTGTTGGTGAAATTTTTTTAGGAACTTGTGGGCAAAATCGTGATGGGAACAGGTACTGTTTTTCATGTCAAAGTCTGACATCACACTCCATTCATGACGATGTTATAATGTATCTGAAGAGCAGGACAATCCGATTTGATTGCTTCAAATTGCTGTTCAACAACCGGCAGATTGTTCCGGTGAATCAAGTACTCCATTTAATTTTCATGACATTTCAATATTCTTTGATGCGTAAAAAGTTACACATAGAGCAGTTATATTACCGAACATGGTATTCACAACGCTAGTAACGATTTCAAAATTATAAACTGCAACTACGTAACTCGAAAAAAAGTAGAAGGGAATGGATGTTGTTGAAAAGCTTTAGGAAATGTATAAAATTTTAGCTCTGATATTTTTCGCTGCTTTCAAGCCAAGGGCCATGTACACCATACATGACGATGCATAACTAACGGTAATACCGATAATGATGCTAGTAACTACCGCAGAAATATACGAGTAAAATGGGACAATACGTTATTATTTGCAGTAATAATAAACTGAAATTAGAAACCTACCAAGCAAATGCACAGAACAGATTGGCAAGCCGTCAACTGAGTATACTTTAACCGGTTTCGCCTGCAACATTTGAAGTACCCATATCTGATTCCGATCGTCGATTGCAAAATAACATTTCTATGAGCTTTTCCTTCCGTGCTATCACTAGCTAGACTAACTTTTACATTTTGCTATCTACTACAATTTAACGAGCATCGATTTACTGAGCTAGGCAAGCGCAAAATCGATTGAGATTGTATGTAAATCCGCAGTTTCGTATCCTCTACATTCGTAAATGAATGATTAGACAAGACCAGATAACCTGATTGTATAACAAAGGGGAAATTATTGTAATAAACTTGTCGGTGGGTAAGTTAACGCAGCTCTTTGGGTAGCACATGCAACGCATACGTGTACTAGCGTTATGTGTACGTATGTTCAGAAAGCGGTTGTTACGTGAGTCGGCGAGTGCAAGACATGGACTGGATTCGAGGTCGACGACCCCGGTAGAGCGGGACTCAGGACTCTACTGCCGGAATATTAAACGCGATTTTCAATTGCTTGAATGTCTTACTTTAGAAATAAAAGGATGAAGGTCTTGATTAAAACGTGGTTGCCGAATCATGAAATAATTACTTAATTCTAAAATAATAACACAATACAAGGTATGTTTGAAGAATTGGGAAAAACTAGCGCAAATATTAAGACACAAACGACAGATGTAACACAAAATCACGTAAAAAGCAATGCTAACAAATCAAACTCTCCGGTAGTAGTACGGTATTTAGTCCGGTAGTAAACTTCGAACCGAGTCGAATAAAATAATAAACAAAGAAGCAAGCACAATGAGCACTGTTGACAGAAAGAGTAGAAAGCTAGTGGTAGCCCCTTTTGTTAGTAGCATTAACGCCTTTTGGTACTCAAGCGTGAAAGGGCCTCGACTTCGAACGTTTGAAATTTCGGTTGAGATGCAATCAAATGTGAAGGGAAGGGAATTATTTTTAACAATTTTGATGTCGCAAGCTTGTAGCATGTTTCGGAAACTGAGCTTGGAAATGCACAGGCTCAGAAAAGTTCATTTGATAATTTCATTACAATGTCTACTAAAATTTAGAAATTCTAATTGGCAAAATCGTATTTGAAGAGGTATTTCTTGAAATACGTAAAAGAAGATTATGATGCACAAATGCAAAGCTTCCAATCAATAAGCAATTTAGCTTGATAGTACGTATTTACTACAACCCTTTTCCTTGAATATTATTAAGCAGCTACGTTATGCTGCATTATTATATTGAAGGGGAAATACCGAGTAGTAAAATGAATCTGCTTGAAGTACTGAAGCAAGTGTAGTTTTAAGAATTTCGTTTCAATCAGTAGGTACTGCTACATAAATATGAATTGCTCATCGATTGTGAAGTATTTCTAAAGCGTTCGCGGATACCTTTGTCCAGTAGTTCACGGCTCGATTCTCTACGTGCTAGCCATAACTCTCTAAATATAGATTTCTATAAAAAGTGCTGTTGGATTCCTCAGAAACTGTAGCTTTGTGTTCGGGGAAACGTACTGAAGGTAGAACACTAATTTATCGAGATCATTAATGTGATCGATGGTGTCTTCTGATTTTTAAAAACGCGTTTAAAGACTAACATGATCAGTGACTCACTTTATTTCTGTCACGTTCAAGGTTTATTGTGTCATCAGATGCTAAGACATACCTGTAAACACAAGAGGCATCTAATGGATCTAAATATTTATAAGAAGCTTGTGTTTTTAAGTCACAATAAATAATTAATTGTCTTCACTTCTAGCTATTATCTAGATTGGATTGCGTGATATGGCAGCAAAAGCTTCTCTTACCAAAAAAAATGTATTTTAAATATTTTAATGTCTTCATTTGACTCTTCTATTGATCAATTACTTCATATTCGTCAAGCTATTAATAACTTGTACCAAATAATTCGTCCAACCATTACCTATGTCACAGAGATGGTACGCTTTTGGGTCAATTGACAGGTCACATAACAGGCTAGGGGAGATAACTGTATGCGCCACTTGAATTGATAAAACCAACGAAATTAAAGTACATACCAATGTCAATTTCTTGAGAACCGGTAAAGCAATCTTGCGCAATTTAATTGCATAAAAGGTCAAATCAAGTATTGAAGCGAATATGCAATTTCGATGAAAAAAATCTTTCAATATCTTTTTTTGCAGATAAGTCAGATAAACATGAACGTCAGGTATTTATCATTACCATACTTGTGCTAATCATAGTTTATGTTGTAAAGATTTGCTTTTTATGAAGTATCCACTGAGGTAAAACAGAATTCTGCGGCAAAGTGACCGAACATCGTGCAGATTTAGATGTCCGACGCCCACAAGTTGGACCAAATATCAATAAACTACGACGAAAATTTCTGAGTAAAAAGTGAACTTAAAAATGTATCGATGAATGGTCACTGAATGTAAGCCGTGTCGATGATGACCTCACCTATCAGTTTTTTTGTCATTAGCACATGCAACGTAGGCAGTCGGCGCACATTTCTGTATTATCATAGTTAACATTCTTCGTCTACTGAGTCATTGGAGTCTCTCGAAAACTATTTACTTGCATCATAACAAAAGGGCGTGGTATCTAAAGTTTTTTATCATATTCTTTTCAAAGTTCTTAAAATACATCTCCAGAAATGTTCAACCAAACGTTTGAGTTAGCAATGACATCATAACAAACACGATAAATTAATGTTCTAATGTATGATATCATACGATATAACTTTGTGACCGCTACAGTGCTAGGTTTTATCTTTTAAGGCTTCATTCAAGGACTATGTAGAATATTCTGATGCATGACATAAGATGCGGGAACTCCGTTGAAAATTGGACACACCTTATTAAAATACGGATACAAAAACTACGGTGTGAGTAGTGTTGAAATGGTTACCAAAACTTATAAATCAGGCAGGTGAATGATCAAATATTTTTGAGTTTAGTATACCAGTACGGCGATACATTATATTCCTAACATTAAACCAGTATCGGACAGTTGATTCAGTACGTCTGCGCGAGTGACCTCGATGACGGCAGGGGGCGGGGCGCAGTTGCTCTGCAAATAACGACAGATTTCTGAACGCACCCGGTGAATTCCGTCTGGAATCTCCGTCTGGATAAAACGACATCCAAGACTCATAATATGTATGCTTCTTAGCACAGGTCAAGAGGTTTTAAGACTAATTAACAGAATGTGAGAGACACTCATTGCAGCAGTCAGCTACTGGAGGTCCCACGACGGACTGGGAAATTAAATAGGTCAAGACATTTTAATGCTAGGATTTAAGAAATCTTGTCTAGTGGTTTTGGCTTGGAATCAGGTGCATTTTTTGCATTTACTGCCAACAACAGAATTGTTACTGATATTTTTTACCAAATTTTGCAAGTATTTGGAACAGCTTAGCCTGATTTAACCATGTAATGCTTGATTATCTCTCCAAAAATTAAGGGCATGATCGTAATCACTCGTATTTTTTTGCAGAAGAATTGTAATCGGTTATAGATATCATTGCGTGCTACTGATAAAAACAAACACGAAAAAACATGTCTATTGAGTAAGGTGTAAAATGTCTGTTTAAGTATCGGAACAAAACAGTGCAAAACCTTTTAATCAATATCTTAAAAACACACGCAAAAGTGACATCACCATGTAAACCTCACTATTGATCTTCCAACAAGTAACGCAGACACTAAACACCGGAAACCTGTAACCCTAAATGGAACGGTGGCCTCATTCATTAAAATTTGCAAATGCACATACCAATAGCTAGCGAGGACTATCTCATCTCCGTACGTTTATCCAAACGTATAAATCCACCACAACACTGAGGTTCTATAAAAGTCTAAAGGTACGAACACACGAGCACGGAACTTGGGGAACGGCACGGCACACAAGCGCGTCGCGACTCCAACTCGACAGAGTGAGCTGTGGGCCGGAATATCGATCCAACTCCTGGCGCCGGCGGGCCGCATATCCCTAGTGCACGCACGCCCCTCCCCGCCAGCTTACCACCCCTGTGTAATACACCCTTTATAACGGGGAATCGAATAGTTTTTTATATTGGTAAATTCGTTCAAATCCTGATCAAACGACTTCATAATTAATTTACAAATTGAACAATGTCACATTTTCTGATCGTACTGGATAGTATCGATGTTTCCTTATAGAATTCCAAATTTTTTTCGATGCCAAGACATTTTTTTATGGCAAATCTGTGTCAAGAAGATGGGAACACTGGGTCCCCCTCCCACTCCCAAAGTGGCAGACCGACCTTGTGGGACGCGCCACGCAAACCCCGTTACCCCCTGAAGTTGTCGACACAGGAAATTTCTTTATGGAATTAAGGGATGAATTTGTCACCGAGGACAACGGTGATTAAGTGGGTGGAATATGAAATCCTTGTACTTGAATCGTCATGCTTTGACTCATTCTAATTTCCCAAATGAAGGACATTGACATGCTATAGATATTTTTAGGATATCTATATGTGTCAAGACAATATTTGGTAGGATTATTCGTCTGAGAGATCGTGGGAGTACCTAATTCGTTTAAACAGGCCTCATGGATGTTTTTGATCAACATTGAATACTGGTGCAACTTTAACCTACATTCATGTTTGTTCTCTTTATTTAAACGTTTTTGAGGGTCTGTTGTCTGTCCGTTGTTTCGCACTACCATGATTATTTAAATTTTAGCTCGATTTGTACAATAGGTGATTCATTAGTTTACATTTTGAGAAGCAAGGTATGCCAATAAGCATTTACATTGAAAACAGCGATATAATTATCTCACATCTACATAAACGATGTGAATGGCATTGTAAAATTTGATTCAATATTACAATGTTGATGCTGATGTAACTGAGGACTCGCGAGACGTGCCTTAACTGAAAACTGTGGGAGGCACGTTTTGTATGGAAACATGGATAAAGTATCTGAAACTGGATAAGTTGTTGCTGTTGACGAAATAAGATCTATCTTCGTTATGTTCGAAAGTCGTCAGTCCAACTTATGGTTGAGTTTCTGGGCCAAACTTGGCGTTCTCGGAATTCTACTAACGACTTGCAACGTTTTAACTTTGATCGATTAATATTTGAGTCTCTGTACCCAAGAAATTAGTAGATTTCTGTAACTAAGCGAATGCAAGGAGTGAGCTTACTGACTCCATGCATCCCAAAAAATATTGTACACCTTTAAGGTATGTTACACTGCTTCTATACATACATTTTACTTTAAGATCTATTTCGACATGTAACAAACAATAAACAATTTGAATTTGACTTCGAATGATAAGCTTCTAATATTTTACGTAGCCACGTTCTATCTGACCTAAGCCACCACAACCAAGGTATTAGGAAATACGGATCCCTGTCCCCTAGGTATTTGTGGTCAACGTTTCAACTTTCAGGGTTCAGTAAGATTTACGAATGACTGCCGAGCGAGGCCGACGCACGGCTTTATGTGTTTTCCGGGGCACGGGGTGTCCCGGTATAAAACGGATATTGACCCATAGGATTGAATTCAGAAAACGTAGGTTAACCAGGATTGATCGACCTAGACAGTTCTTACTTTTCAGTAAGATGAGATGAGATTATACTTTGAAAAATAAAGAATACGTGGGGATGTGCATCTTTGGTCAAGAACAGCAATGTTTGTTTGGAACTTACCATTTAAGATTTTAATTAGACCCAAAACAAACTCTTTTCAAATAGCATTTAAATACAAGTTAAATTAAAGACCCTCTTTGTATCATAATTAACAGAAAATTCCATACAGCTTAGAACCAACTAAATGCGTTTCACACTAAGCATATGGCTGCAAGGACATGCATTTCACAACAGATGTAGCAGACTATCAGTTGATTGTTTATCAAAGATGTTACAATCTATATTCCGCTTTGAATGAATTACCAACATAATTATTTCACTAAAGATAACTTTGCTTTGAAATAATTTGTTGGTCAAATTACTTGCTGAATTTGTGGCTTTGGTATTAAATGTCAAAACAGAAAACAGATGTTGGTGTTTATTACAATTAGTAACAATTACACCAAAACAACATTTTCGGATGCACTATCAGTTAGATACAGGGCTTTAGAGATGCAGCTGGCTTTAGAGATCAAAGTTCTGTTGAATCCCACACAGCTGGAGGCAATTTGCTCCCTTCACTGAGCATATCACTCTTCATTCCTGTATGTTCTCGTACAAAACTTGCTACTAAAAATGCTCTTTCCTCCTTTTTGTCAGCTGATGGGCAATGCATCACGAGGTAATGTTTACTTTGTAAACATCGCTAAATACTGTTTACATCTGACCTTGGAGAATCATAATGGTTGCTCAAGTAATTTTGCTCACAAATTTACAATCTATGAGCAAATACTGACAGATAATTACAGTTTTTTTATAGTATGTGTTTGCAGTTGAAGGTTTAAGAGGAAAAAATTGCTTCATGCTTCATGAAAAACAATTCAGCATAAATAAAATACTAGTAACACTGTATTATAATTAGCAAACATTAATTTTATGTGTAAAACACAAAATCCAACCACAAAAAGTTGCTAAAGGGACGTTATCATTTTTATTTAATCTCTCTTTTTGGTTAGTGAAATTAATAATTAATTTAATTAGGTAATTAATTAATCTTTACTGTATAGAATTAACTGAATGAATGAACCATATTATTCAAAATGAGTATAATGAGTCTTTTATAGAACACAATCATAGATAGCAAAGATGCCATATTTTGCAATAAGTTTTTTGGGGTGGAATATTAAGTAAATCTTATTGCCTTTAGTTCAGCAAAACGAACTGTCAGATTTGTACTGACTAAAATGCACATTGTTTTTTTGCTTTGTTAATTTATTGATGGCATGGAGCAAATACTTTTATGATCTACAAGTATTTGTTCTGGGTCTGGGCATTTGTGTATATGAGTTTACATTATGTTTGTAAATGCACCCACGACACAGGAGCAATTCCCAGTGTGGGGCAATGTTTATAAAAAAAAACATGAACATTGAAGAAAGGCTGTGAATTTTAGTCAGTACAAGTCTGACAGCCCTTCTGTTCCACCTAAAACGGGGTGACTAATCCAATGATTTTACCACATAAAAAAGATGTGCATATTATTATAACAGCATTACTAATAAATTAATACAAACACAATCAAGGGAGCAGTACTCAATAGTAAATATTTCAATGCTTAGTAACATACAAAGTCACGCCCCACTTGCATTGCCACACTGATAACATAATGGCTGAGCAAGATAAATAATTACTTGTACACTTCACCTGTTTACTTACTATAGTTTTATAACTGTTATGTAACTTTACATAATAACTAAATTAAGAAGCAAGACAATTTGGACTCATACCGAGAGGGCTGGTTTAAATTGTCGCCAGAGGACAAACTTTGGGGAGACCTTTGCCCACCAGTGAGGCAGTATGGGCTGAACAAAAAAAAAATGTGTGTTAGTTCTATTGGTCTTTGGGCAAGGTAGGCATCAAAGGAAAGGTGTTTCGTAGATAATCTGATAGGACGTAGTTGGCCCTGTCCGCTAAACGTCTTGTGGGACAAAAAAGCCATTATGTGGCACTCTGGTGTGCCCAGTAGCCATTGTGAGAGACCATGGACATGACATGAAACAACCAGTTCATTCGATTGCAACGTTCCATATTACCAGAAAATAGAATGTATTGATAATTCGTTTATGATTAATTGAGCTTTACAGATATTAAAAATATTGATTTATTTTTGAGAATTTAGATATAAGTCATTTCCTATACTGTAGTTTGATTTTTTAAGCATATTATTTAATGTTGGATTCTTTACTTACATAATATTTAAAGCGCGTAATGGAACGTAACATTCTCGCGCGTCATAATAAACTATGACATTTATTTTTTGGAATTATTATGAAGTTTTGTTTTAATTTTTTAGAACAGTTGCCTCTTTTTAATAATTTCACCATCTTTATTAGTGTGAATATTACTAGTGTATGTCTAAGTAAAGTATGTTTGGGATAAGTATGTCAGGCAATTATCCCACGGGAACACGATAACGAAATTAACAGTAACCTAGGAGTTAATCTAGGATCATTATCCATTAAGTCGACCATGTTTTAGGTAAAAATACCACAAATACAACAATACAATGAAAAATATTCAATGAAAAACAGACACAACTTTGACAGCTACGACTTAAACCACCGCTAAACTAGGGGGCGGCGTGGATTAAAGTTAGACCAAGGTTTAGTCCATGGTTTAACGCAAAACCACGTTTTGTAATAACGTTTTTAGGTAAACCATAGTTTGACGTGATTTAAACCTGGGTTTATAGTTAAATCTCGTTTTGTAATAAGACGGTGAAACTGCATAGAAAATGACGGAAAAGAAGTTATTAATAGGTGTGACTAAGTTAGATAATTATGCTTGAACTGATATTGAACTGACTCGTCATTAGTAGCCAGTCCTTATCGTCGGCATCTATCTTAGATATATGGAGACCTTTGGCCAGAAAGGTCATTTTAGGTAGAAAATATTAAACTATTATAATAAGTATGCAATCATGAACATAATAAGGTAGGTTTTCAGGGTCAGATGTATAGTAATACTGAGTAGAAAACAAGAATTTAGTCACCAAACTACCTACCTACTTCTATTAATTTTTATTTGATAATAAAATTAAGGTGCTTTTTTCAAGTAATCTATAGTGATCTTGTGTTATCATAAAATTTAATATTGGGTGGAAAATTGAAAAACAGAGTGATCTAAAAATCATTCAGTTTTATATACCTAAATTGTAGGTAGATTTTAAAATTGTGACTTTCAAAATATTCTAGAGAAGTCTTTGCAACATATACCCTCTATTTAAATAAATAATTAAATACCGCTATCTTTTGATTCTATAGACTTCATGATAAGATATTTAGGCACTTTTGGAACATTTAATTCTTTGAGATAATATATTGATAATATTCTTTATCTCAAACTTACAAAAAGAAAAATAATTAATATTTTAAATTAAATTTTGAAAAAAGGTTGAATCCTGTGGTACTTAATTTCAATTGCCTGACATGTATTTCAAGAATTTGGGTACAGTATCTTATTTGGTAGAAAATTGTTAGTGTTTATTGAACAGTTGGTATGCTAACACTGACACACTAAACAAATCAACAAAAACAAATGTTCTAGGCTGAGGCAGCTGTAATACTTGATTAAATCTTCCCAAGTACCTCGGCGTCTTTGGTGGGTACAAGCGGCGACTCGTTCAAGGCGTTACCCAAATGTAACGAGATACCGGGACCAGACTACGACTACTTAAGCCAATTGAAAGCAATTACAGAAAGAAACCAAGCCCAAAATTTTCAGATTAAGACCTACTTCTACAATAATTAGCAATAAATTGTCGACGTATATAGCTCGGTACAGAAAGTACCAAGGTACCAAAAGAAAGAGCAAAGTGCACATACCAGTCCTAAATTCGGGATTGTAATGACATCGACCCACTACTTTCAAAACAGAATCTAATCAGTTTTATGAAATAACTCTTTTACATACCTTCTTTTATTGGTCCAGGAACGCTTTTTCAGCCCGGTTATACACATAAATTGTCGGCACACACAAAATATCACTTTGGATGCGGGACCGTAGCCAATCGTACCCAATTCAAACCCACAGCACATACACTCGATAAACAGTCTTTAAACCGTCTTGCTGAATTATTAACATAACACTTGTGATTTAGATTTTATAAATAATCGCTATTCATGTAGAATTTGTTGGAATATCATCCGTGCCTGCGAGTACGAACACGGCATCGAAGGCGAAGCGAAAGACCGACCGCGAAAGCATCCACCTTCGCGCCGTTCATCTCATAGAACAAGTAAATAACAGACAGGACAAGGATCAACAAGTGAATTCTAATAAATCTAACCGACTTCAAAAACGAACAAAAAAAAGTTGTAAAATAACTTTTCATTCGGACTTTATTTTTTAATTCATTGTCTTTTCTGCCATCGATTTCTGAAGGAAAAGTATACATTTTACGTGCTTGTTATAAGGGTTCCGTTATTAAAAAAAAACAACAACATACCTAAAAAACCAAAATAAAGAGAATTTCTTCTTTTTTAAAGTTGATTAATAATAACAATTAAGATAATTATGTGAGATGAGAATACGTGTTACTCTATATGAGGTTCAAACTTTCCTATTTGTAATGACAAAGTTTGGTGGCAGAGCAGAGCTGCAAAGAGAATTTTAAAGATTAATATAATGTAAATCGATATTCTTACTTGTCAGATAAGTAATGTGCACTTTGTGTTAGTTTGACCTCAGAGTGTAGGTACAAACCTAAACACATCGAAGTAAGTTAGACTTGTCTGTCTAAATCCTCATGATTCTTTTTTTATACTCTTTGACAAGTATGACATCATCTACAAGTTTATCAAGTGACGTCCATCATTACGTTTAGTCTATGGGTTTAGAACAAACATTTTATTGCAGAAGATGTTTTCTAAGATCAATCCAAGTTTTGTAAGAGCCCATTCGCAAGACCGTTTTTTCTGGGCGTTAAAAATTCACCGGAAATACAAAAAATAAAGGCTAATAAAGGATAATGCCTTTTTACCATTTTGTTAAAACTCAGCGACTTTTTACGCCCGAAAAAAAACGCTCGTGTGGCTCTAACACCACACACAAATTAATCGTTAACAGTTTACAGCTAACACTTTTCTTTTATAAGCGAGGTGAATGAGATAGCTGTGTTTTCCTTATTGTCCGAAAATAAACTAATTGAGATGGTAGAAAAAAGACAGGGTTTTTTTTAAATCTTTATTTATAGAGAATTTTTGCAAATGAACTTGTACTTAATTATTTTTTTCTAGTGAAGCAAGTAAGTATACACCGCTATACACAACATTACAATGTATGTAATTATTTTCATGCTTTCAAATGTACGTGTTTGAATTTATTGAATACATTCACAAATAACTATTTATTTTGATTTATTTATCAACCTTAAACAATCATTGCAAATCACTCGGTGTTGGCGTATTAACTAAACAAATATTTTCTCCTTCAGAGCAACCTTCATAGTTGTTATAAAATGTGTGTTCTGTTTAGGTTGACTGGATTGAAAAGAGACAATAGCCTTGGTTTGAGCTATCTCTGTCGGCACGCTTTTATGCATGAATGCAGATCATATTTTAATTTTTTTTTTTTTTTTAATTCGCCCATCGTTGGGCAGGCTATGGTCTTTCGACCTTACCGCCTTGTCTTCCGTAGTTTCTTGAATTATTTGTTTTTTTTTAACTAAAAATGTCTTCCGTTTATAATTTATGTATTATTTCTTTCGTTATAGTATATGTTGGATCTATAAGAAATTTATACATTTGGATGTATAATTTTTTAATTGTATCCGATTCGTATCCAAGTACTTAACGTACGTCATTTGTCAAAGTAAAGTATCTGTGTAACAAACAATGCAAACAATGCTTGCAAGTTTCACAAATGTATCTGGTATAATCTTATTTTTAACAGCTATCTCCTCATATAATTTATATTTACATTTTTCACTATGGATTATAACTAAGTGTATTATTAATATTAAAATAAATAAGGTAGTAAACATTAATACACATATATACAAAAAAACTTACGCTCATAAAACTATCGCTAGATGTCAACAACAGTTTCTACAATAAATTTATACAAATATACATAGGTTGAAACATTCCTGAGCAACTCATGAATACATTGCGGGACTTCACCAGGCTCGTTGAAAATATTAAGAAGCTCATCGGACAACACAAGGCGCTGAATGTTGAAAGACGAGCACTCGAAAAAAATATGATGTAATGACTGAACTTTTTGCGATTGACAGTATTCACAATTAGGAGAATTGACCATACCAAGACGATGAAGATGATAATTTAAACGACAATGACCGAAACGCATCCGACTTATGATTGAATAAAATTTTCTATTTATGAAATTATTAGACTTGCAAAACCAAGGTACGGAGCTTACTTGAATGTCTAATCTACTAAACCAAGTGCCCTTATTTTGGACCTGAGTACACTGATATGAATGTCTTCCCCACTCCTGACACATGCGCTGTCTTAGAAGACTAACTGCATCTGTAGATGGTATGGAGACATTCATAGCAGGGTCAGGGTTGGGTATTAGTTCTTCTAAATCGATAACTTTTTTGGCCAAGTAATCTGCCTTTTCATTCCCTACAACACCAATGTGCGAAGGCACCCACACAAAACCAACTACAATATTTGATTGATACAATTTCACCCATAGCTCTTTTATCAAATAAACTAAGTAATTAGTGTTAGCATGTAATTTGTTATTCGCCAAATTTTCTAGGACGCTCATGCTATCACTTACTACCATCCAGTTATTATGTCCTGAATTGCAGTTTTCAATATGTTTCAAAGCACTCAAAATAGCTACAGCTTCTGCAGTAAAAATACTAGAATTTTTGTCAATTTTACGACCAATTCCTATATTTGAAGAGGGCTCATATATAGCAAAAGACACAGCATTATTATTTTTGGAACCATCTGTATAAATGAATTTATGATCTGACCACTCTGACAATAATGCATTTACTTCGTCTTTTGTGGGCAAGTCCTTTTTTTTCTTTAGAATTATGTTAATATCTGGAAATTTAGCAATGAAAGATCCTTCATAACATGGCAGGATATATTTTGATTGATAGATATTTAAATTTTGAATAAAATTCATGAAACTTTGAAGATCCTGTAGCATGAAAATTGGTTTAGAGACAGAAGGAGTAATGGAATGTAGTAAGTTGGTTAAAAGACTATTGCTGGAAACACTATAGAGTTTTAATAAAAATCTTTCTTTTAAATATTTGAATCGTATGCATAATGGTGGAACACTACAATCAATCTGCATTGCATTTACAGGAGTGCTTCTGAATGCCCCAGTTATAACACGCAAACATTTATTTTGCAGAACATCTAAACTATTTACAATTTTAACATCTGCAGCGAAACAATAAAAACCATATTCGAAATGACTACGAACTAACGATTTGTACAACAACAATAAAACTTTTGGGTCTGCACCCCAATATGTTCCAGACAGAGATTTCAATATATTACATGCTTTATTTGCTTTACTAATTATATGTTTAATATAATTATTCCAAGTTAAATTGTATGTAAAAAGAACGCCCAGGAATTTAACCTCATGTGAAATGGGTAAAGCACAATTATTATATTTTACATTGTGCATGCTAAGAAATTGTTTACCAAACACAACAACTTTGGACTTAGACTGATTAACATTCAGATCAAGATAAGAAAAATATTTATGGAGATTTACCAACGCATCATTTATTATTTGGACTGTATGTGATAAATTATTCCCTGATGCATAAACAACCAAATCATCTGCAAATTGTAAATTTTTAACCTGAGGCCCTAAAATAATATTTAATGTACGTATATATAATATAAATAATAAAGGTGATAGAATACCACCTTGACAAACTCCTTTAGACGATAATCTAGGACCATAGAGATGTCTATTGAATTTAACAAATACTTCTCTATTGTTGAGAAAACTTTGAATCCAATTTATCATTTTTACAGGAATCCCTATTCGTGATAATTCCTGACAAAGAATATCTATATTCACGCTATTAAAAGCTCCTGCAACATCAAAGAAAACTCCAACCAAATTTTTGTTAGCCATTAAGGAGTTATGTATATCAAGTTGTAATTGACAAATACTTTCCCTAGCAGACCGATTCCTACGAAAACCAAATTGGTTAGAAGGTAAAATATTGTTTCGTTCAACATAAAACTCTAAACGTTGTTTCAACAGTTGCTCAAATAATTTTCCAATACAAGAAGTAAGTGCTATGGGACGATACGAATCAGGACATAGTTTGGGCTTGTCAGGTTTTAAAATAGGTACTATGCAATCCACTTTCCAATCTTGAGGTATAATATTATTTTCCCACAATAGATTTAATATTTTTAAAAATGTGTTTAAACTTTCAGCGCTTAATTTTTTTATTAAAATGTATGGCATGCCATCGAGACCATAAGCAGTATCTCTTCGAGAGGAGATAGCAGACATTAATTCCTTCATTGTGAAAGGATTAAGTAGGAAACTATTGCTAGAATTAATATTATCATTATTAATATTTGATGGTTGTGATACAAAGTCTGGTGTGTATTTCTTTAACCCTAGAAAGATAATCATATTGTGTAGTACGGAAAAGATACTCATGCGTAAAATTGACGCATGTGCTTTAATTGGCTGTAGGTTGAGGTTTATTAATTTATTTCAATAAAATCGTATGGTATATATATTTACACATATATTAGATTATTTAAGACTGCAGATATTTTATTTACAATTATTTATTTATTAAATAAAACAATAACTTTAATGTTCTGTCGTAAATGATCATTTTTTTAACACTTGGTCTTCTTTAATTTTTTTCTATGATAATCTGCGTTTTTTTTAGCACAAAATCAACAATTAGAATATCTTCTACATATTAGAAACATATATTTGTATAAAAAATCTGTTTCAAGGAGCTTTGGCACATTTAAAAGTTAGGCTTACAACATATTGGTTTTTACAGGACGCAATTGCTCTTTGTCTCATTTCAAAAGGGGAAAGGGGCTGTTCTTCCTATTATTCATCTATAGAAACTTCTTCTGTATCGCTCTGCACTTTAGTTTTACTTTCATGGTCCACGGCTTCACAGTTGGTATCCTCCTAGAGAAGCTCGTTGTATCTTTGTATAAGACTAGCCAGGTTATGGTCTTCGTCCAAGTTTCTACTCCCCATTATGTTATATTTTTGCTTCAATATCTGTAAAAGGGAACTGATAATGTAAGTAATCAAATACAGTAATAATAAGATAAAACATAAATAAAAAGAACATACAAGTCAAAATCATAAAAGTCACATTAAAGATAATCATGCGTAATTTTGACGCATGTGGTCGTTATATTTCAAAATCGGTTACACTTACCTTATTGACACTTGGACCATACGGTAGCTCCCAGTGACTAATGAGATGTCCTAAAAGCACAGCTATGGATTCGCGCTATTTAGAAAGACAGAGCCATATTTCGAAAATGCATGCGTAAATTTTACGCAGACTATCTTTCTAGGGTTAAAAAATCAAAAACCCAAGCGTCAGATTCTGGTCGACTATAATTATATGTTTTATTATATTTACGCATAAAATTCCATATGACAGATAATGGTGTATATCTATTAAATGTTTCACAAAGAGAAAACCAGCTTTTTTGTCTTTCTGTTTTAATGGTTAGTTTTTTAATTGCTCGAAGCCTTTTAAATTGTAAATATGTTTCCTCTGTTGGGTTATTTTTAAAATTAATATATGCTTTTTTGAAATTTAATACAACCTCTGTACATTTTTGATTCCACCAAGGAAGGGAAGGTGTTTTTGTCTTATTACTATGGCATGTGTGATTCTGATTGGTGATATTTGTGTTGGAATGATAATTCGGGTTATTGTTATGAGTATTTGCAGCAGCTGTGCGCAAAATATTACAAAATCGGAAATATGAATCAAGAAGTCTTGTATTATCAATTTGAAAATCAATCAACTTTTCTTCCACACAATTACTATACATTTGCCAATCCACGCATTTATAATTTGGATAGATAGACAAATGTTTATCATTCAAGCAATTGTAATGATAATTATTTTGGTTGTTGCTAATCGTTACCTTTATAATTACAGGAATATGATAGCTACTACCAAGTGGACTATCATGTACAAACCATTCACAATTAAGTGCCAATGACGACGAAACCAAAGATAGGTCCAGTGCATTGGGACGCCATGTTAAAGAACCAACTGTTGTTACTTGACCGTCGTTAAGAAGAACCAGATTATTTTCATCTATGATTTCTAAGATATCTCGACCACGTGGAGTGTCGGAAACACACCCCCAAGAAGTGTGATGGGCGTTGAAGTCCCCGGCAAATATAAAAGGACTAGGAATAGACTTTACCAACAAATCAAATTTATCTTTATTAAAAGGTGGATTACAGTTTAAAGGACTGTAGAAACTGACTATGCTTATTTCTTTATTGTTAACTGTAATTTTTATACAAATGTTTTGTAAAGAATTGTCGAAATAAGTTTTTATTTTAGAATAGGTAATACTTTGGTGTATTAATATTGCAACTCCATTGTGTTTATTACCACAATCATTTCTTTCAATATTGTAATATTTTATTTTAAATGATTGTTCAGGTTTGAACCATGTTTCAGAAATGATTGCAATATAAATGTTTTGTGTATAGAGGAAATTTGTAAATATTTGTTTATTGCTATTTAAACTTTGTGCATTCCATTGAATTATATTTAAATTTGACAGATCCATCAGGAAGGTGACGAAAATTTATTACATAAAGTTGTTTTTAAGGCCTCTTTAATTGATGATGAATTTATAGGAACATCTTTATTACTTACTATTTTAATAATCGTTTCTACTAATGTACTTAAAAATTTATCGGATTTCATCAAATTGTTAACTTGTACATCTAAAGTACGAGTGGCTAAAGCTGGGAATGCATTAGTATCAAAAAGATCGGAATATGTAGCACTTCTAGACTTAATTTTGTTTTCTTCTATTTTTTGTTTTTTGATTGGGCAAGATGAGGAGATAGCTATATGATTTCCTTTACAATTTACACATTTAGCGTCCTTTGGGTTAATCTGGCAGCTCTTAAAATTGTGATTAAGTGTGCAAATTGAACAAACCTCTGCATTACGGCAAAATTTCGCAATATGTCCATACCGCATACACTTAAGGTGGATGCATAGTAGTAGCCCGCGAAATTTAAATTTTCATGTATTTTTTGCAATTTGCTTATCAGTGTCAAGTTATAACTTGATCAAAATATGATTCGCGACAATAACAAGTTTAGTTTTATATACAAGAATAATCAAAACAGTCGCTCCATTCACTCTCACAAATATTTGATCAAAATTAGTTAGATTTCGGATTTTTTACCAAATTTGAGCTAATCTTTGTGAGCGGGACTGGAGCGAATGTTTTGATCATTCTGATATGTAAAGTTATGCTTTTTATTGTCGCGAATCATATTTTGATCAAGTTATAACTTGACACTGATAAGCAAATTGCAAAAAATACATGAAAATTTAAATTTCGCGGGCTACTACTGAGCATCCACCTTAAGACATTGTTTTACCGGTGGAATATATTTACTTACTTCATGACGCCATGAATCTAAGTAAATATACTGAGGAAGAATAGTGGATGCGAATGTTATTGCCACAGCCTGAGTAGGGACAAAAACTACGCTAGAATCATTTTTGACCCTGCGCATGAAGCGCCTAACTTCAATAACATTTTTTGAACTTCCAATCAACGAAAATATTTCTTTATTTGACAATTCTGTAGGAACCGAGGTAAGTACTCCTGTTACTTCAGCATCCCCAGCCGGTATGGATGCCTTTAATGTTAGCTGGTCTAATAGTTTCTTATTCTGTAAAAACATGTTGGCATTATTCGGTAAATCGAATGTAATGCCAACTTTGTATTTATTTACGGTACGTAGGTGCATGACGCCTGAAACGCCATGCTCCCGTAAACCTTTGGATAACGCTAACCGATCCCTGTCATTAAATATTAAATTTTCTTCCATGTGAGTAAGGAATACAATAAGCTCCGACTTCTGTGTATCCTCAGGATATTTACGCGAGTAGCCTTTTACTCTAAAGATGGCGTATTTATCTTTGTTGAAGTCCTTTTTGTGACGAGAAGTAATAGTCAAAATAGACTCAGCTGAATCCGAGTCGGATGACTCTGTTGATTGCGACTGCTGCTGCGGGTCTGCAATGGACAAATCATCCTTCCTCCGTCTCTTCTTCCCCATTTCAAGATTTGTACTATACACTATTTATACTATGAACAACTTAAATCGCTAATATGTACAAAGAATATGTAAATTTTGAGCGAAAATAAAAAAATGGAAAATCTGAAAAGAGAATCGCGCCTTTTCACTTTCACAGTTTCCCGCCTTTTTCCGATCATATTTTAATACTCTGTGTGCAGATTGTCTATTCCATGTTAATAAAACCATAGACTTTTTTTTTTTTTTTTTTGTTTCTCTTCGTCCTCTTTAGGACAGGCAAAGGGAGCTGAGCCCATACAGCCAAGTCTGATTTAAAACCATAGACTATAGGGTAACGAATTTTTTTTTTGGGTGTGGCACCTGGCAATCTTGTTGTTTTTTGGCATTTTATTATAAAGTCAAAAGTGCAATCATACATAATTGAAGATTGCTACCCCGAGATAAGCGCAAAATACACAGAAACATTTGTAACTTTGGAATTTTTTGTAAAAGCTGCTGCGTAAGGGGCTACCAGACATTAAAATGAAGCTGTCAATTAATGTCAGTGACGTCAGTGTCATCGAGATTGATGTATGGCGGGTTTTGTAAACAGCTCTGCAATCGTCTGATTTCATTTCATTTTATTTTTGAATCATTGCAAGATTATGCCAAGTATTTTTATTTTTTTTTAATGATGTTTTTTCAACTTCCCTTTCCTAATCAAGCTTGGTGCTGGGTTAGCTATGTTTGCAGAAGTACTAGTAAGTATTTCAAGCAATTTTCTATTCATAATAATATTATGAACTCGATTAAAACAAAATAATGATTTTTTATTAATTATTTTAATACAAAATGTGTAAACATATAAAATTTCCATCCAAACACTTATGACAAACATTTATCATCACATCACAATTACACATTCTTATATTTTGAATGTTCTTACAATATTACATTACAACTAGTTTCTTAATTTCGAGGAAGTGCTAATGAATTTGTTTCATGAATGTCTACGCAGGTAGGTATTTATGGAGCCTTAGTTAATATAATGTCCAGGTTACATGTTCAAAACAAAACATAGGTAGCCACTTTTTTATAAATGTGTAGGAGAGTTCCATGCACACACATATTGAAATGTTTTCCTCCTTTACTAGTTTTACACAGGAATTGAAAAAAAGGGGATAAGTTTTCTTAAATTTTTTTTTTACTTCTTTGACTTCCTACTACGAATTCATATGGACCTCGAAGTAGTAGGTATAGTGTGGAATAATTATTATAATCACAAAGATCACCAACACAATTAAAATAAAATATTAATTAAAAGATGTAGTGAGTTAGATGTAGTTTGTTAGTTTTGTCACACTTCTTTTATTTATTTTTATAATGCCTCCATACATACAGTAGTCATAAGTTCAAAAGCACCGCCTCAAACGACATAAAGTCGAGTATATAACTAAAAATAAATAGCTCCTTACCAACTATGAAGCTAGAAAAAGACAAGCTTTGGGAGGTACTTTGAAGCACAGTCTTCAATCAATTACATAGATAGGTACTTAAAATATTTTTTCATTAAAGTAACCGTTTCAGTTTCCTAATTTTTGAACAAAAGCCTCTTTTTTTCACAATCTCAAGGACCTAAACAAGTGCATAATTGTAGGCCCCAAGTAAAGTATGAGGCAATAGTTATGTCATTAAATGTATTAGGTACTTCATTTTTTTTGCCTTGATTAATTAAATTATTAATTTAACAGTTTTTACTACTGTACCATTGGGATTTTGGATAGCAGCATTGAGAATTTGCAAAAATATTTTTTATTATAATTATGGCCTTTTGATTACCACCTAAACCCAATAACACAATTCCATTTTCTGGTTAAGAGTTAAAAAACATAAGTGTCTTGAGATCGCAAAAAGAACTCATTGAATACTACTGTATCAGACAAAATTTTCACAACCCTTCAAAAAACACTAAAATGTTCTAGAAAACTATCTACTGTACTTTAGTTAAACTTTTTCAATTGCCTCTGGAAAATTGCGTTTCAAATAAACAATCCTTTTCAAATAATAGGGAGCATTATCGCAGCTTCACTGCCGAAATTGACTTTACGTAAAGAGGTTTTAGCTAGCCTCATTCATTTTAAAATCTCCATATAGGCGAGACAACTTTGCCTCGTTAAAATTCGCGTAAACTTACGTCTCGCCTACGGGCTTCCTGTCAGAAAGCCCTTGAATATGGCCAGTTATTGCTAGAAGATGAGTGGTGGTCTAAATATGGACTATCTGTTAGCAGGAGTTTGCTTCCACTAAGACCCGAGCTGGAACTCTCACTTGATGAGAACATACTCTTGCTTCCTGTGTAGAAGGAGAGAGACGTATGCAATGGCTCCCTGCCTAAACGGCGTCTTGCTCGTATTAATGAGATGAAAGCCACTGCTATTGCACACAGGAATATGATTCCTAGAACGCAAAACGCTAGGGCCATTTTCCCTGGTGATAAGCAGATGGTCTTGTCTCCTGGTGAGAAGCCTCGCACGAATTCATCTTCTTCAGATTCTATTCTTCTTGACCCTGTAACAGAGAACATTTTGTTGGTCAGAGATCAAAGAGTGTCAAAGATGTTGCAGACTTCAGGTTAAAAAAACATTGCGAAAGTTTTCGAAAATTGCGAGCATTTCCTAAATCGTACCTCTTATCGAAGCTTCGTCTTCTAACTCTATATTAGGAGCATGGACCTCTATACTGTTATACACTTCCAGTCGGTCAATTACAATGCCTTTAGCATCTTTATCTAGTCTAGCCTTTCTGAGTAATCCATCTCTAGTTTGCTGTGGTTTCTGCAAAGCTTTGCAATCTACCGGCGGACATTGGCCTTTGCACAACTCTATCCCACAAGTTAAATGTAGCTTAGCCCTATCAGGGAATTTGAAGGCAGCGAAAGTTGTGATAGCATGTTGGTAAGTCATAATATTCTTGAACATGTTGTCAGGGTTAGATTTTTCAATTTTTCTGTTTAGTTTCTCGTCAATATTTTTCTGTAAATCGACAGGTTCTAGGTCAGAGAAATCAATCTCAGCGCTCTTGTGTTTGTGATGGTGGATTGATGGTTTGTTGAAGATCGTTTCGTCGATAGGACAGCCGGCTTCGTCCAGTAATTTCTGCGAGGCTTCACCCAAGCCGTCGTGGGCGACGCAGTTAGTTACTCGGAGCCCAACGCCCACTGAAATTTAAAGATGGACATTGAGTAATACGTTCGGTCATCATACAATTTTTCAATTGATTTATGACAAACAGTCAGGATCTCTTACGCAATACCTAAGGAGGCGGAGGAGATGAATCATCGAATTAAATTGTTAGTGCACTATTAATGGTACGTCTGTAATAGGAACTACATCGTTCATATTTTTATCCAGTTTTAAACTGTTATAATTTTTAACATTGGCTTATCAGTCACAGATTGCATCCTTTTTCCCTGCCTTTCAGCAAATAGGCATGCCTCGGCTACCAATATAAGTTACTGCTGAGCAAATAAATTCAGATATCTTTTAATGAATGAAGCATTGACTCACACTGGCGCGTATTGCTCATTTCATAGACAAGGCGTTTCAAAATTCTTCTGGCAACTTTTATTACATCGCGTAAACTGGTAACAATACAGCATACGCCAACTTACCCGGCAATGTGCACTGTATGAGTAGTCTAGTAGGCTGTCCCACCTCGACGGTGGCGGGCTCTGCAGCAGACACTGCGGGTGCCAGTTCCATCCAGGCACGAGCTGCTGCCATTAACCACTCGCGTTGTTCTATTTCTGCCGCGTTCGCGAACCCTTGTCGGTTGCGGCCAGTTCTGTTGGCAGATCATGAAAGTAACTATTCGGTTATTTAAGAACAAAAAGTTTGTCGCCTATTTAAGGAATCCTAGTCAAAATTCTCCATAAAGTCCAAGAAAGAGCTGGTACGAGACGCAGACGTGTACGGTACCCAGGTTTGAAACCCAGTCCCACACTTTTGGTCTTCACCCAGCTGCTCGTGCGAACTGCTAAAAAAGTAGTATGGAACAAGTAGGTACTGGTTCAGACTAATTTCATTATCTATTTGATAAGGTCGCCACTTGCTCTCTCAATTTCCAACATACACATTTTATTCTATTACATTTAACTTTACCTTGTTTTCTTCGCCTCCCTCGTAGTCATTTCGCGTAATTTGTTGTTGATTACAGTCTCTAAAGCCGGACTGCTGATGTGAACTGCGCGAGGTTGCAATTTACATCTGAAATTCAAAACTTTATCGTTTTAGATAAGCCATGTTGACTAGAAGATCTTGATCAGTACTGTTCAAATGGAAATGAAGTTAAACATGAAACTAGTAACTTAACTAAAATTAATTTCTGCAAGATAGATTTTGGATTAGCTCGTTCCAAATCTACCAATGTCTCCATATTACTATATGTCATATACTGTCACCATATTTTTATCTACCTTTCGTCCTATATTTTAAACTTGATACCTAGTAGTATCGTAGTCGTCTGAGGTCCTACAGGTTAATGCGTTTCCTTTGTCTAAGATAGTTCATAACTGGTTTCCAAATCAGATACAAGATTACGCAGATGCTTTTACTCCTAGCATACGCTTATTTAAACTTAGTTGGAGGAGGTTGGGTTTAAACGTAGGAAAAAATTTACAGATGGTATAACATGATAAATGCAATATTTGCTCACATCAAAGCAACCGGGGTCTTGGTTAACGCTCTCCATTAGATTAAACGAGGTAACATGAAACCTAGGAGACCTTATCAGGACTTGAAATTATTATCTGCGTAGCACTTGACGCATTCCACGTGGAACTAGATTTTTTAATGTCCTTGCACCTTGCGTGTGCAACTTCCACTGCATGTTTAAATCTGGTTATGTAAGATTTTTTAATATCTATTACATGATCCTTGTTTGGTCTTAGGTAATATGGTTTTCCATATTGTCAAGTTCGACAACTCCACTGTATGTTTATGAATGTTATTAAAATGTGGTCATTAAGACAAGGGGTTTATAAATAACGCATGAAATTATGTGGGTGTTTGCAATATTTATTACAGACACCCTAAATGCACCCAGCATTCTATGTATGTGATGTGTTTGTGTATGTAAGTGAATTACTTAGATTTAAGTGTCGTATTCTGTGTTAAGAATATAAAACTTCCCTAAAATGTATTCGGTTATAAAACAACAAACAGATTGAGGGCCATTTTTTCAATAGCAGAGCAAGATCAACGGTTTATACACACTAGGTCGATCGGCCGTCATAAATGCATTATATAAAATTCATATGCAAAAAAATTGCCCTACCTGACTAAAAGCTCCTGATCGGAAGACTGCTGCAGCTGTCTGTCCATCTGCACTACCAGCTCAACGTTGTAGTACAGATCCTCTTCATCATCTGGTTCTTCAACCGTAGTGTTCATGGTCGATGTCCTTACACCACATGCATTTGATGGCAGGTTTAGGGTGATCTTGTTTTGATGGTTTCCTGGAACATAAAGGTATCTATTAAATAATTTGATTAAGGGTTGACTTTTACCAAAACCTAACTTTTACCAATTTTTGTTCAAAAATACTGGAAATCTAACTTTATTACCTTGAACTCGACATTCTCTTGAGAAGTCCTTACTGAAGACAAGTCCTTTAAATGGCTGTGCCATCTCCAAATGCACCGTCATGGACGCCTTGTCACAAATTGTAGACACGCTGAACACCCTATTTGGCTGGATCTGCTGGCCGAGGGTCGTTGAGGCCAGCCACATTAGCAGTATCGGACGCCACATTTTGGCGCGCCCTGAAATAATGAGAAAAATATTGCTTGAGAAAAAAGAAAGGTAAAACAAAAAAATGTCTCAATCTAATAAATGGAAAATTATATGAAACCACAAAAGTACATTTCCCTAAGGGCTCGAAATATAATTGAACAATCACGGCATGATATCCACGCCAAAAATAACTACAGGTCGCTGAGATAAAACCTATCTACATTCACTAGATAGGTACTAGTGATAAGCCTGTCTTCTGTAAGCCATTTTACGTGTATTACAATTAATCCGGTTCAGCGGGTCTGTGTGAAAAAATATTTTTATAGGTCCTTAAACATGCGTCGTAAAGTTATATCATACTGGTATTTTCATTACGTAATAAAGTAAGGTTCATAGAACTTGTCTAAAGTACAGCGTTCTAATAATAAAATACGAAGGTGTTTGCTAGGACTAGACGGACTAGATCTGCGGTGCCAGTAGTGTATCTAGCCGAGTTGATCGACAATTTGCGGTCAATATCGCGGTTGCGGCGGCGGATATGAAAGCAATTTGAGACAATCCACAATTTACGAAATTGAAGTTTTGGATTTGTTTCCATTTAAAATTACCTAGAAAATGGGTCCTTATTTTTATGTTGCAAATTGGCCCCAAGGAGAGTTCTGGTTTAGCAATAACAATAAATAAGCCTTTAGAATAATAGACAGGTCTCCATTTTAATCCAAACATATTTCCTTTAACCCCTGACACTAATAACTAACCGGACAAGTCGGAAAAGGCTTGCATCTTTGAGGGCGTTGAACGAGCGGAGACTAGAATAATCTTGGACAGTAATATATTGAAAGGGGCGCTAAGTATATTTGAAAAAGCGATCCATTGTGCATTGCTATCGAGGCGTTTAGCACACGATTTATAGTTAATTCTTCCTATTAATCTGCAAAATCTCTAGAACATTAATATTGTTGGAAAATAAACGGTTACATTTCCGCTCTCTGTCAGCGATCTCCGATGTTACCATTAGATAGGAAACCTTTGGAAGACAATTAAATTGTTTATACGGGGAATTGAATTGGGTCTCTATGATCTGTGTCGAGCGATTATGGGTGAGATAGAGAAGTCTTACTTTCATCTGTCGTGTGGATTTCAACTGTTAAATTAATTTTAGAGTGCTTTTCTTTCACTTCTTGCATGCATTACAATGGTCATACGAGAATGTGAGACGTGACACTTATGGAAGACTTGGTTTTCTTTTAGCTGTCTACAATAAAATTATTGTTCCAATGGCTTTGAAATGTAATCATGATTGCTTAGGCTGTTTAAGCTTCTTAGACTGGGATTTACGCAATTCCTAGTTGGATCTTCTAAATTAATTTCACTAAAATTCAGTTTAAATCTTTCTTAAAACTAAACAACCATGACAAGAGTATTGACTATGATGAATGACTTCCAGTCCATTTCAACGTAAAACCATCGAAGATCATGAAACCGCCAGTTGTGCGTGTTGATTGCCATTAACTTTAAGATCATTGGCTTTCCGAGTCTGTCTTTAAGCTCTCAGAGGATCATATTTAGTCATGGTATTTGCAGATTGTGCTCAAGAAAAGAATGTTGGCAATGATTATAAGAAATTATTACTCCACTCTAGCCCTCCTGTTCAAATTGTCATGGTTTCGCTAATAGTACATTGCGCAGGATGGGATGAATAAAATTATAGAGCAAAGACGCGGTTTACATTGTAAATGGAATACGTAGTTAGTTCTAGTTTCTATAATATAGGGTTTTCACTCTTCAGAACTTGCATTTTCTCACGCAAACCGATCCCAGCAAGTCTTTCTAGGGAACAAAAAAAATTGTGGCCAAGTATAGAAATTCTATGATAATGTATTGATTGTTTTTACGCAACGGTAGAGGTCGTTATAACACGAAGTGACAGAAGCGAGTGTTTGTAGTGCGCTTGCGCTTCTGTTTACAGTTATCCAACTCTCAGGGTTTATCACAAACAAAAACAATTACATAAACAGCTATGTGGTGTTGCGTAATTGACAATTAGTGGGCAATTACAACTGTATAAGAATGTGGGACCGTGGTCTGTGGGATCTCGACCTGCTCTTCAACGTCGCACGTGTGAAAATAAGGGTCATTACTCAGATTAAAGAATACCGAATGACTACTGACGTAATTTTTGGAGTAGAGTTGACAGAATCTGAGACTGGTAATTATTTGGTAGTGTGTTTGATCAGTATCATTTCAAAGATGTAAAACTAATAGATTATGAGAGTGTACGTGGTACGTTGGTGCCTAAGTACTGACATAATAAAGGCTACAACCTACTGATGATTTAAAAAATAGGAAAAGCTAAATTAGAATTTAAATCTAAACTGTAAGAAGCAGGTCATAAACAAGAAAGGCGTTCAATTATTGAGCAGTGATGGACACAACACACGGCTACAGATGAAATAGATAAAATTATCAAATGAAGTGAAAGTAATTTTTATTGAGCGTGAGATCTGGTTTGGTGCACGGATAATTTTATCAGATTCGCCTTTCCAACGTGCAACGCTAAATAATGTTGCCAAATATGTAATGGACGTTTGACTGGATTTACCACATTGTCTTATTTTGTTTGTACAATGTTTTGTAATCTTATAAAAGCAAAGAAAATAGTTTTTCAAGTTTTTAAGTTCATTTCGTTTTGTCTTTTACATCAGAAAGCACTTTGTTCGAGTACAATCATCAGAAAGAACGGACCCATTACGCAAATACTGCGTAAACCTACTTACATGTTTCGTAAATGATAATAAAAGAAATGAGATACAAGACGACGACATTAATCATTACTTTCTGGATGGCAACTTTGAAACAGATCAAGTGATGTAAGTTGTTCCGAAGTTCGGTACAGAAGTCGAAGAACATGATAATGAGCAGGGACATACCGACTACAGTCTAGACATGAGTTGAATGAGCACAAATTAACATCATGAACAAAATTAATAGATACCTAGAAGAAGTTTGGTACCTATTCTCTTGTAGGTAGGTTTAGTTTTCAATAACGTTATTCCACATTTATAGGAGAAAGTCGGGAATCTTAAAAAAATATCGTTGTAAAGGGAAGAATGGTCTATGGCCAGTTAGGTACCATATTAATTAGATTGTTCAAATGTAGTTAATGAAGATACTGCGTGAATCATTAACTGATGGCTCCTTATACCAGCTAGGAAGAAAATAAAAGTTTCTGAAAATGAAAACATCTCTTGCTACATTAAGTAGGTGCAAGTTTTTAATCATACTTTTTGCATTGCCATTAGTAACGTGACCTTCAAGGAAATCTAACATAATGTCTTCTACCTTACCAAATCAAGAAAACCTCAAAACTACGTCTAACCAAAATAACACAGGGGTAATTTACAATTATGGTCACGCACTGTCATTCCCTGTATATCATGAGAAACATAACGGGACACACAAATTGTAATAATCTATTTCTTAGTTGCTACGCCTATTTCATTCCCATCTTCCGACACATTCAAAGATGGCCGCGGTAGGTGCGAACACTATTGTATTATGAATTTAACATAACGTTAAGACGAAATAGTAATAACTTGTCTGTAGATAATGGTGTTCATAATTTGCTCCTATCATTATTCGTGGAAGTTCGTCGACATCGACATCTATTTTTTTACGGCATAATGATCAATTTTCTATGATGAGATCGCAGAGTGGCAATCGGTTATAATTTTCAATTACCTTTGTACTTGGAAACTGATATCGATTACGTTACGTGCTACCAATTATTCATTTTTGTTTTTACCAGCCCAAATTATAGCAAGCAATAACAATCTATACCTATTTGCTACTATAGACAAAAGATCATCAGTATTAAAATTATCGAAAATGTAAATAACTGAAAAATTACAATGATTTCTTTTAGTAGGACTGTTTCAAGGAAACCTATATAAGTAATTTTATAGCGCTTTAAAAATTTTTTCCATTTCTTTTTGCTATTAGGTTTCCTGGTAAAATCTTAATTTAACTTTAAAATCTCAGCCCAGATTATCACAGTCCAAACACCTAACTCAAAATTACGCGATAAGTACATCAAATTACAAGAACAAATTAAGTTCTTGCTGCGAATCGATTCCCACAGCGGCGCTCCGTCTCAGATATTGACACGACTATTTCACGACCTTTCTTCGGAGTCAACCCGTTATGCCATTGTCGTTTTAGAACGAATTATACAACGATCTTTATGGATATTAGTAAAATATCCCGTAATACCTGCTAGTTGAGATGTCGAGTTCACATTTCTTCATATGACCGGTATTAAATATTTGCTTTCTGCAAAAGTGTTGAAATTCCATTAGCTTGATAAACTTCTACAAATTGACATTCATTTATTATAAAAGTTTTTTTTTAATCGTTATTTAATTTATCAGAAGAATAAAATCAGGCTGGAATTCAATTGCTAGAAACTATGCCGACCGTATTCCTATTAAAGCTATTCCTAAATCTCTAAAGTAAAACAAAGTTTTAACTGTTATAGGTAATCAAGACTTCAACATAACGATCAGTTACGTTTACTACTAACAACAGTCAATAAAAATAGTAGCTCAACAAACCCAAATGAATTGCTTCTGACGATATTAATTGCATCGAAAGTAAATGGACATAAACCAAATTGTTAAAACAGTTACAATTAAAGTAAGCAACGCTATAGACAAGTTCTTATTCAAATTATTTTATTTGTAATACTTTCTTTGTAGGTAAAATGTCAAGAACGGTCAATTTAAACCATTAATCTCATTTAGGCAGGAAAAAAGCAATGTGTAACACAGAAATGTACTGAATGGTGACAAAAATAAAATAAACGTTTCGCATTATGTCGACTATGTCATTAGCCAAAATGGTCGAAATTTTATGTGCCGTTACAAAAACTGTTCCTGTCTTTTGACTTGAATACAAGTTTTTTATTATCATTGTGAATGAACAGGTGAAAGTAAAGCTGTGGCTACATAATGAGACAAATCTTAAATTGATCTAAAGCATTCAACACGGATGATCAAAATACTGTTGGGGGCATTGTTAGGAATACTCGTGTTTATTTGCTATCAATTTGTTATCGTATGCCTTACTTTAAATCTACACATTAAAATCAGAAATAATTAGCTGGTCGCTGCAATTTTCAGAGGCATTAAAAAGCTAAAAGACTCGGATTACCTCAGGGCTGTATTCTCAGACCGGGAAAAATCGTAACTATTCTTAACGGCTAATTAAAACATAAACTCATTGTATTCGTTTATACTCATAAAAATATCTCGAATGTAAACCGCGCTTAATAAAAGAGTATTATATTACATGGAAACGGCGGTTGTTTGGCCGAAACGTGATTGAGAATAACAACAAAAATACAACGGTTTTATAGCACTTTATCAAGTTAACCTCATTAGTTTTCTGTTGTACATTCTCGGCGAGATTTGTTCCCATTCATTTCCCCGTCAAGTCAACTCATTAATGTTACTACAGAAGACATAGAAATACTGACAGCACATATAAAGAGTCAATAAGATACTACTTATCTTCTTTTTATAATTTTTGGTTTAATCTAATCAATGAGCATGAATTCTCAAAAATGTATTGCGGTCAATGCAGCATGGCCTTCTTCCATTGTTCTACTTTATAATCATCATCTGATGAGTCACGTCCCCTCCAGCCATATCCTCGCAGCCCTTTAAAATGTAATGAATTTTAATGTGAAAAGTAGAAGTTTTCTAATGGATATAATCTGTTAACACTTTCGCAATGTCTTTTTTTAGTTTAAATCTAAATAGAATGAACACGAGGTTCGCATCGCGTGAGCTACGTTCAGCAATAAAGTGGTGGGCTTAAGGGCCGTAATGGTGTACAGTGACAGGTTACTAAGTTCCTCGCCCACAGGCCTCATTCAATCGGCCATTCCAAGCTGCTAAGGCTTGAGGACAGCCACCACATAGCATAAAATTTAGTACTGTTTAGATCCATGTTTATTGTTGTTTTCTCGAATAGGTAACAAGTCGGAATATTTCAAATAGGTAGTAGTTACAGAAGTTCCGCATTAGCCATAAATAAGTCCTTCACAAAATTGAAAAATGTATTATAGCTCTTTTCGGCAAAAATACAGTCACGTGCTCGAGAGCTCCATTTTTAACTGTTATTTTAAAGATAACTTCATAAATTGCTGAGATCATCACTCACTATAATTCCCGTATTATCGCTCTTTATACATAATTCGAACGACGATTACGACCAACATAAATATTTATGAAAAGCTTGGAAATAAATTATTCAAATTTAAACGTGCCGTAATACGCCGATGAAATCATAAAATTACAGTAATAATATGCCTTAATAAAGAAAGCAGAGAATGAAGTAATTTGAAAAAAAGACGTTATTTATGATTTTCTTTCATTGCATTTGTTTTAATCGTATATCAAAGTATGTGGTGTTCCCACAGCCATTGTATCCATCTGACGGGTTTCCTCAGTGGAAATTAATCGATGAGTTTCACCTTATTGTTCCAACTCGAGGTATGGTTTACTTAGCTCCATAGGTTTACAGGAGACGCTAATTACTATAACTTAGTTATTTTTCTGAGGAAGTAACGTTGATAAAGCAATTATAGTGTTAACACGCAAAAGCTTTTATCTTTCTGCTTAGTTTAACTGAGATTAAATCAAGTCATTAGGTGCCTTTTATGCAAGTGCAATGTTACCAGTAGTACAATGACTTGTAGGACGTATAAATTTAGTTATTGTTTTCTGGAAAAATAAAGTAGGTACCTATCATAAGTCTTGAATTTACTCAGTCCTTATAATATTAAATTAAAAATGGCATCGTGAATCAAAACCTACCAATCAAGATGTGTTCATTGTGTACTTTAATTAACCAGCTGGAAATAATAAATTTGTATTTGCACTTTCATTGTTAGATATTTTACTTTTTCTTGACTTCATTTTAATTGATCACGTACCGAACCGAATTTTGTGGAGTCATCAAGCGAAAATTACTTTTTTTTTGTATAGGTATTGGTTTTATAGTCTAAATGTTAGACTCTAACTCATAAAAGTAACCCAAATATTTTGGCAACATAGTAAATTGTTACGACCAAACTATTAACATAGCAAGTGGTACGCAAAGAGCGTCATGGAACGCTACAGTTACTGGCGTTCCGTTATACGCCAGTAACACATAGCGATACGATGTAAAAGACGCCAACTGGGAATGCGGATGAACGGAACGTGCATAGAGCCTGCATCACTGCATCTCCTAGTCATTTTTTCTGGGGTAAATAGAGTTAACAAGCCTGGAGGATTTGAGGCACGAACAGCAAATAGAACGCCCTTATAAACCTTGTCGAAGATGTCATAAACACGCTGGAAATGCTGTGGAAAAATTTTGAGCCTTTTCAATATTTATTTGTTAAAATAAATACCATAGTAAGCCTCGTTGATCGGAACTGTTTCTGGGTATATCGAACCTGCTAATATTAATTTACCTTGCTACAAAACTTCATCGTTAATAAACTCCACACAATCCGAATTACCATCAGATTGTATGCGACCTCATCAAGTAAAATATCTTTTTTCAATAATTTCATCTTTTTATCAGAGAACGCTTTCAAAATTTATTAAGCAATTTTAGTTAAATTGGTCATCTAAGTATAGTATAGTTAGGTAATGTAAAATGGATCTGAAATGTCGTTCATATTTATTTTATAAATTTAATTTTTTGCCAACGTTTTTACGTTACGCCCATTAATTTTAATGAAGACTCCCGTTAGAGATTACATAATAATATCGATATCTTTAATTTAAAAGCTCTTAAATATGTGATTATTAATGTAATGCGTTGACTGTTATCATACGTATTCCCACATGAAATCAACTCCGCATAACTGCATAGGCAGCGGTACTCGCTATAAACTGCTTGCACATTAGGGTACTGACACATTGCGGTGACTACCGTACTGTCAATGCGTTTATGCTCCACCAGAGTCATCATAATCATCAACATTTGAAGTTACGGGACCGAAACCAGTGGTGACTATGGTCGGTGCACAGAAATGGGAAAAAGTTCCAGGTAGTAAGATCCGTTAAGTTACTTACCTGTCTTTTTCAATTTGCCAACATTAATTCTTTGCAATAAAGTTAGAAGTGATAATGTTGAAGAAAATTAATACCTAATGGCTTTCGCTTGTCACATAATATACCTAACCGTTTTCAATTTTCATGCGCAATATGATGCAAATAAAACAGCAAAACTAAGTTTTGAAGAGTTGAACGCACTTACTCTTTTTGGTCATTGCATTTCATTTGCCTTTATAAAACATAACAGTTTTGATGTAATGTCAATTCGAGAGGACAATTTGAACGGAGGCCATTGCACGGAGCAAAAATAACCATCAGAAATTAATATACGACCAATATTTTGGCAGTTTTGTCACAGATGAAGTACTTAATTTTTTTTGTGCAAATCGTTGTTTAATATTGGCTCGTCCTACTATTTTTAATAGATAGATAGAATATGCTTTATTGTTCACAAGAATTGTTACACAACTGTTTTAAAATAATGCTAAATTCTATCGTCAAAATGGCATTCGTATCGCTAATAGCGATGTCTTCCTGCTTCGTCTTCCTTAAATAAAATGGAAAGGTGTGGTGAACTGATGCGATACCATAGCTTTATCGTCGGCCATAAATTAGCAAAGCCATAGGTCAGGAGCTAAAAGCCAAAGTATCCCTAAGAAAGAATGGCCCTGATGGCAATATCTATCTAAGTACTTTAAAAGACGACCTCAATGATCTTAAACTCGTGGTTAGCTTTTATCTAGTTACTGTTTATGTACCTATGTGAAGATGAGCAGTAACATTGACGGTACATTGACGTAACCAGCGTCTGAGCGAGACAGATCACATGTGAATCCGGCGGAACGCTTTCACTCTCGCGCCTCCGATTCTTATCTAACTGTTGTGCACTGAAGGCTGGAAAATGTCACCCACACTTCATTGAGGTTATATTGTTATTTAATTTTAGAGTTGTTATTATGTCATATGAGCGGTATGTATGAAAAGAAGGCTACATCATCGTCGAGATGACATTTCCTACTTCTAATATGCAAGAAGTAGTTTTGCTGCCTTCCAGAAATTAAAAAATTATGATTGATTTTTGGTCTTCTTCTCTAGATATTGTATAAAATATGTTATCAGTTGTATTCAGGATTACCTTTTAATGATGCCACTGTTTGGAAATACAGACCTCTAATCTTCTTTTTATGAGGTAATGATGCCAAATAACCCTAATCTCTTTGACTCTCGTGAGTTGTAAGGAGTGCGGTAATTCGACTAATTCAACAACCTTCTACTGAAAGTTAGAAGGTGTGAAAAAGCTGCAAACTTTTATTAAAAAGAAGACAATGTGATGATTTCACAGATTTAATATTAAAACTAGTAAATTATTAAGCAATTATCTCTACACTGTGTGATAAATGCTCTGGCTATTGTGTTTCGTGCCATCAGCGTTATACAATCACTTCAGGTCACGCGTGGTGAACTAATAGTCTTATCGACTTTGCAATGTCAATGGCATACAATTACCAGTGACCTTTAATTAAAGCAGGTGGTTTACGAGACAGATAGCTTGAAATCTCGCGCAATATAGGTCATTTTCGTCTGCAACCCGATTTCATTGGCTAAAAGTTATTTTTCTTGCCAAACATTTAAAAGGAGCCGGTATGGTCAACCCACTCACATAAATCGTGCTGAGTAACTCAGCAGTACACTTCAATAACTGTTCTTTAAATATGCAATTATTGTAATGTCATCAAGTATGCGAAGGTTCTTTTAGTGAGAGACAGGATTACGTCAGTCTTTAGCCATAAAGTGTATTGGTCAGATTTTATCGATCTGTTATAACCACAAGCACGTTCAGTGAAAGGATAACACTTATTATCTTGTTCCGGCTTTTGGTGATGCACGTCAATTGATTATGTAAAACGGGCTTTTTAATTTTTGTATTGACAACCGAGTTTGTTTACTATTCATATTCTTGAAGAGTTATTTTGCTTGCTTCTTATGTTCCACTACCTGTTTACGTGTCTTTTCTATGCCTACCTGTTCAATATCAACGAATCAGGGAGCCTGCTGTTCTGGGGCTTCTTTGGAATCCTGGACCGCGAGGGTGTTGCTGACCATCGGGCACAAGTTCTCGATAATCCAGGGTAGCTCCAGAAAGCCTATGACCGTCTTCTGAGCTTTTAGAAGGAACTGGGTTAGCTCTTACCTCACGTATAATGGACCACCTAAGAGTCTGAATACGGGGATGGGAACCCTCAACCTGTACATTGTTGAAACAATACAATGCCTTTCTTTCTTGGTTTGTTGTCTATCATCAGGCGGTTGATTTGTTAGTTTATTTACAGGCAGTGACGTCACATGTCTAAGTAGTTTAATATGAATCGAGAAAGTACTCATTCACAAAATAAAATGGATCATAGTTTGAGTTTGTGTATTCTCCTCTCACTGTTTCTCAAACTACATTGTTTACTACTACGAACTGATGGTTCAGATAAAAGACGAAAGATAATTCTGATATTGCAAGCTAACGCTATGTTTATGTGCAGAAGCAATCTAAAATGATATTTCATGTCAAACGAGATTACCGTATTCATATTTCTTTCGTAATTCTTGTCCATTCCAATATTTTTATGTTATGGCATCCAATTAGTGTGCATTGGCTACCAGTATTCCTTCTTCTTCTTTATTGATTGTGGCAATCGTCTAGAGCCAATGTTGGCAGTGTCGAGTCTTGCCAGTATTCCTTCTTAGAATTACTGTAAAATTTTAGGTGCTAGATCATTGAACCTAATTTTGACTTTCACGTCCACCCTGTCTTAACTGTTGGGTACACCGCAGGCTTTACTCGGTCGACGCCAATCGTGACTAGTTACTCCATTTCCTTTAAACTTAAGAATTTATTTGTATATTCCGAGGTTGCCCCAAGCTGTGCTCGTTTCGTATCCGATCCTATCTGGGCAGTGTAGTATAAAGTGACCGTACCTTTGAATTGTGAGTGACAATTTAGGTCAAAAACTTTAAATACGGTTATCTTGGATATGTGTTTCGAAAGGTTAGGTAAGTTTTCAACATTTTGTGTCCCAAAAACAAACTAACGTCTTTTCCCCGTGAAGGTAGTTAAAATTGCAGAACGTCACCTGCTTCCTAAATTAATCTTTACTTACTCCATTCACCTCGTCCACATGAATCTAAGAGCGTCTTTTGATGAAAGACGTGTCACGATTTTAAGGTCCTGTTTCCTAAGCTTACTCATTCACAACGGAAATGGTTTTTTGAATATCTTTGTACTCATTAAACTCCCATGACAAACAAAGTTGTCCGTCAAGCTTAACATTCATAAATCGTCGAATAAAAAATCTGACATATGGGTATAGGGCTGTCGAAATATTGCAACTACCATAGACTGTTCAAATTAAGTTACATGAGCGGAAAAATATATTACTGAAATGTGTCGATCAGGTCAATAGGATATTAACATGATCATTCATTGAAGATAAATTTCTAAAATATCAATAGAAAAAACAATTCTGTCCGTAAGAATTTGAATGAAAAATGTCTGCTATCTAGCATACTCTGAAAAAAAGCTAAATATCTAAGTGGAAAAATGGCGCTGTAAGTTGATCTCTAACCTAACACGTATTATCGCACACAACTGCTCGACGTGATTTTAAGTGGTTCTGTTCATAAAAAATAAAGAAGAACTTTAATAGGTTAATTGACTGTACAAAAAATGATAATGGGATAGAAAAAAACTTTAACCTAAGTGTGGGTAGTTAGAAGTTTTCTCTACCCACCTAAACTTTAATCATACAGAACGAAGTCCAAAAAGTGCAACGTCTTCAGTCAGTTGATAAAGGAATCTGTTAGAAGGCAATTAAGAAGATTTTGTTTCTTAAATTAAAAAGTTTCAAGCTATTACCAACCCTGTTGCCTTAATAAGAGTGTCCCGCTAACTTACTTCACTCGTCATTCTTATCACGTATCAATGCGGCACATCTACTTCACTTCATAGCTTGCATTTTAATCGGGAATCTTACTGCAATGGTATAAAGTTTAAATTGCTGTATCAACGTTGTTTGATACTGTATCGATTGATATGGCTACCGCATACTCGACCTGCGCCTGTGACCTACAGAACCTTGACTTTTGAGTTTGGTGAAAGTCGGGAAAGGTAGGAAGTTAGATCGTAGACTGGATCAAGGTAGTTAATTCTATCAAATTGAGCTGGGTTGGAAAGTGTAGACTCCTTAACAGAACTTATTTATGACTGGTGTTTAATTTTACTGCCGCGGTGATTGGTTTAGAGGTCGCTAGCGTTAGGTACTGTGGATCTTGAGTTTCCAGGTTCAATTAAAAGGCCGAGAAAACTATTCGTTATTACCGCCAGGGTTTTTTTTCTGAATTTATTTTAAAAACATAAATCTGTAGGTATCTACATATCTCTGAATTTGTGACCGGTTGTATCTTATCTAGTGTGGGTAGTTCTTTATTATATCTATGGTGGGTAGTAATACGTAATAATACCTCTACCTGACCTTTCAATATACGCTGATATGATATTCTAAAATTCTAGTTCGACTTTCCTTAGTTTGATAGATACAAAGGTTCCACTAATGGATTTGATCAATTAAAACTGTCATATAAAGTGAAAGAAAGTACTGACTATTGTTATCGGATGCATCAGAAGTTTTAATTCGCCTCCAGACTTAATTGGTTGTAAGCTACACACAAATGAAATGGGTTAAATTGTTTGTGAGAAGTAGAGTAGAAGAAAAAGCTCGTTACTTGAGTTTTTTGTTGGAAAAATATAACTTGTTAAGCATATTAGTAAAGGCGGGGTATTATAGGTACTCTGATTTCATAATTCGTTAGTAGGTAATACTCAGAATTTAATAATACTCTACAACAAAGGTTGTTTAGGTATTCTTGGCTGACAAAATTCACTTTTAGAACGTCACTTTACAAGACACAGTGCCTTCAAAATTATTCCCAAAACGCATTCATATCAAAGGTCAGAATGATCCGAAAAGACGTAATATACTCTTACCTCGAAATGTAAAGCAGATATTTCAAATTAGTACACGCATGGCTGCTTTAATCTAGTTATGTAAATAACTTAGATAGACTAAGGAGTTACAAAATTAATCACTTAATTTTGCAACTCCTTAGTAATGTTTTACCACATGAGGCCTCAACATGAATGTACAGTTTTTGTGACGTTAAGTAAACTGGAACTTTGACATTAATTTCAAGGAAAAAAATAGTTACTTCTTCGCACACTAGAGGCGCTTTTCCATTTTTCCATACAATAAACGCTGTAAATACTTTAAGTACGCTGCAAATAAAATACTGAAATATTGTAATAAGGCCTCTGAGCAAAGAAAAGCTTTTAGCTTCAGCATAAAAAAGGAATACCTTGAGCTCAAACTCCATTGTTCTCTAAACTTCTCTTTAAAAAAAAACAAGGACAACCACTGCCATCTCTAACGCACGAAAAAAAAACGCACAAGTTACAGCAAAATTAACAGCGTGAAGTAAAGCTCTTGGACCTTTATGTAGGGCAGTCCGTTACTTGGCCGTGACCGTGGTGCCACCGTATCGCAGTCCGATGACTTGTAGTTTATCATTCTAACCGCAGTTAAAGGTACAATATTGACCTTTACGACACGTTATCTTGGGTCAGTAACGTGTTCTGTTATGTAATTGGTTGTGGATGATGGACGAGCCGGTTTTGTGTTTCTGCTTCTTGCATCGGGACGATCTAAATGCAACTTATGGCAGGGTAAAAAAGGCAGTTGCTTGCATCGTCATTCATCATCATCAGCCTATAAATGTTGAGACACAGGCCTCCTTTCTGTCAGAGGGAACGGGTCATAATCCACCACGCACACCCAGTGCGGATGTGAGTGATAAATATCTTTGAATTTTTGGTTTTAGGACATGCCGGTTTCCTCACGATGTTTTCCTTTACCGTTTTGAGAGCAGTAGTGATGAAATAAATTGCACAAACTAATGCCTCAACTGTAAGTCGGGGCCCGCTATCACTAGGCCACCACTGATCTCGTATTCTTAACTTAATCATCCTGCTAAGTTCCGATTGCTGAGAAACACAGGCGTCATTATCAGCCTCCCTCTATAAGAAAACTAATCATGGAATTCAGCCTTTTTGGTGAAAATCCAATTTACGTTAAAGACGCTCTTGGATGCCCAACTACAGTTTTCATCTCGAAGTAAATGCAACTGTGCCTTTTGCGTTACACCGTTTAAAATGCCTTAATCCAAGTAAGCTGCCTGAAAACTTTAAATCTAAGGACTTCCCTGACTTAAGAACTAATTTAATTGGTACCTTATTGCCTATTTAGGACTTAACGATCCTGAAATCCTAACTTGTACAGCAATTAGAACTAAACGCTTCCAAACATGTTACATAATATATGTAGGTACACCGCCTGCATCTGTGTTTCCGAACGCGTAAAATGTCGTATCCGAATATAAAGTGAAAGACTCCTTATGGGTGGTAAGCTCACTCTAACTTTGATTTTGTCTCTGTTACCGCGGACCTAGAGTCAAGAGAAAAAGAAATTAAATAAAAATTACAACATTTATGAACGGTTTTTAGCTATAAAATGTACAGTTACTAGTTGTATAGTTAATAGCAGACTAACAAAACAGATAGCGGCAGATAGCCCTTTATAAGTTTAAATATGTTTTTCCTATAAAATGTAATTGCTTTTCCTACTGCCAGTTTATACTCGCGGATGCTTGTAATTAATTCAATAGATCTAATATCGTAGTTCCTTTTAGATATTCAGATCTTTAATTCAGATTAATATTTTCATAATTATAAGATAGCTTGCAGTACGTTTTCTAATAGCATCATGATGGAACTGAATATTTGGATTAAGTTACATAGCAGCCTAGTTTTTACTAAGATCAGTCTGCAGATAATGGCACCTATGTCTCCTCAAGACCGTCGCGGTCTGTTATGTATAAACAAAGCACACAAGTTAACAGTGCAACCCAAATATTTACAAACCTTTCACATAGAAGGGAAACATGAATAATAGGCACACAATTTTCGAACGAAGACAGGAATTCGTAAACGAGTTTTGCATGTTGTGCAACCAGCAATTTCCTAGTTTGAACAACTTCAACAAGAGGAATACAAGCGTTTATGTTAATCCACAACCGTCTGTGCCGTTAGCACTCCGTGTTGAAGGTACTGGGACTACTAGCACCGTTATTCGTGAGGCTGCAGTAGAATAGTTAATTCTGGGTTTACTGGGAAACGCAAAAAAGATAATTCGGGTAGTTCTAGCAAGCTCACGATGCGACAATGATAACGATCAACGAATCATCGTGACTGTGGAAATGTATTGCGGTAAGTAAAATTGTGAGCACGTGATTTGGCGTCGTTGAAAAACATTCTGTAACGGTCCTTAATTTGAACTGGCGTCACGGCTTCCTCTTCTTTCAGACTCGCGAAATCCCCGTAGGCAATAATGCCAGGTAGGAGGATAGATTGCCTCCGAGCTCCAAGCACTGCACCAATAGATAATAAGCCAGTGAGTCTGTGGGAGGCCCCGCTCTCGGTCAGAAGTTAACGGTTTGATGTTGCTGTTAAATCGGTCCATTAAGATAGTTAACGATCTCTTAACTCATTGTTTTAACAGCTTATTTCCGGATAGATAATATAATAACATCAATTAAACATAAACAAGAATTGTTAGAAATTTAAAGGTAACGGGTGCTTCGAAGATCCGGTTGAATTGAGTCTGGATTTCTAGTTCGGATAACGGAATTAGGCATTCCCTTATTATAAGAAACTATCGGGTAGATGAAAATTTATGTAAACCACCTCTAGGATTTAGCAGAAGTTACTTGGAGATGTTCAAACTGGTTTATGAACAATTTCAACTTAAATTCACCTTAAATAATTCTCCCAAGAGAATACAACGTCCCTTAACTCATAATTTTCCTCCTACATAGTGTGAAGCGAAGTGAACACGTAGCTAGTTAACAGTTCCTATGTAAACAGAACTAGCCGTAGTCGTGGTCCCTTGAGGAATTTAACTGTATACTTCCTTTATTTACCTATTGAACTAACAATCCTAATTTGAAACGGATCCACGTTAACTACAGACGCCGAGGAATTTAGACGTGGACGGTTTTAGTTGAAATTTTCTTTCACGGAAGACTGTAACTAATGCCCTATGCTTTATTTTTGATAGACTCGCGTTTGACCTTTTTGCCTCTATTGCACCTTATGATAAGGAATGATTTTTGAAGACTGTAGTACTTACCTACAACAGATTTTATAGTATTCGATTGTAGTTGTAATTAATTGTGATAAAACGGTACTCAGTTGCTCACAATTCTTTTGCGATTCTCATGTCATAATAGTATCAGATGGGTAAGTACAATTGACAAGATGACAAGAAATTAAATCTGGATAACGTGTGAAAAGAGAAAGAATGAGAATTCAAAGAAGTTAACAATATTTTCATTTTTTCAATAAAACCTCTTAAGATTTGCTGGATAGCTAGATAAACAAAACCAAATCTAGAAATAACAGAACAACTTGTAGATATATCTTGCAGTATGCAAATCAACAGGCTTGGTAAAACAATACCGTTATAATATTAACAACACGGCCCAAGCTATGCATGAACTATGATTTTTCGCCAAGCTAAATGTCAGCATGTACCGAGGTCTGAAGGGCGGCTAGTGCCGTTAGTCCAGCCTCACGGAAGATCACGCTCCGAGTTAATTTGAAACCGGCACTAGACCGGTCCCGATGTAATATTGTACCGGTGAAATAGTAAATAAATATTATATCTGCAAGGGTGTACGTAATCTTATGTAACTGATGAGTTATGTTTTAATTACGGGACCGGTGGCTTCTCTGTATTCGTGAGACCAATTAGTAACCACTTACTGGCAAGTAAGTTGATACTAATTGGTCTATCCATCTACGTGGAGTCGTGGACCCTCTGTCCATCCGTCCTTCATGAATATGCCAGTTCTAAGAAGAGGGTTGGAAAAAACGGATTGTCGTGTCAGCTGAACTCTTCTTCGATGTACGTAAAGTTACTAACCCTGTTCTAATTTTGCGTTATAATAGGTAAGTGCGATTAGAAGTGCGTGCGTGTTAGAAGAAGACTGCTGATATTCTACTCTACTAAAACATTTTGAATAAGCTCCGATTTCAACACCCAGACCCGGAACCTCCATATTATGATTACAATAAGGCTGCAAAGGCATATTGGAAGTTTTCCTCAACAAGGAGGAAATTGGGACAGTAACTGTGCCTTCTTCATTAACACACGCAGAACAGTTAGAGTTTAAGTTAATTAGTGATTGTCTCAGGAACGGATGTGCTAGTGAGTAGTGATAGTGCGGCAATTAGAATAGCCATAAAATATTGGAGATTATACTTCCTTCATTTATTTCGTATGTTAATTTATTGCTTGGACATTAGTCATAAAAATGAGGTCCAAAAATATTGAAATAATATTTTAAATTAAACAAACTATTTAACCTAAATTACTGTTGAATGTGTAGGTAATTAATAACGTAGGTACCCCCAAAAACAAGTTAGTATTTTTAATTAAGTATATATAGCTAGCTATACACTGCTAAAATCGCTATCAAAGGCCTACTTTACAAAGGAATGTTACAATTTTAGTAGAAACACTGAAACAAAGTCGGTCTCCATAGTATCTATAGCAAGAAATCTCTCTGTTCACGCAAATCTATTCACTTGGTTTTCAATAAAGGCCATTAAACTCTTTCTTATGTGATCGCATGCACATGATACAACAAGCGGAAGAACAAAGTCGCGGTGTAGCGAACTTGCAAACCCTATTCATAGTCAGGTGCAATCAACCTTAAACTCATTGTTCTAAGTGCTCCACCACTTTACCAAGACCCACCCCTACGCCCCCAAGCTCAGCCACAAAGACGGGATAAGGGGAGGTAGTGGATTCTCAGAGGTCTGGCTCCATTTGTCGATTGCCGCTGGATGCACGAAGCTAGATAGTAAATAAATCGGAACGAAAGGTTTACGTTCGCGTTATAATAATGGGTTATTGAATAGAAGATCGTGCGATAAACACTTGTTTGCGATTTTGTGCGACTTTTTTCATCAAAATGTTTTGCTATCAGATTTGAAGATTACGATCTACGGCGCATAGCTGATTGGTTATCGTACAGTCTGACAATCAACAAAATATTGAACCAATGAAAGTTATGGAATTCAAGGAATACATTTTAGAATTAATTTAGATTATAAAATTTAAGACAGTTCATTATCTCCTAGAGCCACAATAGCAACGCCGGTAACGCGTTGTTGGTTGTAACAATTAAGTACTAAGAGCAATGCCAACTTATTATAACAACATACCGGGCGCGGTTCATAATTTAAAAAAAAAACAGATTCAAATTAATCAACAACCGTGAAAGCATGCCTACAAAAAGGCGATCCTTGTTCAAGTACCTAGAGCTTGCCGGGTATGCGCCGGTGATGCACACAATAGGTAAAAACACGACTATTTTAATGGGCACTTACTGTAGGGTATCGGCAAAAAGCCTAGTACCCCGGTACTAGAGACTGTCGCATGCCATGCTGCGCCGGCGACATACCTCAAGCCTGGTCGGCACCTAATGGGATCACCGTTACGCCAAGCGGGAGCGATGCATTTCGATTCGCTTCTAGGAAATGTTGATGTGCTTCACTGGCCGTGATTTTTTGTGGATCCACAGCATTCGACTCGAGAAAATTATGTTGTTTGAGCCGTAAAAGTAGGTAAAGTTTTATTGAAGGCATGCTTTTTCCCTCAGCTTTGTCTGAGTGGAACGAAATTATTCAATGGAAAGGTACTGAAAAATGTCCTAACCTATGTAGGCCATGTGCAATGTCTGTTCAAAATTAGTCTAGATTTCCAACATAACAACGGGTGAGGCCGTCTGTAAAAGCCAGTTTGAAGGATAGATTCGTGCTCCTCCAACATTTACTTGCCGCACCTTTACAAATATTTATACGAGTTTGCAAACACACCCTGATCCAGTCTATACGTTTTTGACATCATCTAATTTAACGACACACGTAATCAAATCAATCTTTCCATTATCTGTTTCTTCAATTTCAATCTAAATAATTAAGTATTTCCGTGGTAAGATTTGTCATAATCGGATGTAATAATTTAAATAATTATAACCGAACGACTCGTGCCGACAAACATTATGTAAATGTTTTAAATAAAAATCCCATTCTTCTTAATCATTACAGAATTAATAAAAACATCTACCTTCCTTTGAATTAACATATTTAGCCAATTAATTCGTTATTACTTTTCTCGCGTGTAACACGGAAATGATAAAATTATCCCTCTCCGTATCGATTTAAATTCTATTTAATCTGTGGACGGGAGGAGGCCGTCAATATGGCCGTCAAAGAAATGGCGGGACGAGCCGACCAATTTAATATTTACTGAAGATCATTAGCGCTAAGCGCAAAAACGTGCTAGCATAATGCTCCATGGTTATTTTAACGCGTTATTGAATCCAAACGCTGCGCCGTTTATTTTTGTACTGGAATTCCAGTAAAGGACATCATTTTTTCTGAGCCTTTTCTGAAAGCCCAAGAAAAACAAATGGTACCTACGGATGGTAGTAATTTGGAGCAATACTTAAGTAGTAACTATAGCAAAAAAATTAAAGTATTAAAGTGTACCTCAAAAGCACTTTCCTAGCAAAGTCATTGAAACACCCAAAGAACCATGCAATGCAACCGAATAATAGGTATTGATCTTATTGAAAACATTTGTCACAACAGTAAAAGCAAAATAGTAAGTATGTGGTAAAGCATTTACCTGCTGTTTCGAATTTAAATCGACCAAACCAGTGGACTGTTGCAGGTTACAGGTATAGGTAATAGTTATGTGAAAGCTGGAAGATAAATTACTAGATCCTAAATCTCTGTCGAATGAAGGCTGCGTAATGATAATAAATATAATTTTGATAAAAGTAAATTGATTAAATAAAAACAATTAAGTAAACACAACCTTTTACTGAAATCTCCATAATCTTCATTTTGAACGCGTACTCACTTACGAAGTATTAACTATACCCAATTACATACCTACATAAAATTGCGTGTGAACAACCAGTAATGCAACCAACTACTAAGTTTCAGTGAATTATAAAATTACCTACATAAGTACCAAATCTAATTGACATAATCAATTAAAACGAAAAAAGTCAGATCCAAACCGGCTGTCCTCTTTCCTTCCGACCTTGTCTCAAGCAACACGCAACGAATGCAACATGCACTTCTTGCAATGTAATATAAACTCTATTTGTATGTAAATAAGGATTATGTAATGCCGTAGTGATGTGCGTCTTGTTGCGCAACACGCGAAAGTGCGCATCCGACCGAAGACGAATGTTGAGCGCATAACACATCTCTATTTCAATGGTATTATGTATGAGCTTGGCTTGCTTGAAGTGGTACAGTTTTTTTTTAATTCAGAAAAATAGCTTGTTAGATTGAAAACGCTTCTGCGCGCTCCAGTTATCTTCATTTTTATTGTCGGTTAAAATCGGAAGGAATTGTGCCAGATGAAAATGCCACAAACAATCACAAACGCTAACATTGATAATGTGGAAGATGATATGAATAAAAAGGAGATGCCTTGTGATATGACTTTTAATAAAAAGTGGAGCTCTTCAAAAAGGGTGTCAAAAAATTTCGGCAGCGTCTATAACACGTTGTGTCTGGTGTTGCAGGCGATCATAGGCCACTCGACATAATGATATTAAAAATTCTGGACAAAAGAAGAAAAATCTAATGCCGATCCCGAATAGGGATCAACAAATGAGCTTAATGATGAGTCAAACGCGCCTAGTCTTAGGAACTTTATTGAATGAAGGTGATATGAAGCCAACGAGAAGCTCGAATATACTGCAGAAATAATAGATACACCATGCAAAGATAGGATTATACATAATAGAGCTTATCATATAGCTACAACGGGATCTAAAGAAAACCATAAGTTCTTTAACCGCGAGTCAAATAGATCATTTACAAGATGAAATCTAATAATGGAAAAAGCAACAGCGGATTTTATGAATAGATAATTACTATGATCCACTGTGGGAACATGCAGTGTTACTATAAAATCTTGAGAACTACTAACAACCAGGGGAAACGTAGATCTATGACTGTTTGTGAGAAGCAATGACTCATCTTGCAAGCAGGTGAAAAGATCTGGATTATCCCAGACAACCCCTAATTGGATCGTGAAAAAGAGGTGGCGGTTTTTCCGAGCCTAATTAGTATTTTTGGGGTTATTGCAACTATCTCTAGATGGATTAGAGGGTCTAACTTTTTGGAGAAAACGTATGCCTGTCTTTTAGGTCTGTTGACGAATGTTCATCTGAAAGAAACAGGGAGGAAAATTGGAGAATAAGCATAACATGATCAGCCTATAATAGACCCATTAGTGGGACACGAGCCTCGTCTGTGAGGAGTGGCTCGTAATCCACCACGAGGTCCTAGTGCAGTTAGGTAAAATGGGGCTCCTTCTAGAAACTCCACTGTATTTGCTTATGCCTACATCTATAAAATCGGAGCATTAGACTTTCAAGACCCTAACTCACCACATAGATACAAAGACATGCCAATGTGTTGTAAAATAAAACCTTGTATGAAGATGAAAATACCACTAAAAGTATTTGCTTAGCCTACATGGAGAGAGCTCTAAACATATCCTTATTCAAATACTACAGATTTACAAAAAAAATATCTAACCACAAATAAACTGATAGAGCAATTGAGTACAAACAAACTCTTGAAGCTTGGTCAAGTATCAGCATACAACCACTTAAAGTGATTGACACCGTGACATTTACTGGTTGGGAATGGCTACTGACTACCAATTGTAAATTCAACAACAGAGGAGATATTTCAATCACATTTCGAGAGGTGCGGTAGTTGAATGACATTTTATTATGCAACCTTATGCAACATTGTCTTGACTTTTATGCAGTTCGTCTTGCATACTGATAGACAAATTACCTAAATTACTTTTTTTCATTTCTTGATTTGCGACCACGGGACTCGAGAACAGTGAGTAAAAGTGTGTTGATTACAAGTGTGGATGGGTGAACAGAGAGAGATATAACAAAGAAAACAGAAATTATACATGTCCTAATGACCTAATGCCTAAATTATAACTGGACGTCAGACACGGGAGAGTGAAATAATAAAAATTGCATTGTGCAAGCAAAGTAGTGCAAGGGCAAGAAAATGTTTATGATAATGGCTAAGATGGAGATACTCTTCCACTCTTTTCTAATAATCCATCGTATCTCCTGTGAAAAACCTAGAAAGCACTTCAGCTAAAACAACCGAAGGCCTTTTGGTCGCACTAAAGCTTTTAGTAACGCCTACCTTTTTTTAATCGTATACGGAAACACTTCGATGTGTAGTCCAATCCAATCGTTTCATAAGCGATGATGACTACTTTAAATGCATTTAGAATGTGATCGATAGGAAAGTGCAAGCATTACAACAAAATAACATTGTATGCGGAACGAGAAATGTATCTCACGTAACCTAAGATTAAAATTCAACAGGCAGTCTAGAAAGTATTCTTTGACTATATTTCTTTCTTTGACTAAATAAATTGTTCACGTAACTGTATTTTACTGAAATATACAAAACTTACACATTACTAAATGCTAGACAACTTTACTTGCTTTTTTGTCGACTAATACTTAAAGGAAGTTATTTTTTGCGCCTTATGTAAGACGTTATGGCACACCTGCTTACCCAAATGCATAATATTAAATTATTAACGAGTGTTTTGAGAAAGACGAATGAAAAATGTGCAAAAAAGTAAGCTAGCATTTTGTATGGCTAACTTAGATAGCTGCATAGTTTACAGCTTTGTGATCCCTCAACCATAGAGTGAATCGTTGCATTCTTACTTTTTACTTGTGTAATACCTCGTTACTAGTATATTTTTACTAGTGTGTGCATAAGATAACTCACGCAAATGCAGCTAATGCATGTAATTAGGTAAACCCTTGTACATCTTTAATTGAACCCTTCTTTCTATAAGTAGTCCAGTCTATAAGTGGTCCAGTTTAAGTAGGCAAACACGACCAAAAAACAAAATACGATATGAAAAAAGGGGCAAACGTGTGGTTAGGCTAACTTATACTTATTTTCACTAATAACTTATGGGCTGTGAGACTGAGTGAGATGCAAACAGCAATGGAATGAAGAGAGTGGTTGTTAGCTGTTGTCAGACACAAGTCTGACAGTACTTTCCGCTCCACTCAAGGCGACAAGGGTCCTAATGATTTACCACAAAAAAAATGCTAATAACTGGATCTCTCATTAAGTAAAGAGTGTGAAAAAAAAGGTATTATAAATATACCGTGCAAATCGTCAGCCCTGAACTCATTTCAGCTTTTGTGCATAATTCGACTCGCGCCGAAAAATGGTAGACGCAACACATCTTCCTAATTTACATAAACATTGCATTTACAGACGGCCTTACATGTTATTTACTACAATTCGTCTTCACTTTCAGTGTATTGTTGTATTACTTCATTCGGTATTAAGTATTGTGCAGTTTTTGACCTACTGAAAATGCTATTTAGACTTTTATTTTGGTGTATGCCACGGTTTAGCATGAGCCTAGATAAGTGTACCAGTGACATCGTATTTAAAGCTGTGATCGAGCAGTTTGGTCATAGGTTCGAACCCAGCTAGGCGTATCACCACTGTTTTCAAAACGGTGAGGAAACCGGCATGTCCTAGAAATAAAATATCGAATAATATCTACCACCCCATCCATGGGTCCTCGTGTTGGTCCACTCAATCTCACAGGGTTGAGGCCTGTGTCCCAGCAGTGGGAACAGTATAGGCTGATGATGATGAGAGAGCACCTCAATAGGACTAACACCGTACAAATTCTAGGAAAACTATTCAAAAGGATCAATGAGCATTTGGGTCAAGTAAGTACCACAATGTGTTGAACTGTTTTATGGGACAATGGTACCAACATCTAGTTTTTCACTATTACAATGATGACACCATGGAGAAAGTTAGATTTATATCCATAAAAGTTAATCATTATTTCCAGAAAGCTCTGAACTTCCGTACACTCACTGACTTCATTGTACTCTTATCGTGAACAACTTTTATAGGTCCAACTCAGTTTTCGCAAAAGAAAGAGGACAGGTTTCCTAGTAAAGAAAGGTAAGGTTGTAGGTATATCACTGTCTGTTTAACCGATTTTGTAACACTAACAATGCACATATGGTACAATGGTGGAGCGTTAGTTAGGTCGATGTCTTGCTGGTACAATAGCTGAAGGTAGTCCAGTCGCCGGATCTGTTGCAAGCCATTATCGGTTCGTGTTCTATCGTTTGGTCTGATTACTTAACGTTAGCCTAATTCTTGCTGGTAATGAATCCGTTAATCATGGTGCTGAATCAAAGATAATTGGCCAGTTAGGAATATTAGTCGGAATTACGGATCAATGGGTTTAAACACTAGATGAGCTTGAAGGTGCGGCTTATAACTTTCGATTTATTGTTAGATAACTTTTTTCTGTAGGTTCACTGAAATCACCAGATGTTCAACGGATGTCCTCTTGTACTGGCTAAAACTATCCCGTTGTTCCCCCGCACACTTGCTTCAGGGGTCCAGGCGCAGTCTCGGTATTGGGCTATTGACTCGCTTGATTTTCGTGACTTCCCCGTGAGTGTCAACGAATTAAACACGAGCATGGCATATAAGGAAGAGCATAACGTAATCAGACTTAACATTTGTGACGGCAAAGCTAGAGTTAATGTTTTCGTCATCATGTCTGGACTCAGGAATGTTTAGTTTGATGATTGAAAATGACAATGGGCAAAAGTGGTCCAAGATCCTCCACTGATGCCACCTATGGGAAATGAAAGAACATAGTTGTAATATCATTCTGGCAAAAGATTATCGAAATCTGTCCTGGGGTTCTTTTTTTATAGGCGTTTATGTGACTACCTAACCTAACCAAACCTAACTTTTTTTGTTCAGCTATAAATTATGCCCGACGCATACTGAACCATCTGGGAAGGCGGTTGGCTTATGTGTGACTTACATCTACCAAAAATACCAACGAGACCTTAAATAGCTAACCTAACCTAACTTTTTTTATTCAGCTGTAAATGATTTCTGACACATACTGAACCATCTGGGAAGGAGAATGGCTTATTTCGAGATACCTCCACCAAAAATACCAACGAGACCTTAAATAGCTAACCGAACCTAACTTTTTTTATTCAGCTGTACATGATGTCTGACACATACTGAACCATCTGGGAAGGCGGTTGGCTTATTTCGACTTATCTGCACCAAAAATACCAAACGAAACCATAAATAGCTAACCTAAACTAACTTTTTTTATTCAGCTGTAAATGATTTCCGACACATACTGAACCATCTGGGAAGGAGAATGGCTTATTTCGAGATACCATCACCAAAAATACCAATAAAACCTTAAATAGCTAACCTAACCTAACTTTTTTAGTTCAGTTATAAATGATGCCCAATGTATACTGAACCATCTGGAATGGCGGTTGGCTTATTTCGACTTATCTGCACCAAAAATACCAACGAGACCTTAAATAGCTAACCTAACCTAACTTTTTTTTTTCAGCTGTAAATGATGCCCGATGCATACTGAACCATCTGGCAAGCCGGTTGGCTTATGTGTGACTTACATCTACCAAAAATACCAACGAAACCTTAAATAGCTAACCGAACCTAACTTTTTTTATTCAGCTGTACATGATGTCTGACACATACTGAAACATCTGGGAAGGAGAATGGCTTATTTCGAGATACCTCCACCAAAAATACCAATGAAACCTTAAATAGCTAACCTAACCTAACTTTTTTAGTTCAGTTATAAATGATGCCCAATGCATACTGAACCATCTGGGATGGCGGTTGGATTATTTCGACTTATCTGCACAAAAAATACCAACGAAACCTTAAATAGCTAACCTAACCTAACTTTTCTTGTTCAGCTGTAAATGATGCCCAACGCATACTGAACCATCTGGGAAGGCGGTTGGCTTATTTTCAATGATGCCCAACACATAAGTTATGTTAAGGTCCTGTTGATATTGTTAGTGGGTTAAAGTCACACATAAGCCAACCGCCTTCCCAGATGGTGCAGTATGTCATTGTGTCGGACATCACTTACAGCTGAATAAAAACAGTTAGGTTAGGTTAGCTATTTAAGGTCCCGTTGATACTTTTAGTGGGTGTAAGTCACACATAAGCCAACCGCCTTCCCAGATGGTTTAGTATGTGTCGGACATCATTTACAGCTGAACAAAAAAGTTAGGTTAGGTTAGCTATTTAAGGTTTCATTGGTATTTTTGGTGGAGGTAAGTCGAAATAAGCCAACCGTCTTCCCAGATGGTTCAGTGTGCGTTGGGCATCATCTACAGTTGAACAATACATTGAACATTGTGTCGGACATCACTTACAGCTGAATAAAAAAAGTTAGGTTAGGTTAGCTATTTAAGGTTTCGTTGATATTTTTAGTGGATGTAAGTCACACATAAGCCAACCGCGTACCCAGATAGTTTAGTATGTGTCGGACATCATTTACAGCTGAACAAAAAAAGTTAGGTTAGGTTAGCTATTTAAAGTCCCGTTGGTATTTTTAGTGGGTGTAAGTCACACACAAGCCAACCGCCTTCACAGATGGTTCAGCATGCGTTGGACATCATTTACAGCTAAAAAAAAAAGTTAGGTTAGGTTAGCTATTTAAGGTCTCGTTGATATTTATAATGGGTGTAAGTCACACACAAGCCAACCGCCTTCACTGATGGTTCAGTATGCGTCGGGCATCATTTACAGTTGAACAAAAAAAGTTAGGTTAGGTTAGCTATTTAAGGTCTTGTTGGTATTTTTAGTGGGTGTACGTCACACACAAGCCAACCGCCTTCAGGGATGGTTCAGCATACGTCGGACATCATTTACAGCTGAATAAAAAAAGTTAGGTTACGTTAGGTCAGGATAGGCAAGGTTAGGTTAGGTTAGGTAGTCACTTAACAAAATAAAAAAGGAACCCCCGGACGGATTTTGATAATCTCTTGCCAGAATGATGTCACAACCATATGCTTTCATTTCCCATAGGAGTCCTTAGTGGAGGATCTTGGACCAAGTTCCATACATTTTTGCCCATTGTCCTTTGAAATCTGAACTTTAACTGTAAAGTTTATCGGACGGAGTAATAGTCAATAGGTAATATTCAGGATTTATCAATCATGCCTCGAGTAAAAGAGGCACTCATTCAAGCCCGTCTGGTATAGATAGATCGAATCGAACTATGTAAAATTAAGAAAACGCTCTAACAGATTTGCGGTCAATATACAATACGATCGTAGAGAACTTAGGAAACTAGAATCGAAGTATGTGACACTAACAACAATATCGAGTTTATGTAAAGTCTTGAAAATGATCAGTAATTTCATCCTAAGTATTTTAATCCAAAAGCCAAAGTATTTTATCAGAGCTCTCTCCTTTTTGTTCCGAGCTTAGACCACCTTCACAAGGTGTCATTTACAAAAAACCTCACTGCAATTCAGGTACAGATTATCCCAGGAATAATGGTAATACATACGCAGATAAATTAGGTCGATAACACGTAGTAGTGGCACGGCCCGGGGATAAACATAAGAGGCTTACTTATACAAGGTGGGCGGATAAGAACTATCGGGCTCGGCTGGAAATAACTTTCTTGTCCTAGAATGTTAGCACCAGGTACTGTAGCTACTATGGTGGTGGGCTAAAGGTAACATCCTCATTAGTGGTCTATCGGATTCATCTTGTTTTATGATCCTAAACATTTCTGATTGTGGTGCACTTATAGGTGCAGTTCATTGCCATTTTGTAGTCGATTTCAGGTAACAGTGATAAATGGTTGAAAACTCCACCAAATTGGAACACGTGAATTTGGTTATAAAGCTGTAAGACAGTTCAATGAAGACTATCTTCTTCTTTCTGGTGTCTTGGTAGAATCTTGGATCCACGCAAATTCGAACAGGAGAATAATCAATTGGAGCTTCTTATTATCTCTGTACTCTCTTCGTATCAGAGCTTCGCGGCTCATAGGCTAGCCTTTTATGAGTTTAATCATTGGTCATAGTAATTAATAACACTTCGCACTTCATAATCAGCTTTTTCTCTTTTAGGTACATTTGGGTACTTGAAGCTACACGTCTTCCTAATAAAAAATTAAAACAACAACACGACAATAGTGATAGGCCGAAAGTGAACCACATTTCAGGAGATCGGCGACGAACCTGTTGCCTTCAATCGGGCACAAAATCTAATTTCGGGCTTTTATTTTGTGCCGAGATATTCCTTATGAAAAACTTCACAGATAGTCTTTGTCCGAACTTGCTGATTGATCTTAGAACCTCACGGTCAATAGTAGCTAATAGACGTGTTAGATTTGTTTACCTATCCTAAACAATATAATACGTAAAACAATAGTAAGTAAAGGAGGAAGCTGCAAAGATAAATTACTATTTCCCTCCCGACCTATTGTTCAGTAGAAACAGCGTAATTTCGCAATCGGCTACCGACCAATTACATAGCCATTACTAAAATGTATTATTCATATTCTTCAAGAATTCCTTAAAAAAATAATAATTGAATACCTACGGAACTGACGTGGGCAACCATTAAAAAGTCAGGACCAATTGTAATTTCGATGCAGTTTCGTGGTGCGCGCGTGCCTGTATGTCCACTCTAATTTTATGTATATAGAGGACAGAACAAAAACGATCATTAGTATGATTCCTATGTTTCCTTTTCCTGTATCTCGCGGTGGTGTGGTGCATAATAAACGGTGAACCATTACCCTGGCTGGCGGAACGGAACGAATAAACTTACTGGTTGCTACTTGGTTGCCATTACGTATCTCAGATTTACCGGTATCGGTAATGTCTATTGCTGACCGGTCAAGCCTCCTCAATCGTATTACATTAATGCTTCTGCTCAGGAAGGCAGGAAATGCTATAAAAACTGTGGAACTAAGTACGATAATTTGATGCTATGAACATTGTAGCGTTAAATGTATTCGTGATAATTGTAGTTGTAACAAAGAGTTTTGTAATGCTGGCTTGAGTATTCTTTACAATTTTGTTTAAGTTTTAATTTAATCGTAGATATAAATATTATAATTATAATTACAAAGGTATTAATTAAGTATTATTTTTACATGATGCCTAGTATCTCCAGAAATTAAGTATTTATGATCATGTGCTTAATGTTGACTTAGCCACTTTGGTTAAGTGAGAAAATTCAAAATTCGTTCTAAATTCGGGATTCACGTCTTTTTTTGGTTCTAGGATACCTGTCTCTTCAACAATATCGTTTAGAGAGAACTATAACTACTGCTTTCAAATTCTTTTCTATATTCGGCAGTTCTGTAAACATTAAAAAGAGAGCACCGCACAACTGCCAGAGATTTCGAACTTCACACTTAAACAGACCTCTTTGAGCCTAAATATTTGCATACATATCACTACCAAGTGTTATTCACACTCATTGCTCTATCTTTCATCTGTTAAGACCGTTTCAAAGCCAGGGGGATACCGTGGATTTCCGTGAAATGTTCGCGCGATAAAAAGCTTGGAGATTCGAATCAACAGCCGCTGGATTCGCTGCGCATGCACATGGTAGCAGACCATTAGCCGTGGCCGATTGCAAGTGTTCGGGCTTCATTTAAATGCATCCGGGATGGTTTCATTAATAATGTTATGTAGATATTTGTATATGAGGCAGTATTCCTTAATTAGACCCATCCATCCCTCCCAACAAATGGATGGGAATGGTAGTGCAGTCTTTCCGACATTGGTTTTACTAAGGGTGAATGGTATGACTTGGTAATACTGAGATCTTAACTAGCCTAAAAGTTAAGACGAGGGTAGGTCAATACACGCTGGAAAGTAAATAGAACTGAAGGGCTCCTAATTATTAAGATTCTGCCGGTATTCATTTGATGGTGTTCCCAACAAAAAAGGTAGAGAATGAATAGGCGACAACAATGTGAGATACTAATTAACTAAAATAGCAAAGAAAAAAATAACATGGCTCCTAAAGTAGTAAATAGGTAGGCGAGTATAAAGGATATACTCGTACTTATTAGTAAGTAAAACGAAAACATAGAGCAGTAATAGCATTTACAGTATTACATAAACACACAAAAATGTGTTAAAAACAGGAGATTAATATGCTCGAAATTAATAATTAGTAGTAATTATTGTGTGTGTGCGAACATAATTAATGAGCACTGTCGTCATAATTTCGTGAAGTTTTTTTCACGACCTTTCCAGCTGTCTGATGCAGATGTTTGTATTAGACACCACCGAAATTAATGGTATGAAAATAATCAACATGATTGATGGTTAATCCGAAGACACCATTAATCCTCAGGTCTTCGAAATCACAGCTTAATTTACACGTAACCGTTAATTTTGAACTCTTCTCTCGCTTATTTTAGAGTGAATGTTGCCATAAATTGGCTTGTAAGCCAGCAAATTGTTATTTGCTAGTGGGTAGTAAAGGAGGCACATCAAAGACACCTAATGAAGCAATTTGCAACCAGGAAATTATAAAAACCTTACAATAGTTAGATTTTAAATTAATGTTTAGTCCTTAAATGCTAAAAATTCAGAGAGGACTTGCAAAGCCAGTGATGTTTTTGCAATTAGCACTTAAAATTCTAATTAAGCTATTAAAGCAGTGTCTAAAGGCGCTTTTCAGCTTTGTGTCTGACTCTTTCGAGGAAACTATAGGGAGATTTGCATCTGCACCAGCCGAAAAATTACTTGCGTCTAGGGTAGACGCATAAATAATTTCAATGGTTTAAAAAGGCCTGTGACCCTTACGGTCATTTGCTGTAAAGTTCAGCCATTTTTCTTTTAACATTCCCTTTTTTTGATGATTTCGTTATTTCCTTTCAATGTTTGGACAAATGGCAGGGCTGGGTAATTTCTAATAGCTTATTATTGTCTTATATTTATATGTGTATTGTTTTTTATGGGCTTTTAGTTGCTTGAAATAAAGGAAAAAAAATAAGGGTGCAAAAATTCAGATGTAACTCTTTGATGTCCTGTTAGATATGTCATATAACCATCTTATGAACTCGGGAGTTAAACCGATGCGATGCACAAGTTTATGGGGTTATTAAATGTGTATGGAGGCAATAGCAGCCATGGTGCTGCCAACTTAATTGACGACTCCATATAAAACCAAATTGCCCGTCTAATGATTTGCATATCCTGAGGCAATCCCATGGGCTATGAGTCTTATTTATGATGGTTTTAGTATTCCTATCTCCTAAAAATAGATATCGAAATAGGGAGGCTATCAAGTGGTGGCTACATTCTATTTTTCACGGTCAAATAATCAAATGGGAGGGATTGATAGACTTATACCTACTGACTAACATCCACGGTATTCTTTCAATGGCCTTTACGTTCCAGGATCACAGCACAGATATCTGATAAGACAGTCCTGTGTGTCCGGCTGAAGTAGTAGCACTTGGAATTGTCCAGAGATGTCCAGCTTTTCGTCCTTTGTTAGAATCCTTAAATATATCCTTTACATATCTAATAATTTTAACCAGACTTTTTGGAAAGAGAGATACCTAATGAATATTACAGTATGTAGGTATATATTTAACTCTTTTGCAAATTTCGTACTTCATTGTCAAAGCTTATCGGAAATTGTCTTTTTTTAATTTTTAACGCAAATATAAATTTTTGTTCAAATCGATTTTACAGAATGTCTCTGTATTTACGTCCAATAGGAAATAAAAAAAGTCTAATTCTCCTCGATCGATGCAAGAATTGAAAACATAGACAAGACGATCTGGACTCATTGCTCATTTTATTTGTTTTATGTAGAGTACAATCACCTTGGTCGTGCTTGGTTGGTTTTGGCTGAACACCTTTTGTGCAATATTGGAGTCTAGGAACTGAATCATAGTCATCAGTCCGTGGCTTCACAAACAAAGGGCTATGTTTACAACCTGATTAATTTTTTATTTCGCAAATATGGGTACAAGTTAAGGTGTTTAGGATCATTATAGAAAACAATGCCATATTATCCAATAAACAGGCATGAAAACAGTACAGAGTGTAGAAGTATAAGCTTTACAATTTTTGCTACTATACAAGAAAAAATAAACTATTTATTACAATTTCGAAATCAATAACATTCCTTAGGCATGCCTTCAATTATTATAAATGTCTTATGTCAATTCATTCAAAAATTAATGTTATTCTAATTCATTAGTCACTACCATATTATATCACCTCCTTTTCTGCTTAAAATACAATACTAGACATAACATTCAAAACAAATTCCTTCTCTAATAGAAAATCGCAACACTATCATATGCTTTGTCTACTAAAAAAATGCCGAAGTTTTTTTTTTTGAATAATGTCAAGTTGTTGTCTTTCAACTACTCGGTTATTTTATTATAAATCACCGGTGCCATGCAACGACACTTTTGCGCATCAGTGTTTGTTTTAGCACGGAGAAAATTCTATTACCTACATGTTTATACCTCAGATAAACGTATTTAGATGAAAGTGGCCTAAGGACATATAAACTGGCCGCCTTAATTTTATATCCCGGTAGTACGTTTTCGTGGGATAATTACAGTCGCAGGCAATATATAGGATTTTCTAAAGAGAAATATGACTGAACTAGCTGTCCCCCGTGTTTTCACCTTCGCTACTCCGCTTCTATTGGTCGTAGTGTATTGATATTTTATAGCCTGTAGCCTTCTCCGATAAATGGACTATCCAACACAAAAATAATTTACCAATTCGAACCAGCAGTTCCTAAGATTAGCGCGATCAAACAAACTCTTCAGCTTTGATAGTAGAGAAGTATGAATTAATAGTAGTTTGTCACATAATTGAACTATGCAGTGGCAACTTATTTATTGCGATAATAGGTGCATGAACCCGGTTTTCCTATGGGAAAAGCATGACTCGTATCCTGGCAGGAAATCTCAGATTTGTTTAGCGATTACTCTACTAGAAATACGAGTGGCAAGCCCTAGTCTCTAGGTATTCTTGTTCTACTCCTCGGCAGTTAGATAAATGGCAGATTTTGGAAGTGAACAGTCCTATATGCCTTTCTTTCAAAGGTTGTCTTTAAAAACCCTTTTTGAGGGTGCAAGAAATTGCATGCGACTTGCATGAAAGTTTGTCTACATTGCGGACATTTTCATCAAACTTGCGTGCATTTCTTGCAGAGTGTAAACGTCCTTGATCGATGAACACTTATTTTATAGAAATAATATTGCTTTCATCCTTTTTTTTCGTGCCAAGTGTTTGATACGTTCTTAAATTCTAAATACCTAATTATACTTATGTAGTAACGTTTATAGTAGATTACGCACCAAGGGAGTAAAGCATTGCCTTACGTCACGGGCGTATTGAATCCCGAAACTACACTAAGATTCTGGGGTGAACCTCCGTAGCGGGGGTTCAGCAGCTTTACTCCGAGGAGCGTACTCTGCTTTTCACACCTACTGCGAGGAAATAAATTCGAATTTTGAAATTTGATGTGGTACGACAACCTTCGAACGTGAAGTTGGCACCACTGTAAGCGATCAGCTGTTGCTGCCAGCGGCCGCCATACTGATACGACTCCTTGGTGAAAGTTTTCATACGGTTTTCTTTGAGTTTCCAAATTCAAATCACATTATTCCCACGGGAATAATGAAATTCAGTACATATATTATTCCCGGCTCGAGCGAGGGGGAATAATGTCATGCTTTACAGTAGGTTTGCCTGACGTATAATATGACATTTACGAGCAAGTAGTGTGAAAAATATATTTCGTGCCTAGATACTTATTTCTCCAAATATTGACTTTCTAACCGTTTAGCTAAACAGATCGCCCTACTACCTTCTGGTACTGTCGATCGATAGGTTATTGCCGATTACCGTAATGGTAAATGCTCACATCGACCGATATTCTGAAGGTTTATGATTAACCTGAACCTCTGAATGATCTCCACTTTCGAAATTTAAAAAAAGATCATACGCGCCTTCTCTCACTTTCATGGTCATTTTTTCTACTCACGAAAGACCAGTGTAGCGTAACAATAGTAAAATTGAAATGCGTCAAGTTCTTATTATATTATAGACACATAAAAACATAACAATTCAATCCTACGTAACTTTCGCTAAGTTTGTTTATGATATCATTTCTTTTTTTTTTTCTTCATGCCTTCTATTTTTTTTCGGATGATTGAAAGTCGAGATTTTATTTTTTCAGCCTAGCTCTATTAGGCTATAAAGAATGAGTTACGTCTAAGTTACAACTATTCTCGTAGGCAAACTAGTAAAAGCGTAAAACCTGTGCTGCCCACTTTGCTTTGGCTTTTTTAATAGATACTAATAACATGCCAAGACAAAAAAGTTTACGACGAGTACGACTACCCTACACCATGACTTTATGTTTTTTGTACAGACGTTAGCACATCAAGCTATCAATAGATTTTCTACTTTATCACAAACGAAGAAAGTTGATGTTCGGTTGGGATTTGACAGATTGGGGTAGGCTGATCTGCTGGCGTCTGTACGTACCTGCAATTTGCGGCTGTAAACCATAGACGCCTAGAAAAGATACTCATTAGTCATAAATTCACATTTATAACGTTATATAATACTTCACTAATTGGATATTACTCTGCCAGTTTTAATTAAACTTACGAGTCAGTCTACTGCCATAAAGATTTATTATGAAAATCGTGTTCTGTTAACTTAAGTTCGAGTCGAAAGCTTGGCAAGAGAACCCTGTGGATTAATTGCCAATTAGCGTAAATTAATTATGTGCCAACTAATGGTTAAAACAAGTGGTTAATGACTTCATCCCACACCACAAATTAATATTGATAGGGTGTTCCATGTTTAATGTAAGACAGTGGTGATAACATTCTTACAAGTTCGTGGAATGTCTAAGAACAAGCATCTACTATATCTATGGATGTAGCAAGTATTATAATTGTTAATCAGAACCAGAACAGCAAGTACAACAATAAAAATACAGCATAGACAAAAACTTGATGTTTTTCTTTAGTTTCAAGGCAGAGGACGTTAACCTATTCCACATTTAAATGGAACGCTTCGTTCGAATTCAGAATATCTAAATCAGAAGCTGGAACTAATTGACTAGGAATTTTAATAAATCGCAACTACTACTACACATTACAAAATAAAAAATTCTTGGTACTTAGCTATTCTATAAATATTTTAAGTGTACATTTCATACAGATTTGTACCTGTAATTATGAAGAGGCGATAATTATTAGCTCCAGGAGCCAGAGGGTTAAAATACTAAACATGTTCTCAGACATCTAAGGTGTAAAGTTGGTAATAAGTATAGCAATCCTGTTTCACTTACCACTACTTAAGTTAATGCAGCAGAATCCCTTGCTTCCACATCTACTTTTATTTCAGCACAGCACAAATTTACTTGAAATAATATTTATATCAGTGATAATTTCATTTGATCGGTTTAAAAATTTTAATTTTGAGCGTCGATCATTTTACGCGCGCGTTCTTTTTTAAAACGTTCGCGGGAAGGCAACGGTCTGCGACGCTACGGCTTGCGCTCCGCGCGCACCTCTATGGACTGAATGTTTTCTTTCAAATTCGAACTCCCCCCATCTTAGCGGCAAAGGCAACGCTTCGGGCACAGCTTATAAGTTATAAGCTCGTCCAACTGTCAAGAAATCAGAACGAATTCCGCACGGGATCGTGGGCTATTTAAAAATAAAAAGCTTTTCTTTCATAAAAACAGTTTAAGTATTTATTTATTAACTACGGTTGACAATAATCATTTTAATAGCATAGACAGAGTTACAAGTATAACTTATTAAACACTAGGAAGTTGTCTTAACTAAGTATTCAATCAAATGTTTTAACAAATATAACGATAACATAATATTTTTACCCGAATAACATTCAATTGAATTAGCACTACGATAATTTCATCACTTTATTTAAGAAGGTATACCTATTCTAATTAAACAATGACCTATAATGCACAATTTTTCAACTACCCTATATTTTAATGAAATGTGTTAAGTATATTTTTAATACATTACTGGTATCTTTGTTTATGACATATAAAGCATAACAATAAGTAAGAAGGAAAAGCAATTAAGTAACAGATGCTAAGGTAAGTTGAGAAAAATATAATGTTTAAAACCAATCAGATTTAGTTTCTAGAAATTTCCAGCAATGTATATTTACGCAGTGGTGAAAAATATAATTAATAACTCAAATAAAATATTCAAAGTAAAAAAAATATCACTATCGTAAAATTTATTTCGACAAAATTATATTCGTGTGGTTAAAATTAACTGTGCCAATAAATATGTAGAAAATTTCAGTCGAATATTGGCCTAAATTCGAAATTGTTTTTTTTTTTAATTCAGTCAATAAAGGTCACTAGGTATCACAAAAGAATATGAATTTATTATAATATAATAATGTAGATTCATAACATAGGTAATATTTTAAGGACCCTACACATACCGGACCGCCAACACAATCGAAGGCTGTGGTGTGTAGAGTCCATATTATCTAAGTGGTATTGCTGGTTTTAATAAAAAACATATATATTTTTAGAGTAGATTATTTTGTGACCGATAAAATCCCCGAAAAATAGTTTTTGAGAATCACTACTCACCTAATAATAATTTTGATATGTTCTACTATTAATATTTAAATCTAAAAGGTACGTGTTTTTTTAACTTCAATTTACTTCTACTTAGTAAGACCAATGCGGCCAAATCAGCAAGACCTAGTGGCTTTTCATGACGTCTTATAGCCAGAGTAGTTCCAGTGAGGGAACGAGGTGGCGCTACACGACTTGTATAGCCCTGTGTCTCTCTCTCTCTCTCTCTGGCATAAATATATATATTTTTTTTTATTGGAAAGATCGAATCAGATCATTAAAAATGCAATCATTCGTCGTTTTTTTCGCGGAATTTGTTTTCAGATCAATTTATATTACTTATGAACTTAGTGTCCGTAGAATGGCTTTAAAACTAACCAGAGGTTTGGGGGGTATCAGTCCTTTCTACACTGGCCAAATAGTTTCACCTTCTTCGAGATGGGCTGGCACTCCATCTTGTTGTAACAGGGTTTCACTGACAAAAAGGAATCAAACTCAACCCCTTTGTTTCCGAACATTATTTCCTTATTTAATTACAGCAATTTTGTACCCAAGCTTGCCCCATTTGTGACCGTAGAATCCTAAAGCTTAGTTTTTTTTTATATTTGTGAGAAAACCAACAATACCACTTAAACTTAGGGTCTGTTTCACAATGTCCGAATAATTAGAGATCTAGGTCATTTAGATGGCTCAGGCGCAAAATGTCTCTTTCGCAAAATGTCCCTTGGTCGCAAAACGTCTCTTTCGCATAATGTCTCTTTCGTAAAATGTCTCTTTCGCAGAATGCCTCTTTCGCAGAATGTCACTTTCGCAAAATGTCGCGCTAGGGATTTAATAATAAAATTTCGAATTTCAAAACAAAAAATAATTTATTAAAATTATAGTGCAAATATTATGATGTTAAAATGTTGGCACTTTCTACTTAAGTATAAGATATGTCTTATATTTATATTTAATCAATAATGTTGTGTTAATCAATTATAAAAATGTATTTTTTTATGCAATACTTGATAATAACTCAAGTAGATTATAATGCCAAAATTTATTTAGTTGACATTTTAATATTAAATATATATTTTTTAATCATTTTAAAAATGGTATAATTTTTTTTTTCATTTGCGATACTTAGTTAATGTTGAGTTACTATTAGTATTAATCAGTTGCGACCCGGACGGACTTGATCTCCAGGGAGGTATCTCGTTCCTCATCTCTGGCTTGCCTTTATTGGCCGGTCAGAGTGAACACTGACGAGGAACAGACCTCCTACCTCTTTCTTGCCTTAATCGGCTGGCTAGAGTGGAGATTCGCAAGAGCAAACGTGCTCGGAGGAAGGAATGCCCGCGCCTACGGTGGCCGGAGATCGTCTTGCGATGTCCGACGCCGTGGGCGTCCACCACCGCGGGTGGGGTGGAGTTAGGACGCTGTCCTCTCCCTCTCGCGGCCCGCCTCCTCCTTCACGAGCATTACTGCTACACAGAGGCGACCGCTTCCCACTCCGTCTCGCCCCGCAGCATGACCTCTACCAATGCTGGGCGCGAGAGGTCTCCGCCTATCACCTCCCTGAGGACACGTCGGTGCTCTGCCCAAGTTGGGCAGTCTTGCACCGTATGCTCTACTGTGTCTTCCGGGCGATCTTCACAGTGGTGACACCCAGGCGTATCTTCCCTCCCTATCCAACACAGGTACCTCCCGAAACTACCGTGTCCGGTGCGGACCTGCGACATGCGGTAGGTAAGGACGCCGTGACGTCTCTCCAGCCACTCCTCAAAGAGGGGTCTTACCGCCGCGATTGCAGCGTGCCCGTGGAATACATATTTAAGTAAAAAGTACCAAAATTTTAACATCATAATTGCACTATAATTGTAATAAATTATTTTTTGTTTTGAAAATCGAAATTTTATTATTAAGTCCCTAGCGCGACATTTTGCGAAAGAGACATTCTGCGAAAGAGACATTCTGCGAAAGAGACATTTTACGAAAGAGACATTATGCGAAAGAGACGTTTTGCGACCAGGGGACATTTTGCGAAAGAGACATTTTGCGCCTGAGCCATTTAGATTACCTACCAAAAAATATTTGACCCGTTTTTTTTTTATTTTGTTACAAATCGCAAAATTGACGGATACAAGACGCTTTTAAAATTGGAGATACGTCACCACCTAGTACATTTTTTACTGAGTTCTGACGTCACGAAGCCTCTCTCGAGTTTTAATACATTTATATTCATTGATTTAACAAAAGAAAAAATTGGTAGGTATCCATTATTTTTCAAAACTTTAAACGGACTACTTAGATTTGCAGTATATGTATGCTATCAAAAAGCAGATTAAGTTAAAAAAAAATAGAACAGATCATAAAATAGGGCCCGCCCTTTATCGTTTGATGACATTACGTGTACGAAAAGTCAAGGTGATATTTTACGGGTGAGTTAGTTGCACACAAGGTACAAAGTCGCTTGACAATTCTTGTTTAAGCCAAAAATTTCAGCCACACTGAAGCGAATGGGATACAGAATAAAATTGATCTAATTGGTCTCAAACTGGTGCGAGTAGTGGCAATTTACTGACTGACCATTTATTAGACAAAGAAGGCGCGTAATCGCGTCTTCATACTACGCAGGTTTCGCCTCAGTAGCTAACAAAACTGTTAAATTGGTAATTTATTAGAATTTATCTAGTATGTGAAATTAACGGTAACTTATTCAGAGATGGTGAAACAGACCTTCAAGCAATTTGCTAACAATCAATAAAATAATTACGTCTCCTCAATGTTAGGGTTTTCGGAGAAGAGCTGGTGGTCGTTGTAGGTCCTCAAGTACTTCTTGGTGACGAGATACAGTAGAAGGCCCCACTTCATCATCATGAACGACCAGACGAGGCGGATGATGATGCTGCTCTTTATTGGCATCACATCTGGAAAAAACGTTTCGTTCAGTATTTTTGTTTTGTAAGGAAAAGACAGATCGTCCATAACACTACAGGATTATCCTAGTACAGGCATCTAATATTGTCAGATCTACATAGTTAATTCATGGCTAATTTTGTAATTTTATTTATAGCGATTTTCATTTTTCATTCTGAATTAAGATTTATTATTATTACTAAGATTTGCATTAACCTGTTGCCAGTGGCTACGCCCGTGTTTCTCGTGATAGCGCTATGACAATGTCAGTTTACTTATATTTTTTATATACGCAATAGGTAATGCCTGCATAGCAAAGATATTTTTAAGGAACGAAAAATTCACTTGCGAGCTGGGGCCTAAGTCTACTAATTTATAAACGTTACAATGGTCTCTCAATGGTGTGTTTTTGACAGTTTTTATATGGCAAATCTGTCAAAAACTTACCATTGAGAGACCATTGTGACGTATATAAATTAGTAGACTTAGGCCCCAGGTTGTAAACAGCGTTCAAAAAACAAGGGAACGAGAAATTCAGTTTCGAGAGTAGTGGTTGCGACGGCCTAATTGGTTAAGGCGTCTGGAGTATCCATACAGACGACGCAGGTTCGAACCTTGCTCGCAACTGAATTTTTCATTCCTTAAAAATATCTTAATGTCAGTTTATACATAATAGGCGAAATATAGATGTGATTTAGGTATATCTCTGCCAAAACTTGCAGGAAAATACATCTCGGAAAAATATAATTCGGAAAAATATAATTGTTACGTCAGAGGTCATCTTTTTATGTGCAAGTATGTTTTCAAAATACTTTTTAATACAATCATTACCTGCATTATTGAAATGATTAAATTTTTAATTAAATGTTGCAAGTGCATTGACATGCCTCCTTCTGCGAAGCAGTAATGCTCGTGAAGGAGGAGGCGGGCCGCGAGAGGGAGAGGACTTCGTCCTCCCTCCGCCCCAACCGCAGTGGTAGACGCCCACGGCGTCGGACGTCGGCAGACGACCTCCGGCCACCGTAGGCGCCGGCATGCGGACAGCGAGTAAAGGGCAACTCGGTGTCCGACCATGGACCATGCCCGGGTCGACGGCGCGTCGTGTTCCACGCGCGCCTCAAAGAGCGTCAGCAAAATGACGGGGCCCCCTCACAGAGGGCCAAAGCCTGCCGGGGTCGCGGGACTTATTCCCATCACCGTGACCCCGGAACATAAAGGGCTTTCGAAGGACACCGTGGATTTTAGTCAGTACAAGTCTGACAGTCCCTCCCGCCCTGCCCGGGGTGGGAGGACTCATTTGATGATTTTACCACAATAAAAAAAAAAAAAAAGTGCATTGACATGAAGTAAACATGTTATACAAAAACAATATGCATTGGCAGTTATTGAATCAAGACAGGCTAAACAACTGTTTCAACATTTAATAAGTTGTTAAAGAATTCATAGCAATAACAAAATCAATGCGATATATAAGGGACAGTGATATGAGGGTGACTCATGAATTTATCAATGTTTATTTCAACTTATCTTGGGACATGTGACTAAACATTTTGCAACAATTTAACACTAGCGCTGGTAACTAATTACCTATCTCCTTCAGGCATAAGTAAATTTGATATTTAAAGATATACCTACTTAAAACAACAAAATAAACTTGAACGAAATTGTTGGAAACGCATGAAGTGAGTCATCAGTAAGATTTGTTTGAAACCCTCTGAAAACTCTTTCAAGATTTTTCTATACATACCAGCTTTATAATAAATCTCCAAGAACAGGTAGAACAGTGTCAGGGCTGCTCCGGAGACAAAGCCAACAATGCCGAAGTCTCCAATGTACTGCAGCGCTTTTCTTGAGAAGTTCACGTGTAGTGACTCTTTAAGATAGTGGCAATGCAACATCAGCGCCAATGATGCATGTATGCCTGGAAAACAAAGAAAAAAAAAATTATCTAAATAGACAATTTTGATGACATTGACAATATTCCTAAGATTTGAAGTAGTTGCAGTCTTATTAGAGTTTAGGCATTATTTTAAATTTTGAAGTTAATAAATTGTTGAATATTATTTTTCAGGTAGGTAGGTATTTTCAAAACATAAAAATGTGAATTAACAGGATATAACGACATATAAATATTGAGGAAAATGATTTACATTATGAGAGTTTTAAGATTTCATCATTCTAGAAACAGCAGGATCTCAAAACAATCCCGAGGTCAAATTACGGCTTTCTAAAGGCTAATAAAGGCCTGAAACTTGTTCCATTATGTTAATTACCACCGCCTGTGCAGTGATATAAGAATATTAATTATTTGTGTGCATAAAAAAACTATTTTGCTTCACTTACCAGATAAAAGCGCCCACATTCCGGCTTCAATGTTTGCGTAAACAATGCAAAAACATATAAACGCAGACAAGCCTAAAATGGCACCAAAAGCACTTAGTGCTATGTGAATTTTAACACGCAGCATAGTGATAACAATTTATAGTCAATTGCTAATCAATGAATATCAATTTCTTTTGTCGAAAACAAAGAGGTATCGCAATTTTCGTTACATTTATTTACGAGCACAGCTGTAAAACTCAAAACTGTCAGTTTGTCGTCGGGTCATAGTCAAAAACAAAAAAACTGACTAAATAGTGTTGTTCACATGCAATCCAAAAGTAAAGTTCAAAAAGTAACAGTAGTAAGTTCAAGTTTTTTATATGTTAACTGAAAATTATTTCTATCTCTCTGATTTTATTCGTTGAAGGAGAGTGAAAATTACAATGAGAAAGCACGAATCAAAATTATTAGTAAAGAATGGTTTGAAGTTATTGAAACCGGCAAGATTAAAAACTATATTTTAGTCGATTTGTTTGTAAGTAAACATTTTAGGAACGACGATATTTTACTTGACAGCTGACTGTCAAACTTTTGAATGTTGCGCTAGGCGTTCCGTATCACAGAAAGAAAATAATTACGACCATAAATAGAGAGCTATCTTTCTTACACGCACTGATTGTTACTAGTGCCATCTCATCTATAAAGAATGAAATTCTGTGTGATGAAAAAATAATAAACAAATAAATTGTTCTGTGAAACAAATCAAAATATTTGTGTGAATGCTACGAATAAATTAAATGTGAATTAAATACTGCGGATTATAAATGGCTGGCTGTTAAAAAAGCGGTCCAAGATTAAAATTATACCTTTTATTCCTACACTGCTTTGGTATTTCATTCATTAAAAAAAAGTTGTACAAGACAAGTAAACATGAGTCGTGTTAGTCAAGCTCAGATGAAGAAATTGCTAGATCTGCTTAGCGAGGACGGTGTACTGGTCGACGGCAGAGTAATGTACACTGATACGAACAAGCAGAACTTTTGGAGAAGCATCGCTTTTCAAATGAACGCCGTCGAAGGTGGTGTCTATAAAAACACTTGGAAATGGTGTAAAGTAAGCCTCTTTTTTTATAAATTTTAACGAATACTCTTCTTTCTTTATTACGACTATATTTGGTCAGTGGGTCATCTTAGGTTTTTTTCTTCTAAAACGTCTTCTCTACCATTCTTTTGTAACAAAATACTCAGCAGTTGAACTGAATTGTAGGTGGAGAGGTACATACCTTCTTATTTATACAATCCTGTATAAATCTGCCTACCCTTACTAGCAGTACAGGCATTATTAATATATTGCAAGGTTTTACTAAAGTTGTCAGTTGTTTAATTGACTAACATCAAATTCCTGCATGGTTGTAATGTAACTTGATCTTGGAAGGTCAAAAATCCTATTTTTTTAAATATTTATTTACATAAGTTCACACCTTTTTTCAATGGGTGAAGGCAGGATCTACAGAACACCACATTTTGCATTCTTCATATTCTCCATTCTCTTACTTTTATTTTATTTAAAAATTCCAGATGTGGGCTGACTGGAAGAATAAAACAAAGAAAAAAGCCAACATACTGCTGAGCAGGAAAAGCTATACCATGGAACAACCAACACCTAAACTAACAAACTTAGAACTGAGACTCTTGAAGTTAATTAACTACCCTATTGATGATAAGGAAGACGCCTTGGCTTTGGAAATGGTAATCATATCTGTTCAAGTTTGTGTGATCCGATGACAATAATATTCTGGCTGTTATCTATAATGTAGAATGAACTTAGATCTAAATAAGGTAAACTTTGTTGCCCTTAATATTAAAAAATAGACTATTTATTTATAGGGGCACACTGCATATTATGTCAGTCCCATCATATACTCAACACTTGGGCCATGAAATAGGACAAATCCATCCCGTCTTCAAAAGATGTCACCTCTTCAACCAACCATCTGTTAAATTTCTTGAATAGATTTTCAACTTTACCACATGCATAGTGAGAGCAGTGGTGGCCCAGTGGTATCGGTCACGACTTACGAGTCGTAAGTCGTGGGTTCGAACCCCGCCAGGCGCATTACTTTGTGTAATTTATTTCATCACCGATGCTCTCAAAACGGTGAAGGAAAACATCGTGAGGAAACCGGCATGTCTTAGAACCAAAAAAAAATTCAAAGACATGTGACTTCATCTACCAACCCGCACTGGGCCCGCGTGGTGGATTATGGCCCACTCCCTCTCTCAGAGAGGAGGCCTGTGTCCCAGCAGTGGGAACGTTATAGGCTGATGATGATGATGACATGCATAGTAGGTTTGATTTGCAAAAAACAGATGGTGTAGGTTAATATGCTGGTATGTCTGTCAGGCATGTACCTACCATGGATGGAAAGTATGTCTTTTTATGATAGTTCATGAAGTTTCTAAATATCCTCCATTGAAGAGGAATGTCAATCTAATATAATGGTGCTTTTTTTCAGGTTGTAAGCAAGGAGGAAATACCAGAGAGTACAGATGAATTCAGAGTGGAATTCTTAAACAATGACTTTGCTGATGGAGACATGGAATCTCGAGATAAGACAATGTCTGATGTGGAGGGCGAAGAACTAGAAGAGGAACTAAAGTCAATTTGCTATGATAGGGTGGAGAGTAAATTCTGTGATGTTGAAGATATTTTACAAGGTATCTAAGGGATAATGCAGACCTGGCAGAGCATAGACTGCATTTAAATTAAGCATGTGATGGCCTTGGCGCCTTATTTTCACTTCATGCACCACTTTCTTATTATTATTTTTGTCTTGGTAAAACTAGGGCGGCACGAAAGGGACTATTACTGACTCTTACTAAAAATCCAGTGTTCTATTCCGTCCCAGGGTCCGGGTAACCTGATAGCACAGTCCCACATCCCACTTTTTTAACAGTTTTATGACGGTGATAACTATGCCAGAATCTGCTTATCTAGCTTTTTAAAAATTCAGCTTTGGCTTCTAATAATTCAGATCTTTCATATTCTGTACCTGAAATAATTTTATAAAAAACTGTTGCAGATGACAAATTAGAAGAAGAGGAAGAACCAGATGAGTCAGATTATGTGGAGAAAGTTAAATCAAGAGGTAACACTTTTGACGTGTGGCTTTTACTGGGTACAATGTCCTGACATTTTTCTTATAAATTATTATTTTGTAGATAAAATACTACCTAATTGTATTGTATTGTAAACCGGGCTGGTATCCGTAACTCCACGTCAGATGCGCGTATTTTGCGTGCAATACTACCTAATACAGTAAAGCGACATTTTGAAGTAGGTAACACCACGCCGGCGCGGCGCCGGCGTCGCGTGCGCCTCTATCCCACCACCGAGGCCGCGGCAATCACTTGTCTTCCCTCTTACTTATCTATCTTATTCTCTATATAATAATTATTAATTGCTGTTCGTTAGTCTCAAAATCTCGAGAATGACTGATCCGATTTGGCTAATTTTGGTCTGCAATTATTTTTGCAAGCACAGCACGCGTAGCATGGCGATTCTATCTCTATTCTACCAAGAAAAGACAAAGCTCTTTCTATCCCACACGATATGTCTTCTGCCCGAGCATGGCGCGGCCTGTAGACTCGTGTTTCTATGAAGACAAGACCACGGGGAGCAATCTTCAAGGAAAATCTCTGAACCTTATTGTCTATGGTTGCAATATATGAAACTGACAGCTTATTTCTCTCCCTTCCCCCTGCCTCTCCCCTGAGCAGGCCCTAGCTCAGACGCCATGTTGCCTCTGCTGTCAAAATTGACAAGCAAACTGCCGCCATTACTGTTTACTGTTCTGTTGTTGATCGAGTCAAGTTCCGTGTTGTTTAATTTCCACAATTTATGCTCTCAAGATAGAACTGTAAAATTGCGCTGTTTAACAAGTGCCGTAATCTCTATTGTTGATCGAGTGAAATTCTGCGTTGATTAATTTCCGCAACTTATCCTCCTCTCAATTTAAAGAACTAAAATATTGCGCTATGTTTCGCAAGTGCATTTTGTTGTTGTGAATTGCAACAGCAGACGGGAATCCGTCAGATTGTTTCAGTTACCTAAGTCTGAGACAACACTCCTTAATTGGTTAAAGTGTTTGCCTCATACCGAACAGCAAAAAAGAGTGAGCTTCGCAAAAAGTATGTGTGTGAAAAACATTTTGAGAAGCATTTTCTCACATCTAAATCTCGTCTTCGGATGGCAGCCTATCCTTCACTATTCACGGCTGAAGAGATTGCTAGTGGAATACCCAATACTTCTGGGATCGAAAACAGTAAGTATATCCTACTTCCTACTAATGATAAAAACGTGAAAGTTTGGATCGATGGATGTTTGTTAATCTTTCACGCAAAACCTGTGAACTAATTTGGATGAAAAATGGTAAACAGGTAGTTTATGACTTAGAATAACACATAGGATACATTTTATCCCGATTTTAAGTCCCTGTGGAAGAATTTTGAGTTATAGCGGATGAAGCAACTGGCAAGAGCTAGTTTATTATAAATGTCACACAGGAATTTCAAATAATTTAGACATTTCGTATAATTAAATAGGTTATAATAAAATCATGTAATTTTACCTTGATGCAGTATTTTTTACTTTTACTACTACGACATTACTATAATTTTATCCTAATATTGTTTTCTTTATTCATTTCAGGAAACCCTTACCCTCTCATTGACCATGGTTATCTGAAGTTTCAACATTTTGATCACACATACTGTAAACAAGCGGTTACTACTTTCAGCGGTAAGATTCAATTTAAATGATTTCTCATATAATTGATTGTTTCCAATTTGTCTGTGCCATTGTAAACCATGTCCCTAATTTATGTTTAGGTATGAACATCAGGCCTGTAACCCCGATGACATTTCAAGAGTCTGCTCTGTCTTTGATAACTGGTAAGGATTTAATACTGTCTTACTAACACTACTTTTTTTCTTAGTTATGTTTTTATTAATCATGTTTTTGGTCAACAAAATAATATTACAGAAAGCAAAATAATAAAACACACTATTAGACAGCAATTGGACTGAACAAATATTTGTATGACCTAGAAGTAGTATGTTAGTAAACGCACTCATGACACAGGAGATATTCCTAGCGTGAGGCACCGTTTAAAAAAAAAGAAAGTATGTATTCATTTGTTGATTTCATCTATTATAGTATTTAATTCATTCTTACAGCCAACTACAGTGATGGGAAACCGGTCAGCAGCACTTTACGAAACACAGCTGAAGTAGCATCATTTTTGGATGACCTAATTGACTCGGTCCATGGAGCTTGCTTAGCAGGAAAAAGAAATAAAAGAAAACCCTTCAGGACAGTGGTAACAAAAACGTCTCCTCACCACAAATTATGGCGGGAAGCCATTGAAAATTATGAGATTTTTACATAAAGATATTTTAATATATAATTTTAATATATTTGATACTTTTGCCTTCAAAAAATTGCCATAGTTTAATGTAACTTTTTAATGTAGTTACCCATTTTTTTTGCGAGGGTTCAGTTATCTCAAGGATTAGCAAACATTTACCTCCTATGCAAACAGAAAGCTTGTATAACTATATGTGTATATGTATAAGACGAAATTGAAAAATAAAAACCTTAATAAATATTTCTGTATTTTATTTTTAAACCTGTTTTGCATAACTTTAACCAAAACTATTTGTAGGTTTAAATACAAAACATTCGTGACAAAAGCCTGGAGTCCAAAAAAGGAAAATTAAAACGGCCAAAAGGCCTTCTACTCAGATCTTGTAACCATTTTTTAAAAAGTCATTTCATTTGATTTGTTCAAGAATTTCTGTATAATCTGTGCTTGTCAATCTCTATTCTTGCACTTTCTATTGGACGTTAATTTTTGTTCGAAGATTGCCGTCTGAGTGTATACTCTCTACTTAGTCTGTGGACAAGACATAAGATTTCTTTCCATAGCAACGGCGAATGACTGAACTGTGAATGAACTAAAACGTTTAGTTAACGAAAAAAACGTGTAAAATTCTCAAGTTTTCAATACAACTTAAATTATTTTATTGGAATTAGACAAAATTATCCGTAATTCTAGAAATATGTGCATTCATTTGCAATAAAAAAACTTTTTGCACATAAATCAAAGCGACAACAAAACGCTAAAAGTATCCAAACCATAGGCACACAGTATGAACCATGTATGAACACGAGTCTTTCCTAGAAAAATGTCAAATAAAAATAACATACTTTATAGAAAGAGAGAAAAACAAATGTACAACATTATATAAGTGTTATAGGAGACAGATATTTATTATATGATAAATTATGAGTATGGTAATTTTAGGCAGATAATATTGGGTCTATGCTGCATGTCTATGACTCATGACCTTGCAAAATATTTTTGTGTAAAAAACTTTGGAAAGATTAGCTGTCTGCATTATTTCACTGAAAGTTTCTCATTTTATATTTTTTCATGGAACTCTTATTAAAAAAAAGTTTAATGCACTTTCCTTACAAGTTTATTCAGCCTTTTTTATTCTATAAGGCTTAAAAACTAAAGCGATTGAGTTGGGAGGACCTTAACTTATTTTTAAAACAAATTTAAGTCGATAAACATCAAGAATATAATAAAAAGAAACTTGTCTAGGTCTGATTTGATGTAGACAAGTTTCTCTTGTAGAGAAGAAATGTGTCTTCCCCCAAGTGTCAAAAGTAGAGAAAATATTGTCGGCATGCTCGACGTTGTAGACTTCTTTCTATCGTAGAGAAGAAACATTTCTTTTCTACGTGACAAACATCGCCGTGCTTAGGACGACAGAAATCTTTCTTCAATCTGTCAGTTTGTCGATTCTCCCGTCGATATAACTCGTTTCTACGGTGGTCATGCTACGCGTGCAGGAAAGGTTTAGGTGAGAAAACATGTCAAAAGAATTTATTCTGAAGCGCTAGCGGTACGAAGTTTGCCGGGTCAACCAGAGTCTTAAAAAAATCATGGTTTCTCAGAAGTTTTATTATTTTGTTGGATCTATAGGATGAGGGAATAAATATAGATGTCTGCAAGTTCAGCAAAATTCCACATTTGGGCTTGTATTGTAAGGAGCTTCTTCCTGTCTCTAGAGCCATAACCAACCACGAATAATTTAAACTGAAATTACTGTAATTCTTACAGAATTCTCAGTGGCAACACAAAACCAACCTAATGAGGGATTTTCTTTTGATTGTTTCCCTAGTCGATGGATAGATGGCGCTGAACTTGGTATGTTACTGCAATGAACGAAACGTCGTCATTTTTTTATTTTTTTCACTTGATTGTAATTTTGAGATCTTAAAACGTAACATACATGTAATTTCATTGACATTCACATCACATCACACGCATCACACCATTGGCATTTGGAATTATATAACAACAAGAAAAAAGAAAAAATATTCATTGACCAGTCTTTTTAATTTATGAGTTTTCCACGCCATAAAGAAAATGTCCCAAGAGAAAAAGAAGAGAAGTCTGTGTCTCGTGGATTTGTGCAAAAATGAAGGCATAAATCTAGTAACGTAGTCAGTTCAACGCCATCTACAGAGTTCTTGGAAACTACTTTTTTTTTAATACTCGAAAAAGAAAACTTCTCATTGGAACGACAATAACGACCATTGTTTTTTTGACAATAATAGTCAGAGGTAAAATAACTATTTTTTACAGGTTCAGAAAAATCATTCAAGAAAAGAAAGGTTTCATTAGAAGAATATAAAGTGAGAACAACATTAAAAATAGAAAAAGAAAGAGTTCAGCAGAAGACTGAGGAATTAAGACTGAGAGCAATAGAACTGAAACTGAAAGGAGAGGAATTAAGACTGAAAGAGATGGAGATGAACAAGATAAACCATTTGACAAGTATTGAGGAGGAGAAACTGAGATGTTTTAAAGAAATATCGTCATCTTTGAAAGAGTAAGTAATACTACCGTCTGCCTGTATAATTAAAAAGGAACTGTCCAAGGAACTGTGAAAGGTTTTCTCTTATTCTATTTTCTCCAAGACTCTACAACAAGCCCATAGACGAGTTTGTAATAGATCTTCAACTTTATGCCCTGAATAAATATGGTTGAAAATCTACTAAAGAAAAACCGCAGCTTGAATCAGAGAAGAAGACTACTGCTATAGGACATAGGATGCAATACACATTAGTGGGCCCAAACATTGTAATCATTATAGATGCTAGATATGAGTAGAGGATAATGGATTCTTTATTTTGGACGTTTCCATGGGACTATTTTCGACGTCCCTGCTGGCGAAAAACCGTAGACAAACCCAGTATCAAATCTGGGGGCACGGCAGTGCCCCCGCCAAGACGAGTAATTATTTCTTCTTATACAATGTCCCTTTTTTTCAGATTAACAGACAAGAGCAGAAATGGCCCAACGCGATATCACAATATCATATAACTATTATATAAAAAACATTTGATTGTGTTTGTTATAAAAAAGAAAGCAAAATATTGTAATATGAATTATATTTTCAAGAAAATGAAAACAGACTTTTCTTTCTTATTATTTTCTAACAATTAACAGAAAACAACCCTCTCGCATTTTATTGCGCTTATTTTAATATAAAAAGTATTTTTAAAGTAGAAACATTATTAGAAATCTTAACAATTATTTTAAAACACTATTCAAAGTCTAAAAACTCTTTTAAATAATGCAAACGGTTTGTAAATAATATCCTGATTTCAAAGGATCTTGGCATAATTTAGACAGACTATCAATCAAATTAGCTGCAACAAGAATTAGGTGTTAAAATTATCAATAAATTAACTAATTGTTGGATTAGGCACATAATTAGACGGTGTATTTGATAGCGCACCGCAAATTAAAAACTTAAGACATAGAACTATACGAGCAATAGACGGGACATCACGAAGAAAGTTGTGATCAAAAACTTTTTACCACTACTAGTAGTCGCGTTGCTATGCAACGCTTACAATAGATAGCGCTGCTGACGCACACGGCATCAACAATTTTGTATGACAATTCTCAATGCCCGCTCTATAAAATATGTTCTTTTAATTCTTTGATATTCTGGAATCAAAACTTAATTTAAAACAACCAACAAACATTCATATTAAAAGTAAATAAAAAATAATATTAGCACCTTCAATGCATACTGTGAAACAGAGGTGCCTAAAATGAGCTTCCTAGTAATTTTTGAAGAAAGAAAAATTCAGTTGCAAGTAGGATTCGAACCCGCGTCTTCTGTATATGTAGGTACTCCAGACGCCTTAATCCAACTTGGCCATTGCAATCCGCACTTGCAAAACATGGGTAATATGGTTTGTAGATATGTATGTATTTATGTTTGTATGTATTTATCTTTTTTTTTCTCCAGTTAGTGTATTGTTGCACCTTCTATGTTTGTTACTCTGCATCCTCCAGCCTTTGTACTGTCTTGTGCATGAAGTTCAATAAATAAAAATAAATAAATATGGACAAGGGTTCAAATTCCACTTGCAACTGAATTTTTCTTTCCTTAACGATGCGTGTCGCATGCGTTATTGCGTTTAAAATAATTATTTCCTAATAAGTAATTGTTTATTTCTGCGTATATAATAAAAAGGATTTCTAAAGTCTGCGTTTTGTATTTGAAACTAAAATATTTTCAATCTTTAGAGCTGTATTTACACCTCAATACCCTTATTTTTACGAAACTCACTTTAATGTTTAACAGTTGAATATGAACTGTATTCGTGAATGTATAGGGTAGACATTGTCATTACATTCAGGATGAGCAGAAATTAGTGTCAAATGCAAGCGCCTTTCCTCATGAATCACGTTTAAAACGTGAAATAAAGAATAATTATTATAATATATTAAACAAAAAATCATTATTTAATAACTTTAGAAATGTCAAAAAGAAATTAATTGGTCCTTTTCAACCAGTGGGAAATTAAATTCTAAACAGGTATTTACTTCAATAAATCCTATACTCATAGTAAATAAGCTCTGACGGAAATTGACAAAATGGACACAATAGCTCATAGTTTTCATACCATTCTCAAAAGACTTAATGAAGCAGCAGCACCAAAGCTACAGTTTGCCTTTAGTGGATTCTCAAGTTTATGACCTAGAATATAAAGTTGAACATCTATTATTAACAGGGCCTCATTGAGATAGTTTGTCTTAATGGATTTTCACCTTTATGCTTGCAGTCATAGAGTTGAAAATCACAACAAGCTTGTCAACAAGGTCTTTGCAGTCTTTTAGGCCTGAAACTGCGTTAAGCGGGCACACGCGCGGTTTCATACAAAAGTGCTCCGTCGCGGGAACCAGCGCGGGTGTCCGTCACGGGGAGGCGTGCCCCGAAACCACGTAACGGGGCCCGCCTCCGTGCGACGGAATCCGTCTCTGGGGCACGTTCATTCTATAAACGGGCTTACGGGCTGCCTTTTTTTGTGCTAGTCGTCGTTTTGCTTCGTAATAATATATTAAGTTTTCCATCGACACGAAAGACGACTATATAAGCACAACGTTCAAATTGAAGTAGCGACACTGCGTAAATCGGTCTCCGCGACGGGGACCGTCGCTTACCCACGGAGCCCAGTCGCGTGTCCACGCGTCTGGACACGCGACGGTTGCCCGTCGCGGGCGCCCGCTTAACGCAGTTTCAGGCCTTAGAGAATGGCAGTATAATAAAATAATCTTTGACATAACAACTTCTTTTAAAACTATTCATTAAGACTAAATAATATCTCTCATACTTTAAGGAGTTTCAGGTAATTCGGCCTCATTTTACTCAATGTGAGGGCATCAAGTTCTGATATCCTGTGGATGCGGAGATGGCTCTTCATATTCCCTCTTTGGGCGTACCCTCGGCCACAGATGGGACATTTGAATGGGGTCTCTCCTGTATGTAACCTCATGTGTTCTTTTAGATAATCCTCATGATAGAAACTGGTGTTGCAAACAGTACACTCAGCTGGCCTTAGACCTGCAATCAAGACATGATTATTACATAAAATGCAATATCCTTGGTTGACTTGAAAGCCTCAGTTTTTGTGATATTATGACTAAACTAAACTATGCCCCACAGACTGAATTTCAGGAAAATTGTCATCAATGGAATGGGCAGCGCGAAGTCAACAAAATTTTTTTCAGTCAGTGCTACATTTTAATGCCATAAAATATTCAGTACCTTCAAATTCTCAAATTAAAATGTTGTTTATAAGAATACTCACCCGTATGAACAGATCTCTCATGAATAATGACAGACTTTGTACACTTATATGTTTTATCACAGAACTTGCAAGAATAAACCTTCTTAGGACGTTTTAGCTTGTCATGTATGTTTCTGAAGTGACTCGTTAGCTCTCCTTTGAATGCAAAGCCATGGCCACATGCTGAACAAATGAATTCTCTATGATTTTCATGTTTTCTCTTTGTATGTCTTTTTAAATAATAATCGGAAGCACAAACTCGTGGACATTTAGGACATTTTACAGGATTCTTATAATGTACTCTTTTCTTATGACATTGTAGTTTGTCAGTATTTTGAAACACATCTCCACAGAGGTCACATAGTTTTTCCGTGGTGTCCTTAACATTTGGTATTTTAATTTTAGTCTGTGGTCTTGGTTTTGGTTCCTTTATTTCTTTGCTGACTACTTTTTTTAAGGTTGTCTGGCCAATTTTCATGCTGGAATAAGATTTTATTATTAGAAATATCATTTAGTATGAAAATTGTTTTATAAATGGTAAACTTATAAGAAGCTTATAATAAACACTGTAATTACCAAGATCTTTCTTGCTTTCAGCAATCAATTAAAAGTAAATCTCCAATTTCTAGTTATTGGAATTTAAATTTTAGAGTAGTATAATTATTATGCTTAGCAACTCAAAATAATGATAAATCAATATTACCACCATCTGTCTCCATTCCAAGCAAAGTTTCCTTCTAATATAGAAGATGCTATCTTGTTTGTTCTAGTTCCACGATGAGATTTAACTTTTTTCGATTTCTGTTCTTTTTTGATAGGTTTTGCTTCCTTTTTAATTTTCAATGGCAACAAATCTTCATAATCATCAAATCCATCATCAGACTGGTCATTAAATTCTGTTTTTATTGCTTTAATATCAATTTCTACTTCAGACATGACATCATTGTTAATGTAACTACAATCAACTTCTTTTTTCACAATCAACAGACCATTTTCTAATATTTTACAAGACTCTCTAAACTTATTAATAAAATTCCATAAAGTATCTAAAGTATTATTGCACATTGTACATATATTACGTGGTAATCCTGTGATATCTTCTATCTGAAATTAACAAGAATTTCATTAAAAGGCAGATGAGATGAGTACCATTTCTGGGTAACAAATAACTTGGTCAAATACAAACTTTTTCACATTGTAAACACAAGGAAAGTTTTGAGTGTATATTGTCTCCTATTCCTGACTTCTCAAATATGGGCAGAGTAGCCCCATCCTGCAAACATATCCTACAAAGACTTGTTGAGCTTGTATTATCCATTGTAGGAGCTCCTATAGGATTCTAATGAGAATTCTGCTGGAATTACGACGCTCTATAAGTTCGATGTTGTATGGAACTTAACTGAATTCCATGAAAGAGATACATAAAATTGTTAATTATTTATTAAAACTATTTTTTCTACTGCCAGATGACATTTTCGTCTCGCTGTTTTGTTTTTTGACAAATTGCCACCTAAGATTGCCACAGATTTTTGTTGACATTTTTTTGACACTAATTCTCAAAAAAAAGAGGCATATCTCTGGTCATTTTGTCTCTGAGTAGTGATAAGGAACAATGGTGAAAGTGGTTGGTTGGAATGGTTGGTATGATTATGCTTTGTTCAGACAAGCGGGTACGAAAGTGGTGCAATCCAATCGTACAAAGACTAAACACAACCCTGGCGCAACCGCATGCTATAAGAAATTTCTGTTAGAAAAATTACTAGTGCAATTTTCCAACAAAAATATATTACCGAGTTCTTTACAGAAAAATAAACTAGTGGATATAATTAGATGGTGTTAATAAATCGACTAAAGTTTTGTCATTTTCATTGAGCGAGATCACAAGACCATTCATAGACAATATATTATCACTTGTCTTCTGTCATCAGGTGATTTGGGTTTGGGAGTAAAAAAGTCCTGAAAACGGGATAAACGCCAATAATTTCCCTAAATCAATATGTCTGGAAAAGAAAGGCTAGCGATTTTCCCGTCTCGGGGGTAAGTAATATTTATATTAACTTTGTTTAGTTAATTTAAAATTGTGTTAACTTTTGCGTTCCATTACGCCTGTCTCATGATGTGATTTGCCCTGGTTTTAGTGCTCAGATGTTGATAAAGGCACGTCTGGCTGGTGCACAGAAAGGCCATGGTCTCCTGAAGAAGAAGGCAGATGCCCTCCAAGTGAGGTTCCGTATGATTTTGAGCAAAATCATTGAGGTGAGTGATTATACTTTTTTTACTGACTGCTTATGTGATAAGTGTTACAAAAACAAGATTCAGTATTGATTATTCATTCAGATGATCTGATATTAATTTAGGTTCGATTCAATCACTGTACCATACCACACTGATTTAAAAAAAAAACTAGCTGACTCCATTGATTAATTACTATTTTGATTGTAATCAAAAAGTTTTTAGTAATTACAACATCTAAAAGTAACTGAACACAATCTTATGTGAATTTTATACTTTTTACAGACAAAAACCCTTATGGGTGAGGTGATGAAGGAAGCAGCATTCTCATTGGCCGAGGCTAAGTTCACAACTGGAGACTTCAACCAGGTGGTTCTGCAAAATGTTACCAAAGCTCAGATTAAGATCCGCTCAAAGAAAGACAATGTTGCTGGTGGGTAAAAGACTCTTTTTTTAATTTGGAAACAAGCCAGCACTTCATGTTTTTTTTTCTCTCGCTTGACCTCAATAAAAAGGCTTTATTGCAGAGGTTTCAAGCTCAGAAGATGAAGTAATGAATTTGTGAAACAAGATTTCAGATCTGTGATGTAAATGGTGAACAGCTGATTGTTTTTTTCTTAGGTAGTTGAGTGTTGCCAACACAGTATGATTGTTACAAGCTATTGTTTAGTTTACACAGTCAATTGAGTATTATTTGAAATAAATTAGCCATTATTGTTGACAAGTACAATTCAAACATAGTGTATGCATTTGTTGCTCTTTCTTCAACATTATTTGATCATGTACATAAAATTCTAGGTATACACATAGAATTTTAATTTTTTTATTACAAAATCAGTTTGTTTCGAACCATTTTTGAAAGATAACACTTGTTTCTAATAAGAAAAACATGTTGCTATCCCATGAGACATTAATTACAGATTAAATAAATATAGCAGAGGCTTTTTAACCATAGACAAATAATTTCTAATTCAAGGTGTGACCCTCCCAATCTTCGAGTCTTACACTGATGGTACTGACACATACGAGCTGGCTGGTCTGGCCAGAGGAGGTCAGCAGCTCACCAAGCTGAAGAAGAACTTCCAGAGTGCTGTGAAACTGCTGGTTGAGTTGGCCTCCCTGCAGACTTCATTTGTGACCCTTGATGAGGTCATTAAGATCACTAACAGGCGTGTCAATGCTATTGAGCACGGTAAGTTAGAGTTTACATACACACTTAAAATCACATGTTTTTACTGTAATGAGCGAAGGCAAAAACTACATAAAATGGACTGCTACAATCTTTAGTTGATATTCATGTTTAGTAATATAAACACACCCATTACAAGTAATACAAACTACCTTTCAGAAAGTCTCTACATTGTCTGTCTATGCCCTTGTAGGTGTTTGAGGTAATTGGTAGCTTTTTACGTAATTTATAAAGAATTTAGTAGCTTTTTCATATTTGGTGGACGCCACCTATTTGAGGAATAAGAAGGCTGGAAATGAAAGTCAATGTTAAATAGAGTTGATATAACTGTTGTAAGATACAATACTACTTGTAAAACAGTTAAAAAGATAGATCACTTTTAACTTTTTTTTTTTTTTAATAGCCTTAACTGTCCCACTCCTGAGCAAAGGCCTCTCCCCATTCCTTCCACTTCTGACGATGTTGTGCCTCTTCTCGCCAATTCGCATGGAAGGCATCCAAACTTTTAACTTATTTAAAAATAACTATTGACTGATTAACACTAAGCCAAAAGCAAGGATTGCTGTTCACAGTTGATTAACTTATAATTAATGGAAGTATGTGAAAATGCATTATCAAGCTGATAAGAAATATTATATGATCTGTCTTTAGCTAGGTATAGTGTGGCTATAGTGATGTTGATAACTGATAAGGAATCATAGAACAGAAGTTTTTAGTGTCTATCATACATAGCAGGGAAACTTTGTTTGCAACCATGCAGAGCTGTACAAAATTACAACTGCAACATGAGAAAAAAATGGTGATTAGTAGTGATATTAATTACCTTTGCCTGGTCCCCTATAGAGAGCCAAATGCTTGTTGGGGTTTGGGATTGTCTAAAGAGGAAACCATGATACTTGAACATACAGGGTAGAGTACTAGTGAATGAATAATAGAAGAATAGCCAATGACATTCTCTGGAAATTCATGAAGTTCATCATTAGGAATATTGATAAGTGGCTGTTCTAGACCCTCTGTGCTACTTTGCAAATAGCCTCTTTTGAGCGTTTATGACTAAGCATGATACGAAATGGCGGGCAGTAAACACTGATTGTAAAGGCACTCCTTCAGACCAAGTTCGTAACACTTAAAAAGAAAATCAAAAATAAATGAAATCAAATCTTTTCCAGTAATCATCCCGCGATTGGAGCGTACCCTCGCGTACATCATCTCTGAGCTGGACGAGTTGGAGCGTGAGGAGTTCTACCGGCTGAAGAAGATCCAGGACAAGAAGAAGATCATCAAGGACAAGGCTGAAGCGGTGAGTTTAAAATATTTTTTTCCTCTTAGTATAAGGCCAGGTTGTCTCTTTATCTCTTTCTGGGCCGGCCTGTGCGTCGCCGTCCATCTCCCGGCACCTTATGTGAAGAGACTGGTAGTAATTATTCTTAAATTCTTTTCCTCACCTTGGCCTACTCTGACCCAGTCCTTTTTAAAGGCATCCCTCCACTTTCATTTTTCCCGAACCTGCGTATCCTCTTTCAGTGCGGACGGAGCCTGTCCAGGGGGCCGATTCTCGAGAGATGGTGTCCCAAAATTTGTCATGCATGCAGAGAAAGTCCTGTATCAGTCCCAATTCTTTTAAAATAGAAAGATAAAGTCTTTGGTTAAGCCTTTTTCGTACGAAAATTGTCTATACTGCAGTTTGTCAAAAGAGACTCGATATTTTATACATTTATCACTTTTTGTTCTTCATTAGCTATACAATCCAAATACTGTTGTTTTACTGTTAAAACTGGCGGTAATTGATACGATATTGATATTCATGCTTGCCACTCGTCACGACTATTGAGGTTTTTCAGTGTTATATTATAAGAATAAGCTTCTCATAAACGTTATATTGTATTCTACAGAAAAAGCAGGCGATGTTGCTTGCCGGTAGAGACCTGGCCGACTCCGCGAACTTGCTGGATGAAGGTGACGAAGATTTGCTGTTCTAAGGCTCACGCCACATCGTAGACACTCATATATCTAGCCAGTTGTTAGTAGTGTGCAGTCAGGTCAGCCCAACACTGGAGCCAACATCCGAGCCCAATGTTTGGGCAATACTTTGTCCAAACAGTATTTTTAATGCCATTCATTTGGTTGTATCTGTTTCCAAACTTGACTGCATGAATTATAAGTAAAAATGATATTACAGTGTTCATCACCTATGTTGTAAATACAGTATTGTTGTATCACTGTTAAATATGTACTATGTGCTGTTATATCCACTATATCACCTCGTGTTACAGTTTAAAACAGCTTTCATTATTGGCTGTTTGCTTAGGTGTTTCGTATGTAAGCATTCCACCATAATTTCGATTTCGTTTTTAATTTTCAAAGCTTTTTTAAACGCTGTATGTAGCATAACATCAGTATAAGTACACGTTATAAGTATTTATGGTTTTTTGAATCGTTGTTTGGTAACCTAACGTAATATATTTTAAGTAAGCAATCAATCATGTAAATACAAGTTTGTGAAGCTAAATATATTATTATTATTGAATTTGTGACTATTATTTTGATGCATATCCGTGTTAATAAATGTGATATTGTTTTCCAACGATATCGCGGTGTTGAACTCAAATAGGTACATATCTATGTGTTATAGTTATATCACTTGCCAATGCTTTCAAGGTGTTTCATTCATTGAGCTATTATTACTACGTATAGAGACGACACCACGCATCACCACTGTGTCCCATCCAGGATGAGTGCACGCGCCTAGAGCCGCCACAGAGCTGTCAAACAAATGAATGAACTTTTGCGCGCTCACTCATCCTGGCTGGGTCACAGCGGTCGCGGTGTCGTCTCTATACGTAGTAATAATAAATAATAGGTCAATGGTTTCAGTACTAAAATACGAAGACTTGTAAACGTACTGAGCCTGCGCGATAATGCGAACAAGTTCATAGCATTAAAACAATCAGCTTACGAGCGAGCGGTTCCGGAGTCTAAAAAGCGCAGCGCACTCGGCAGCCCAAGAACGTATGTGGCAGCTGATAGAAGAGGTTTGTTTTAAAAAAAATAATAGAAAAGAGCGATTGCCCTTTAGTTAACATGAAAAAAAAAAATGTAATTCATTGTACACAAAGCATTACAATCGTGATACGGAAGCCAAGTAAAATTTATTCCTACGTTTCTTCAACAGTCCAAAGTCTACAGCGCACCTAATTATGGATCCGATGGACTTGCCGATGTTTTTGTTGCCTATCACCTTGTAATGTTTCTTCAGGAAGGTGATTACTTTTCGAGAGGTCAGACCGTTCTCCGAGGGAAGGTTGTGGAAGGCCCACAACACTATTGCAGCTGGACTAGACCTTATTCCCGATTCGATTCTGCTGTACGTGTGCCTCTTGTTACTCCTTGGAGATTTCATACGATTCCGTTCATACGATCTCCTACTCTTGACGATGGTCGTCTCGCTGCAAGTCCAACATTTAGAGCACACAGAGCTTTTAGTGGCGCGTCTTGCGTATTTCATTGTGGATTGCGTTAATGAATACAAAATAATTTCATTGCTTTCCTTATAATTAATTTTTTTGGTATTTTTTTTAGTCTTTCTGCCTGATTGACAAAACGTGTCAAGTTTGACATTATTTACAGAAAAATAAAATGACAGCTTTAGGTAATCTAACGAAGCAGATCGTAGCTTGTTGACAGTGGCGGTACTTTGTTGTTAGATTAGCCTGTTATCGCTGGAATGAGAAACATGGAATTTAGGAAGAAGCTGAAGGAGCAAAGGTACACAATAGGCATACCTATCTAATTACCTGAGTAGATTTTGTAGTTAGTCTTATCATATGGGCCCGTAGCATAGTACGAGCTACGCCGTAGCACGCAGAAGCGTTCGAACTCGCGAGGAAGGTGATCAAACGCACAACTAAAAAAAAAAGCATTTTCAGATTAGCGCTGTGGCTGAGCAATTGGACTGCTGCGCTGTGTGTAGCGGGTTCGATTCCCGCACGGAGCAAATATTTGTATGAGTTACAAGTTGTTGTTTTGGGTCTGGGCGTTTGTGTATGTGAGTTTATATGTTTGTGAACGTACCGCACCCACGACACAGGAGAAACTCCTAGTGTGGGGCAACCTTCCCACATCCCCGTTCTTATCCCGAAAGACTGGACGCCATTTGAAGGTTTCAACCTGAAACAAAAAATAAAAAGGAAAATCGGCAACAAAATAATAGCCAGAACGTACATATAATGCCTACTGGCATAATAAATACGGAAATGTTTGTCAATAAATGAAAATATGATTTGTAACTGATACGCGATGCCGGATGTTAGCTTAGGCACGGAAACAATTGCGAAGAAAAGGTAAAAATAATGGATATACAATTTATTGAACCAAATTAAAAATAACATTTTTCAAAGCAATAAAAATGACTATCACACTGACAAAGCCCAGCAAGTAATTAACGATTAGTTAAGCATCTGAATTATCTAATTCCCTACGGAGAGCGGGCCTTGCTTAGTCGCCTGACAGATCAGACGACTAGTCGTACGACTAGTTGGATCGCCGCACTAGGGCCACGAAAGGCACATATCCGGTAACCGGGGGTGAATTATTGCAACTTCATTTGCTATGACGCTCTGCTGTATTTTGTGAGATGAATGTAGAACAGGCTTTGTGTTGTATGGATACGGTTGGATGTAGGTATTTAATGACGTCATTTATTTGTTGTTTAATAATGGAATTCTGTGCAATACGTCATGATATTAAGATTTTATTACAGTAAAATATGGATTTTTTGGAAGTTAACGCAATGATTTTGTCAAAAAATCTATTAAAAAATAAATAGAATTAGTAAATATATACAATACATAATATACATACAATGAATACATACAGACAATACATACATACACAGTTTAGAGAAATGAAGGAACTTAACAACCAGTTACTTTAAGATGAATCTGCTAAGCTTCCGTCAGTTATGTACTCACGAGCTTTCCAACTTGAAAGTGAAACACACTATAACACCGTCCTGATATTCCGAGTGAAGCCATTCCACAGGAAAACTGCCTGGATTGGGAAAGAAGATTTTAGAAAGCCAGAACGATGAGAGGGACATCGAGGTATATCGTTCCCTCTAAATTCAGACCATGCGCTACAACAAAAATTGTAAAGAAGCTACATCCACGATCCGCACAGGGCCCTTTTGGTATATTACACTCCATTTCCTGTTACAGAGAAGATCTGTGTCCCACCAGTGGGACTATGATAGGTTGTTAATACTATGGCAAAAGATCTTACTAAGCTACGCGTATTTCTATTGTGTGTATTTATGTTTATTGTCCTGATGGCCTACCATGACATGATGACATCATAAAGCCTTAACGAGGTGGTGCTAGGCGACTTGTAGCTGTGCTAGCTCTGTCTCTGTTCCACAATGGAACTACTCTGGCTTTAAGTGTCTAAACACACTATGCCGAGGATACGCGACGGAAGTTCGGCATGATTACGCCTGCAATGCTATTTGAATTACTGGCGACACATTATGCCAAAATTACGTTGCGTTATAGCGTACAGCCGAACTTCAGTCGGGCGTAAGTTCACCCTAACAGGATCACTTTATTTTGCATTTGTCTGTCCGGCTGTTTAGATAACACGACACGACCGACGCCACGACAGCGCTCGAAACACTGAATATACACACAAAATTGCGCAACTGAATTTCTGCCGCGTAAGTTCGGCACTTAATGGTGTGTCATATCAGCCGAATACGTTGGAACGTAAAATCAGCCGCGGAACTTCGGTCGCGTACGTTCGGCATAGTGTGTTTAAACACTAAGACATGGTAGGCCACCTGGTTAGGTACTAGAGTGCGTTAAAGTTGCAATATGTGGAGGAAGCTTTGTGTAACATCCTTTGTTTCGTAACGATCTTTGTCCACACGCATGCATAGTGGTCCTATGTTTATGCACACGCAGCTAAAGGATGTTTTTCTCATCAATTTACTGTAGGTAATATACTTGGTCGCGGGACTTATACCATCACCGTGACCCCGGAACATAAAGGGATATTGAAGGACACCGTGGATTTTAGTCAGTACAAGTCTGACAGTTTCTCTCGCCCTGCCCGGGGCTCCCGGACTCATTTGATGATTTTACCACGATAAAAAAAAAGAAAAAAAAGGTAATAGATATACTTAGGAATCTAGGTATGGCGGTTATGCCAATTTCCATTAAGCGGTAGTTACATAAATAAATTCCTTTAAAATTTTAATGTTTTTTCGGTCGTTCTTTAGCTGTAATATACTTAATACAAAGTAATAATTAAGTTATTGTTAGTTATACCTACAACTTTATATAACTTATATTTTTGTAACGAAAATCATCAAGCGTATCGAAAGTCTCGGTTGGAATCGTTTGCGTACTAGGGCTGTGTGTGCCCTTTTTCGGTAATAGTCCCGCGACTTCGGCAGGCAAGTTAACATTTTGTGACTTGTCATCAGCGCGTAACTAAACAAATCTGATCTAAAGTTCTTTCTTGGTTCCCAAATAATCATTTGTAATTAACGATAACTTTAGTATTTTATGTAAAAGCAATAAAGGTAGTATTCCTCTATTTTAATGTTTAACATATTGATGTTTCAGTACCACTAGATAAAAATATTCTGTGTACCTGTACACACGGCTACACATCAAGCTATGCAAAACCAATCTTAGCCGACCGTTCATTGTGTGTAAAATCGTACGAAGCGAGACCAATGCAAACTGGTTTTGTAAAGCTTGATGTGTAGCCGAGTGTAGCTAATAGTTATAATTGGATATTCGTAGTTGAGTCTTGGAATTGAACGCTTTTGGAGATAACCCCTTTTATAGTAGGTACAGTGACAATGAGCATTCGCATCGATCTAGACGCTGACACTTTCTAATTTACAATTTTGTAGTAGTAAAGACTTCAAAGTATCCATCAAATATTTAATCTTAGATGAAGAAACAGATTTCCCTTTCAAACAAGTGCTGAATTAAATTGGATCACTTCAAATTTGTGAAATAACTGTACAAGTGCCTACATTGACTGTTTTGGAAATTGAAAGACATTTACGCAATGCCTCGGAATTGATCAAACGATGTTGAAAATGACTTTGTTTCTAGTCGTGATAGAAAACTGACAAAGAGATTAAATTCATTGAATGTTTTGTATCGAATTGTAGAAAGGGATTGGTATCCAGTACCTGAGTATTATACCTAGTTACGTACTTAAGAATTCCATGGATCCGATTAACGCCTAAAGTACGATTATTTATTGTAGTCAGTAAAATGACAGTAAAATGACATTTGTTCACTATAGAAATGTTCTAAATTTCATTGTATTAGTGACAGTTGCACTTGTCATTTTACTGACTGGAATTAATAATCGTACTTTAGCTATGGTAGGTATTAGGGCAACTCGCTCACCGACCATGGACCATGCCCGGGTCGACGGCGCGTCGTGTTCAACGCGAGCTGGCAGCAAAATGACGGGGCACCTTCACAGAGGGCCAAAGCCTGCCGGGGTCGCGGGACTTATGTCCATCACCGTGACCCCGGAACATAAAGGGCTATTGAAGGACACCCTGGGTTTTAGTCAGTACACGTATGATAGTCCCTCCCGCCCTGCCCGTGGTGGGAGGACTCATTTGATGATTTTAACACGCAAAAAAATTATTAAAAGTTGACACAATACGAAATAAAGTGCTAAGTTTGAGAACGTACTTAAATCTATACAATTCTTAGTATCCATTGAACACATTTAGATCGGTAATGTTCCAAAGCTAAGCGAATTACTAGAATCCCGGCAAAGAAACTTGGAGATGAAAACTTTATTATTTGTTTAATAAAGTAGGTGGGCAGGTATTTGCACTGCCAGAGTAGGTAACTACGCTAAGGTACAACTTCAAGATTGTGTGTCATATAACTTAGTTTAATTTGGTATTTCTTGTATTTATATAAGGAAAATTTTAAGAAGGTAAGAAAGCTATTTGTTTAAGGAAAACAGTAAGTACTCTGAAAGGGGAGGCTTAAAAGCATCAATTGTATTCAATTATCGCAATCTCTTTTGGTTTTTAGGCGAGTCATCATTCTCATCTAGCCCTTATCACTTAATTTATTGGGGTACTGTTTTCTCTTCAAGTGCTACATCTTTTAGGCGCCTTTGTTCGTTACCTTCTATAAAAATCTAATAATGATCACATTTTGTCTATGGTCTTGTTTGAAAAATTGGAATGACTTCACGTCATTTTAAAATTCGAATGATTTTGAAGCATGTGCACAGCATGAGTGTATTTGAAATTTACAAAAAATAAAAACTTGAACGATTTAAAACCACTGTATTTACAAGTAACCCATAAAAGAAAATGTAACGTTTCAAAAATATTCATAGTACAAATTCAGAAAATTGTTTCCTTTTTTCTCGCCATGCAGCGTCGATACAAAACGAAATAACAAGTCGAAAAACAGAGCAATTCCTCGAATTTCGCAATGTGCTTTAAATTTCAATCAGTTGAATTTGGACGAAATTTTTGGGTCACAGGTTTTTGGTTTATTCCTATAAGTAGGACAGTTTTAACAAATGCTAACAAGAATAGGGACTTTATTTTCTTCTCTATCGCAGTCATATGCAATGCGGATATATGTAGCTACACGGCGCGTTGTATGCCTAATACTCTTAATATTTTGTTCATACAGAAACAATCATATTATAATCAGCCCGTAATAATCCCTCAACTAGGACTCAAGTATTCTCGTTGGGAGAAAGAAAATAGGTTCTAATCGACCTCACCGAAGTGCTAAGTTGTAGCCAGTTTTTTTTTCTTTTTCAGCAAAACGAATACCTAATTGATTAAATCAATTAGATTTAATGTTATCATTCATCGGAAGCCGCAACAAACAAAGAAGCGAGACACGATAAACAGTCACAATACTTTAATATGCATAACGATTCTCGCCCCTCTGAAATAAGCCCTAACTCAACGTCCATTGCTCCACTAGTTCGATGGAGTTTCTTTAACACCTTTAGAAATCTTACCGTGGAAATTGAACTGTAGAATCTAGTTGGAATTACATCCAAAGGCACACACTTTATTTTTTAACAGGATACCAACGAAGAAGTTTCTACACAGCCTACACTTCACACAAAGCAATAGACAACAACTTAGTCATAGACACGTTCCCGCCAAATAGTAATGCTAGCCTGCACTTCTGCAGTAATTCTCGATGCTCTAGATAGATTCATAACTTACAGTTCAAAGGGTTTCACACTAAAAGGGTTTCTATATTATACGAATGGCGTAAAACTAGTCGTAAACAGTCAACACTCGGAACCACGAGTAATGGTAAGGTCATAGCGAAAATATCTCGTGAACGAAGATGTTTCGTGGTAAAGGAATATTTCCAGTAGGTAGGGCGAGGGGCGGAGGGGTCGTGGCGGGGTGGCGCGGGACGGGGACGCCGAGGGTGGATGTTTGGAGTGTTGTTCCCTGTAAACGTCAAGAGCGATCACCGTCGGAATGAAACTGAAGATAGATTTGAGGTAAAGCCGGTGTAAAAACCAGAAATAATCGGTAATGACCAGTTTTTGTTGCCTCGCTTCTGACTTAGTACATTTTTTTTTATCCTTATCGAAAATTGTGTATTTTTCTTTTGGGCATTCAGGAAGATTATAGATTTGTCTTGTCCGAACTAAAACATATTTACATACCTATTTCCTATTACCATTTAACCATTTCTTAAAACAATTAAGCAGGTAGATATGTTTTGGTACAATAGATAAAATGACCAATACAATCTTAATTTGAATGTAGGTACATAATAATAAACTTAACTAGGTACCTATATCTTCAATTTATATTAGATATCAGGGGCCAAGTTATGTGAAATCAATGCGCAATTGCGCACATCTAATTTTTATGTGCCCGGCTGCCCGCATAAACAGTTGAACGTAGTTATGTACTATCTACCCTGTGGGTCCCTTATTTATGTTGTTATTTCCAAGCTGGGTTTAGTGTTTAGATTCAATTGCATGCAGTTCATTTAGATTCAGCAGTTCATTTTAAATATCTTCTTAATTAATTAGATAACCATTCAACTCACAATCTGATGAGAGAACTGCAAGTTGATGAGAATAATTTATTTATTTTTTAAATAAGAAACAATTTGTTTCTTGTTTGTGCATCATGTTATGTGAAATTAAAAAAAAAAAAACAGCATAGCTTTAAAAATTACGCTCCAAATGGCCTCATATCTAAATTCCTAATTCGAATTCCGTTTCGCTACAGTTTTTCTTAACAATATGGCGTCTTAAAAATGAATATCCGTCGTAATTTAGAAAGTTGGGAGCTTTAATCCCGTGACTCCTGATCAAAAATTAATCTGATGCGGTTGGTGCGGGGCTATGCGACCTGTCTGATCTGTTTACCAATGCTCTTATTAGAATTTAGTTTGAATTCAAGTGTGGCAAATAAACGATCTTATTTGTATCAGACCGCTTTGGTTACTTTTTTAGTTTGCATTGATTCATCCAAATAAAAAAAAAACGTCTATGGTTAATGACACACACAATTCCTCAATGAAGAACACTAGAGGCATCTAATGCAGTGATCGGAAAGGTCTACTAGTAAAATATTATTTTCAGAATCTGAATAAATAATTAGGCTTATTCAATGGACTTGGGAAAATAATCGTTACAATTCCCTCAAAATTCTAAAATAACTTAAAAACACATTTTGTGACCAAATTCTTAAAAGCTTTTGATTTTAAAACTTCCACCTCTTTGTTTTATACACCACACAGTATCATGTTGTGTGTGCGTAAGTACTTATTTTTTATAGACTGCTTTCCAGCCATTTTTCCAAAAAGCAAGTAATAGATATTGGAATTATTTAGATCAATTACAAACTAATTAGTAAAACAGCATTATCAAAACGTTAAGCAGTTCCAAAAGCTTTTTCATCCGACAGAAAGAGAATAACAAAAGTCTTGGCGCATTCCATTTTCTGCTTATATGTGCGTTCATCTTCTAAATACCAATTATTCTGAGTTCGTTGCGGTTATAATAAGAGAATATGTGTGTAAGAATGTGTAACGTAAATGTTTTCGTAAATTAAGTTAATTTCAATGTAAACAGAGACTTTGTGTTTGTACATTCTTCTAAGAATTGTTGAGACTGTGGTGTTTTTATTTATAGGTTTGTTTATGCTTGTAATTGTAAGAACAATTATTATTCCTTTGCATGGAGTTATGCCAATTAAAAAGTAAAATATTCTATTCAGCAGCTGTCAGAACATAACATTCAAATATTGAATTCCGAAATCAAAACAATTCGTTCGGAAATTACGATATCTATCGGATCGCAAATTCTGTGAATGCTATCACTATGCCAAATAAAAAAGGAATAGGTAAGTACTTACTTACCCGTTTAATACTTACGAACAGTTCTACCGAGTTTATCTCGCTCTGACCGGATTTTTATCCGTATGAAAAAGAATAGGTGCTTTGCTGAAAATAATTCTCCGATTATCCGGCTGAAATAAATAAGTTAGCGTTCACATGACGAGGGTTGCGAAAAACTCTGTTTTTGTCTGGCACGCCCTTAATATGGGTGTTGGCTGCAAAGTATGTATGGAACATTTTATTTAGGTACTTTTATTGACGACGTAAAATTTTGTTATGAATGATCTCATGATGTAACTCATACTAAAAAGGTAGGCTTAGGGGATTGTAAAAATCGAGTGTTGTGGCCAAATTTTGGGAAGTTTCACCAAATTTTTGCCAAGGATAGCTTTAAATTGAGTGATGGATTAAACAAACCAGCATCAATTGGCAACAAACAAAGCTTTCTGTTCCTGACAGCGGGGCCGTCAAGCAGAGTCGGTTTTTCTGTTCGGAAACGTAGTCCGGGGTCGTATTGTTCGAGGTGTTCAATAAATACCGATAGGGGTCGCCCCCTACACAATGGGGCTCAATGCTACTCCTTAGCGTAGAAGATATGTAGCTAAGCTTCGTACTACGTCGTTTACATCTTTGTCAGCCGCTTCTCTCGGGTTTGGCGGTAATTTAACATTCTTTTAAATGTTGAACAAAAGAAAAACAACTTTTCTTTTCGCATGTTCGCGGCAATCGCGGCGATGTCTAGACAACGACTCATTTTTTTGAATTGCTCGACGAATTGCTGTTGTTTGGGAACAGAAATTCGTGAGTTTTGGAGGCAGAATTGAAACGTTCAAACTTTGTCTTAGAAACAGTGCTTAATTGAAGATTTTCTGTTAATTACTGAAATTTTACCCGCTTATGGAATGGATTGCAAACACTAATCTAGTTAAAGTTTGAAATATTGTAGGGATAGTAATAGGGCTAGTGCTGGGAGACCCAAATTACCCTCTAACATGTTAGATTTAATTCAAATTGAAAAAGACATTGGTACCTACTTGCCCGGTCGTGCATCATGAGCTAGGTGATATGATATAAATGAATAATAGGCTCTATGAGTGATAATCATATGAATGTAGGGATATGTAACCTACAATAATTGGGGTCTATAGCGGAGATCAGATGGCAGTATTCACGTGTTAAATAATGTAGGTAAGGAGTGGTAAGGATATAAATATTCGACCTTTTACACGATTGGATGCTGATAATTCTAGAGAATCTTCACAGTGACTGTTTATGGTTTTGAATTAGAATTCTTACTAGCGTTAATACTTGCTCAGAGCTGTAGGGTTCGTAGCTTTTCAAATTTTATTCGCAACTATTTAGTAGTTGCAAACATCGAGGTAACAAACATCTATCCAGTGACCTTAAAAAAAAAACATAATCTCTCTCAGAGAGGAGGCCTGTGTCCCAGCAGTGGGAACATTATAGGCTGATGATGAAGGAGACGTTACATTTTTTGCACATATATAAAAACGGACGATACTAGGAGCCGTTAAGTTATATTTAACCGGTGATCTTAAATACATATATTCTTAACAAATTAGGTTTTAAAATACTTACCTAGTTTTAATCATTACTATTTTAAGTACTAGGTAATAATATTATGTAAGTAATAGGTTTGGACACGTTACATTTTTTGGAAACATATAACAACATAAGAAACTTGCGATACTAGGAGTCGATAAGTTACACTGAGTTAACGTTTTCTCGGTATACTTATCGGTTAGCCCTCAGTCCACGAGTATTGGATATAAATCCATAACTCACTCAGTTGACGTCGGAGAAGTTCTCTTTATGAATTATTGTTTTTAATAAAATACAAAGTGACAAAAATCGGATTAAGTTTCTAAGAAAATGATGTTTTGGCATTTTCATTAAAAATTGTTTTCCGAGTTCCTTCCTAAGTATAGATATTTTTACGTGGTAAATTCATCAAAATAGTCCTCCCGTCACGGGTGAAGCGGAAGGAACTGTCAGACTCGTACTGACTTCAATCCACAGTATTCCTTCAATAGACCTTTACGTTCCAGTGACACGGTTACCTGATGAGACAGACAGAATACCTCCTCCCTTCACGGGTGGAGCGCAAGGGACTGTCAGACTCGTACATGTGCTCGCTCGTACTGACTAAAATCCACAGTGTTCCTTCAATAGACCTTCACGTTCCCGTGAACTGCGAAATGGCCCTTTACTTTCCAGGTTCACGCTTACTTGTTTACCTACTAGTACCGAGGTAGGTTTTTTAGTATTTAATGAATTCGTAATTTATTCTAAACAATGCTAAGCTTCGTGATTCATTCAACAGATCGTTCATTTTAGGGTTTTGTCGAGGATAAGGCTGTGGAGGCGAGAGTATTTTTTTTCATTTTGTTTTATTCTAAGTGAACGTGTTAAAATGGCGTTCATTGTTAATGTATACTTATGGAGTTATGTATTGATAAAAATACCTATGTTGATAATACTGTTTTGTTATTATGCTCATTTGAAACGATTATTTATTGAATTTTCGAAACTTAATACTTTTGTGTTCCCAAAATCAGGCATTAGATAACAACTTAAACCTTTAGTTGATTAAAGTTAACCTGAAATACTAGAAAAACACACTAACAATATCATTACTATAAAGAAAACTTAACTTCTTACATAAAAAAAACCACAGCGAATACTCTTTACCTTAAATAGGGACATTCAAAGCAAATTCACAAAGATTACAAGATAATTTAGCGTAAATCTTGTCTCGCTGTCATAAAAAAGCAACACGTTCGCGTCCAATGACAATACATTTTGTACCGTGTTCGTCGACGATGCTCAACACACGTCGGAGAAAATGAAGCTGCGATTTGTCGGACGATCGGTCGTACGACTTGCTCGCCAACTTGTTGGCCGACCCGCCGCACCGCAGAACGGCTTCGTAGAAATATCTTGTAAGGGTTTTAGGTTAACTAATTTGTTTGATTATATGAGTTTCTGTGTCGTTTTGGAGTTCTAGATGTTGTGTGAATTTACATAATAGGAAGGTACGGAGATGTTTTCTAAGTTTTAGTTAGCTAGCTAATCCTAGAGAAACAATCAATGACGGTGCAAAGTTATAGTATTTTTTTCAGATCTTGAAATTATCATACTTTTTCTTACCATTGTGATAGTGTAGGTGGATATTTGTATTATATTTAACTTTATCAATCTATATTTTTTATCAACGATTATTTCAAATATCTAGATAACCTTACAAAAATCAAAAGTATCCGGAAACACGTGTAAGTATTTAAAATGAAATGAATGACAATCTTCAACTAATCGCGTAGATAACTAGATTTGCAACTCAAATGAAAACAAAAAACATTCATTCACCAAGCACGAAGCCATAACATATTTCCCGCTATTCGCCACAAGATGGCGCTAGGTGTTAAACGACGCCTTCATAAGTGATCATCGTTTCTTTTGTTATTGTAGCAACTGCGTGGGTTTATAAGTTTGTTCACACTATTTAACCTTTTTTATTAATATTGATGCTTAAATTGAAGAGTTAAATTGAATTCAATGCCTCTGGAGGTTTTTAGTAGATGTTTCCCAGTTACCCTTAGTTACGGCAAACAATATCGGTGAACTTTGACATCGGCATTATCCATGTTTCGCCACTTTTTTATAGGCCCTATGAGTATGGATCGGGTGTATTTTTCATCGGTACGGGTAGCAAATTACTCTCCGGGGCAGTCCCACTTTTAAAAATAAAATGTTTGATCATATGAGTCCGGTGGAAAAAGTGGAAAACTTTGATGTTCGTAGCTTTTGTAATTTCCATGTTTATCTGGTTTTGTTTTGTTAAAGAGCTTATTACCTTGTCCTGTCTGAAATAAAGGTAAAGTTTGACGTAAACAAGAGTTGGTTGACTGTATTACTTCTAAAAATGGTCGTAGTAGCACTTACTTAGATATGTAAATATTCTGCTCTCTGCCTCTAGCTAAAGCTCCGGAATTTATGACAGTAACGTAGTAACACTTATAGTGATATCTTTTTTTGCAGATTTATATCCTATTAACTACAATACTAAATGCGAAATTGAGTTTGTTTGTTTTTATGCCTTCATGCATAAAGCGATGGACCGTTTCTGATTAATTTTGGTACTTAGATAAATGGGGATGGATGAGATTAAAGGAGAGAGGGGGCGGATGAAGTGCAAAAACTACTAATAATTAATAAGCTCAAGTTTGTAAAATTCATACACAATATCTTACCTATGTATTATTTATTGTGCATATAGAATATCTACCAGGGGTACAGGACATTCAGGACGTACTTACGAAAATAAATCAGACCAAGTACACACGGTCAAGATTTGAACAGAACATCATCTAATCGATCGTGATGTTAGTTAGCACTTCGCCATTAAGCAATCGTAATTACTTTTACTTTCCGCAACGAAAGGGAATTTTGTGTCAGGCGTTAATCTCTTCCTGCAAGTTGTAAAAGACTTAAGAAAACTCAGCAAAAAGGCTTATTGTGCGGTTTAGAAATCTGTCTCGGAGACTGCAGTATAGGGAAGTGCTATACTTGCAATTGTATCGATATTTTAAGAGACGATTCTCTAGCTTCGATCAGACTTTTCAAAGGTTGAATCGCATGCTTACGTACTCATTATGGCGCGGTCGGTTGGCGCAGTGGCTAAGTGTTTGTCTGCTGCGCTATGTGTTACGGGTTCGACAGACCTAACAAATATTTAGGTATATGATTTACATGTAGTTGTTCAGGGTCTGGGTTTTTATGTGAGCTTAGATATTTGTAAACGCAATTGTAACCACGATGCAGGGGAAATTCCTAGTGTTTGCATTAGTCTCCACTTTCTCTTTCACTTTTCTGGCTAATTCTGTATTCTTTCAAATTTTTTGTTAGTGTTAATTATGATTAATTGTGACAATTGACCACCCGTTATCTGTATACCTGACACATATAATTGAGTATCGATCACAAGCATTGGTTTTGATCTATTCAAGATATTAGAGTATTTCTATCGATACTGTAGCAGTAGCATGTTGAATCGCACATCACTAATGCAGTATTACAATATTTGATATCTTATTAGCTACCAAGCGAACTCCTCAACCGACTGTATCCCTGGTAATCCTATTAGGAAAATTGGTAACTGGATCGGAGGATATGTGTGTTTTTATTTGTAATGGGTATCATTTGAATATTTGAAGTAAATAATAGAGAAGAAGGGATTTTATTTTGTTTTTTGAACAGTTATTAAATCAAATTATTTATTTGCAACGAATAGGTTACATTACAATACATATGAAATAGATAGGAGTGAGCCATGTACTTACTGCCTGGAAATAGGGACGCGAATAGTGAAATAAAAAAAAAATGTTTTACTCGTTTATTCTCTCCACAACGGTTTAGTTATCCCTGTCAGAAGTGTCAGAGACTGCGGTGGATATAAAATATCTAGTATGTTACCAGCTACCGAGCGAACTCTTCTAGCGGTTTCATTCCTGGTAGAAGAACTTAATCTTATTTATTTATTGAGAACTTTAAAAATGAAAACCAGCTACTAAGTATTGCCCAGTTATCGTGGCCTATTTCCTAAACTGTACACAAGTCTATCATGCTTATATCACGTTGCTGATATCTAGGTACAAGTAATTATGAATCCCTCAGTGGACATAACACAGTGGCCCATATCCGCCACTGTGTATACGCTGGACATAATTTTATTACCTCCATCTCCCGCCACCGCCATACTGTAAGCTTGTGACGTCACTCGCCATATTTCACAAAAACTGAGAAAAATTGACACGTCACGGCATAGACCGCTTCACAGCGTTTAAGTATTTAAAGTGAACCTTATGTAATTAAAACTCGGGCAACGTAGCCTGAACTTTATTTTGTAAAAGATAAAGTCCAAAATTTATTATAGGGACTCGCAGTGTCCCTTTCCAGTCAGGTAATAATAAAATAAGAGATTACATCTTTGCGTAAGCAACAATAGGGCTCCCTGTTATTTTACTAGGGTCGTTCCAACAAGCTAAAGTCAACCTTGCTCGTTTAGGACAAGGTAGAATTTCAAGTGTAGATATTTAAATTTGATTATAACAAAGTTGGATTGCTGTGATAGGTAATCGGTTGTTTTAAAAGCGTTTAACCAGCGCTGGCCACCTGTTAACGGTGTTCGTTGCACTGTGCACTTCATATGGCGATGACTATAATTAGATTTTGTGAAGTATCTTGTTAAAATTGTGTAAGCAGTTTTGATTAGCAGCTCTTTGACTTGGAAAAGGGTTTAATTCATCACGCTTCTTATTTAAAATAAGTTTTATTGTATTTTTTGTCTGAACTTCTGTACTTTATGGTTCAGAAATTTAATCGCAGGAAACTTATTGCCTAGTTAGTCATGGTCTATCCTGTTACCAATAAATTAAACCATACAGTTTCTAAATGTGACAGACATACATGTACTTACTTTCAAGTTTATAAATTTAAAATGGCACAGATTAGTAAAACCCTATTTAAAAAAATAAAATCTTTAGCTTCATAGAGTTCCAAGAGTTCTCTCCAATTGATTTCTGGTTAACTCTAACACTTATCTTAAGAACATGGTGGATCTTGATGAAACCCCTAATAGTCACCCCATATAACTCCCATGGGGCAAGATAAGCATTTCCTGCAATTTCACTAATTACCTTAGGGACTTCGCAAGGCGATCAAATAGTTAGGAAATGTGTCTTATCAGAAATAATGCTGTTTTTTGTATTGTTTCAATTTATTTTAGTATTTCATTGATTCAGTAACAGGGAATGCAAATAAATATAGAGAGATAGACCATGGTATAGCTTATTCGTAGCACAGAGAGCCATGGAGCGTTCCATGCAGGTGGAGTAAAGCTGTGACAGAGTCGCGTCCAAGGAATGGAAAAAGAAATATTGTTCGTCCGGCGGCTATATGGTCAGACGACATTGTTGCCATTATTGGGGGAGTGTTCTGGATGAGGCTGGCGCAAGACCCTGGAGCTTGGCTCAAACAAGGAGAGGCCTATACCCAGCAGTGGGTGAAGACGGGCTGTGGATGATGATGACAAGCTAGCTTATTCGTGTGTCTAATGTCATCTTAATCTTTTGTATTCTCATTTATTTGTTTTACATATTATTCAGATTTAAATACAAAGCTTTTTTTCATCCTGGTAAAATCATCAAATGAGTCCTCCCACCCAGGGACCGAGCAGGAGGTACTCTCATACTTGTTCTGACAAATATCCACGGTGTCCTACAATAACCCTTTACGTGCCGGGATCACGGTAACTGTTTAAACCCGGGACAATAAATGTAGAGATTACAATATTTTAGAGTTAATCTAAATTTTTGTCACTATTACAACGTGATGGGTAAAAACGCATAAGACAGACAGACGGACAAATAACTTATCCGTAACATATTCCTTGTCCTCCGTCCATTTGGGTAGGTATACCTAATGATGACGTCACGTTTGATTCCGTCTGAGGTTAGTTCTGGTTGCAGAGCATCATATCGTGATGTAATCTGTGGTCGCAGGCAGTGGAGCGTCTGTGAATGTCCTTGTAGCACGTGTTAGGGCAACAGATGTTAACCAGACCGGTGGCAATGGTCTTTGGTTAATTTAGGCAGTCAACTAATTTGTGTCAACTACTGTTTGGTTGATCAGTAGTTTAACTAACTGTTTGATAAATTTTTAAATTTTATTTTAAAAATACTGTAATTTGATTTTACCTATCTAACTTCTATAATATAAAAATGGATCGCAAAATGTGTTGCTAAGCTCATAACTTGAAAACGGCTGGACCGATTCGGATATTTTTTATTTTGTTGTGTTTGTAACCATCGGGACCGGGTTTTAGAAGACTTCCACACGTGCGAAGCCGGGGGCCGCTAGTTGATCATAAAACTAGGTCTAAACAACAGTGATATACCGAGTAGATAGAGAGAGCTGGATGAGAGAAGCCGGTGATCGAGTGAAATGGCGTGCGATTAGAGAGGTCTATGTTCAGCTGTTAACTGCTATGATAGATAAGTATTTAATTCAGAACTAGTCCATAGTTTTGTTAGTAACAATATGCTTAAAAAGTAATGTTATTAAACAAAACAGAATACAAATTAAACTGCGACATGAAGCCGCACCCATCTTCGCTATAAGGGGTTTTAGCCCCGGTCTACAAAAACACCAACTAAAGAGTTGGAACTACAACGGACGCGAGTGATATAGGCTGATGATGATGATGATGATGATGATGATAAAGCCGTGTTCTAGTCAATTGGATCTTCACTCAAAGACTAAGAGATAAAGGACAACACAAAACACGTTATCTAAAAAATAAAAAAAAAAACCCGATGATACAGAAACCTTTTTTGAATTCGAAATTATTCGAATTCGAATTTCGAATTGTTACAAAAAATCAGTGTGTTCTGTTTCTATTTTGAAATAATGAGGATTGAATTTACAAGGCTTTACATTTTCAATCAAAGCCGACATAAAATTTATAATATCTTATTTGAATGTCTTACAAGTCTGGAATATAAAACTGTGTCGAAATCTTGGAAGACCTTCGTTTTGTAAGCACTAGAATCTAGATAGTGTTTATGAATACAAAGTTCTTTGTTTGTTTATTTAGACGTTTAATATATTAGTCTCAGGTCTTGTAAGAGCTTTGTTTTATGATTAACATTATGTAGGTCTTGTTTTTGTTAAATTGTTTTAACTTTATAAAAAAAAACATTTTTTTCTCTGTTGTTTTGTAATAACATTGCTAGTTTAAACTACTTTCGTAGTTTTTTTTGTTAATCTGTATTATAAACAGCATACTTTCCATTTTTTACTTTACGATGTTTACAGCTGAAAATGTCTTGCATTGCAAAGATTTTTATTTCTCCAAATCTGACGTTATTTCGTCTCTAAACTCCTTTTGGTAATTTTATATATTTTGTACGCTACTTGGAAATAGACAGGCTCACTTATATATACAGGTATGAGGCATAGTGAATAGAACTTTCAGCATAAAGTTGTTAAAATGTATGTTAGAAACACTATTTTAAACATGTTTAATTGTGTATTAACAACTTGCTTAAATCTGCCAAACCTGCTGATTCTGCTAACAAAACGCGATGTTGAATTTGAGTGACCCAATACGGCATTCGTAGTTTGTGTGTGGCGTTCTAGATGGCGCTACAAGCTCCTTAACAATCTGCAAAGTGGAATCAATCTCATCCCACCCCATTTCCTTTAATTTTAATATTCGAAGTTTAAAAGTGGCTTTTGAGGGGCAAAATTAAAAATATATAAATATTATTTTGACTTAGACTTTGCAAAAACCTTTGTCCACGTTAAAAAAGTTCTTTGATTTTAAAAACAAGATAAAATAAGAAAATAAGTTATTAAATAATGATTCCGTTCATAACTGTGACGGCATATATTTAAAATTAATCATCAATTAATAAGTCAATTTAAATGTAAATAAAATTCTTTTAAAAACTTTAACTTGTCTTTAATATGAACTTAAGTAGTAACAAAAATTAATCAATAAATAATTAACATCGTATCTTAGATCTTGTTAACATTTTATTTCTTTTAATCTATTTTAATTAGTTTTAAAGTGAGCTAGAATTTACCTTGTTCAGTTTGTAAATGAATATTCATTCTTATATAATTGGTGTGACTAATTTAAATTGGTTTTAAGCCATATTGGTTTTATGTTACTTATTATGTTTGACGTAAGTAATGGTAACTACAGCAATTACCCGAGTAAGTCATGTGGCGAGGTGTTAAATTTTTGATTATGGATTGTTGAACTAATTCATAAAAAGAAACGGTTCTAAATTCGTTTGTTAAAAGAATGGTTTCTAGCATAGCAACGACGGTATTTACGACCGTTATATTTATTTTATGTACTTAAGTCTGCTTATCGATTCGTTTTTTATGAAAATAATTATGAACTAGATAGTTAAGTTAGGATAAAAATAATACTTTCTAACATTCGATGTACCTGCCTATCTGTAGTTAAGTAACACGGAGATATAATTCAAATGTGACAAATAAAGGTATTTCTAGCTAATCAAAGTTTCAAGTTACAAAAACACGTGTAAATAATAAAGACGTATCCAGTCATGTGTTGATGACCTATTAAACGCGTCGACACAAGTTCAAACGGTAACCAAATAAAAAATAACTTAGAAACGGATACGTCCCAAGAATGCACGTTGATAGTGATGTGACTCATCCCATCAGTGGCCACCACGAAGTTCTGACAGGACCCTCTCAATTAGACACCGGAACAATCGAAAATCACCCTTATTGCTAAGTCATAAAGATCACACCAAGTGTCGAACTTCCTACTCTATGTTTAGGCAAGTACAACTTTATATTTGCGGTCGCGAAACTCAATTTTAAGCAAACGCCACGTTTACGTGAACGCCGTAGAGGCGTAAAAATAAATTCGAACAAATAACGAGTGCAGATTTAAAATGGTACCGTAACATAAGTTTAGACTACATTCCGACCGTAATGGTAAGCAGTGGCGTATTGTTCACAATGTGGCTTCTAAGCATTTATAAATTAACAATTAGGCTTACTACACTTCGTTGCTGGTACTGTAGTCCTGCCATTTCGTTTCGCCAATTCTACGGAGTGTAGGAGGCCTAAAGAAAGTGAAGGACAGATCTCAAATGAGTAAATGTCAGGAGTCGAGTCGTTTTAATTTTAGCCTTTCAAATCCTGCTAGTCTTTCCTTCTGTGTATTTTGTTAGATGTAAACTATAATATTTTTGTTCCTCTGAAATATTTATCGAATGATTCCATTTTTGCGTGAATTGTTTTGAACGAATTCATTCTGCATATTTTGAATTACATAAGGTTAGATTGGATTAAGTACTTATTTGTGTTTAATAATTCCTGAAGCTCCTTTGTTTTCAGACTGCTCTTTCACCCTGGTGGAGAATTTTAGCGATTTAACTAGATTGGCGCGATTCACTTACTTGTTTACGAGTGTAAAAATATATCAACTAAGCGACTTCACCTTATGAATTTTGCATCAATTGACGCGTGCCAGTGTAGGTACGAGCCTTTGTGGATTTTTATTACGATAGTCGCCTGGATATTAAAGTCGTAAGGTATTAATAGTTAGGACTTGCGTAGCGTTGTGTACGAAGAACACGTTTAATTATCTACTCGTAAGTACGTATCCTAGTCCTAGAAGAACCAATAATTCGACGACATGACATGTAATATCTACCAACCTGCACTGGGCTCGTGGATTATGGCTCACTCTCTCACAGAGAGGAGGCCTGTGTTTCAACATTATAGGCTGATGATGATGAGGCCCCATCAGCTCCTATCAAGCCCTGTCAGCTTAAAACGAAAACGTCTTTATCTTAACAGTTTAACGTCACTAGAGAACATGACATGAAATAAAAACCGGGCAAGTAAGTATTGTTTGGGGTATCCAATGCCGCTGTGGGGGACGGGACCCCTTTGTCGTCCCCTATCGGAACTCCACGTCTACAGATAGATACATAATTGTTTCGATTCTCAGAGTGTTGCTAAGAAATCGATAGTATACGTATACCTACTAGTTGTGTTATTTTTTTTAGTGAAGCTTGTGATGTAAACTCCTTGATACAGTTAGAAGGATATTTTCTTGACATTTTAGATAACATTAACAGAAAGACAATGACATTATAAACATTACGACTAAAAACTAATACCTCAGCCTAATGCCGGGGCCACACGAGGCTAGTTTTTCAAGCTAGGATAGCAAGCTCGTGTCAGTAAGCTAGCAAGCTAGTACTTCTGGCTTCGTGTAGGCAAAACTGGCTTCATTTCTAAGCTTAGAAATGAAGTTAACTAGATAGCTAGCTTGCTATCCTAGCTTGAAAAACTAGCCTCGTGTAGCCCGGGTATTAGGCTGAGGTATTAGTACATCTAAATTTCGATAATTAGATATGCGTAAGTCCCATGTAATAGAGAAATACTAAATATGTTTTATAGGAATAATGAGACAGGTAGGTTCTTTTTTGTAAGTTTTTTTTCTGAATTAAAATATCTTTGATCTATATGTATGAAGCTACATTATTGGCAAGTAACATAAGCAATAATTATTTTGTTTTATTAATGCAAGAAAATTAATGTTTCAAAAAACACTAAAGCTGCTTAAGTTCCTATTATGACAGCATGCTAAAATATTTTGTTATAAATCTATGTTTAGACTTTAGCAACAAAGTGTAGAAAACAAATGAAGAAAAAAGAGTGTCTGTAAACATACAACATAATAAAGCGTGGCAGGAAAAAGTCTGCGGGTTTTTTTAAAGAAAACCTTTTTAGCTTTTACATGCAGAGTTTTTTGGGAAAACCAGTACCAAAAATAAGTGTTTATTTTATTCAATGTATGAACCTGTAGGTTTAGAATCTTTTGTGTCTCTGACAAAATACAATTCTGTAAACTAGTGTCTTCTACTCGCATATACAACGTGTAACGTTAAAAGCCCATGTTACTGAACAATGTTTGCTGTAAGACTTTTGGAAATTCGCAAATAAAAATTTGGTTTTTCATACAAAATGAGAAATTGATCGAGCCCATCAGTTTGAAAAATCTTTTTTTTTGCGATTTCGATAAGTCTTAGAGCAAACATTGCTCAGTAACATGGCCTGAGTTACCCCACGAGAGGTTTTGCGCTTTTAACGTTACACGTTGTATAGCCTATCTAGAAACCCACACTAGTCTTTACATACAACCTTAATGTTTACTTTCACTTGCATTATAACCGGCCAGATAGAAAAAAAAGTCAATATTTTACACTTATATTGGATACGAAGGCCTACCGACGTTCTTCATATTCAAATAATCTCTGCTTGTTCTTGGTCTTTTCCCTGTGACGGAAAGAAATACCTACACCAAAAAAATAACTGGTTTTGTCTTACGGCACGGCCATTAGTCAAGCACTAGCTAACTACACTATAAGTGTATAAATCTAATTCTCAATCTCTTATACTTAGATGAATAAATCCTAAAATCCCCAATTTCTGCTTTATTAACATAAGGTAAGGAAGCAGCTGCCACACTGGGCGTGGCCTTATGAATGGAGGCTACGTCACATCTTCGGCTTGACGTGTGGCGTCGTAACCACAACATATTATAATATAAACATACCTACATACACTAAATAAATTATATATGCATACTATAAAATATATAAAATACTTTACATACTAAATACACAAAGCACAAACATATACAATAACACTTAACATAATAATAAACCAACTTACCAGTACTGTGGAATCGCATCGTTGAGTCGTCAATCGTCGCCGCAAGTCGTCGTCGTGTCGTGCCGAATAAAAGCGCATCGAGTCCCGCTGCTCACGAGAACAAAGGATGCCTAGAACCATCGATCGCCGGTCGGCGCGCACCGGCGCCCGCGCCCCGCGCTGCAGTCTACCCCGCTCGCTCGAGGCAGACGCACGCTTGCTTACCGCGCGAACAATAATCCTTCCGCTTACGCTTACGCACTGCTTGTACTTACTGTATATGTTTTTATTTGTTGGTGAGAATAAACTGCTAAGAAAGTGTCCGAGCTGTTTGATTGTGTCTTTCCGGTAGAAGAACTAGCATCCCGCAAGAAGACATCCACGACACTCCATCTCCCACATTGGTGACCCCGAATATTGGACACTACACGGAACAGCATAAAACCGTAAGCTAGTGAAAACCATATTTAAAAATGTCTCAAAATAACAAGCCATCCGACAAGCAAGGTGACGAAGGCAGGCCGCATTCCAAAGAAAGGACATTTATACCTTCCGACATTTGTCGGGTCGGTGTACGACTACCACCGTTTTGGCCGGAAGAACCGGCAGTCTGGTTTGCGCAAATAGAAGGAAGTTTCGCGCTCTCAGGTGTAAAGGATGACGACACCAAATATTATTACGTCAGCTCGCATCTGGAAAACCGTTACGCCGCAGAGGTGAAAGATATTTTAATTAATCCTCCAGCTAGTGGCAAATACGACAAATTAAAAAGTGAGCTAATTAAAAGGTTATCTGCTTCGCGAGAAAAAGAACTGACCCAGCTGCTGATGCATGAAGAATTAGGAGACAGGCGACCATCCGCGTTTCTTCGGCATCTACAACATCTAGCGGGCCCAAACATACCGGACGATTTTATAAAGACTGTGTGGACTAGCCGCTTACCGGGTAATATACAAATAGTTGTAGCATCACAGCCAGAGTCGTCACTTTCTGCACTCGCAGACCTGGCAGATAAAGTACACGACCTGGTACCATCCGCGCCTCAAGTGGCCGCCACAGACGCAGTGCCCAACTCAATCGTCGAGAAATTGTCGAAAGAGATAGCAGAACTAAGTCGTCAAGTGAAGGCCCTCTCAACAAGAGATTCTAGATCCAGGTCGAGAAACAGAAGTCAACGAGAAAGGAGCAACACACGTTCCCAGTCAAATTACAAAAAGTACCCAACATGTATTTTTCACCATAGATATGGAGACAAGGCACGAAGATGCCTCAAACCTTGTGATTATCAATCAGGGTCGGGAAAAGCCAAAGGCAGTCATTAGTAGCGACACATGACTGCCATAGCTCAACTACCGGTCGCTTTTACATAACGGACAGAAAGACAAAAATGCAGTTCTTAGTCGACACCGGGAGCGACATCTGCGTTTTTCCTCGCTCCGCTCTGAAACAAAGGCGACCACGGACTACCGAGCTCAACGTCTTCGCAGCGAATGGAACACCAATTGCCATATACGGAGCTCAGCAAATGGAACTTGACCTAGGGCTGCGCCGTGCATTTTCCTGGCAATTTGTAATTGCTGACGTCACAAAGGCAATTATCGGAGCCGATTTTTTATCGCATTACGACTTAGTCGTAGACTGTCGTAACAAACGCTTAATCGACAACAAGACCAGCCTGTCAGCAAACGCAAACCTGGTTCCTGCATCAGACGTCATAACTTCAGTGAAAACGATAACAGGCGAGTCTAAGTACCTGAACCTTCTTCGAGATTTTCCCGAAATCACTCGGCCAGCAGGTACACATCGGGTCATACGTCACAATACGGTTCACCACATACGAACCACTGCCGGACCGCCCGTATATTGCACTCCAAGAAGACTTGCCCCGGACAAACTGAAGATCGCGAAACAGGAGTTCGACGAAATGCTGAGAATAGGGACAGCACGACCGTCTGAGAGTCCATGGTCGTCCCCCCTTCATCTCGCCGCAAAAAAGGACAACGGATGGCGACCATGCGGCGATTACAGAATGCTAAACGCTCGAACAATCCCCGACCGATACCCTATCCGGCACATCCAAGACTTCACTCAGAACATAGCCGGCTGTCAAATATTCTCCAAAATCGATTTAATAAAAGCTTATAATCAGATACCGGTAAACCCCGAGGATATCCCCAAAACGGCCATCACCACACCCTTTGGAATGTTCGAGTTCCCTTTTATGACGTTTGGTCTCAGAAACGCGGGACAAACATTTCAAAGATTCGTGGACGAAATGACTCGTGACCTGGACTTCTGCTACACGTATCTGGACGATTTTTTGATATCTTCCCCCGACGAAGAGACCCATTACCGTCACTTACGCCTCCTCTTTCAACGATTAAAAGAATATGGAATGGTCATAAATACTTCCAAATGTGTTTTCGGGGCAGAAGAAGTAACTTTCCTCGGCTGTAGCGTATCTCGTGCAGGCATCCAACCTTTGGATAGCAAGATCCAAGCCATAAAGGAGTACCCCATCCCGAAAACCGTCAAAGAACTCAGGAGATTCCTGGGGATGATAAATTTCTACCGACGCTTTATAAAAGACGCTGCCTCATCCCAAACGCCGTTGCATAACCTGCTTACCGGATCGATAAAAGGAAACCATCCCATTAACGTCAGCGGAGAAGCACTACAAGCATTCGAAGGCTGCAAGAAGAGCTTATGCCAAGCTGCTCTGCTCGCCCACCCAGACATGGACGCCAAACTAGCGCTAGTCACAGACGCATCAGATGTCGCAATCGGAGGAGTTCTACAGCAGGAGAAAGACGGAGAATGGCAACCCCTTGCCTTTTTCAGCCGTAAATTGAGTCCATCACAAAAGAAATACTCACCGTACGACCGAGAACTTCTCGCGATTTACGAATCAGTGAAGCATTTCCGACACTTGGTGGAAGCAAGACACTTCACAGTATTTACAGACCACAAGCCCATCTGCTTCGCGTACCAAGGTCACAAAGAAAAATGTTCACCACGACAGTTTCGACATTTGGATTACATAGGACAATTCACAACAGACATACAACACATATCGGGAAAGGACAACATAGTTGCCGATACTCTCTCAAGAATAGAGGAAATCGTACAGCCGGTCGAGTCGAAGAGCTTGGCCATATCACAGCGTAACGACGCAGAACTAAGGCAACTCTTAGAAGGGGGAACTTCGCTTAAACTTGTCAAAGTAACTGTACCAGGAACAAAACTGGAACTTTACTGCGACGACAGCACTCAGAACCCACGACCTTATGTCCCGAAAGAGCTCAGAAAGCAAGTACACGAAAGCCTACACTCACTTAGCCATCCCGGCGCTAAAGCCACCGCCAAATTAGTGGCTCAGCGTTACGTATGGCCAGGTATAAACAAAGACTGTCGCGATTGGACCAAACTCTGTCACGCATGCCAACGTTCAAAGGTCACTAGGCACGTAACTCCACCGGTGGGCACCTTCAAGCTACCGAACGGCAGATTTACCTACGTGCACATCGACATCGTCGGACCGCTACCCCTCTCAGATGGCTACCGTTATTGTCTCACCGCCGTGGATAGATTCACTCGATGGCCCGAGGCAATCCCCATGCAAGACATAACCGCTGAAACAGTAGCCAAAGCTCTCGTTCGTAACTGGATATCACGTTACGGTTGCCCCACAGAAATCGTTACGGATCGCGGGAAGCAGTTTGAGTCCGCACTGTTGAAACAGCTCTCAGAACTTGCCGGGTTTCAACGAAACAGAACCACTGCGTATCATCCTGCAAGCAACGGAATGGTAGAACGGATGCATAGACAGCTTAAGGCCGCTATAATGTGCCATGGAACCCTGAAATGGACAGAAAGCTTACCTCTGGTGCTGCTAGGTATGAGAAGCGCCTTCAAAGAGGACATTCAAGCGTCACCCGCTGAACTCCTTTATGGCGAACCCCTCAGACTGCCCGGAGAATTTCTGCAGCCAATCACCGATCAGCACATAACCAGCGACCTCACCGAGTACTTAGCACGACTACGTTCCATCATGAACAATATTCGCCCTCAACCAGCAGCAAGACACAGCAGACGCAACACCTTCGTGTTCCGAGACTTACCTTCCGCTACTCACGTTTACGTCCGTGATGACACCGTGAGAGGATCACTTCAGCCGGCGTACACTGGACCATACCTTGTCCTGCAACGAGGCACAAAAGTCTATAAACTGCTTGTCAAAGGCAAAGACCAGATAGTATCGATAGAGAGGTTGAAACCAGCCTATATGATAACATCGGATACTCGCCCGGAGACTCGTCCGCTAGAGGATGAAAATCCAAACATAAATACCAACAAAGATAAAGAACCAAAAATTACTCGTTCGGGAAGAACAGTGAGAATCCCTGACTATTATCGCCCATCCTAGGATGGTCTCAAGGGGGGAGTCATGTGGCGTCGTAACCACAACATATTATAATATAAACATACCTACATACACTAAATAAATTATATATGCATACTATAAAATATATAAAATACTTTACATACTAAATACACAAAGCACAAACATATACAATAACACTTAACATAATAATAAACCAACTTACCAGTACTGTGGAATCGCATCGTTGAGTCGTCAATCGTCGCCGCAAGTCGTCGTCGTGTCGTGCCGAATAAAAGCGCATCGAGTCCCGCTGCTCACGAGAACAAAGGATGCCTAGAACCATCGATCGCCGGTCGGCGCGCACCGGCGCCCGCGCCCCGCGCTGCAGTCTACCCCGCTCGCTCGAGGCAGACGCACGCTTGCTTACCGCGCGAACAATAATCCTTCCGCTTACGCTTACGCACTGCTTGTACTTACTGTATATGTTTTTATTTGTTGGTGAGAATAAACTGCTAAGAAAGTGTCCGAGCTGTTTGATTGTGTCTTTCCGGTAGAAGAACTAGCATCCCGCAAGAAGACATCCACGACACTCCATCTCCCACAGACGTTTGATTAATAGTACCTTTTTGCGTCGCCACATTATAAGATATTATTTGCTTCAGGCTATTAGGTTCCAATCTTGTTAAAGTCTAACACCATTTATGGTTACAGCCTTAATTTGAGCTCTTGGTGTTTGATTTTTGTTTTAAGGATAAATAATTGACCAGATATTTATTCTGTTTCCCGCGGATTCACCCAATACTCGGCTCCTATTTATTATACAGACAGACTAACGGACCAAAAAATAGATTTTCAATTTGAATTGAAAGTCGGATAGTCTGCTAATCAAGAAAGGTTAAGGCTAAACGAGTATAACTTCATGTTGCGACTATCGTGTTTAATCAAACAATCTTTTCAGCTTTTTAACATAGTAAAGATGTTGTATGAAAATCTATACATATCTATACATAAAATAATAGGAAACTCAAAACTGTACATTGAATATTTTTTTTAAAGAATACTTGGGGTGTGATCTACAATCGATACCGAAGCCAAAAATATAGTTTTTAGAATTTTTGTCTGTGTGTCTGTTTGTCTGTTTGTCTGTTTATCTGTTTGTCTGTTTGTCTGTATGTATGTCCGGGATAAACTCAAAAAGTACTGGACGGATTTGAATGATTCTTTTTTTGTTGTATAGGTATTAAGTCTGGTCAAAACATAGGCTATAATTTATTTTGAAAACTTGAACAACTGGCGCAGAACCGCAACAGACCAGCTAAACTATAAGAGATACAAAAATGGTGCCATAGCAAAAATTGTTCCACGTGATGAGCATTTTCTGCTGAGAGAATTAGTTTGAAGATCTGGAACACCTGATGTGGAACTCCAAGAGCCCAGCTACACTATAACATATACAGGAATAACGTCTCAGCAAAGTTGTTCGGCCTGATAAGCACTCTCTGTGGACATATAAAAATTGAAGATCTGGAACACCTGATGTGGAACTTCAAGAGCCCAGCTACACTATAACATATACAGGTATGCCGTCTTAGCAAGAGTTGTTCAGCGTGATGAGCACTCTCTGCTGACGTATACAAATTGAAGATCTAGCACACCTAATGTGAAACTCCAAGAGCCCAGCTACCCCGCGGTGGTGGACGCCCACGGCGTCGGACGTCACAAGACGATCTCCGGCCACAGTAGGCGCGGGCATGCGGGCGGCGAGTAAAGGGCAACTCGCCGTCCGACCATGGACGGCGCGTCGTGTTCCACGCGCGCCTTAAAGAGCCTCAGCATAATGACGGGGCCCCCTCTCAGAGGGCTAAAGCCTGCCGGGGTCGCGGGACTTTTACCATCACCGTTACCCCGGAACATAAAGGGATATTGAAGGACACCGTGGATTTTAGTCAGTACAAGTCTGACAGTCCCTCCTGCCCTGCCCAGGGTGGAAGGACTCATTTGATGATTTACCACGAAAAAAAAGAGCCCAGCTACACTATAACATTATTTTTTTCAACTGGGCGTGGATGGCTATCTTCGAAACTATGAGGAATATCGAAAAATGTTGAAGACTCCTTTCAACAACTAAGGGAAGTAATCATATACGGCAAACTTAAGAAAAATTATAATTGAAAAAAAAACTGCATCAATCTTCAAGGCGATGACTGTATTCGAAACTTAAGTGAACCTTTTCTTCTTTGAAATCATGCTTATTTTTGTTCAACTCAACGCCCATTTCAAAAATTCAACCTGTATAGGAATGACGTCTTAGAAAGAGCTGTTCAGCCTAATGAGCATTATCTATTGATGTATTAAAATATAAGATTTGGAACAACTGATGTGGAAATCAAAGCTATCACTAATTTCACGGACTGATTTTCGATGACGATTAATATATTAATACAATTTTTATTCTACTGGCCAAACTCCCATGAATTTTTTACCCGGGCTCTTGGAGTTGGGTATCAGTCTTTTCAGATCTTCGATTTTGCCGACCCCATTGTCGCTGGCATAAGCAACAAGATCCGCGTACGAAGTCGCGGGCAGAAGCTAGTCTATACATATAATAAAATAGTAGGAAACTCAAAACTGTACATTGAATATTTTTTTTAAAGAATACTTGGGGTGTGATCTACAATCGATACCGAAGCCAAAAATATAGTTTTTAGAATTTTTGTCTGTTTGTCTGTTTATCTGTTTGTCTGTTTATCTGTTTGTCTGTATGTATGTCCGGGATAAACTCAAAAAGTACTGGACGGATTTGAATGATTCTTTTTTTGTTGTATAGGTATTAAATCTGGTCAAAACATAGGCTATAAATTATTCTGGAAACTTGAACACCTGGCGCAGAACCGCAACAGACCAGCTAAACTATAAGAGATACAAAAATGGTGCGATAGCAAAAAGTGTTCCTCGTGATGAGCATTTTCTGCTGAGAGAATAAAATTGAAGATCTGGAACACCTGATGTGGAACTCCAAGAGCCCAGCTACACTATAACATGTACAGGAATGACTTCTAAGCAAAGTTGTTCAGCCTGATGAGCACTCTCTGTTGACGTATAAAAATTGAGGATCTGGAACACCTAATGTGGAACTCCATGAGCACAGCTACCCTATAACATGTACAGGAATGACCTCTTAGCAAAGTTGTTCAGCCTGATGAGCACTCTCTGTTGACGTATAAAAATTGCAGATCTGGAACACCTAATGTGGAACTCCAAGAGCCCAGCTACACTGTAACATATAGGAATGACGTCTTTTTTTTGCGTGGTAAAATCATCAAATGAGGCCTCCCACCCCCACTGTCAGACTTGTACTGACTAAAATCCACGGTGTCCTTCAATAGCCCTTTATGTTCCGGGGTCACGGTGAAGGAAATAAGTCCCGCGACCCCGTCAGGCTTTGGCCTTCTGTGAGGGGGCCCCGTCATTTTCCTGACGCTCTTTAGGCGCGCGTGGAACACGACGCGCCGTCGACCCGGGCATGGTCCATGGTCGGACAGCGAGTCGTCCTTTACTCACTGTCCGCATGCCCGCGCCTACGGTGGCTGGAGGTCGTCTGCCGACGTCCGACGCCGTGGGCGTCTACCCACCGCGGTTGGGGCGGAGGGAGGACGCTGTCCTCTCCCTCTCGCGGCCCGCATCCTCCTTCACGAGCATAGTTGCTTCGCAGGAGGTGACCGCTTTCCACTCCGTCTAGCCCCGCAGCATGTCCTCGACCAACCCGGGCGCGAGAGGTCTCCGCCTATCGCCGCCGTGAGGACACGTCGGTGCTCTGCCCAAGCTGGGTCTTGCACAGTGTGCTCTACTGTGTCCTCCGGGCGATCTTCGCAGTGGTGACACCCAGGCGTTTCCTCCTGTCTCATCAGACACAGGTACCTCCCGAAACTTCCGTGTCCGGTGAGGACCTGCGTCATGCGGTAGGTAAGGACGCCGTGACGTCTCTCCAGCCACTCCTCAAAGAGGGGTCTTACCGCCGCTATTGCGGCGTGCCCGAGGAATGACGACTTAGCAAAAGTTTTTCAGCTTGATGAGCACTATTTGTTTATGTATAAAAATTTAAGATATGGAACACCTGATATGGAAATCAAAGCTATCACTAATTTCACATACAGTGAAATTAGTATAGTGAGCATTTTATAGTTATACAAATTATAAAATATCATAAGCTGGGATTTCTTCCACGCAGTAAAGGCGGTAACAGTTTAGGACCGATTTTCGATGACGATGAATATTATTGTACTCTACTAACCAAAAGCCATTATTTTTTTGCCCGCTCTTGGAGTTGGGTAATAGACTTTTCAGATCTTAGATTTTGACGATCCCGTTGTCGCTGTCATAAGCAACAGGATACGCGTACGAAGTCGCGGGCAGAAGCTAGTAATAATAATAAAGCTGTGGCCGAGCCAAATGGCGTTCAAGGATTCAAACGATGCGTGTTGACATTGTTGCTATTGTGGGTAGGTATATCCTGGATGAGGCATAGGAACGTGGAGCTTGGCGCAACCAAAGAGCGACGCAGACCCACTGTGGGCAGTGTGGGTCTGCATCGTGGAACTCGTGGATTATGGTTCAACTGAACGATTATCCACGACCCTAATACAGGAATTAGGTAGGTACCATAAAATTTTGCCATTACATACGTTATATGGGGCATTTTGAGCCTCAATAATAACCTTATCCTTTCACAAATTAAACTGATTTCCTTTAAACATTGACCGTACTCAGTACATTCCATCATCATGTTACCATAATATGGTAAGCACTTACATAATTCGTAGTACAAATTGTTGTCCAGTACCGGATTAAGGGCACCTCACGTATGATACGACCAACATAACTTGAGACTTAAAGGTGGCGCTGCTTGCTAAGAAAATTAATACTCACCTGTCAAATTCAGTATATTTAATCGTAGTTCCAAATTCTACCACGTCCCAAGTATTATTGGTCCGTGATACATCTAATATGAGCACGTAGCGTTAGCTTTGCCCTAATTCCGTGTAACACTGAGCACTGGCTAGTTAAGCGCCGTATTCACGTTCCATCTTGCTGTACGTCCCGCCAAGGTCATACACGATGCACGAAGCAAAAACACCGTGATTATGACGTACGTCAAGCCTATTCACGTTGTTTTTGCGTCGTGCATCGTGCATGACGTACAGCCGTGACAGATGGTGAATACGGCGCTTTAATTGATTGGCAAACCTTATTCGAATTTTGAATTCGTTTAAAAAATGCGCGCCATTTAAAACTTAAGCGCCGTATTCACCATCTGTCACGGCTGTACGTCATGCACGATGCACGACGCAAAAACAACGTGAATAGGCTTGACGTACGTCCAGTACGTCATAATCACGGTGTTTTTGCTTCGTGTATCGTGTATGACCTTGGCGGGACGTACAGCAAGATGGAACGTGAATACGGCGCTTAACGGTGCGTGTCTCGTGTTCGATTTATGAAAGGAAGCTGGTGCTTCGAGGTGTTTTGTGCCAGTATGTTTGGTGCATTTTATTTGACGTCAGAGGTTTTATTTAAAGTAATAAATAAAACAGTAACTAGTTGGTGTTGGATGTCCTGAGTACTGTCGAGTACTCAGAGACTGTATTAATTTTAAAAAGTTAATTGGTTTTATAAAATTAATATTATTACAAAACCAAAAAACTGTGGCACAGATACCTTTAAACTTCAAAATTATATGTATTTTAGATGCTTTTATATAAAGAACACTGAAATAACTCAGAAAGTAGTGGGAATTTATACACAAAAAACTATGAATATTACAATAAATAACAGTATGTATAGGTACTAAAGGGCGAGAGACTATTACGCCACCCTTTAGAGATTACGCCTTCAAAATCAAACAAGTTCCTTGCACTCCCCACAGAATAATCAATAGAGCTAAACAAGAACTTATTTTAACGCATAACGGGCTGGGATTACATAAGAACTGTTTATTTTAATCTTAATATTAAACAGTTTAAACACAAGCCTTTTTATTTTGGGCTGGTAAATCATGAAATTACGACTGGCGCCCTGGGTGGTGTAGAAGGGACTTTTAGACTCGTACTGACTTGAAACTAAGTAACCTGTTCCTTCTATTGCCGTTTGCTTTCCAGGGCCGCGATAACTTCTTAAGATATTTCCCGCGACCTGGGCAGGCATTTGGCTCTATCTTCTTTAAAATATCAAAGAATAATAAGTTTATACTAAAAACATTGTTTCGAAATTAACGCTGTCTCCCCTATTCCTATAAAATATAGCACATAGTAAGCCCACGATCTGGATTAGTACAAAGGCTAATTTTTATCCCGACAGCAAGTTCCATTGGGATAATTTTCATCTTCCGTGGAAAAAAACCGTTGGAAAAGCTAGTAACAAATGAAAGAGTGTTGTACATAATAGATAAAAAGCGAAGAAGCTACAAATAATGCTGACATTTGTATGTATTTCTTCTCATATTGTTATATCAAAGCAATTTCGACGTATAAGGCGTTTATCGATCTGTCAAGTGCCCTTGAAGAGCCATTTTATCTTCTTTGATCGCGTTTAAGATTTATTCGTCGACGATTGAACAACAAGATTCGTGTTTCTATGTACTCACGGCTACATATCAAGTTTAACAGAACCAGTTTATCATGGCCGCCCTTTTTTCGCTCTTTCCTCATAACGAGGGGTCAACCTAAACAGTGGAGCTTGATAATAATTGTCGCACGGGTCGATTTTCAAGGTTAAGCTACGTGCGCCTAGGTCGAGTGGCAGATGGGTGACGATCATTACTTAACGTACCATATTTATAAAGACGATAGATCTCTGACGATAGATCTTTGACAGGCGCTAGACGCTACAAGTTACTAAAACGAGGTACCGTATTGTCAGTTGTATGCCAGCGCCGGACTGTCTTTTTTGAGAAATAGACTGCCGTTGGGAAAAAGCTGGGCTCAGCTTATACTAGTTATGTATAGTTAGATGTATAGCCGTGTGTACTTGTTATTACTCGAAAGTGCGGGTTAGCGCATTAACACACCATAATAATATGTAGCTTGAGCTATTCCGAGCTATTCTCAACTACTTTTAAGCAGCTTTTACAAAGTACGCATAACATGCTTGTTTTGTTTTTTTTTTGTTTATAAATTGAATGATTTTATTTACAGTCTGCAATGTATGATTTTGACACATAAGAAAGGTGATGGAATTATAATTCTCTAAGATTTACAATTTGTTTTTCACCACTGCACTGTCACTAGAAGCTAAGTACATTATTCTGAGTGTAACAATTTTTATTTATTCTAAAATTGCATCTGTGCGAATCCAGGGCGGTTCTCTAGTTCACCTTAATCTGAAGCTTTGTGTAAGATAAGTACATATGTCGACTTGGAGTTAATCATTAAAGATCTCAACTTTCCTACGACTGTATTTTTTGACTCTGCTATTTATCTCACAAAAACTTTACAATGAGGGTTAAATTTCCTTTAATCTGCTCCAATTTACACTTGGATAAGTTTTAAGGGCTATGCAGCATGTAAAAAATGAGTTTTGAAAAGTGGTTTTTTTGGAGGTATTCCATTTAGGGCACCCGCTGACAATGGCACCTGAGCTACTGGTACCTTATCTATTCGACATGAGGCTCCTGTCAAAACTTTTCGCAGGTGCCAGGTGCCCTAAGTGGAATATCTCGTTTTTTGTCATATTTAACTCAGGCGTTCTGTGATAGTGGTGTATCTATAGGACCTACTTAACACTAACATTTGGCCTGTTATATTTTTGCCCGGGAAAGAGCCTACTAGGAGAAAAAATCATAATGACTCCTTTTTCCTTCAACGTTTAAATATCTAGTGATACAAACACGTTTTGTATGACCAGATTTTGAGCCTCACTAATAAGTTCAGAGGATTTGGAAAAAACCTATAAACCTATGTTGGTTAGTACTTCATTACTAGCTTTCAATTCCACAGTAACTTTCACATTAAAAAGATAACTTGGCTCTCTCACGAAACCTTTAATTTTGTTCCTAGAAAAACCATCAGAACTTTTCTTTTTCCCAAAGTGAAAGAAATAGGAAATTTCTCCGGCATTTACGTATGTGTATTGGACTTTATTCCATCCTTCTGCTAAAAGGATTACTTCGGACCTTTCACTAGAAAATCTAGGATTAGTAAGGTTGTGGAGTACGGGCGTAAAATTATGTAGGTCATTGCCCTCGAACCTAGATATATTTGAAGGTACTTTATATTGGCTTTATAGCAGTACCTATAGGTACTTTGATTTCATGTGGTAAGTAATTAGAATATGATAACATTAATTATCTTGTTTGGCGTCGATTTGAAGCTTAATTTTAGCATTTAATTATACCTATCAACACGGGCATAATTCCCATTGGGTGTGGCAGAGATGTTGTACTTTATAGGGAAGACGGCAACCCACATTTTGTCATTTAAGTATGTTGAATTTCTATAGAGTTTTTCTCGATGGATCGGACTCTAATCCAACACTCCAACACTTTGCTGGACCTGGTATTGAATTTAAGACCTCTCTGAATAGTGTACTACACCATCGAATCAAAAATTTACGTCGTCAAATATCTTAATCTGACATCCTTTGCTTTGCACACTATTCCACTCCATGAACCTACATCCAATTTCGTAGATCAAAGTACCATCGGACAACATAGCTACCAGGAGCGCACACCAGCCTTAGAGATGTTCCGTATCACCTATACGATCCACAGGTGATATTAACAGACTATCCTTATGTGCGTAGTTCGACCATCGTGTGGTTTTAGCCAGTAGTTTGCCGTAGTAACAAGCGTTGCGGCCTGACCACATCTCCCCGGCAAAGACGAAGTGAATCCTTGGAAATTTCCACGTGAGAAAATCGGGTACTCTATTAGAAGAAAACATCTCTAAGTAGTGGTGTGGGGAAACAGTAGTACGTTTTATAAATATTTACGTTGTTGTACGCCAAAGGTTTTTTTACTTAGAATTCAATATTATTTCATTTCTGTTTGTAAGTGGTAGGAAAATTTTCTGTCTTATTCCATTGTTTTATTTACAAAGAGATTGTTTGCCTCAATCTAGTCTAGAAGGAAAAATGGAGCCTGGAAGGACTTAAGCTCCTTCAACTTGGACTTAGACAGGATGGTTTTTGCGATCCATATTACCCTGGTGGTCACAGCAGCTTACAGGTATCCTAGGGTACCGTTGCATGGGATACTAGAAGGTGGAACCCATTCTATCGCAGAATAAAGTAATTGCGTCAGATGATGCGATATATTCCCGGCAAGTCAGAAAAAAATATATTTATAATAATACTAGCTATTCCGCGTGGTCTTAGTCCCGGTGCTCGGCTTCTAGCCTTCCTCGATAAATGGACTAAATACTTACACTAACCAAAGTTAAAAAATATAGGTACAAAGCGAATCAGTAGTTCGTGAGATTAGCGCGTTCAACCAAACCAAAAAATCTTGAGCTTTATCATATGATAAGTATTTTGATAAGATATGCACACCGTTAAAGTAAGAAACATAATTATTCTATCCCCCTCACGTGTCATTATTGGTGTCACGATAAAACGCAAAACAACAAACCTACTTGCATTCAACACAATTGTTATAAATAGTTGCAATACAATATTTATTCTGCGATCGTTTGCCTATTCTTATGCTAATGACTGGTACTGCATTACTAGTTATGTAAAGAATACTAATACTGCAATTAATTTGCATATACCACACCGCGAGTTTAGCTTGCAATCTGTGGGATCTTGCAATTTCTGTGTTGAAGGGAGATTTTAAGTTTCGAATTTCGCTACCGATTTCTATTTTTTTTTTTTTATATTAGTTTCTTAGTGTTTGTTTTCCTGCCAGTTACTGTCCCATTATTAATATAGATAGATACTTATTATTTTATTGTGTTTGTTCGTTAGAAATGAAATTCGCCGAATTAAGGTGGATGCTCAGTAGTAGCCCGCGAAATTTAAATTTTCATGTATTTTTTGCAATTTGCTTATCAGTGTCAAGTTATAACTTGATTAAAATATGATTCGCGACAATAAAAAGCATAACTTTACATATCAGAATGATCAAAACATTCGCTCCAGTCCCGCTCACAAAGATTAGCTCAAATTTGGTAAAAAAACCGAAATCTAACTAATTTTGATCAAATATTTGTGAGAGTGAATGGAGCGACTGTTTTGATTATTCTTGTATATAAAACTAAACTTGTTATTGTCGCGAATCATATTTTGATCAAGTTATAACTTGACACTGATAAGCAAATTGCAAAAAATACATGAAAATTTAAATTTCGCGGGCTACTACTGAGCATCCACCTTAAGAAGTCCTTTCTTCTTTTTTGTCGGATAAAACCAGTAGGTATGTGGTGTTGGAACTTTTCAGATTTGTCATAGACGATTTAAAATTGCGACTCTAGTTTGTTTAAAAGTTACAATATATAAGTTCATTCAAATCTGGCTTTTTGCAAAGCTATTCTAAATTCAGTGTGACTCTTTTTTTAAATCCTGAAAACAGATAAAATAGAAGGACAACCGGTGTCTTTTTTAACATAATATTTTTTTATTTACTCCAAACTAACGTTAATAATTATGGGTCCTCGTATTTTAATGGCTTGAATTAATAAATACCTCTCTAATAGCTAGGCATAAGCCTATTGATTAAAATAATGCGAAATTTAAAAATAAAATACCAAAAACAATAATTATAATGAGCGACATTATGTTAACGATATCTGTGGTTCGTATCGTAGACAACCTTGTAACGAAATGGTTCTGTAAGGGCAAAGTTCTGACTTGGAAAGTCTGCCAGGCGTCTGTTCATTGCCCCGAAAGTATATTACTAACGATATTGTAGGTACACACGGCTACACATCAACCTATGATATACTAGTATAATCTGACTTGAGTGTGCTGAAAGATGATGAAAGCAATAGGATAAAAAGTCCGTCAGTTAGATTTTCAAACAATATTCGACACGTTTTTTCCCATTTTTGAGATGAACCAAAATTAACGAATATAAGACTCTTTTAAAATACTTCTTACGTGACAAACAAGTACTACAGTTTTAACTTGCATCTGACTTCACTCTAGAATTGTTATGAGTTATATTACGTTGTAAATATACATTGATTTAACAAGAGAAAAAAATCGAATTCGAAAGTCTGTCGATGTTCTTTTCGCCGAAGCACAAATTATGTATTTTAAAATGTAAGTACTAATGATATTGTATGTACGGCAAGCCCTAAATATAGCTTTTCACTTGACGCTTTCGTTAGGTACCTAAAGAATTAGTAGGGAGCTATAAGTACTAAAGTATTTTCATATCTTTATTTGCGGTAGGCATTTTGGAGGTATTTTTTGCGTTCTTTTTTTAAATGAAATTCTGTAGAAATAAAAATCTTTTTTCCTGAAACCTGAAACTGATATTTCTTCATTACACGAGAATTTTCCGTTATACTTTTGCTATTTTATCATTAGTTTCTTAACCTTCCCAGTTATGAAAAAAACAATAAGTCTTTCAAAGAAATAAAAGTAAGAAATACCATTTTAATTGGTAAATTTTCTCCTTTGTGTGTGTGCTCGAAGTTAACCGATTGCATCCATAGACAAGATACTATCCTCGACCCACCAATTTAAATGAAGAATAAAACTGATTCCCGCACTTTTTTGACATAAATAAATTAAATTAAAAAAAGAACACCGCAGCCGCAAGAAAATGTTCTACCAACACGCCAACAAACAAACATTTGCCATGTCATTGTCACGCAAACAGTATTCGCAACTTGTTACTGGCTATAGACTATAGAGTATAGATTACTCGACGTGAGGCGGCAAAGTGCTCGGAGTTGGGCTCAACTTCCCCTCGGGTATTGGGGCATTGGCATTATATGGCTCTTATAAAACCCAAGCTCCTGACACTTGTGATGAGATCAATAGATGAATAACGAGAAACGTTTACAAGCTGTTTGACGACTCGATTGAATTATGTGTGTAATAAGTTTTGGACTGTGAAAAATTGGGTGTTGAAGTAGATTTTGTGATACTGTCGTAACGATCTTTTATGAGAAGTTGTTGCTATTACTTCTGCTGCTGTTACTTCAGTCATAAGCTAGATAATTATGTATGTGAGAAAAATTGGGAATTGGGTGAAAAACAGAAAGAAATTCCGGTTTCGTATTGAAAAATAAAATTTAATAGGAACCGCGCGCATATTATTGACAATTGGCAGAACGTATCATGATGCTTGTAATTCAAATGGTCTGAGTAGAGCTATAAACTTTTAATAAACCCATTTCTTCGCCTATAATATGTTCACTAATTGTGATGTACCACAGAAATATTAAAAATTCTTTATTATATCTATGTGATGTACTTACGAGTACCTAATATAGGATTTTAACTAATTTTAATTTACTACCTAAAAATATTGATTATTCCTTTTAAACATTTTACAATTCATACTCATTTCGTTAATTTAAAGTGATTTTACTAAAAGTTTTACTCAGTCGTCGTCACTATAATTTTCTCCGTTCTCCTTTAAAGCCTAAGTACAGAACCATTTGTCACTAAGCGCTGGGGTTGGAAGGTAATATCGATTTATCTTTTTAAACAAGTCTCCTGTATTTGCAGACAAGTTTAGTTTTCAAGAGGAATATTGGAATATCTACTACCAACATAATAATATGATATGAAGTGACAGGATCGTAGTTCGTTCTGTAACGATTTGTGAAAGAAAACCGTCTCTATGTTTGACGCTTGGGGAAATGGCGGCTCTGAATGGCGGACTGACAGAAGTTGTGCGCTTGGCGCGCTTTTGAAGCTGCGAATTTTATTAGTACGACTGTCTTTATGTGCTGCTGGTGTATGTGTTATATGTAGTATACCAACATCAGTATAATACGTATAGTAGTATAAACATTTTGCATAAACCTATTGGAAATAAAAAAGGCGGAGAAACCATTAACCATCCATGAACACGTATTTTTTCTAAGGAATTTTTAATTCATAATAATTGTTAGGTAAGTTGTGTCACAGACATTGATATTTTATTTTTCTAGTTGGCTTAGTCCCAAAGTAGGTACTCCACGTATGTTATCATGGAGTAGAATAAAATCTAATTAAAAAAGTTACCTAGATAAAAAATTTTGGAGCTCTCAAGTTTAAGTGATATTTTGGAATTGCTTTAGAAATAGTGTAGCTTTATAATATCAATTGATCTTTTTAAACAAGACTCGTCTCTTGCAGACAAGTTAGTTTTCAAGTGGTAAATCTATTAACACTTTATGATATAAAGTGACAAGATCGTAGTTCATTCTGTAACAATTTGTTAGAAAACCGTCTCCTTGGTTGGCGCTCGGGGAAATGGGGAATACAGTAAACCAGTTGAACAGATATCGACCGCGCTGATATTATGAATAGAAAAGTGAGACAGTTGTTATTACTGTTACTAAAGTTTGTTTTACGATATTTAAATTAAACACTTCATCTTTGCGTCTGAGTACCTATTTAAAGGACTATGCGCAATAGTGCTAAACGATTGCATCCCAATTGTACATACTACTTTTCACAAAAAAAACCAATATTATGATAACTAAAATAAACAGCAATCTTACAGAATTTATTCTACAGCAGTCCCAGCTTTAGTGATGGGTTGGTGACTTGATTATACTTGCTGTTCTGTTTGGCCTAGCGATGAACGAAGTTTCAATTGATTAAGATACCAACTTATCCTGGAATATTGCCACTAGTGCGGTTAGCATACAGTGAAAAGTATTGTTTTCAAAGGCTGTTCTTTTTTCATCCATCTTGCCGATAATTCTTTTCTAGTTTGGTATCTCCTAATGAGTGTCATGATAAACTTATTACGATTTTATAGAACAAAAAAGATGAAGGTACTTAGTTTTCAGGGTCACGATAAGCCAATAATGGCTGAAAGATTGAGCTACTGAAAAAAATGTTAGTGAAAATGGAGAAAGTATTGATTTGAAGGTGTGAGAATACAAAGAGGTTATAAACAATCTAGAAATCTCTCATGTTACCTTAACACATTTTAAATACTGTACTGATTTCCATGTTTAGCACACGGATACCTACTTTAAAATACTTCAAAGCTTGATATAGGTATGTATTCATTCAGTACTCATTTCGAACCACTATGAGAGCAAAAGCGCCTTCGAATCATTTTTTTTAGAACTGATAATAGTTACTTTGATCGATATAACTGAGAGAAACATTTACTTTTGTCTAGCTTCGATTTATTTTCTTTACTCAATTATATACATCTACATACAACCGACGTTCACCATAAAAATAAAATGTACACATGAACACAACATTACCCATGACCTGCCATTTGGCACAATTTCATTCCTGCATAACACATCTTCAAGGGTTAGCATTGCGTTTGGACTAAGCGATGACGTCGTTAGCCTATTGGCTATCTATTGTCACATTGTCTAGATATAGCTTTGCTGATATCAGTCTAATAATTGCATGATCTGTGCTGATTCTGATGTATTGTGCCCATGAGGGACTGAATAATCATTGACGGATTGTGGGATTTCGATCTTGATTGAGTTATTAGTACGCTGATTGATTGCCCGCATAATGAGCATTGTCCTTTAGATTCGGTCTTTTTAATAAATTGTAACATTAAATTCTTTTGTGTTTTAAATAAATCTTAGAAGTTAGTTTTGATAATAAATATCAATCAATCTAGGTTTTTTGTTAAATTTTTCAATATGATTGATATGAGTGTCGTTAGGCAGCTTATTATGAAAATGTGAAGTAGGACTAGATGAATTTTACATTAAAGTTTGTTGGTTAATTTTCGTATGACAAAGTACTAATTTAATAAAGTAATAACACAGCTTATTCATATTTTAGAGTGTCATCTCTCTCTAGATGATCCAGGCAGGACACCGGCCTACGTTCTAAAATATTAAAGTATACTCCTACGCTAAAATGTAACGAACTGTGATTAGGCCCGACTCCGACCTTTGTCTAAAGAACTTCACAACAACAATATCTCGGCGAGAACTTTGTAATAATGAACATTGTAAATAAATCTTATGGCGGCTGCCCGCGAAACGATACTAATCAAGACTAAAGAAAAGGTACTTGGCGTTGTTGGCAGAATAGCGCGGTGCCGCTGCCGCGTGGGGGATCGGGAACGCGAGTTCTTAAAAAAAGTGAGTACACTTATTTTATTTAATCTATGGGTTATGAATGCAGTGCGAAAATGTTTTTTTAATGATTAAATGATGACGTTGTATGTTGAACTGTGAGGTTTAATGAAATGCAATTTTGTTTATAGAATCATGATGAATAAGCGATTGAAATGGCTGAAATACAATGAGTAGATACCTACCTAATGTTCTCTAAGGATGAGAAGTTTAAGTACTATATAAGGTATTTACAGCAATAAGGAAGAGAATCAAATTATAGTAAATAAGTTATTCTGTTCAACTCCAAAAAAGTTTATTTTCACAAAATAATATTTTATCACAATTATTCACACTTTTACTTCGTAGACACTTCGTAATCTCAACAACTTTCTAACTCCCGTCCCTAATGTTTAAAAGTACATTATCTCCTGACCCTGGATAAAATATAATCTTAGGAGGATCAATATTGACGATTAGACACACGATGCGGAATCATGCCCCCATGCTTGTGTCAGTGAACTCGTTGCATCTATGCTCTATGGTGAACCACAGACAACACAAAGATGAAGGGAACAATATCGAAGAGATATTTCGGAACGTTTTTATATGGGGTTTCGGGTGCTCGTAGTTTAGAAACTACTTTAATGTGTTGGAAGTGAAGTACAGTTATTTCACTTCAGAGATACTTAAACCTTATTTCAAAGCGAAAAAAGGTTACTAACAATGCAAGAATAGTAGGAATTATGTGTACCGCAGTGTACCTAATTTAGATTAAAATGTTACGTTCATTGATTTAATTGCTTGAAAAATAATTTAGAAAAGTAGCGTTTTTCTTATTGATTCAATGCAAAATTATTGTTCGACTGATTAAATTAACATTTTAATCATTCTAATGTCCTTATCGATGTTGTAGGATAAATTTTAAATCCTTGCAACAAAATATTCTTTTAATGCGAAGGAATGGATTCACCGTATCTAAGTGTGTATTATTTAATTTGAAACAATATCCTTCACTTCAAGTTAAGCAATGTTGAATTAATTAATCTTTCTTATAATAACATTTTGAGTTAGAAACTTTGTAAAAGGAAGCGATTCCCTCTTGGAGAGTCAGTATAACCTTTTAACTAAACGAATTGAAATTATATGAAAATAATGAGTCGTTTCTACCTTTCAAAGTTTGGGTAACTGTTCAAAAAAGGAGGAAGGCAGAATTTCTGCGAAAATCAGGAAATATTTGTCGAAATTTAGAATTTACGTCTGAATAAATTCACAAATGGTAATGGTGATAGTACCCAATTCCCACTTACGGCCAAAAAAGCTATAATCCATCCCGTATGTCCACCCCTACTTATGGTTCTATGGGGGTATCGATTATTCCCCGCGCCCGCGTCCCCCGCGCCGCACCGCCCCTCCCTTCCCCTCGCAGATCTCACCTACGACTACTCGCCGGCATTTCCACTTATTTTCAAACTTACTTGCGTAAAAACTAGTGTTGAATTTTTTGTGGAGCAGAAACAGCTTTATAGTTTTTTATCAGTCTCGTCTGACTATTCTCTGTGACCAACTTAATAGATGATTGTTATCGCGGTAGTATCTATTTAGGTTTTCATTAACTTTTGAATGCAGAATGCGGTATACAGTAAAAAGTGGACGCGTTAGATTAAACAAAATGTAGAATAAAAGTATTGGACAGAATGTTATTCTTAGTGAACTAGCACCTTTTTGTACATAAAGTCTAACTGATTGTTTAAGGGTCTAAAGAAGTAGGGCGTCATAAATTCATTAAAATTTACTTTGTTGGCTCGAGTCAGATTATTAAATTAAAAAGGTTTAACATTATTAAAATGTAAGCAGTACAAAACAGAGCCCTCGAAATATTTATATTCGGGTCTTCTATGACACTCATAGATTAAAAAACAATTTGTATTCCTATTTTGAAATGGCCATAAATACAGGCGTGTCTATGACAAGGGTCGACACTCGTAGAGGCGTGCAGACAGAATGACATGCCACAGATAACATTTTTTTTTGTTTGTTGTGTAACTTGCTGAAGAAGGAGCTTTATTTTATGAAATAAATAATATAATACATATTATACTCGTATATTATGTAGTGTACCTAGTTCTACTGCTATTGAACTGTCATTACTTTTTTACTATGTTTGATAATACTTCATGAATTGTGCAGTGTTTTACTATATTGTAAGTACTAATAATAATAAAATAATAATTCACATCTTTGAGGAAAATTATTAAATAAGTTTTATGAATACTTATAGATATTGAAATGATGCTAATGGTTGTTATAACTCACACAGGAGCGATTATGAAACTTGTGCTACTCAATCGAGCCCCTTTTGCTTCAAGGTTTAAACCAACCTATTTTTTGTTGATGGCCAGGGGCGCGCATTTGAAAAGAGTGTTCCAAAAACAAAAAAAAAAAGCTGTATAAAAAGATGTCAACACGTTCCATAGATATTTTATACCATTCCCCCTCGAAAAAGCTACTTTTACTCACGGAAAACAGTGCGTAAAAGTAGTCTTTTACGCACTGTTTTGGTGTTTGAATTTAGAACACTTTAGTACATTCGACATCGACCGCGATGCTGGACAACCCCCTTGCTAATATGAAAATTACTCTTAATTCAAATCATTGTTCCGATTTTAATGTCAGCTTGTTGGCGCAGTGACCGAGCGATTGGACTACTTCGCACCCACGTGTGTGTGGAGCAGACTTATTAAAAAAAACTTTATTTTGTTTCGTTGAACATCTTTTATCGCTCCAATCTTTGTTTTTCTCGTAGTCATGGTATAAAGTATCGTTTGCAACTCTTGAATAAAACGGATTTAAATCGAGGGCCTGAATCACTCGCGTCGCTCAGGATTTAAATACTTGAATCACTCGCTTCGCTCGTGATTCAATCATCATGAATCACTCCCTACGGTCGTGTTTCAGTCATTAAAATCCTTCGCTTGCTCTTGATTCATATAATGGCCCTCGCTTTAAATCCGCTCTTTATTCAATCGTTGCAAAATATAGGTACTATTTTAGGATATGCATAGGCACCATACGCTTGTGGATTCGATTTTTAGAAGTGACTTTTGAGATGTACGTAAAAAAAAAATGAAGTAATCTTTTAACTGACAGTCTAGGTAACTTTATTTTTTATGATTTTTTTTCTTATTTTCGTTCTAAGGTTTTGAAGGGTTTTGATAAAATTAGATCAATCACACATTTTTCAATGACGCAACGTTTTGGAATGAACGCGTATCTTTCATATTTTGAAGCCAATTGCAGAGAAAAATACTCTGTTTTAATTTTTCCCAGATAATGTTCAGACGCCAGCAGGTCAACCTACCCGAATGTGTATCTGGAACCTTCCAGTATTGTGATAAGGTTGAAAATCTACTGAAGAAAGACGGATTGAGGTATGTTAATGTGCTGGCGTTTGTATATACGATTTTTTGAAAAAGACTGGAAAATCATAAACTATTCGAGTCATTGTTTAATCTAGAGTTACATTTAAATAAGATACAAGCGTTGATTAAACATATCAATCACCTAAACCAATTAACTCCCACCATACCTACCAACTGTTATTGCGATATAATTAGACATCTCTCGCTATTGTCTTATTTTAATTAGTTGTAATTCTGAAATGATGTGGATGGCCCTAAACTTTGTAGCTCGCTCGGACCGGACCATCAAGTCGACATTGCAACAAAGCGGACGCCATGAAATCATAAATGCGAAATAAAATGGTTGATGAAATATTATATGTCCTTAGTTTATGATATAAGCTTGCACCTAAATTGTGCACTATCATTGTTTCATTTACTTGTTTTATCAAGTATTTAACTCCAGTCATTTTCTTTTATGTTTTCTGAGGATCTCTCTCAATAAATAAATTATAACAGTACACTTGCCGAATGGTTTAATGGATTTTGTTTACTCTGAAAACATTTTGTTAAAAGATGTATGTGATACTTTCAATCGTTGAATAGTTAATCTTTAACTGTTGGAAAAAAAAATATGTTACTAGTGGCCCAATACGTGCCTCGCTACGTAAAAATATGATAAATGAAGAAACACTCGACCGATTTTGTGAAAACTTCACATAAACCATCTACTAAATAGGCCGAAAAAAGCCTAACATTTGGTTTGGATAGGTGAGCCCGTTCTTTTTTTTTGCCGTGGTGAAATCATCAAATGAGTCCTCCCACCCAAGGCAGAGCGGGAGGGGGGACATCCAAGAGGGAAATTTCAAATGAAACTAACAATCGACCTCTTCATTCAGGTTTTATTTGTTAAATTGTAATAGTATGGATAATTATTTAATAATAATAAACAAAGTTAGCCAAAATAAAAGCCGCTGTGATTATGAGAGGAAAACGGAATAAGTATGTCAACTGTCGTGATCGCGAATGCATGGCTCGGGATGCTAGGAGGGTTTAAAATTAAATCAATACACGTAGGTCCCACATTTTCACTGTTTTTCTGTAGATGTTTTACTGTACCGTCAGCACGAGTTTTCAGTATTTGAGACGTAAAGTAACTGGAACTTTGACGACTTCAAATTGACAATTTTCAAGGAAAAAATTGGTTCCCTCTTCGCACACCAGAGGCGCTGTTCCATATTTTCATACAAGAAACGCTGTAAATACTGGAAAAACTCTGTAAAGTAAAATAGTGAAAACTCGTGCTAGGGGTACTGTTCTATTGAAATCACTACATAGTATAAAACAAAGTCCCTTCCCGCTTCTTATCCCTATGTATGCTGTTATCTTTAAAACTACACAACGGATTTTGATACGATTTTTTTTAATAGATAGAGTGATTCAACTGGAAGGTTTTTATGTATAAACCACGCATAATATTATACAGATTGCACCCGTGCAGAGCCGGGACGGATCGCTAGTATGATCAATAAATCATAATCATACTTTACAGTATTGATCATTACGATTTTGAATTACTTAAGTCTAAATAATAAAAGCTCATAAGGCGAGTTGTTTGTCTTGGTTAAGCTATTTTTTAAACCGTTAAGCAATTTTTTTCTGATTTATCTGATATCACCTAACAATTTCAACAATCAGTTATAAAATGTATTGACAACTGGCATTTTTGTATAAAATTAATGTTAATTTAGACACCTGTTGCTTTGTTAGTGACCACTAAGTATCTGACGAATAATCTACACTTATTTTGACATATCTACTCGCAGTAATTTATAAAAAAAACTTTGCTCCCCGTCTCTGTACGCTTAGATTTTCAATTCGCTTACTTTTCATCAATAGACAGATTGAAGGTTTAAGTATACATGTAGGTATATTATGTAGTGTGTGATGGTTCCTGTCCCGACCACAGCATGGAACGAAGATTTTGATATGGCACAAATTCGTTATTTTAATTGTGCCTAATTGTGCCACTAGTCTCATGAATTTGTGCCTTTTACTTTTTGAGTAATAAGAGTTCGATTGTGGTCGGGCTGGGGATCATGGTTCCTGACCCGACCACAACCACATGGAATAAATATCAATAGTCTGAAGGATTTTACTATGGCACAAATTGGTTACTTTAATTGTGCCACTAGTCCCATTAATTTGTGCCTTGTAGTTTTTGAGTAATAAAAATACGTTTGTGGTCGGGCTGGGGATCACGGTTCCTGACCCGACCACAACCACATCTAATAAAATATCAATAGTCTGAAGGATTATACTATGGCACAAATTAGTTACTTTAATTGTGCCACTAGTCCCATTAATTTGTGCATTGTAGTTTTTGAGTAGTAAGAGTACGATTGTGGTTGGGCTGGGGATCACGGTTCCAGGTTTCTTCCCTCCATAACGGACACAGGTATTTCCCGAAGCTTCCGTGTCCGGTGAGGGCCTGTGTCATGCGGTAGGTAGGTCAGGACGCCGTGACGTCTCTCAAGCCACTCCTCAAGGAAGGGTTTTACCGCCGCGATTACGGCGTGCCCGGAGCTCAGTTGCAACAGTTGTTCCCTCCATACCACCCTGGACTGTTACCATCTTAGCCATGGGACTAAAACTTTGATCATAATCAATCCCTTTTTTCTGACTAAACCCCTTAATGACAAGTCTGGATTTGTTTTAATCTACGGCACCGTCAGCATTACTCTGTAACCCTATATGACAGTTTTGTGACGACAACAGTTCAGCATTACTAACAGAATTGAAATGTTTAATTGCAGACTTCATTATAGATAAAGTGTGACTACTTGAGTTAATGTGTGCCACAATTTGGCACAAATTTCTGGCATAATCAGTAACTTCAGACTATTGATATTTTGTTAGATGTGGTTGTGGTCGGGGCAGGAACCGTGATCCCCAGCCCGACCACAAACGTATTCTTATTACTCAAAAACTACAAGGCACAAATTAATGGGACTAGTGGCACAATTAAAGTAACCAATTTGTGCCATAGTAAAATCCTTCAGACTATTGATATTTATTCCATGTGGTTGTGGTCGGGTCAGGAACCATGATCCCCAGCCCGACCACAATCGAACTCTTATTACTCAAAAAGTAAAAGGCACAAATTCATGGGACTAGTGGCACAATTAAAGTAACCAATTTGTGCCATAGTAAAATCCTTCAGACTATTGATATTTATTCCATGTGGTTGTGGTCGGGTCAGGAACCATGATCCCCAGCCCGACCACAATCGAACTCTTATTACTCAAAAAGTAAAAGGCACAAATTCATGAGACTAGTGGCACAATTAGGCACAATTATAATAACGAATTTGTGCCATATCAAAATCTTCGTTCCATGCTGTGGTCGGGACAGGAACCATCACACTATGTAGTAACAGATTCTGTATTACCTAATATCTGTGCATAAGTCAAAGGAGCTAGGTATTTCTCTCATTTACCCGTATCCTACTCTGCGTCCACAATTTTTGAGACTATGCATGTCACTTTTTCACGGGACTATCGAATGACCGTGACCTCGGAACGTAAAGGGCTATTGAAGGACCCCGTGGAGTTTAATCAGTACGAGTCTGACAGTCTTCCCGCTCAGGACTAATTTGATGATTTTACCACGAAAAAAAAAATGCATGTCACTTTAGTGCATACTTACTTACTGTTATTATTCTGATCACCATCCAATATATTAGGATGCGACACATATAATTGTTAATAGGATGGATGAAGTGTAGAGTTGCAAGTCTCTTTGTCCCCAACCGTTTCCCTCACCCAAAAATATTCCCATTTTCCACATTATAATCGCACGAGTAACATTCCGATTCCACTAAACAGATAGCGAGTACATACGAGCACAAAATACCAACATCATCTGTGACAATCCGCGATGTACATCCGTATGCAAAACGTGTTCGTATCAAAGGTATATTTTTATTGGATTCGGGTGTAATGTAAAAACATCAAGGGCGAACTTAATGATGTTGAGGTTGAAAGTGTGGCATGTCGTGTTGTACTTACATAAGTATGATGTGGTGTACATACATACAAGTACTTATAGTAATATGGCGGCACGTTTGGTGCAGTGGTTAGATGATTGACTGCTGCGTTGCGTGTCGCGAGTTCGATTGCCTGAACAAAATAAAAAATAAATAAATAAAATTAGTTTATTTCAAACACTACCTACTTATAAAGTTTAGTACTACTTATAAAGAATTCAGTGGTTTAAATTAAAGGCACCACTCACCAACTTTCACCAGGTTTACTGACAAGATAACGATATTATTTATTACTAGCTGTGCCCGCGACTTCGTTCGCGTGGATGTCGGAAATTACCAATGTATTTTTTTGTGCGAAGCGTCGGGTAAAAAGGTCTCCCTCCAAAATCCCACCGTATCCCATCGTATCCCATCTTATCCCATCTTATCCCATCTTATCCCATCTTATCCCATCTTATCCCATCTTATCCCATCTTATCCCATCTTATCCATCCCATCTTATCCCATCCATCTTATCCCATCTTATCCCATCTTATCCCATCTTATCCCATCTTATCCCATCTTATCCCATCTTATCCCATCTTATCCCATCTTATCCCATCTTATCCCATCTTATCCCATCTTATCCCGTCCTGTTCCGTCCTGTCTCGTCCTGTCCCGTACTGTCCCGTCCTGTCCCGTCCAGTCCCGTCCTGTCCCGAGCTGTCCCGTCCTGTCCGTCCTGTCCCGTCCTGTCCCGCCCTGTCCCGTCCTCTCCCATTCTGTCCCGTCCTGTCCCGTCCTATCCTGTCCTGTCCCGTTCTGTCCCGTCCTGTCCCGTCCTGTCCCATCCTATCCCGTCCTATCCCGTCCTGTCCGTCCTGTCCCGTCCTGTCGCGTCCTATCCCATCCTATCCCATTCTATCCCATCCTATCCCATCCTATCCCATCCTATCCTATTCTATCCCATCCTATCCTATCCTATCCCATCCTATCATAATCATTAGATGAATTTTTATTTGAATATGTAGCAGAATCGAAGCTAGATCGCGCTATGAACTACGCGTCTTGGTGTGAACTGACCGTAATTTTACTTCTGAAACACTTTATATTCGAATAACTTTTGATAGACTGAACCGATTCCAATGAAACAAAAACTAAATTCCTCTCCAAGTTACGCTTAATCGTTGTGTATAAAAGTTATCTACATAAATTTCGTACATTTTACGTGATACCTGGACAAATAAACATACAAACAGACAAACAGACAAACAGACAAACAGACAAACAGACAAACAGACAAACAGACAAAAATTCTAAAAATGCTAGAAATGGGTTCTATTGGTTGTCCTTTAATACCCTGGCTAAATTTTTTGAGTTTTTTTTTAATGTACAAAAATAACTTTTCTACAGTTTTATTATATGTATAGATAGGTAATATCGTATATCTTCTAGACCACCTTTGTATGGATTGTACGTACTAACGTTAGGGGAAGGTTAGTCAGTAGTGTACTGCAAACAATATTCATAAAAAATAAATGAATAAGTAGCCTAACTGTTTATAAAACTATGTGTCCCCCGTAATATTATTGTGTGCTATTTATATTCAAGTGAAGTTATTATTACAATTAGTATAGTATAGATTACTAGTACTTAGGTTTACATGTGTGTATATAGTATGTAGTTAATAGGTACCTATGACGTAGTTACGAAGTACATACCTTAGGGGTTTCACTAAACTAAAACGTGACTCTTATGGCCAATTAAATACGTATGTAGGTGTAGGCGTGTGGAAATGCCTAAGTGTTTATTCTAGACTTATACCTAAGTCTTATTTTAGTACTATGTTAAAGTATTAAGTAAAGGTAAATTAGATGTCTACGTTGAGTACACACGGCTACACATCAAGCTATACAAAACCAGTTTGTCTTGGTCTCGCTTTGTACGATTTTTACAAACATTAAACCATCAGCTAATAATGGTTTTGTATAGCTTGATTTGTAGCCGTGTGTACTAACGTAAAATATTCCTAGGGTTAATAAGCATGTCCTCCCCTCTCAAAGGGCAAAAGCCTGCCGGGGTCGCGGGACTTATACCATCACCGTGACCCCGGAACATAAAGGGCTATGGAAGGACACCGTGGATTTTAGTCAGTACAAGTCTGACAGTGCCTCCCGCCCTGCCCGGGGTGGGAGGACTCATCTGATGATTTTACCACGTATCAAAAAAAAAGGGGTTGATAAGCAGTTGGAGTTGGAAGACCTATTGGAACAAAAATAACAGTAGGTAGCCAAGCTCTCTAATACGCAATAGCAACGAAAGTTCTTTGTTCGAACTCATCGATAAAACACGCTAAAATACCATATCAAATACTTTCACTACGCAAGAATTTAACACGAAAACGAACACAAGTTTGATAGGCCTCCATTAAAAATGCTTTTCTCAAAATTCTTTTGTACTAATTACAAAAGCGTAAAGCAAGTTAACGACGCCCATCAAAACGCCACGTAAAGAGAACGGTTTATCAATTATGTACGAAAAATAATATCAACTATGAAAATTCTTATTATAAAGCGGAGCTGTGGAGTGAACCAACATATTTTATTTCGTGCGAAACGCTCGGATCTCGGGAGTACTCGTTCTCGCAAAATGTTCGACTTGTCAGCTCCTCGGTCGGACAACCAGTCTGCTTACCCTACGCTCCGCTAGTTCTACACTCTCCCAACTTATGTCGACCTCCCCTTCCCCTATTAACCTACATAAAATGCCACAAATCGGGGTAAAAGTAACAAAATTTGGAGCTCTGTTTAAGCTGGCCGTGGAAACAACCCACCGTAAGATTTTACGAAAATTAACTTTAAGGGCCACTTCAATCTAAACCTTTAGAAGATTAGGGTTTTCACATAAGCGTATACATTAGGCGCCTTTTGGTCATTCGTGTGGTTTCGCCAGGCTTTGTTACAGTACCTATACCTACGGGTATTCAATCAAATGGAAAGCAATAGAGTTCATTTCAGCTTAATATGAAAACATGGGTACCTATTGTTGGCCGGATTTCGAAACCGTACGATTTTCAATTATTATTTCAATATAATTCCGACATTCTGTATCAAAGTGTTGTATTTCACGTTTCATTGGAGATGTATTCGTGTTGATAATGTTAATTTGATCGGTGCTAATTTTGTGAAGGTGACTGCTAATTATAAATAGTTAACAGTTTAAAGCTGGTTTGGAATATTTTTGCAATGAATGATTTGTTAGCCCTCATCCGATGCTTTGTAATCGTCTACGATGTCGGTGGAACCCAATTCTTGTTATATCCTATTGTTGACTAGCGAGCCTGTCAAAAATCTTTACCCAACCGTGTCTGAATTCGAACAGACGGACAAAGGAATTTGGAAACAGCTGTTTTCGGTTTAGTTCCATACTTAAGTAAATAAAGCAAGTGAACTTGGATACTCCTGAGAATTAAAACATGATTTTTTCTTTTTTAGTTACAGGCTGTCAATTATATTCAATTCAAAGCAGCGAGCATATGAGACAAAGAGCTTTCTAAGAATCATCTTTAAATATCGATCAAGTTAAATAACATTAGTAAGTACCTAGGTACTTGGCACCAACAAATTTAAAAAATGCACAAGTTTGTAGGTGTAATTGGGTGGCACGCAGATTTTATACAGGATGTCCCAAAACTCAACGTCAAGCCGAAACGGGGTGACAGGATTGATCATAAACATCACGAGAAAAATCTGAAAAAAAATCTATCCCATGCAGTTTTATGGGCCTTTTAAAAAAACCTAGAAAGATCAAACTGTGGTTATTCTTTTTATTTTTGTTCATTTGAACTTTGGAAACGTAATCCTAAATAACATTTCCAGAATCCCAATAAAAATAATGACACATTGAGACTATTTGTTAAACAACGAATTTAAAATTTTCAAGATTCGTCGTCATGGGATACATTGTTTTCACAGATTTTCTCGTGATGGCTATGATCAATCCTATCACCCTGTTTCGGCTTGACGTTGAGTTTTGGGACACCCTGTATATGCAGATTAAGTATGTTAAATCATTCCGACGTAGACAATAATTATTGTTTTATTCCGACAACACGATCCCCTGGGAAAATTAACGAACTCCACCTAAAAGTGCCATCTATCTATCTCAACTTGACCTATGGGCGAAGCTGCGACCATAATCTAGTTAAAATAAATTATAACGATCACAAATAGTTAAGTCCTAGATCAAAAAAGAATAATTGTAATTACTAATTATTACAAATAACGTACTAATTATTCCCAATAGGTAGAAAAAATATTATAGTACAAATGACAACTTTGGGCCCGTCTAAAGTCACTTTACTAAAGGGTACTAAAGGTTACAAAAATGCTCAGAAAATAAAAACTATTGATCCAAATTCCAAATTCAATGAAATTTTTATGAAACCCAGTGGGAAGTTCAGAAGGAACAAAAAAGAATCATCCAATAATGACCAGAAATCTCGGAGTAAACTATGTACTTTCTCCTTTTTGAAGTCAGTTATAAACACATAAAACGATAGAAAATAGATACTCCTACATCAAAAAACAAATGTTATTACTAATTTGTACTAATACCGTACTAATTATTCCCAACAGGTAGATAACTATTACAGTACAAATGACACCTTTGGCCCCGTCTAAAGTCACTTTGCTAAGGGGTACAAAAGGTTACAAAAAAAGGTACATATAATTGTTTATCAACCCCGCATGCCGTAAAAGTAGAAAAGGGGAAGGGTTTGTCGCACTAAACGAAGCGGTCGACGTAACTTGGCTGTCATTACGGGTCGCAACTTCGACAAGTTTCGTTCACCATTATTTTCACCCTAAACTAATCGATGTGTCGAAAAGTAATTGTAGCTTTTAGCTGATTACTTTGAATTACAACTTTACTAGAGGCCGATTTATACATTCATAAGTAAGTAAAAACTTAAATATAGATATATTTCTAAATCTTTGATAGGTAGTCGTCGTTATTGCGTTAGAAACTCGAAAGTCTGACAAACAATGTTACCAAGAGGTATCGTATAACCCATTTACTGGTTTGTGGAGGTCAGAAAGGCGGTCGCTCTTTGTAATTTGTAAAATACTGATATTCAGCAGCATCCGATTCGAATAGATAACATAGTTAGGAATATGCTAGGCAGAAGATGATGATAAGTAAAATTTTCCGCGTTTTTCTTGGGTAGGGGAGTTATCGTAGGTTTTCCCGAGGTATTCCAATTAGGGCACCTGGCACCTGCGAACAATTTTGACAGAAGCCTTATGTCGAATAGATAAGGTACAAGTAGCTCAGGTGCCATTGACAGCGGGTGCCCAAACTGGAATACTTCTTTTTACCACCTTGGGTGGTTCGGTAATGGAATGTCTATCTATTAATTAGTAACATTGCTTGAACAATAGAAAAGAACATTCCATTAGACGAATTTTAACACAAGATAAGATTCTGCTAAGGTAGCCATTTTTTAAACAAATCTTTTGTTTGAATAGAATACAAGAATTTAAGAACAGAAAAAAGAGATCCTCATTTGAATCTTATCGATAACGGCTTTTCCTGGAATAATTTTCAAATTTTTCAGAGAAATTCAATATAACGGTTAATTGGGCTTTTATAAGGTACTTACTATTTAACGTTTCGATGAATTATTGATTATTAAGGTTTCTTAAGAAATTAAATTATTGTTGTCAGAAATTAGAATCGTAATTAAACATGTTTTTGTCTTGTCTATGTACAGTCGAAATCAAAAGTGCTGAAGCAATTTCTAAAAGCAATGGCCTGACGCTTCACGTTGACTTACGACCTTTTATTATAAGTTGTTTTAATACTATACAAATCAAAGGAAGTTATGGTATGGTTCATAATTTCAACCATTGTTCTATAAGTCAGGCTGACGCAGTGGTTAACGTGCTCGGATAACTCGTTTACTGGCGAAGGTTCGATTCCCACTTTTTTCTAAACTTTTATTTTATTTAATATTTTTTAATAATTGTTTTATTCTTTTTGTTATTTTTAATGCATTTTTAGTAGAAATTTGATAAATAAAATTGTTTTTTTCTTAATAATTACTAATACTCTAGTCATTAGTGTTGTGTGTCGTCCGTTATCATCATTCAATTATAATAAAGTTTGTGGGTAGATCGGAGAAAACAAAACAAAAGTTACAAAAGTAAATTATTTCGATTTGTGAGGTAGACATAACTATGCTAGTTCGTTTCGAGTCTCATAATAGAAAGTTGTTGATTCTTGGTTATTTTGTGTGACGAATGTTTACATCCGTATTACACTGTTTTAAGGTTATTGTTTTGCAGTGAAATATTTACAGTGAGAATAATATAATCATTGAGGGCGAATATTATAGCCCTGAATAAATATGGATGAAACAATACAAATATCAAATTAAACCGGACTAAGTGTACGTATTAACATTTGTTTTTTAATTATTTCACATGTTGATATTCTTATTTATTATATAAGATTCCCTACTCAAAAGTGTTATAGTTGTTAAAAGGTTTGTTTAAAAGATACTTAGTATTTTTCATTTATAGTTTTTTCTTTTAGTAAAATAAATTAACAGTTGTATTTTGCATAGGTAAAGATAATAATAGTATTCCATGTTTTGTTCTAGTGAAATACTATGAGCCCTGTGGATATGAGATATGAGGAATGCCAAGCCCTATAAGCTTGTCGAGAGCAAAGTCGACGGTTGTCAGACATCATAATTATTATGGTGAATGAAAAAGAAGAAAATGGCTTCCCCCAATGAGTAACTAATTCAACACGAAATGAAGTTCAGTTTCATCGTGCACTCAAGACTGAAAACTTATACCGAATATCAGCTAAAACCCGTTTTTTTATAGGAATTAAAAAAACTTTTGAAAGCACGACCATAATTATTTTTTATATGGTTGTTGTTGTATTAATTAATTGTTAATAGACTGTAAGCGAAAACATCATTTTATTCACAGTTCTTATTTATTTTAGAGGTTAGATTTGAGGCTAAGTTTCAATCATTCTTTTCGTAAAGAAAACGAAAATTAAACTAATGACCTCAATAGGATATTTTTATGAAGAGCGGTTATTATTTTCATGCTTTTATTTCAGTAATAGAACATTTATTGCCATATTATATATTTTTTTGCTAAATCGCACTTAGTAGAATGCAAAAAGCTTGATTTACTAAAATAAACATTTTGGCACCGCAGCCCCGGAACGCAAAGGGCGACTAGCGCTTTACGTTCCAGGACCGCGGTGCCATTGGACGTTTGTTTGAAATAGTAACAAGGTAACGCGGCCTTGAAACGAATAGAGAAATTGGTCTGCTGAACTATTACTATTTCAAATGGCTTTAATAATCATATCTTTAATAATTTATTTTGTTAACATAAAGACAAAATTACACATTAATTTTCTTATGTGATAACATACCAAAATAGCCGCTCTTTATAAAAAAAAACCCTGTATTTTCTTAAATATAATTAAACGCAATTTATTCTTATAATTAAATAATAAATTAAATTGGATAATATTCTTTAAATTCATATAGAATTTTTTAATTTTAAAATTTTTGTTAAGCTATTGTTTAGTTTTTTTTTATCATGATATTATTAATCAATAACTTGTTAGTTAATCATGTTAATTTACAATTTATTCATGCTTATTATTTATTAAATAAAAAAGTTAAATATTAGTTTTATGTGTTTGTTTTTTTTTGGTCTTGGTGGAAATAAAAAAGTCATGCTCTATTAAAATGTTTGTTTGTTTTATATATTTATTAATTAACAAACTTCTATTATATTTGTGATATCACATTCATACGACACATTTGACAATCCCTCAGTGCCTCAGTCAACAGTCAAGTCATTTGATGAACTTCAACATGACATTGCAATAATATTCGTTCTTGCCACAATATTGATATTCGCCAACATTTTGAGAACATAAATATATCACTATCCATATAATCACACGTCAGTAATCAGAAAACCACAATCGAACGACAACTTGATTCCGATCAAGTTAAATATTCTAAAACTTATGGTCTACCTCACAGAAATTGTGAACAAACGATTATAATAATATTCTTGTCCCATTACAGTATTAAACAGTTGAGCAAAACTTACAAAAAGAATTTTACTGCATGAGGATCGAACTCGCGCCTCGCTGTTCACCGCATACCCGCATACCGCGGTGTGCAGCAACACAGCACACCGCTTTTGAGTCTCTACTGTACTTATAGGTACAGTAGAGACTCAAAAGCGGTGTGCAGCAATTACAAGGCAATAGCTTGAAGTTTAGTTGGACTTACGACCTTCTATTTTAAGAGACATATGCATCATCAACTACTGATTGTATAAGATTCATAATTTCAACAAACTACTGTGTGTCCAGTTGGCCTAGTGGTTAGCGTTTCACGTATTACTAAGTATACGGTGAACAGCGAGGCGCGAGTTCGATCCTCACGCAGTGAAATTCTTTTTGTAAGTTTTGCTCAACTGTTTAATACTGTAATGGGACAGGAATATTATCAAATGACTTGACTGTTGACTGAGGGATTGTAGATCGTATGAATGTGATATCACAAATATAATAGAAGTTTGTTAATTACATAAATAAATAAAACAAACGAACATTTTAATAAAGCATGACTTTTTTATTTCCACCAAGACCAAAAAAAAACATAAACACATAAAACTAATATTTAACTTTTTTATTTAATAAATAATAAGCATGAATAAATTGTAAATTAATATGATTAACTAACAAGTTATTGATTAATAATATCATGATAAAAAAAACTAAACAATAGCTTAACAAAAATTTTAAAATTAAAAAATTCTATATGATTTTAAAGAATATTATCCAATTTAATTTATTATTTAATTATAAGAATAAATTGCGTTTAATTATATTTAAGAAAATACAGGGTTTTTTTATAAAGAGCAGCTATTTTAGTATGTTATCACATAAGAAAATTAATGTGTAATTTTGTCTAAATGTTAACAAAATAAATTATTAAAGATATGATTATTAAAGCCATTTGAAATAGTAATAGTTCAGCAGACCAATTTCTCTATGCGTTTCAAGGCCACGTTACCTTGTTACTATTTCAAACAAACGTCCAATGGCACCGCGGTCCTGGAACGTTAAGCGCTAGTCGCCCTTTGCGTTCCGGGGCTGCGGTGCCAAAATTTTTATTTTAGTAAATCAAGCTTTTTGCATTCTACTAAGTGCGATTTAGCAAAAAATATATAATATGGCAATAAATGTTCTATTACTAAAATAAAACCATGAAAATAATAACCGCTCTTCATAAAAATATCCTATTGAGGTCATTAGTTTAATTTTCGTTTTCTTTACGAAAAGAATGATTGAAACTTAGCCTCAAATCTAACCTCTAAAATAAATAAGAACTGTGAATAAAATGATGTTTTCGCTTACAGTCTATTAACAATTAATACAACAACAACCATATAAAAAATAATTATGGTCGTGCTTTTAAAAGTTTCTATAATTCCTATAAAAAAAACGGGTTTTAGCTGATATTCGGTATAAGTTTTCAGTCTTGAGTGCACGATGAAACTGAACTTCATTTCGTGTTGAATTAGTTACTCATTGGGGGAAGCCATTTTCTTCTAATTCATTCAACATAATAATTACTGACAACCGTCGACTTTGCTCTCGACAAGCTTATAGGGCTTGGCATTCCTCATATCTCATATCCACAGGACTCATAGTATTTCACTAGAACAAAACATGGAATACTATTATTATCTTTACCTATGCAAAATACAACTGTTAATTTATTTTACTAAAAGAAAAAACTATAAATAACAAATACTAAGTATCTTTTAAACAAACCTTTTAACAACTATAACACTTTTGAGTAGGGAATCTAATATAATAAATAAGAATATCAACATGTGAAATAATTAAAAAATAAATGTTAATACTCACACTTAGTCCGGTTTAATTTGATATTTGTATTGTTTCATCCATATTTATGCAAGGCTATAATATTCGCCCTCAATGATTATATTATTCTCACTGTAAATATTTCACTGCAAAACAATAACCTTATAACAGTGTAATACGGATGTAAACATTCGTCACACAAAATAACCAAGAATCAACAATGTTCTATTATGAGACTCGAAACGAACTAGCATAGTTATGTCTACCTCACAAATAGAAATAATTTACTTTTGTAACTTTTGTTTTGTTTTCTCCGATCTACCCACAAACTTTATTATAATTTGAATGATGATAACGGACGACACACAACACTAATGACTAGAGTATTAGTAATTATTAAGAACAATTTTATTTATCAAATTTCTACTAAAAATGCATTAAAAATAACAAAAAGAATAAAGCAATTATTAAAAAATATTAAATAAAATAAAAAGTTTAGAAAAAAGTGGTGATCGAACCTTCGCCAGTAAACGAATTATCCGAGCACGTTAACCACTGCGTCAGCCTAACTTATAGAACAATGGTTGAAATTATGAACCATACCATAACTTCCTTTGATTTGTATAGTATTAAAACAACTTATAATAAAAGGTCGTAAGTCAACGTGAAGCGTCAGGCCATTGCTTTTAGAAATTGCTGCAGCACTTTTGATTTCGACTGTACATACGTCTTCTGTTCACCGGTCGCAAGTTCGACTGCTAAACATGCGGTAACGGGTTTGATTCCCAGGTTGTCAAAGTGTTATTGGGTTTTTTAATAAGAAATTTCTCAATAAGACACACTCAGTCACAGAGTCTGGATTTGTGTCCGGTTTATGGCAATAGGTTCGCCACATGGGACTTGAACAAAATTGGCGAAATACTACTTACTATTACATGTGACTCTACACCTACACTAACACTTCAGCAGAGCATGGCTTTTCAGGTTTTGTGACGTAAAGTAAACGGGAAATTTGATGTTAATCATCCTCATTATAACGCACTTTTCAATTTTCTACACAATAAACGCAGTAAATACTTAAAGTACGCTGTAAATGAAATACAGAAATCTTGTGATAAGGCCTCAGTTTCTCAAGAAGAGACAGGCTGGTGTATTTTTGTGCTTCAGTAAAAAGTCGGAATTATTTCCCTTAATATTTATAGTAATCTTCACATTAATCCCTCCCTATAATAATTTTGTTGCCACGCGGCGGTAACGTACAGTACAAACAAATTACTAAGCATAGACTTTTATACTTTGCTACGAAGCGTTCGATTTTCGAACACTCTCGATGTAAAAGAAATGGGGGGAAAGTGCGAGCGCTACAATGTAGCAACACGGTTAGATTCTATTCAAGATCTTGTTACCAATTCATATGATTTCCACTTAAACTAATCTCAACTTAATGACTTGCAGAGTTAAGACGATTTCAGAATGATATTAGGCCGTTAAGATAATTGAAGCTATAGCGGAAATTGTACTGAAAACATTTAAGGTATACAGGTACCTATAAAATAATATGATGCTTGTAATCCCCGAAAGATTAGGCAGTATAGTGTGTAGCTAATAGTAGTCTACTAATACTTAATTATACTATGAATATGGGATAAGCCAAATAGTGCTTTCAATCGGAGTAAGTTTTGAGAAAATTGACGAAATCTCGAAGCAATTCCAAGAAAAAATTTAGATTATAAGCTTCTTGTAAAGTTTTAAGTTAGAAACCCAACGCTTTTTGGTCCATATCTTAAGATAGAATTTTCTTATAATTGGATTCTGTCTAAAATAAATGAATATTAGTAATACGAGTTTGGAATTTAATGTAATGTATTGAAATAATACCTAGGTGGAAGGAAATCGGTAAGATTAGCTTGATGTGTAGCCGTGTGTACCTACACACACGGCTACACATGAAGCTATTCAAAACCAGTATAAGCTGAGCGTTGAATATAAGAAAAGACTATACACACTACAATTGATGCGTAGCCGTGTGTACGTATACTAGAACCAAAAAATCGAAGAATTGTGATAACCATAAATCCGCACTGGGCCCGCGTGGATCCATCACACCACACCCTCTCAAGGAGAGGAGGCCTGTGTCCCAGCAGTGGGAACATTTATAGGCTAATGATGATGATGAAGTAGTTATAAAAAAAGGGCACAATCCCACGGTTAGCGCCCTTTCGGCTTAGTAGGGCAGTATGACGGTGTAAAATAAAGTATGTGCTAAAGATATATTTGTTTACATGTTTGGAAACTTAGTTCCTAACGTAGTTTACATAGTATCATGTTTTGAAGCGTGTTACAGATTGCAGGTTACGGTCGTATGGCACTGCATGTTTTAACGCGCGTTTTCACCTCGTTGCGTCCTCTTGGAATCGCGTGACAAAGTGTGTCGTCTGAGCTCCCTTTATGCAACGAATTCATAGAATTACTCCGGATTAATAAATGAGTTAGTAGAATATTATAACAGTGGTGGCTCAGTGCAAACAGCCTCGACTTATAAGTTGTATTTCGTCGGTTCGAACCTAGCCAGGCGCATTTTTTTTTTCTTTTTTTTTTTGTTTAACCTACACTGTCCCACTGCTGGGCAAAGGCCTCCCCCAAGCCTTTCCAAGCCAGGCGCATTACTTTGTGTAATTTATTTCACCACCACTGCTCTCAAAAACGGCGAAGGAAAACTTCGTGAGTAAATATTATGTCCTAAGTTAGAATAAAAAATTTGAAGGCTTGTGATCATCCAATCCTCACTTTTCCCGCATGGTGGATTAAAGCGCCCGGGTCGACGGCGCGTCGTGTTCCACGCGCGCCTCAAAGAGCGTCAGCATAATGACGTGGCCCCCTCTCAGAGGGCTAAAGCCTGACGAGGTCGGGGGACTTATACCATCACCGTGACCCCAGAACATAAAGGGCTATTGAAGGTCACCGTGGATTTTAGTCAGTACAAGTCTGACAGTCCCTCCCGCCCTGCCCGGGGTGGGAGGGACGTCCCTCTCATGACGAGAAGGCCTGTGTCCCAGCAGTGAGAGCATTACTGTATCACAAAGACTTTGTACAACATCGGTGTCTGAGATAAACGGAGGTAATGGCGCTGGCGTAGGCAGGCTGTCCTAATCAATATTGATTTCTTCCAACTCGATGAAGAAATCCATTTTTCTAAACTGCCTCAACTGTGTAAGACGTTAATTAGATTGTGTTTCAGTTATTTTTTGTTCACTGCACCTATTGTAAATAATTTTCAAAAATTATTTAAAATATTTACAATCATCTATCGATATTACTATGCGACCACGTAATGTGCTAATTAAATAATTAGTTAATTTACTTTATTTGTTAGTTAATGTTATTTTCTTGAGAATATTTTTATTTAAAAACTTGCAAGTGCAGAGACATTTGCCCACAAGTGGGACAATACAGGTGTTAGAAAACTGTGCTTGACTACACTATGCAGTCATCACAGCGTTACCCTTATTATAGTCGCAAATCATATACATACATACATTTAGTTGCGCATCACACGAACGAAATCCCATTGAACAATAAGACCACAGACTACCATTTAGCAGGATATTCGGTTATAATAAAGTACGTAACCTTATGGGGCAACTGCACCTGTCCCCATATCTAGGGTGGCAGAGTTATTGTCCCATCTGGCGCGGGGGTGCCGGGGAATAACAAACACCATGAGGAGAGCCGCCATCCGCCGTGGCCGGAGGTACCCATTGATATTAACGTATTTTTTTCGAAGGACTGTTTGTTTTTGGATTCACCGGAAATTGTCTATGGTATCGTTTTCCTTTTTTGACCGCCGTAGACTGGACTGAGTTAGAATGTGTCAGCCTACAGTTATGGCTATATTAGCTAGCGGTGTATCAACACAAAAGTAACTGCTCAATTCATGCTAGGCCTAAAGTTGCGTTTCCATTATATCTACAAGTTACTATTGTAACCAAGTTGCAAATATTAGGCCTACGATACATATACATATGCCAGTAACTTGCACACAAGTATACTAGTGGCTTGCATGCCATTACGCTTTTCGACTTCTGATTGTAGAATGATACAGTGGGATGCCAGCTACTTGCATACTTTTATGCAAGTTACTGGCCTTAAACAAGTTACTTGTATAGAAGTTAAAAATTGTATGCAACTTGAACAAACCTGCATACTAGCAAGTTGCAAGTAGGTAGTTTGAACTTGTATACATTTTATTTTAAGTAACTGTCAATTTACTTAATTGGGAACTATGCAAGTAAAGCTTTTCACCATAATGCAAACGTGACGTCATATTTGTAAATGTAAATAATTAAATATGCTTGCCTTTGACTACTTATTTTCAATCGGTTAACAGGAATGTGCCTGCATATTATACAGTTTCATTTCACTTAATTGAAGCTTAAAGGACGGTTCCAGGAAACATTTAAATCTTTTCAACATATTTTTTTGATAAATAATGTCTATACATAACACAGTCATTTTGGAAATTGATTGGTTCGTTCTTGCACACGTATAACTTAAATATAGGCCCTATCGTACCTACGCCGTCGCATGGTTTAAAAATCAATGAAAGCAAAAAAAAGAGAAAATGCCTTTATTTGGCACCAGGTACACGCTATGCAGTCATACAAATAGTCATTAAATTATTGAACTATAATTTATGATACTACTACGTAGAATAAACTTCATTCATTAAAAACTTTTGTTGTGAAATAGTTTCACATCAAGCTCAATAGATGGCGTTAGCAGTCTGTTCGCGCCGTAGTATCTGATTTGGATAATTGTTGAATAATTTAGTTTAGATTTTTGTTTTAACCTACGGAACGATTTTTGTGGTATTATTTACATCTTTATTATTTTTTAATAGATAAATAATTCAATATTACTTTGAAGACCGATAATAATCGTGTTTTTTAATGTTTTTGCATGATAAAACGTGGATAACTTAAAAGTTACTTCATTTCTTTTTTCCTCATTTCTGTTATTGACTTCCGATCTTTTCCTTTGTTACTGATACAAGTTTTTCATTAACTGTATCCTCATCCTTCAAGGGAAACCTTAGTTTTTATTTATTTATGTTCACCCGAAATTCTTAGTCGTTTTGTTTCGAGAAATGTCTTGTGAATTCAATGTAGGGTTGGCTATCCTACTGTATAATAAAGCAAGGCTACCATAATCCAACGAAACCTGCCATGTTTTTCGAAAAATGTTTTATATAACTATGGAGCTGATAAAAGCACAATAAAAAAAAAAATATAATGCATCTTACAATTTTCTCATTATTAAGTATGGAAGTTAATTTTTTTTCTTTATAAAAAAAAAGGAAAATAGAATCATTTTTCCTCAAACTACTAACTAGATACGGATAAAGGTGATCAAAGAAAAATAATGTTATGTCAGGAAAACGTTGGCAACCCTAGTTCAGGGAAAAGTTTCTGTTACACGTGGATTTTGAAAATAGCAATTGATGGAATGGGAATTTATACTGTTGTCGACGTTTTCCGATTATAGTATGTTTACATTAAATATACATAGACTTTTTATTTTATGTTACTATTCAGTTGATTACAAAGATAATAATAATTATTATTAGAGAATTTAATTTGACGGGCCCGTTGGTCTAGTGGTTAGTGACCCTGACTGCTATGCCGGTGGTCGTGGTTTCGATTCCCACCCAGGACAAATATTTGTGTGATGAGCATGATCATTTGTTCTGTGTCTGGGTGTAATTTATCTATAATATGTATGTATTTAGAAATATATAAGTATGTTTTCACACTACTTGCTCGTAAATGTCATATTATACGTCAGGCAAACCTACTGTAAAGCATGACATTATTCCCCCTCGCTCGAGCCGGGAATAATATATGTACTGAATTTCATTATTCCCGTGGGAATAATGTGATTTGAATTTGGAAACTCAAAGAAAACCGTATGAAAACTTTCACCAAGGAGTCGTATCAGTAATGGCGGCCGCTGGCAGCAACAGCCGATCGCTTACAGTGGTGCCAACTTCACGTTCGAAGGTTGTCGTACCACATCAAATTTCAAAATTCGAATTTATTTCCTCGCAGTAGGTGTGAAAAGCAGAGTACGCTCCTCGGGAGTAAAGCTGCCTTGTCTTGGGCTGACTTGAATCCCTCGCTACACTAAGGATTCTTAACTTAATTCCCTCGTTTCACTCGGGAATTAACACTTGAACCTCCTCGCTGCGCTACGGAGGTTCACCCCAGAATCCTTAGTGTAGTTTCGGGATTCAATACGCCCGTGACGTAAGGCAATGCTTTACTCCCTTGGTGCGTAATCTACTATTATCAGTTGTCTAGTACTCATAACACAAGCTCTGCTTAGCTTGGGACTAGATGGCGTTGTGTGACAGTTGTGGAATATTAATATTAAAAAAAAGAGAACTCCCTAACTGTCCTCTCTTTCCTCCCTCCACTTGTATCCAGCAGGGCTATTGGCTAACTTGATAGTCACTGACCAGCGGTTGTCCACTGAACTTGGATGGCTGGATACCTGTTATGAGGCTAAGTTGAGGAGTGGAGTGCCTCAAGAGAGTTAGAATAGTTGATTTTAGGGAACATTTACATTTATCAGTTTCATTGCAAATGCAAAAGCCAATACGAAATTTAACTTTTGACAGCTATTTGATGATTACCAAGATACCGAGATACCTACGCAATAGCACCGCAGAGCTGTGTGTTAATTACTTAAGTACTATCACACCGTTTTCTTATCAATTAATATCTAGTTTTATTTAATAAATAGCTGTTCTCCGTGGTTTCATTTCCACTGGTCAGCTCCTATTAGTCTTAGCGTGATGTTATATACCTAGCCTAAAGCCTTCTTTAATAAGTAAACTAGACAACACAAAAAATATTTTTTCAAATTGAATCGAAAAAGTTCATCGCGGTAATCTCCGGAACATTTTCGAAAAAACTCTTCCTTTTTTCCAAATAACTCTTCTCTTTATAATAATAATAATTTTAGTAAATGTAGAATAAGTAAACTGAGTATTAAAATAATACTTCTTAGAAACTTCTTCTAAAAAGTTTGTTGCTACTTGAGAGAGATATATTATTCGTCTGAGAAATTCGAGGTATTTAGACTTCATGGATTAAAAGTTTCAGTTGGTAACTAGTATAATGTTGAACATTTTGTTTTTTGTAGTTTTGACAGAACTGCCGAACTGATTTAATGTGATTATAGAAATATATATGAGTAAGTTTAACATAATCTCCGCATCCGCATCATGCGTAGATTAGATTAATTAATACTCAGGAGACTGTCTCATCAGCCGTGACCCTGGAACGTAAAGGGCTATTGAAGGACACCGTGGATTTTAGTCAGTATCAGTATGAGTCTGACAGTCTCTCCTGTCACACCCTGGTTGGAGGACGTATTTGATGATTTTCCACGTTAAAAAAAAAATTCATATTGTCTATTCGAAGAGTTCCACAATTCGATGTCCTAATAACCTTCGCACCACGTTTAAAGAATCCTAGGACTTCAAAAATGCGTAGGTTTTAAAAAAAACTAAATTTCTGAACCATATTTTAACCTTGAAAAACCCAGACGCGCACCACAGCGACAGTATTCCAAAGGTGCGCTTAAGTTAACACAAATATATCAAAACTATGGTAAAAAACAAAAAGCCTTAAAAAGTTCCCAGTATAAAGTGCCGGCGCAGCTGGCTTGTCGGCGCGCGCGCATGCCATCACAATGGACAGGTATAGAAGGTCCACTATTGTCTTGATTCTAGTGCAGCTGTTGAACAAATTGGGCTACTTTTTCTTTTAAAACTTACGGATTTCGCTTACATTCTGTCCGAATTATTACAATCCTTTTATTTGCTTTGTTTTTTTAGAAGATGACATAACGATTGGGGATTACGCCGAGGTGGTCTTTCGGGTGCATTGTAAAAAGACAGGAGAAGCAGCTGGTCAGATCGATCTTTTGAAATAGGGAAGCTAAGGTCTATCCTTACATGGATGACAGTCTACTAGGCAGCTAGTTATATCTCTCCTTGTCTTGCTCGTTATTTAGGCCAACGAATGTTAATACTTTAGGGGATAATGTACTAACGAATCTTCTTAGGTAAGGTAAGGTCTTAGGTAATTATTCCATAACAACCTCTATAATCATTTTAGTTTTGTGTGTTTTTGTGTCAAATATTAATAATAATACTCCACCAACCAGGACTGGGCTCGCGTGGTTGATTGTGGCCCACTCCCTCTCTCGGAGAGGAGGCCTGTGCCCCAGCAGTGGGAACTTTATAGGCTGATGATGATTATGCCAAATAAATATTTTTTCTTTCTTACTTTCTTTCAACACTTCTTAACAAATCTCTTCGAATTCAACATACCGGACTTATTAACTCTTCTTTAACCTGCGCATTGTAATGTAACAGCTGGTCCTTCTGTAATTGATTGGCTCACGTTTTTTCTCCGGATCGCGGGGCGGGTTGAGTGACCGCCGTCGGATGCGCAGGCGACCCCGCTCGCGACCGATTTCCGCCCAATTCCGCAGTGTGTGTGCCCACCCTTAACGATCTGATATCACCACGTGTGACGTTTGACAGTTCGTCTATGACGCCATCTTGGATTTAACCTATTTTAATTGACATTGGCTTTAGAATAGAAAGTCTAAAATCGCCAATCTGTCTTTAGCAAGCATGGTGATCAATGCTTTTAGCTATTGCCTTGAAATCTGCTTGTAATTGACTGAGTATGAGTACTAAGTATGACATAAAATAAATTAAAAACAAGCCTGTTATATAAAGAGTTAAGCAAACTACATTTTACCAATTATGTCCAAGTCTCACGTTATAAAGACGAGCCTATTGTCAACAATCGGGCACAGACGGTCGTAACAAAGAATTCGTATTTGAAAAGCTCAATGACAATTTTACCTGATGTGAGAATTGAGCTGAGGATCTCAAGTCTCTTACTATCTACTATTATAAAAGCGAAAGTTTGTGAGTATGGATTTATGATTTTTTTGATTCACACAAAATATAGAACGCATTTGTGCAGAGATAGGGCAAACTAGGTATATGCCGCCCTAGTTGACAAAACTCCCCGTTTCGTCAGGATGGCTGAGGCCGAGGGCCATGTTTAACGCCAACAGTGGCCACACCCTTGGTCCCGGTACTGCCTTCAATAGCCCCTTATGGTCATGGTAATTCGTAAGTCCCGCGACCAAAGTCGCAGCTACCAGACCAAAGAGCCAGTCATTCTGATTATTTTAAATCAAAGTTTAATTTAGTTTTGTTTATGATGTTTATCACGTGTTGTAATTAATTAAGTTAATTTTATGGAACACGAGTTAAGGTGTTGATTTATAAACGCGGGGTCATGCGTTCGAGTCTCTCATGTGGAACTGTTTTGTGGTAAGCACTCTTTTTGTCAAGCATGAACTTGAATGTCCTGTTTCCTTTCGTGGGTTTTGAGTAGAACCTTATTGATTTTATTCAACTTTGAGAGAGAGTATAACACCTTAGTCCTTACTATCTACAAGTAACATTATAAATCTAGTTGTTTTCCGTGGCTGCATCCTCGGTGCTCTGCTCCTTTTGGCCGTAGCGTGATGTTATATATCCTGTAGCCTTCCAAGAGAAGACTACCCAACACAAAAAAAAATATTTTAATTTCGAACCAGTAGTTTCTGAGATTAGCGCGTTTAACCAAACAAACTCTTTAGTTTTTATAATATTAGTAGATACTGTACTTTCGCATCATACCGTCCAGTCAAAATTCGTTCACCTTTTTAGGTCCAATCTGGCTAAGAGTTGTAAAATAATATAAACAAAACAATCAAAAGAATCAAACAAAGGTTTTTTATCTCAATTTTGGTAAAATCATCAAATGAGTCCTCACGCCATCTCTCGCCCATGACTGTCGGGCTCGTTCTGACTAAAATCTACGGCGTCCTTCAATAACCCTTTACTTTCCAGGATCACGGCTGACCTGATAAGACAGTGCCTCGACACCGGCAGGCTTGGGCTTTCTAAGTCCTGTCCCTGTCAAAACAAGCTAAGGCTAAGCTAGCTAAATTAAGCTAAAACAAAATTCTCACGGAAACATTACCAATGGTCGATTTCATAGTTAAAATGACGTAATCGTTCCCCAATGCGAGTCCACTTCCGTTTTGCTAGAAAGAGAGAGAAGATCTAACAATGACCACAAATGACCGCGGTATCAAAATTCTTGCAAGGACTTGTATGAGAGCATTGACCCTTTTTTTTCTGAACAAAAATAAAAATAACTAGGCAGGTAATAGGTGGTCACTGGTAACCGAATCTTCTTGAATGTTTACGTACTTTTTTTTCGCATTGTCTTTATTAAACGGTACTTTTGTAGGTACTAGCGAAGTACTTTTGGTCTATTTTTAAGTGGCACAGGTGTCAGCCGACAGGACATTAGGTCTATAAGTTATCCAGAATTTATTCAAGTGATGACTAATGATGATTCCATCACCGTAACCCCGGAACATAAAGGGCTATTGAAGGACACCGCGGATTTTAGTCAATACAAGTCTGACAGTCCCTCCCGCTCTGCCCGGTGTGGGAGGACTCATTTGATGATTTTACAACGAGAAAAAAAAAGAATGATGAAGTTAGAGTTAAATTACTTATTAGTCTTTTAGGCTAGATCGTAATTAATTTTATTAAGAAGATTGTTCTTAATAACAGAAGGAAAAAAAAAAAAGGGACATAAGTTGACATAATAAAGTTCTAATGCCTGCCTGGCTAAAAGGGGCATCACTTCATCCTTAGGATACGATTTAAGATACGAAATTTAGTCGCCTAAGCTCGCAATTAAATGTACTAAATCGTGTCCTAATTAGGATGCTACTCATCCTAAACGCGATTAAATGTTTCTGAATTCAGGACGTCCTAAATATCGGCTCCTAAATATTTGAAAGGTGTGTAATATGGGGATATATTTAAATGGGGATTTATTCAAAAATTTAACACTGAATGTCATAGATGTAAAAATATTCACACCCAAATATTATTGCACTGAATTTCAAGATTCAACTCTCGAATATCAGTAGTTGAAACTTATTTCTTATTAATTAGGCTTTTGTTCAAAGCCTTGATTAACAAGGCGGAAACTGTCCTTGTAGTTTTATTCTAGTTGCAATGATATGTCGCTTATTTTCATAGAATTGTATACATTTGTACATAATAATAATGTTGCCTGCCCGTGTAACAAAAATATCAAGAAATTAATAATTAATTCAGTTTTGATTAAAAAATCTTGCAGTACGTTTTTATATAAGCACTCATTTCGTTAAAACGGGTATGAACCTCACGGACCGTACTTACCGCTTACATTTACATGAAACAATGACCCTTACCTACGCACCTGTGCTTACCTATCTACTGTAAAGTAAAGTAAAAAATGTGTAAAAGCTTACCCATAGCGAGTTACAAACAGCTTTACTTCCCGTTTGTAGAACACCTTTAACGAAAGGACAGAGAGACGTCCGGTTTTTAATTTATAAAAAAAAAAACTCGGTTTTGCTGGCGACTTCGATCTTGTAATTTAGAGTTTGACTATTAATTCTTATCATACTCATACATGTAGCGCTATATGTTTTTATTTGAATGGTATTGTTGTTTTTCCCATAATAATTATAAATTGAATTGGAAAATTATAGAAAGTGAAGTTTCTTTACTCTATTTTTTTGTATAAACTTAAAAAATACTTACCATAAACATAGCACTAATTTTGGCAGGCAGCTTGCAGTTACATTGTATGTTTTTATTAAAGCAAAATAGTTAGTAGCACAGCGATACGAGTTATCATTATCACTGTTGTTTCATTTATTTTTATAAATAAAAACCTACTAATAATATTTACAAGGAAAAAAAAAATAATAAATAAAAAGAAGAAAAAACATTCATAGGGCGTCGAAGAATACGTCCACATCGCTGTCAACGGGAACAGTGCCCAGAACGCTGGCAGCATTGCCACGTTGTTGTTGCTTGCAGTTTGAACTGTACCGTCTAATCGTAACGATTTTTCGTAAGGTGTGTAGCAGTCATAATGTAAAAGCACTTCGTCGACTCTACTCGTTTAAACTAAGTTAAATAACCAAAATCCAAACAGTCTAGGATTTCTATATTATTATACAAATAAGAATGTCTGATATTTTAATGTATGTTGGTTAAAAGCATTGACTAACAATTATTACATAAGAGTTCACAGCTTTACATTATTATTATAAAACAAAAATGCTTCAGTCTGTCTGTTTGTACGCGTATAGCTTCCGAATGCCTGCACCAAATTGGATAATTCTTTATGTTATTGAGCGAACGAGGTTTGTGTTATGCGACCATGATTTAGGGTGAAGCTTCTATGATGCTATATTATGACATTATGCACACTTTTCTAATTAATACTTGTACGCTCTGTAATCTTATAAAATGTGAGTGAGGATGAAAGTTTGTTACTCTTTCACGCAAAAACTACTGAACAGATTTAGATGAAATTTAGTACACACGATAGTTTAAAGCCTGGTTTAACACATGGGATAGGATTTTTATTCCGATTTAATCTTCCCATTAATCTTCCCATTCCATTTTCGGTTTGTAGCGGGCGGCGCCGATGGCAATGGTTAAATTTCCAGTTAATAAATGAAAATAACATCAACAAGATAGAAACGATAATTAATGTTAGATATATTTTTTTTTGCTTTAATTAGTTTTCAAGTGACAGATTGAGGTCATTGACATTGCGTTTCTCATCGTTTTCGCAAAGTAAGAAAGAAAGTTTTCCGAAAATCGTAGGTAGGTTGAAAAAATAAACCCGTGCAAAGTAGGGTCAAATCGCTAGTATAATAAGTATATTATTATGTAATGTGTCCTTGAACATAAGTGAGTGTCTAAATACATCAAATACTCACATTTGATTCTCATACAGGATTTCTGTGTAAATAACGCTCACAGCTTTGGCTGGATACCAATATTATTTTGAAGAAAACCTATGTTTCCTTATATGAGTAAATAATGTAGGAGAGTATAATATAAGCTTATTATATCTAAGCAGAGAAAACTTTGTACAAGTGATCTGGATAGGAAACCACCTGAATTTTATTCATGAAATGTCGTATTTTGGTGGTGAATTTACGCTAAAATGAATATACTTTCCTTATTATTTACTGGAGAAGTAATCTGAAAATGTTTAAAAATCAACTCGAATATGGAAAAATGATTAACTTAATTCATCATTTGACTTTACTATTAAAACCAACCTATTCTTTCGGTTGGTCTTTGCTTTTCAGGGCCGTGTTGCCCTTTTTATCCGCGAGTCTGACAGGCCTTTTCTCCTGTCAAGGTGCAAACACCTCTATGAGGTCCTTGATCGCACTCACTGTCCGCATGCCCTTGATCCATTGTTTTATCTTTATCCTTATGAGCTCGAAGTTTCAGTATTAAGCATATCGCCATAACAGTCTGTTTCAGAACTCAATAATACACCCAATCACCTTCAATTAAAGTATTGAGTAAAAAAGTACAAAATTTATCTCAAATTAACCTTACTGCTAAACTACTGATATTCTAACGAATTGAAATCTAAATAGCTATCTTACTCCACTGTCAATAGAGTCCTATTTCTAATAGCTAAAAGTTTCACTTCAAAACATAATATTTTATCGTTCATTAATCCTCATCGATTGCTAATTAGCGTCACTTATCATCAAAAACCCGCGTCTGGTCGCTCGTGGACGATAAGCCAGTAAATTCATCACTTTCAGCATCCTCTGTTCCAATAACTGAAAATTAAACCTTTTACGAACCGTTTGTTATATTAAAGAACCCGTTTTATGTACACACGGCTACACATCAAGCTATACACCAGTATTAGTGTAAAAATCGTACGAAGCGAGTCCAAGACAAACTGGTTTTGCATAGCTTGATTTGTAGCCGTGTGTACCCACTAGCTGTTCCCGCGGTTTTACTCTTGCTGCTCGTCTCCTATTGGTCGTAGAGTGATGTTTCATAGCCTTCCTCGATAAATGGACTATGTAACACAAAAATAATTTTTGAATTCGAACCTTTCTTCAAAGTTCCTGAGATAAGCGCGTTTAACCAAACCAACTCTACAACCTTATAATATTAGTATAGATACCTAGGAAGTCATTTTATCGACTTTATCGCTACGTCCAATATCATGCCTGCCGGGGTCCTTCGTGTTCATTTATGTTCCGGGGTGACCCCGGAACATAAAGGGCTATTGAAGGACACCGTGGATTTTAGACAGTACAAGTCTGACAGTCCCTCCAGCCCTGCCCGGGGTGGTAGGACTCATCTGATGATTTCAACATGAAAAAAAATGACCAATATCATAATGTGTTCAATGTCTTTACCAGACTTTAATACTTCTTTAACTGCACAATGCAATGGTCTGGCCAATTGTGATGGCGGCATACCATGACGTCTTATAGTAAGAGTAGTCCCAGTGTGTGAACGAGATGTCGCTAGAAGCCTTGTATAGCTCTTTCTCTTTCCCAGTGGCATTACTCTCTCGCTTTAACATGTCATGATGGGCCACCTGGGGGGGTATTACAACGTCTTAGAACCAGGCTTATTCCGGCGAGTAAAAGTGACAGAGCTATACAAGTCGTCTAGCGCCATCTCGTTCACTCACTGGAACAAGCCTGGTTTTAGGACGTTGTAATACCCCCCCTGGTCTGGTCATTTCTGCCCAGGGTCTGCGCCCTGTGTTTAGGCACCGCTGGCATATCCTAATTTCGGTTGAGAATGTGTCCTGCCTTTTGCTGTGTGGTGATCGGCTCCCAGTCTTACTGCTTGCAGTGGATACCAGTATTATACATACATCGACTGCCTATCTGACCTCCATAACCCCGATAATGGATAATACAACAAAATCTACTTTATGCCATGCGTTGAAGTTTTCGAAATATTATTAACAATCTGAGAGTATTAAATCATGTGGATTGTAGACTTCATTGTAAGTGAAAACACTCGTATCTTAGTTCAAAATCATAGAGAAAAATAAATTAAACACTAAATGAGCTTCTCCCATTATCTTCCCCAGATGTCACTAAACACATAACAATAAAAATATTTCTAACAGCGCGTTATCCAACTATCTCTCATACAAAAAGCATATCGCGAACAAAAGTGGTTTGAAAATCAACACGATACAAAGCAAAGCGAGTAGTAACGACCTATATACAAATACCGTAAGTCCATTTAAGGCGATCCGTTTGTATCTTTCCTTGTTGCAACCATTGCTGGTTTTGTAAGGAAGGTAAAATTCGGGACCGTTTTGGGAACAGCAATGTATACAACGCAGATGGGAGGTGACATTCTGATTTCGCATGCGCTACGGTCGTCTCGAGGGCATACGGTGACTGTGTAGCAAAACGACGTAAGTCTTGAAAATCTTTCATTCAAATTTAGTCTCTACACACATAAGTTTAGATCCTATAAAAACTTGAATAGCTTCGGGATATAAGTCCTTTTCAAAAATAGGAGGGAGCACGTACGACGCCGATCGGTCGCATTCGGGTGCCGTCGGCGCGCACGTGCACACGAAGGCAATGGGACACCATTAATGTAGGGCTGTCCCTCTATCTCCGATATCGTAGCAATGTTTTTACTCGTCGACACTCTCGTAAAGAATGTTTTACGACTTTTTAGCTACTATTTAGATTTGGGAATAATTGGGAATGCGTTTTATGTACTTGTTTTGGTTATTCATTGATTTTTAGAAAGTTTGATGAAGAGAATGTTACCAAAGACAACAACCTTTTCCTATTTTTTTTTTTAATGATTACCTCATATCTTCCTAATTACGTAATCTTTTATTATTGTTTACATTATGGAGCAATGTCAGGTACTCAGGTGTTGTTATTATGCAAAGCAAGTAACCCTAGTAAATAACACCACAGAAATGTGTGGCACAACCATATAACGCCTCCGCCACAGTTTTTGTAACCGAGTAAATCGACTGAATCCATCCATATGTGCGCTGAGTCGGTGACGCGTAGTTTACTCGACCAAGTTTAAAAGTTCATTAACGTTCAGTATCCAATGTCGGCCAATATAATTTAAATACACTCAATTTTCCGGCCAATCCGCGTATACATTTACATATTATTGTTTGATTACTCTAAGACAATGTTTGGCCAACCTTTGTTCCAACAATATCTGATGAACACAAGGAGATTTAGTACATTCGGGCCAACAGTTGTGGTTAGGTGATGATTTCATTTGTTATTTTGTGAAAGGCGTTCCGTGCGTTATTATATTCGAAGGTCTTGGTTGTTCGTGGGTAGCCACTTCATTGAAGACGTCGAATCTTTCTTTTAAATAGATAAACAAACTATTTTGTGGAGCGGAGTTTGTGTTTTCTTTTGTTTCTAGTTTTTACGATGCGCCCACTACGTTTGTACTGGATTACGGAAATGTGGGGTTTTGCTCTAGTAGCTAAGAATAAGTTGTGCTATAATTGAGGGCCATTTTGTCGTGAGGCTGAATCTACTTCTGGGTCAAGGCTTATGACGGGAGAAGGTCGTTTACGACTCAATTTATTATCGCCTTAAATATTGCGAAGATTATGAACTGAACTATCCGACTTAAAACAGTACTAAACTGTAATATTGCCAATAATAGATTTAATAGCAAAGCGATAGATTGTTTGAAAGCTAATAAAATTAACGAAGATATAATCCGCCATCCCTTCGCTATCAGAGAGATTATTGATCAAAAGATTACAGAATGAGCATAGACAAGTAGAGTTTACAACTGTCCCCTGCTTTATGGTGATGACTGAAACCGTAGATTAATTAAACAGACAATTACAGTGGCATAGACAAAAGACTTTAATTATGTTCAATTTAGATAAACTACCTAGCAGATTAAAAAATTTGTAGGAATTATATGGTATCCTTGATTTGAATGCTAACCTTTGTTAAATAACGGAAACTGTAATAAAAATATTCTGACTTAGCAGGTTTATTTGGGTTATGGGACTGTCTCATCAGGGAACCGTGACCCTGGAACGTAAAGGGCTATTGAAGGACCGCTGTGAATTTCAGTCAGTAAGAGTTTGACAGTCCATCACATACCGCCATAGGTGAGAGGACTTATTTGATGAATTAATCACGAAAAAAAAAGACATGTTTATTTAAATTATCATATATATTTACGAAATTTAAAATGAAGAAAATAAAAAAATCAAAACTGCAGTACAAAAATAAAATTATTTATAATCTAACAAAAAAAAAGTCAAGCATAAAAATGTTGAAGTTACAAAATGACTGTATTTATTTTTATTTGTTTAAATCATTATATAATTATCAAAGTTGAACCATAAATTCAAATCCTTTGTCTTGCCAGGCGAGACGGCATGACTAATGGCGACGATGATATTATTATAATCATTTCGCACTAAACAGATAAGTGTCATTGTCGGCAGCACGTAAAAACCACCTCATGAAAATTTTTCCTCTGTTTACTACCTACTCTGTGGTTTTCGTTGAATTAGATTGAAGCCTTGAAGGAGGGCTTGCCCGGTAGATTTCAGTTGTATACATAATAATTATTATTCAGAAATGAGACAGTAGTTACAGACGCTAGTAAATCAATCTACTTCAATCTGTCAAATTTCTTTAATTTTTCAACCTATCTCCTACCTATCACAATAATGGAAGGTTAATGTTCGATTGGTATTTGACAGATTCGGGTTGGTTGACCTGCTGGCATCTGTACACAACAACCACATATTAAAATAATAATAATAATAGTTGTTCTATGATTCCAGAAAAATCATCTGTTTCATAGGTACTTTTGAAGATGTTTTATATTGATAACCGAAATAGAATTGCTAATTTAATGAGAATGAATCTGCTTGCTTGTTTAAAGTCCTTTGCGTCCACATCTTCTGAAAAAATAAATATCCATAGCTAATGGTCTAAAATAGACTGTAGACTACGAAATTTTGAACATAAAAATCTTTCTCTTAAATCACTCTATCTATATAAAAAACCATTGCGTAGTTTGAAAGATCTAAGCCTTCAGACAGCGGTAAACAACTATGTTTTATATACATAAGATGTAGCCAAAAGAATAATAATAAAACTAATTTAATGTAAATTTTAAGTTTGTATATTGTATAAATTTATTACTTTATTGTTAGTTTAGTTTAGTCAATTTAGTTGTAATAATATACGTTGTAGAAGAAATAAAAAAATATGCATTTCCTTGTTAACTTAAATTTTACCAAAATAATCATGTTTACATCTTAATCAGAGGTAAACACGTTAAGGAGGTTTCTAGGTTCCAACTTAGGTAGTCTTAAATACCTATGTGGATAACGGGAAGCGCTCTGAAAGATCTGAAGCGCCGCAGCGGGAGGTTAATGCCCTGAAATGGAATAATTTAAGTGAACAATGTAGGTATAAACCTGTAAGAGTACTACTTAGATCATGATCTGAGTTATATTTATTTTAACTTAGGTGTTTTATTTTGTACTTGTATTTTATTTTATTATGTTAGTATTTAGGAAAGTTTGTACATCTACACTTTTAATATTATAAAGCGGAAGAGTTTGTTTGGTTGAATACGCTAAACTCGGGAACTAATGGTTTGAATAAAAAAATGTATTGTGTTAGAAGTACATTTATCGTGGAAACATCCATTACTCTACGACCACGTAGGATCCGACCAGGGGGGGTGAAATTACAAATTAGGATGTAGAATTGCAGAACAGTTAATATTTATATTACTTTAAAGTTCTTGTGATAAAGCCTCTTGATTAACAATATTCTATCCACGTTATGCATCCAGGCCTTAAATAATACCTACCGTGTATAATTCAACCAAAAAACAAACCTTTATTTCCGCCGGGACTGGCTCACCTGGTAACCGTGACCCTAGAACGAAAAGGGCTATTGAAGGATCAACGTGGATTTTAGTCAGTACAAGTCTGGCGGTCCCTCTTATCCCGCCCTTGGGAGGACTCGTTAGATGATTTTAGCACGATAAAAAACCTTTAAAATTAAATTTTAAACCTTAATTTTGAACCTGTAATCAATATAATCGTATCATACAGTTTACCTACACAGTCTACTAACATTAATATTCGGTGCAAAAGATACATTTGTTCGTTTCGATATTATTTATTTAGGCAAAGTCCGTGAGGCGGACTTTACGGATTGACTCCGTTCAGGCCGAGAGAGGTCGCTTAATAATTTAAATCTCCTGTGTGTTATGCATTTTATAATGAGTTTATTTATATATCTATTGTAAATTACTTGAGGATTAAATATAATGTAGACGAAGTTAAAAAAATATGTAAGAATAAATGCGTCAGTTCGATTAGCAAAAAATATTTGTCCAGTATTTTTTGTTTAGCTAAGTACGTGAGCCAGTTTTAGAAGATAAATAACCTCAAAATTGTGAATTTTACTATATATACGTCACGCCGTGGAAGGTATCAATTTTAGTCATCACGAAACCGAGCTATCTTTGTCTAAATTCATTGATTAAAAAAAAAACTTTTCCATTATATCTTTATCTATACTCTAACTGACAAACAAAAAAACAAAATACAATTTTTATTGATTTACTTAATTAATGCTGATTATTAAGTAACAGAAAGTCTTTCTTGGTTTCTGCCAACCTATAAAGAGAATAGGCGTAAGTATATTATGTAAACGATGATAGATACAAATACATTATGTCTCTCATGTTTTATGCGACGTTTACGGTGAAATAAATATAGGCAGTCACTTTTTATGCCTACTTCTAAAAGAAAAAGCCTTATATTAATCAGTATTTTTATTAAACATTTATCAAATCATCTAAAAACCTCATAAAAACGAAACAAATCAACTGTTTGTTACCGCAACTCAATGAATAATTTTAGTTCGTGTCGCGACACATAGATGGCGTTACTCTCACTATATTATTCAATCTACCAACGAGTTTGTATGCATGGCGGGTAGTCTATTGCTTCCCAGTTTGTAGTCTATGTCGAATAGTGGACTGCGAAGCGTACTAGGGTATTATTGTTAACTGGCAATACAGGTATAGCATTATTTCCAAGTCAAATATTTAAAAATGTAGATTTATGAAAAGGTAATAAAGTCCAATGACATTTGCAATGTCTAGGTCAACCGACCTTGGTATTTGGTTAAATCGTTCGATCTTAATGACTTGGTATCTTGTGTTTCAAGTATTTGTCTATGTGTTGTGACTTTTACTTAATATAGTGCAACGACCTACATCCCCCTATTTGTCCTGTGCCAATGCGAACCCACGATCAGTGTTTTTTTTTTACATTTTTTAACAAGTTACATTTTTATCAGCCTGAATTGTTTAAAAAATTATAAAAAAGAATATAATAAAAAAACCTTTTTCGAGCTTGATGGGCTTAAGGACTCTGTCATGCTATCCGCTATCATATGCGAGTCGCATTAATTGCTCCTATCTCTTTCAATTATGAAAATAATTTTCAAATAAAATCCATAAACTTAAGAAACAACAGTGCCTATGTTATACAAACATACATACATAAAATCACTTCCCAATGGTTGTAGGCAGCAACTACAGAACACAACTTATTTCTTTTTACAAGCTTTGTTTAGTACAGTCAACAGCAAAAGTAGATGATCAAAATCAGAAATTCAATGCTAATGAAAAGAGTTTGCGTCAGAACTCGGTGGCGTCGCTTCGCGTCGAAGTGCTTCAAAAGTATGTGATTGTAAATTATAGCAAACATTACCACTAGTTTATCTACTGCACAGTTCTGACGCGAACTCCGTTCATTAGTATTTAATTTGTGATTTTGATTATCTACTTTTGCTGTGGACTGTACATGCTTCTTGTAACTTGTGTTACTAAATTATAAAATTGCACAGAACCATATCCTTAAAATCTCTATTGCAAAACTTGTAAATCTGATGTTATAACAGTGAATCCTTGCATTGTCTCAGCGTCATCAGAGCGCCCGTCAATGTGGCCGGGTGGCATCAAAGCGTTCTCGTCGGCCCTTCTACGAAAACAATATTTAGGTGAGCAGGGCTTCGTAGAGCGGGGACGCGGGGAGGGAGCGGGCAAGGTGGAATAAACTGGCAGAAGGTTCACTTGTGATGTACGTCACAGACTACGTCATATTATGTACGTCGTTCTCTATCGTCTTAAATAAAATATTAATGATATGTTCATCGTAAGAGACGTAAATCATCTACAAATTGTACTCTTACTGAATATTCACGCAGTGCTATGAATAGTGAGAGTTGAGGAAAACTCGAAAAAACCGCAACTTACCAAGCAGACTTTTCATGACTACGACCACTCCTCCAGGAGTTTACAAATATGAAAAAGACATGTAAACCGTGATTACCAATCATGCTTTATTTATAGAAAGTAGGTAAAAATGGAAAATCTACACACATCTCTCAATAAAATTGTGAGTAGTGCAATTTTTTTATCTTTTCTTTAACAATCGTTAAAGTGATGAGCAATGATTTGATTTGGTGATTTAAGTTCGGAAGTGCTTCGATTAACGAAGTACTTTATCGAACACTAGGATAAAATCATTACGGACACGGGGTCATATGAATAGGTTACCGAGACTCTGAAATGTAAAAGAGATATAAGTAAAGAAACAGCGTGCATTTTTTGTCACTAAGAATCTGATTGACCCTTGCGCTACGTCCAAACCTGGGAGGACTCATCAAGAATTTACAGATCAGAAAAGAAGGATAGAATCTACAAGTTGCTCCATTCAATTTTCACCTTTAATCTGATACACTTAGCCTTCTGTCTCACTTGCGTCACGACGAGCGAGATGACGCCGCGGTGACGGCGCGCCGTAAGCACACACATGCGGTAACGATACGCTCCCGATAAGTGAACGTAATTTCCGTACTGATCCGATATTTATTATATTTTATACCGTTTGACAATGATAGAGTAAAATATTATGTTGAAATGTTGTGGTTTATGAATTTACTTGCTAATTTTACTGTGGCTCGTATCATGCATGTAAATGCCACACCATAGTTTAGTAATAACGAAATTTACCGTGTTAGGAGTTTGAAATGTTGCATAGGGGCCTTGCTTTTAAGGACGTTGGTCCTTAGTGAGTCGAGATTTTGCGAAATTCGACCCCAAAGAGGATATTTTTGGGGTTGAACTATTGTACGAAGAAACTTCGCCACGCGCTGGCGCGTTTGACTTTTGATCGCATTTGACCGCTATTTGGCCTGATAGTAAGCGATGAAGGTGGTTGACGGTGAAGCACGATTATCTAGAAGTAACCTATTCACTTGTGACTTGAAGACCCCTAGGTTGTACTTAGAAGGAAATACAGACCCCGGCTGTATTCAGCCAGCATTAGGATATTTAAAATATTTTTAGGATTTATTCTAAAGTTTTTAGAATATCTTTTATACTATTAATCTAATGTGTTCACGTTTGGTAGGAATACAAACAATCGTTCACAAGTGACAGTAGTAAACCTCCTCGTTCAAATTAAGCGTTGGTTCAGAATGGGGGTTCGTTGAACCATGCACAGAGTAAACGCCGAGACTACGTCATGTTTCCCAATTGTTGGTTGGTCGCAAATTAGAATTCATTTAGGTGAAAAATGTATAGAATCCTGGAGTTTTAAAAATACTTTTTTCAACACATTAAACTATTTTTACTGAATAGTTTGAATTAAAGTGAGCGTATGACCTTGTCACTCTCGGCGCGTTGCTTCTTCTATGCAATGTATAGGTGCTGCTACGCTATTGTGGCTACGCCAAACCGCGGCTACGCATCGTGTAATGGGTGCCACGCTACCACGACTACGGCACGTGTAGGTAATGCTACGACGCTACCGCTGCTACGCGACATATTGACGCTGCTACGCTGCTGTTGCTACGATAATCCGCGGTTAACGCTACTCGTAGCTGCCCGTAGCTGCTGCTACGCCGCTTTGACTACAAGAAGCCGCGGCTACGCAGAGTGTAGACATTACTACACAGCGGATAAAATATGCAACATAATACGCTACGCTTACTTAACGCTCTGTGATGACAAAGATGAATGATTAGTTGTGTGGGCTTTCTTCCCAAGTTAACTCCAATTTGATAGCCAAGATTAATATTAAATTACTTGTCATGAAAGACAGTATCTTTGTTCTGAAATCTTGTTTCTGACATTATTATAAATCAAGCAATTAATAAATACGCTGTTCAACTCAATTGCTAAGGAAATATTCATAAAACAATAATCATGTATGTAGTTGTTAATCAAAGTATGTAGTTGTGAACACATCAATGGTTATTGAAAATCCGCCAATATAGAACTTTGTATGGATGCAGTGATCTGTACTTATCTATGATTTGAAAACCTCGGGCTATAAACGCAGCGGGCTATGTACACACGGCTACACATCAAGCTTTGCAAAAACAGTATTGGTTGATCGTTCATGGTATGGAAAAATTATACGAAGTGAGGCCAAGACAAAATGAGTCTTGTATAGCTTTATGTGTACTTATTTATGTGGTACGTAATATGTATGTACTGGGTGTATCCCCTATCGAATGGTATGTGATTATTATTTATTTGATTATTTTGCTGGAGGCTTTTGGTCTATGTTTATTTTATGCACGTTTATACAATTGTGACAAATATATTATTATATTTCACCAGAAACTTGGTTGTGTTTTTGACAGCAAGATACAAACTGTACCAAGTTTGGTAACTCAGAATAAATAAATATGCTAAAAGTAAATAAATCATCATCTGCCTAGCCTTTTCCCAACTATATTGGGGTCGGCTTCCAGTCAAACCAGATTCAGCTGGATATCAGTATTTTACATGGAGCGACTGCCTGTCGGACCTCCACAACCCAGTTAACTGGGCAATACCATACCCCATGGTAAGACTGGTTGTCAGACTTTAGAGCTTCTGACTAACAGTAACGACCATAGATATAATAAAGAAGGAGATATGGCGTGAAGTTCAAAATGTATAGAAAACCGGTGAAGCCACGATTGCCCCTCCATAACGCTAATATTGCACACACAGTTCGATCAAAACAATACTACGAACAAGTGCACACACGCGCCGACGATAACTCAGTCATTTAAATATAAACCTTATTCTTTAAACTGCAGCGTGCTTTTTCCGTATCATTTGCTCACACTCAAAAAAATATCATTGTGTGTTGTAGGGACACGGGGGCGGAACGGCATAGTGCTTGACTAAATCGAAGAATTTTGATAAATATATCGATGAAATTGTACAGGTTTGGAATTAAAGTAAATAAAAACGATATGAAACCAACAAAACATTATTTAATTAATGTATAAAATGTTCCAAATTAGATCTTTTAATTTAGAGCACATAGGTTACTAAACTAAACATTAATGAACTTACCTACTTCACAATCTTGGTTACGCATTTATCTACTACGCTTTAAAACAATAAAAATCGACCTTTCAAACTTATTATAAGTTAACAAATTGAAGAAAAATCTAAAATAGTAATAAAACAATATTAGAAGTCGACTTTTTGTCGATAGACTTTGTCAGACCTCCACGAGCACAACACTAACTCGTGCTCAAATACGGCGGACCGGAGCAGCGGGCGCACCATGCGACATTACGGCTCGATGAGGTATCGTTATGTCAGTTTTACATTGCTTGTTCAGTTCACTCGGTGATAGACTGAGGTGGTTGTAAAAGAGCAATGTATTTAATACAAAAATAATGCAGTCGAAGAGATATAGGAAAACAAAAGTATAGTAATACAAGTCAGGTATATTTTACGGCTTGCAGTTTTTCGTGATTTTTAAGACAAATATTGTAAAATACTTTTACTTACCTGTGGTAAATGATGCCATGGGTTCTAAAGTTTTTGTTTTGGCTACTATTTCTGCACAAAACCTCTGAACAAGACGGCATAATCGTTTTTTTTCACGATCGCGGTTGACAACAGACTAACTCGCGGTGACGGCCATTTTTTCAATATCTGAGCGTAACGCTCAGCACCGCTTGGTTGCCGCCACGCCCCCTTGCCACTTCTCCTGTTTTTAATATTTCTGTGGTAACGACTGTCAAAGATCTAGAAATGACAGCCGGGACCAACGGCTTTACGTTCTTTCCGAGGCACGGAGGAAACTCGCTATAACAGATGGTCACCCATCCATAGACCAACCTCGGCAAGCGCGGCTTAACCCGGAAGATCGACCTGTGCGGCTGTAATTATTTAGCCACGAGCTCTAAAAGTAAATAAATAAAATAAATAAATTATTTATTCATAACTATTTCGAAAATTTTATCAGCCTGAATTCCAATAAAATAAATAGTATCAAAAGATCAAAGTGAGTATAAAAGATAAAGTAGGTACACGAAAAGATTTTTATTTATTTATATTTACCTAACATTTTGTGGGAAAAATCCTTGTCTAGATCATTATATTTCCTGCACTTGCCTTCCCCGCTATAAAGCCTTCTTGTCCTATTTACTTACTGAAAAGCGCAAGATAACGAAACTCCACTGAATTTCAGGAGCATAGTAGTGTTAACTTCCTGAATATTTTGAACTAAGTTTTTGAATTGCTTGAGTAAAACTCGTCATTAGGAAACGCCAAATTCTCGCCTTTAACGCTTGGTGATTTAATTCAAACTAAGTTGCAGTTAGAGAAGACATTTAAAGTGGATTTTAATGGTATATTTTATGAAAATTTTGAATTACTTAAATGAGATAATTACTGAAATATTTTTAAAGTTTTATTGCTGAAAATTTAGGTTTTTATTCTTAACCGAGTATAGCTTGTGTTTTGAAGTTGGGTATTTCTCCCATACCTATGTACATTTAAAATCACGAACAACCAGACCCGGAACAACTAAGTACCTGCAGGCAATACAATTATTATTTCCGTTCGGGAATCGAATCAGCAATTGACACCGAAGCAGCCAGGCACTCAAACACTGTGTCAATCGTGCCGCTATTCTACAAATCGTTTTTGTACTTATTTATGTTTTGTCTTGCTTTTATCAGAAACACAATGTCTAACCGGATACAGCGAAGTATCAGAAAGTTTTATACACCAAAAATTGTTGTGCTCACCAGCATAAGCTGTTTTTTTTATGGAAAAATGGTTTACCTGTTTTATTGCCCTATTATACTAAATATTTATTTTTAAATTAAGAATCTAAAAAGAAGAAAAAAATATAATAAAATAATCTACCGTACCAAAAAATATTTCAAGACTTTTTTTTTGTGGTCGCAATTTTTTTTCATATTATGTGTACTTACTATGTAATTTCGTAACCAAATTATCAATAACAACATAAGACATACGCAGTAACAATTGATCGGACCGGCGTGTGCGCAGCGACCTCCGGATCCAGTGCCGAGGTGAATCAATCCTCTCAAGGTTCCCTCAGTAAGAGGTCCGACCATTTTATATGCTAAACATCCATAGCCAGCGGCTACGCTCGCGAATTCCGGTTGTTTCTAAAAAGGATCTTTAACTTAAAAGGTTTTAGTGTTTATATGAGAGTCTATGGTTATATAGAAGTCCAAAAAACCCATGGATGGGTTGTATGAAGGATTATATGGCTAGAAACGAGGTAACTGATGAGATGATGGTTCGTAGAGAAGAATGGAAGATCAAGATATGATGGACCTCAAAGTGATTGGGATTATTGAAAAAACTGTACTAATATTATAATAGCAGAATTAGAATTTGTTTGGTTGAGCGCGCTAGTGTCAGGAAATACTGGTTCTAATCATTGAACTATTATTACTATGTATAGAGACGTATCACCACCGTGTGCCATCCAGGATGCGTGAGCGCGCACAAGTTCATTCATTTGTTTGACAGCTCTGTGGCGTGCTCTAGGCGCGCGCACTCATCTTGGACACAGTGGTGATGCGTGGTGTCGTCTCTATACGTAGTAATAATAGCTCGATGGTTCTAATTAAATAAATAACGCCATATAACATCATCCTTTTAAAAAAAAATTAATTGTGTGCTTAGGGCTTCCCAAATAAACTTGTTTTCTTTATTTCTTTCTGACCAATCGCAGCTTCTGCTTATTCTTATGAACTATACAAAATCGTGTGTTTATAAATGTATGTTAATTAACAAGAAACATCATCGTGATATTTCTTGAAAAAGACGAAAGCGCAATTATATTTTTCCTGGGAAAGAGGATAATTTCTTCCTAGAATTGCCAAACAAAGTTATTTGATCTACAACAAAAATATTTGTGTTATACTGTGTAATTCGTTATAGAAGTAATTAGTCATTATGTGAAACATATTGCCACTTATTTTAATAAAAATAATAAATGATTGAAACGTTTCAAATGAGAAAGAATAAACCGAGTCACGAAATGGATACGGATTTTTTCCTTTTAAATTTATTTTTGGGGGCACCTGTCGATGTTCCCTTTGATAAAGTTCCTTTAAATCAGAAATAGGAGCCCTGCTTAGCGGGACCCCGTAGACTTACGCTTTGGCTTGGCCTATTTTTGTACATTTTCTCATTAAGTAATCTATTTATTTGGTTCTTGTCTGGATTAGTAATTTTGTGGTCAATGTAGTTTTTTTATTGGACAATCATGTTACTAAATAGAAACCGCTTTAAATAGTACGTGCTTTAAATCACTGATAAATTATTCAAATACATTTTATAAAAAATCTTATCAATAAATTCGCCTCCATTTCACCGTTAGATAAATTCCTCAAATGTCAGTAGAAACCGGGTCTTTTGAAAAGCTTACGAAAGGGACATGGGTCCACCCGGCAGTCCCTTTAGAGAATTTTAATTTAAAATGGAATGGGGGATAAATAACAAATGATAATTTAGATAAATTTAAAGATATAGATTTTGACTTTTGCCATTGACATGCTTTACGTTAGGTGCCTATAGGCGAAAACTACTATGGATCTTATATTACTTCTAACTAATTTGATAAATGTGAATATTTGTGAGGATGGTTGAATGGATGTTTGGAACTCTTTCACGTTTGGTACACACACAGTTTATAATCTGGATTAACACATAGGATAGTTCTTATCCCGATTTTATATTCCTGTGGCATACCTATCGAGTTGTAGCGGACGAAAATGCTGATAACAGTTTTTTTTTTTAATGTTGCTAACGAAAAACGTTTAAAAAAAAAAAACAGCCCATAGCGTCCCACTGCTGGGAAAAGGCCTCCCTCCACTCCTTTCACTTGTCGCGGCTTTCTACGACCGTGGTCCAGTACTTCATGAACCGGTCCAAGTCATCTCGAAGATGGCGAGATGACTTGGACTGCTTGGCAAAAAAAAAAAACAAAAAAAAAACTTTTTTTAACATAAGCAAATAAATACACAGAACACGTCTATTTCTTTAAAGGGTTGATTGAAACCACATAAAATCAAATAACGAGTGTAAATAAATGCGATTTGTTTAACTATAAACGGCCTAGAGTTCAGCCTTGGTGGGTTAGATCCATTCGTGCGTTCTAAATGTGATGAAATAAAAATAGAAACAATGAAATCATTCACACTATTATGTATACTTCTAGCTTAGCTACCAATAGAAAAATTCACATAACAATAATATTACATCGATGTGATTCTCAGTCAAAATCAATACCCACATCATCTAGCCTAGCCTTTTCCCAATTATATTGGGGTCGGCTTCCAGTCAAACCAGATGCAGCTGGATATCAGTATTTTACATGGAGAGACTGCCTATCGGACCTCCACAACCCAGTAACTGGGTAATACCCTATGATACCCATGATCTCAGACAAAATACAACATCAATACACACTAGAAATAAATAAATGGGATAACAAGTCAGTTCTATGCGATTCTTAATCCATACAGTTCCATTTAAATTGCAATACAAATTCACCAAAACTATTTGGGATAGCACATTTCGTTGCGTTTCTCATATACCTACCATCACATACAATCCTATTGGATTTTGAACTCTTGCCGCTGGATTAAACGTTGAAATTTCAACCGCGAACTGTTGTGTAGTAATTTTGGTAGTAAAAACAGGAATAAGTGCGGTTTTTTCCACCACACGCCCACATTTTTAATTGTCCACGCTACTAACAGAAATAACTTAAAATAATGAACAGTACCAGTCAAGGAATTCTGCAGATTTTTTAATTTTCTATGTCGGCATAATCTCAACAGCCTACCAGTTTTATCTGTCTGAAAGGCCTGTTATACAAAGGGGTATGAAAGGATTCACAGCTCAACTTACAGTGGTTAGTGTGAATCGTGAGTCTCGTTGTGTAGTTGTATGATTATATGCGTGTAAGGCGATTACATACGGTTATTATCATACTGTTGGTGTTAGAAATACGTTAGTTTGTTAAAATGGAGAAGATTTTGGCTAGTGGTTACAAATATGACGTAAAATATAGTGTTAAAGAAATACAGGTATTTATAATTCTGAGCAAAAATATGCACTAAAGGGATGCCTGAGAATGGTCGACGCCGCCGAGACCGGCCCAAAAACAGGTGGTAAGTCGATCTCGATGCGTACCTTCATGGCTGGTCCGCAGTGGCACAGGCAAAGAGCACTTGGAAGGATATGGGCAAGGCCTTTGCTCAGCAGTAAGACATAAACGGCTACTAAATAATGTTCAAAAAGGGCTTCAACAAGGTGGGTTTTAGCGGGTTTTAAACGCAGTCCTATAAAGCAAAGGGCAATTAAAGGAGCAGGGTGACTTTTAATCAGTACGAGTATGACAGTCCCTTCTTCGCCACCTAGAGCTAAAAAAGTCATTAAATAATTTCAGAAACCATTAAAGTCTTGCATATTACTATTAGAGCTGCGTCTACGCAGGGGCCGTATTATGACGTCTTAGGGCGGCCGTACACGGACTGCTTCAAGCAGTTGAGACCAACTGCTTAAAGCCGCGACCGCGCGGTGAACTATAGTCATTCATTCGCTGCCGTACACACGACTGCTCGAGCAGTCGCGACGGCTTCAAGCCGTCAACTGCATGATGAAATTCCATCGTGCCGTCGACCGCTCTCGAGCGGTTGCGAGGCATACACCGACTGCTCGAGCCGTTGACTGCGCTAGAGCAGTCGACAGCTCTCCGACTTCCCTCCCCCCGCCCTTTGCGGCCTCGCGGCGTCTAAGGTAGACAATCAACTGCTCGAGCAGTTGGGTAGTACGCTACCCAACTGCTCGAGCAGTCAACAACCGACAGCTCAAGCAGTTGACGCCGACTGCTCGAGCGGTCCGTGTATTTCGCTCAGCCGCTAACTGCTCGAGCAGTCCGTGTACGGCCGCCCTTAAAGACAGAGTAGTTCCCGTGAGTGAACGAAATGGATAGACGACTTTTATAGCTCTGTCTTTCTCACTCACGGAAACTTAGTCGCCTTTATATATCTAACTTTATCATCCGTCAAAGGTATTCGTCTATCGTTTATTTCGCCTTTTCCTAATCTTTGAGCCATCCTCAAAACATGCCTTGACAAAGAAATGCAGGTAGTTGATCCACATTATCCTTCGAAGTGGATAAGGCTTTGTGATTTTTAGTGTGTAGATAAAACCTCTTTGTAAATAGTGATAGTTGATTGACAGGATTGGATAGCCCAAAGATAACATGCACATATTATGAGGTTGAAATGCATGGAACAGAGATAGCTACCCAGACATCGACGATATATTACTAGACTCCGCATGCACGATCTCAGGAACAAAAACTATCTGTCAACTCGCTGAGGTACTACGTAAGCGAGGGGGACGTGGTACTGCGTTGTGATTGGCTAACTCAAGGTCTGTTCTGTCTCAAGGTATGTTTACGGCTCACAGAAGTGGTCGAAATAAGACGGATGTAAGATTTTTTTGCCTAATGTGCTGACAGATATCGGTCGCCTGTTATTAGGAGTCTAGTAATATATCGTCGTTGTACCCAGATGAATAGTAATAGAGAAGTGCCTAATGAATATTGGGATAAGAAAAATAGGTAGGTTCTTGAACTACTTGAAGAACTTCCAATATAAAGTCGCGGGGCTGTCTGATCAGGTAACAGGCCATTGGACATAAAAGGCTAGTGATGAAACATCATGGATTTCAGTTTTTCAGTCAGTATGAGTCTGACAGTGCCTCCCGAGGGGTGGACTCATTTGATTATTTTATCACAAAAAAAGGGTCGAATATAAAATTACTAATCTGTAGCTTTGCAGTTGGCAGATGTGACCGGCTAAGTCGGTCCAGTGTCTGAACGATTGACTGCTGTAATGTGTGTCGCGGTTTTGATGCCCTCACGGGTCAATTATTTGTAGACCATACACGTAGTTGTTTCGGCGCTACCTGTAGATATATGTAGGTACAATATGTGAGGTTAAGCATCCACATAATGCATCCACGATATAGTAAATATCCCACCCTTACGTACAAAGCGTTTTGCCAATACCTTTATTGTGCGCACAGCTAAGGATTGGAATAAATTCCCTGGTGTCTGTCTGTCTGTTTTGCCTGATAATTATAAGCTTGAGGTCATTAAATCAAGACATTCACAATTGACAATTGACTGAAAGCGTTCTGAAACGTTTACCCCACACCAAAAATATCCACAGTAAGTTATCTATTTCTTTTTTATCCTTATTCAGAATCAGAAATGCATCTACAAAAGTAATGTACCTATCTATGTAAGATCCGGAACGAGACAGGAACACTCAGGAATGACGCCGACACGGAGGCCTGCGGTTATCTCAAATCAATCAGTCATAACATTCAGCTTCCGGAAATGCGTTGAAGAATTCCTGATGAGTTTCCGGGTGCAAGCAGCCAGCTTCATTTGCTCTATAACTTACATAAGACTCGGATTACCATCCATCCGGATTTTCACGGACATGACAGTTTTTTTACTACTCTGCCTGTCCTGACTTTGTCGACTCAGGGGCCTTAGTCAAACAGCATTCGACAGTAAACGACAATCGTTATCGTTCATCAGTCACCAATACATTTTCAACTACAAATCTCAGCGCGTAAAGTTGAAAATCTATTGAAGTTTACAGATTGTTTTCGTTTGTTTCGTTCGTTATCGATTAGCTGTGTTTAATAGATTTTCAACTTTACGCGCTGGGGTATAAAGTTGAAAATGTATTGGTGACTGATGAACGATAACGATTGTCGTTTACTGTCGAATGCTGTTTGACTAAGGCCCCAGGTGTAGTGTATGATCCTCTACTGCTAGTATTTTCTGCAATTTTCTGTAATTTTACTCAATTTCTTGTACATATGCCTATTCGGACGAAATTACTACATCAATATTAGCCGTATGAAGACTCATCCGCACTAGCGGATGAGTGGACCCCTTTCATTTTTTGAAGGGTGATGTTTCACCCTCGGATGAAATATCTTACGGATGAGTTGACACTTAAGTCACGTTGTCCGATTTTTTCATCTTCAGGGATAATTATTACAAAGAAAAAACATTTTGTACCCAGTTATGGCTTCCGAAAAAAGAAAAGGTGATTATGACCGGACATTCAGAAATGCCCAATGTTTTTTTCAGGACTTTATTTCGACATGGTAACACTTATGTCTGTTTATCTCTTATTTTCAGGTCTTTATCCATTGATTCAACAATTTATAATTAATACGCCAGTTATGACACGTCGCTTTAAAGACCTTACCGCTAGTGCAGCCGGCGAGTAATGGGCGACTCGCTGTCCGACCATGGACCATACCCGGGTCGGCGGCGCGTTGTGTTCCACGCGCGCCTCAAAGAGTGTCAGCATGATGACGGGGCCCCCATCTAGCGGGCCAAAGCCTGCTGGGGTCGCGGGACTTATCTCATTACCATGACCCCGGAACATAAAGGGCTATTGAAGGACACCGTGGATTGTGCTAGATAAATTCCTAGTGGGAAGAAAAATTATGAAATACAGCAGCATATTATAGATCCCTCTCACATAGGTAAACTTAGGTATTTACTAATACTGTACAATTTCAGAAATTGGTAGGTATTTACTATAAGGATGTTTACACATCTTGAAATAACACATCAATCACCTTGTTATTTCACGCACAATAACAAGCAAAGTTGATATAAATAAGATACCCTAACGTTTGTGACCCCTGAAAGGTTATACAGAGGTGTACAATCATCGGCCCACAATAAGCGCCCACTTTATTAGTTCCACAAAAATAGGGGAAAAATACGATTCACTACCTACTTATCAAATACCATTTCTGGCCAATAAATGATCAATTACAAATTATAGGCTTATTTTTATGCCACTTAGCTATTGAAATAATGTTATTAGATCGTCGTGTGTTTTTTAAAAGGCCAGCTTTCCACGCGTGGGTTGGAAAAGTGGGAGTTTAACACGTGTCTGCCAATGCCAAATTTTTCTAAATGTCCTGAAGGCATAAATGTCATGTTGGTGATAAAATTAGAAGAGACAAGAGCAATACTAAGTCAAATCACGCTTTCGGAGACGTTTAGTTCAATTAGAATTGAGATAAGGTCTACTTTTTGTTTGATTTGGTAGCTTGTACACTATATTAAATTCAGATAGACATATTTCAAATAAATGAGTGCATTTTTAGCTAGCTAACCCATTTCCTTTTCAACTTATTGCCAAAAAAAAATTGGTTTTCCAAATATGCTACATTTCTTCTAAACATACTGTTAAGCTGTACTTGCTTGTACTAAATTATTCTATCTCTCAATCTAGTCTCATAAGTTTGTGATTATTGATTATTGTGGATCTATGAGAAGAATGCCTGATAGTAAAACATTATGCTGTGATAGTCTACCACTTATTAGTAAACACGATCACCGATCTTCATGATCACGTTGAGTATCAACATCATTATCTTCATCATCATCATTCGAAAGGCGTTTACTGCTGAACATCGGCCTCCCCAGTCCCTCCCTCAAGTCTACGATACTTTAAGACTTTGGTATTCATTAACGCGTGCCTGTGTATGAACCTCTATGGATTTGTATTGCGATAGTCGCCTGGATGGAAAATCGTATGGTATCGGAGACTTTCATCGCCCCACGAAGGGGCTTAGACCGCAACATTCATCCATTGCATCCACCGATTGGTCGCGACTGTCACAATATCGTCGGTTCACGTAGATGGCCTGCATGCGCCTCAGCATGTATGATTTAGCAAAACCCCTGAAAATCAACATATCAATACTAAACAAACAATTAAATTCAACGTGTATTTAATCTTTTTAATCAACTTTAAGTCACCGAATAAGTAACCTTTAAACACAATAAGTTCGGAGTGTTTACTTTCTCGATATGTTTGTCAAAACTTAGTCGGCGGATCGTACGCGGTACACTCGCCGACAAATGCTTTGTCACACGTCTAATCGTTTTTACGAACTAGGGGAGCATTGTGAGCGCGTTTGTGTGAGCGTTTCTGTTACGTTCATGAGTGATATTGGTTTCAGAATCTTGGGTTTTTTAATTATTTGGGTTACTATAGGGTTTAAGCATTGGATTCTTGATCAAAAATGGCTTATTGTATTCGGGCATTTAGGGCCCTTGCAATTTTTACAAGAGTAATCAACAATTAAAAATTCAAATGTTAAAATGTCACAGACACATTTGCATTTAGTTTACTCATATTCGATAATAGCATAAACGTTTTTTAATTACAGCACAAAAATATTTTTTGACAATAATTACTTGACGGATCGTACAGTACCGTCCATTCGTATAGAAATGCTTTGTCTCATATCAAATCGATTTTAGGAACTAGGGGAGTATTGTAAGATTGTTTCAGTTAAGTTTTTGAGTAACATTGGTTGCTGGATGTTGATTTTTTTAAACATTGTTAGATATTTGAATGATTACATAATCTTTATCAATCAGCCTTTGATTTTGTTGCATATAAAATAGTTAAATACAGCACAAGCATTTCTTCACTGAGATATTAAGTCAATACCATGTTATTCAGGATCAAATTAACTAGCAAAAGAACGTTTGATGGCCTTTTGGGATCAACGACCACAATCTCACTGTTTATTTACTCAAAATCGTAGAGTTTTGTCGAAAACCATATTAAGTTACCAGTTATTATAACTGACTCATCTGCAAATATCAACTTTAGTTAAATTAGTAAATGTGTCGCGGGACTTATGTCAATCACCGTGACTCCGGAACATATAGGGCTATCGCAGGACACCGTGGATTTTAGTCAGTAGAAGTCTGACAGTCCCTCCCGCCCTGCCCAGGGTGGGAGGCCTCATTTGATGATTATACCAGGATAAAAAAATGTGAAATAAATAAGATACTACTAACAATTTAAACAAAAAACGCGTCCAAACATTTGTTTACCCAGTAAGACCAACTTTACAAAAATAAAAAATAAATGACTATCTAGTATTTCGCATGGCACCGAATTGATTTCATTTTTAGCTTACAACACAGTTACTGGTCGGTGTTTATGCAATGTCCACATAACGAGCGATATCAGCATTCTACATTAACTTAATTTTGAGCATGATCGGTAAATTCGCGTCACTGAACGATTATCAACATTGGCGTTAACAATATGGCGATTTAGCGGTAACTGTGTATGGAGAAATAACGAAATTATAGAAGTAACAGTCCCAACAGTGGGCTAAGACCTTCCCAGAAAACTTTCCAGCATGCGTAGAATTTTGTTGAAAAACGGGTTTTGTTGACGGAAGGATAGACAAAATTGTAGACTGGAGAAAGATATAGATTGTGCTTAAGCAAACATGAAAAAAAAAATGGTTCTGTTCTTCAGTAGTCTAGTTATGTCATACAGGCGCTTTCCGAAATTATTTACTTCAATAAAAATTAAGAATGACGATTTAATTTTTTTAGCTAGCAATGTTTTATTACTTTATTTTATTTAAAAACACCTTTCACACTATCTTATCAATTTTCAGTGGAATTTTTTTAAACAACCTTCTATTCCAGTGGCAAAAACGTTACCAATAAAGCGTATCTAGTATTAATATATTTATTATTGAGGAGCTGGTAGCGTCAGCCCACGCGATACCACCCCGTGGCTAACCTTTCGTTCGGTACAGTTGGCACCATCAAGATGGAAATAATACTCATTCGTATAAATTATAATATAGTTCATAGTTCAACATCTATAATAATATGTTTGGGATAATAATTAATTAGAATTTGGAATGTAAAAGGACTTGTGGGCACGGAGGCCTTGGAATGCAAAAGGGAGAGGAGAAGAACGGTTTGGAATTCTAGTCAGTAAGAATCAGACAGTCGGGCTTACGGACGGCGAGTAATGGGTGACTCGCCGTTCGCATGCCCGCGCCTACGGTGGCTGAAAATCGACTTGAGACGTCTGATGCCGTCCATGCCGACTGGGTCGTGACGTGGAGGATGTCCTCTCCCTCACGCATCCGCAGAAGATTGCTTACCATTCCCCCTCGCTTCGCTGAACATTATTTTTTCTTTAACGTCTAGGCAGAAACGACATGATGCCTTTTGGTTTCTTTCATCCACCTACACCTTAAGAAAAAGGAAAATATGTTATTTTAAAGCAATACAATCATTCTAGTCAGATTATACTTATTCTGATGATACTATATTGATTCAGTTATTCACTTTAAAAACATAAGTTATTACTTCATTTGAGCTTTGTTTTTTCGATTTTAAAACATGTGTGAGCAACTGCGATCATAGGTATATTATAAAACTAGCTGTGCCCGCAACTTCGTTCGCGTGGATGTCGGAACTTAACAATGTATTTTTTAGTTGCAAACACTTAATTCAGGCCACGTTTTTCATATAAATCGTGTATTTAGAATTTTCTTAGGTTAATCAAAAATATTTGACACTTGTATTCCAGGTTTATGTAGGACTATTTTCCTAATGCCCGCTCTCACCACACCACACCACACCACACCGCACCACACCGCACCACACCACACCTCACCACACCATACCACACCACACCACACCACACCACACCACACCACACCACACCACACCACACCACACCACACCACACCACACCACACCACACCGCACGAAATCAAATTGTGAGACCAAAGTGCACCCGTAATTTTACATCTAAAACACTTTAAATTCAAATATCTTTTGATAGACTGAACGGATTCCAATGAAACAAAAACTAAATTCTTCTCCAAGTTACGCTTAATCGTTGTGTATAAAAGTTATCTACATTAATTTCGTACATTTTACGTGATACCTGGACAAATAAACATACAAACAGACAAACAGACAAACAGATAAACAGACAAACAGACAAAAATTCTAAAAATGCTAGAAATGGTTTCTATTGGTTGTCCTTTAATACCCTGGCTATATTTTTTGAGTTTTTTTTTAATGTACAAAAATAACTTTTCTACAGTTTTATTATATGTATAGATAGATAGATTGATACATGTATTTCTACAAAATATTTGTTTTCGAAATAATAATTCAGTCTTATAAATCGTTCAAGAATGTTTGAATAATAATAAAACCATGTGTAGGTCTAGGTATCTATATTTTACAGAAGTCAAATACATAAAGTAAAATGTGTTATTTAATAGAGAACTATTTTAAGTTAGTTATTATATATGAGAGTGTTATTAAAACTTAATTAGAAATTTTATTAAATTTTCCAACATTTTTTGACGGTAATATTTCCAAACCAAATCTTATGTTTTAGTAATTAACTAGAACGTAACAGAATGTCATGTTCGAGTATTTTAGTCGAACATAACATCATGGGGCCGATTCTCGATTTTAGAGATGGTGTCGAACTCGACAAAAATTTCTAATGACGTCATTTTTTCGACAAATTTTATAAGTTGATATGTCAAATTGGCCATTTGTCGAAGGATAACCTTAGAGTTCAGTAAAATTTGTCGAAAAAATGTAGTCATTCGAAATTTTTGTCGAGTTCGACACCATCTATAAAACCGAGAATCGGCCCCAGGTCTGTAATATGTAATAGAGTAAGATCCCGTGAACGCCAGACCTACGGTATTTTATAAAAGCTGAAACTTTGTCAGCGGATGCTCCCAACACTGGTAAGAACGATGGCCAATTATGGAATTTGGGTGATGGTGGCTTTGGCAGGTAGACGGTACTAAAGGTGTCAAAAAAAAGAGTTTACTTACGTTATAGTATAAAAGCTGATTTTTATTTATAATACTTGGGTAATAAGTAGATGATGTGTCCTCTTTAGCCAGACACTTTTGATGGTTCCAACCCCTTGCCAGACACCCTTAAAGTTCACGAAATTATAATTTTACTTACGTCATAGTATAAAAGCTGATTTTTATATATAATACTTGGGTAATAAGTAGATGATGTGTCCTCATCAGCCAGACACTTTTGATGGTTCCAACCCCTTGCCAGACACCCTTAATGTTCACGAAATTATAATTTTACCTACGTTAGTTGAACGCGGTAATCTCAGGAACTACTGGTTGGAATTAAAAAAATCTTTTTATGTTGGATAGTCCATTTATCGAGGCAGGCTATAAGCTACATAACATCACGCCGTCATCAATAGAAGCGGAGCAGCATTGAGAAATGTTTCAAAATCGGGAAAATGTATTTCATTTCGAGAGCTTCCGTTGCGTGCGCTGCATAAACGGTTAAAGTTACGCATAAATGATGTACTACGGAATTATTCCTCATAAAAAAATCTAAAATAAAGTCCGCAACAGCATATTTCTATCTTTTAAGTCTAAGTCACTGTAACCATTTTTTTGGAAATCAATTTTGTTTTAAAGTTAGTTAGGCATTATTTGCGTATTTTCATTTATATGATATTAATCCTTATCCATATATATACGTTTTATAAAATTGCCCATGACATCGTTTGATATCAATGAATATCTTAGGAGATATTAAAGTTTCAAAATAATACCACAACAAAATAATGACTGCCTGGGTATAATTGCGGCGGTAAGATCCCTCTTTGAGAAGTGGTTGGAGATGCGCTACGTCGTCCTCACCTTCAACCTGATGCAAGTCCTCCCGGACACGGTTGCGGCGGGAGGTACCTCAGGGATTCGGTGGCAGGCGCAGGGAGTGGGGAACAGTCGGAACACGTGATTTTTGATAAACTCTGAAAGTACTGGACGGATTTGACTGTTTTTTTTTTGTTGTATAGGTATTAAGTGTGTCCAACATATTTAAAGGCATTAATTTATCTTGGAAACTTGAACACCTGGTGCAGAACCGCAACAGACCAGCTAAACTATAAGAGATTCAAAATGGTGCCGTAGCAAAAACTGTTCCACGTGATGAGCATGCTCTGCAGAGATAATAAATTTGAAGATCTGGAACACCTGATGTGGAACTAGAAGAGCCCAACTATACTATAACATACACTGGAATGACGTCTTAGCCAGAATTGTTCACTTGTTCAGCCTGATGGACACTCTTTGATGACGTATAAAAATTGAAGATCTGGAACACCTGATGTGGAGACTGATTTCACTGTTTAATTAAGTATAAAATAACTGGATGTACCTACACGCAGCAGTGAAGGCGGTAACAGTTTATGATTATGAATAATTTGAATCTACTGACCAAAACTCCCATTTAATTTTTAACTTGGGCTTTTGGAATTAGGCATCAGACGTTTCAGATTTTGATTTTGACGACCCCGTTGTCGCTGGCATAAGCATAAGAATGCGCGTACGAAGTTGCGGGCAGAAGCTAGTATCATATAAATGAAAATACGCAAATAATGCCTAACTAACTTTAAAACAAAATTGATATCCAAAAAAATGGTTACAGTGACTTAGACTTAAAAGATAGACATATTATTATGCTGTTGCGAACTTTATTTTAGAATTTTTTATGAGGAATAATTCCGTAGTACATCATTTATGCGTAACTTTAACCGTTTATGCAGCGCACGCAACGGAAGCTCTCGAAATGGAATACATTTTCCCGATTTTGAAACATTTCTCAATGCTGCTCCGCTCCTATTGATGACGGCGTGATGTTATATAACCTATAGCCTGCCTCGATAAATGGACTATCCAACATAAAAAGATTTTTTTAATTCCAACCAGTAGTTCCTGAGATTACCGCGTTCAACTAACGTAGGTAAAATTATAATTTCGTGAACATTAAGGGTGTCTGGCAAGGGGTTGGAACCATCAAAAGTGTCTGGCTGATGAGGACACATCATCTACTTATTACCCAAGTATTATATATAAAAATCAGCTTTTATACTATAACGTAAGTAAACTCTTTTTCTTGACACCTTTAGTACCGTCTACCTGCCAAAGCCACCATCATCCAAACTCCATAATTGGCCATCGTTCTTACCAGTGTTGGGTGCATCCGCTGACAAAGTTTCAGCTTTTATAAAATACCGTAGGTCTGGCGTTCACGGGCTCTTGGTCCATAAGGTTTGCCAGAGGTGGTATATCTACTGTAGTTTTACAGTATATCATAATTATAATATGATGTGTATCATATAATACTAAAAAATCATAACATTATAACTTTTCAATACCATCCAATAAGTGTACATACATAAAAACATAGCTTATATAATACGTTAGCAGCAGTTTGGAGTACGTCAATGTGAAGCCTATTTTAACTTTTTATCAAGGGTGGCTCACCTCGCTCGACCGCCGTTAACCTCCGTTGAATATTTATATTAGCTGAGACCCCACTCCATGCTCCCTTTGAGACGTCCTGCCCGTTCTATATAGTAATCTGTTTATTGTTAAAAATAAGGGACACGTTTTGAAGTACGTGGTGAACTGTAGATGAGTTATCGGAGAGAAATTCTTTGTGGATGAATCAGAGATGATTTCTGAACGATTGGACACATGGTTCGAATTTATTTGAATTTTTGAAAGATAAACTAGTTGTTATTTTCGTTCGGATTATTTTTCGTATAGGTAATCTCGGTAATCTAAAATAACACTACAATTTAATTGAATGTTCTTACTTATAATCCGTTTAAAAAAACTTGAAACTGAAATAAAAATCATGACGTTGCAGAAATGGGAAAGTCAGTAACATTTAAGTACTTATTTTGTTATTTGAAACAGAATAATTAGAAAAAACTAATTTCTATGTACAGACGCGACAGGTCAACCCACCCGAATCTGTCAAATTTTACCAATCGAATATTATAAGGTTGAAAAACCTTTGAAGAAATTTGGCAGATTGAGGTAGATTGATATGCTGGCGTCTGTACATTTTGTAGACGACTTGTTAAAGGCATAATTATTCTGTATACAGTACTTAGGTATAGTATTAAAAAGCTATTTAAACTTCAAAACCTACGTGATCCAAAACTTACGCTATTAATCATGGAATGATTTATGTTACCTGTATCAGAGTTTCTTAATCTTTTTCACTAGAAGGTGACCATTTAATTATTGATCTTCTTTAGTTGGATAACTTAGACTACACTTGAACTAACCTCATAAAGGTTCATTGTACTTTTTATTATGAACAACTTTATATATGGGATTGACGCTGGATTTGCAATAAAAAATCTGTTTGTCGCAACATGCGATATTCGGATCGGTTGGTGCAGTGGCTGAGCCGGCTGTGCGGTTGGACTGTTGCGCTGCGTGTTGCGGGTTCGATTCCCACACGGAGTAAATATTTATATGATCTATAAGTACTTAAGAGTTGTTCCGGGTCTGGGCGTTTGTATACGTAATATTATTATGTTTGTAAGTGCACCTATGACACAGGAGAAGAAAAACCGCAACGATTTTTTTAGGTTTATTTTTTTGTTTATTTTTTGTGTTCCACTATTTTTTCAAAATCAGAAGTAAAATACCTTGAAAGTGCGTCCTAAGATATCAAACCTTAGTTTAAAGGTAAAAAATACCAAAAAAAAAAATACCCTTTTTACAGTCACTTTAATTTAAATCTTCAAGTTAACTTAAGTTAAATGCCATTGTAATACAGCAGTGGATTCTATCTGATTTTAATATGCTAACAAGTTGTAGAGACTAGAATTACTTTGTATTAGTTATTACTTAATGCTTTATTGACTCTTTTACCCACTTACTCAAATTGAAAACTGATTCTTCAAAAGATTAAGTTTTTGGGTCTTTGGTAATTTTTGGAATATTTTGAGACAACTATTTTTCTTTTCGCCACGGTGGCTTCAATTTCCCAATTTAACGTAAATAAAAGCCATAATTAAAAAAGCCTAATTTAAATATCTAATTATGAAATGTCATCTCAATCTATGCAACCGTTAAGGCATAAAGAGGTAGCATAGACCAGGGTTTTTCAACCTTTTTCATAGCACGACCCCTTTAGTATGAAGAAATATTTCGCGACCCCCCTACCCGTTGGATATTTATACATGTATTTTATTTTGTGACAAATAAATATTCAATCAAAAACAGTTACTCATTTTCATCGCGCATTCGCTTAAGTTTATTTTTTATTTTTTTACGTGGTGAAATCATCATATTAGTCCTCCCACCCCGGGCAGGGGGGGGGGGGCGGCAACTGTCAGACTTGTACTGACTAAAATCCACGGTGTCCTTCAGTAGCCCTTTATGTTCCGGGGTCACGGTAATAGAAATAAGTCCCGCGACCCCGGCAGGGTTTGGCCCTCTGAGAGCCCCCCGTCATTTTGCTGACAGCTCTTTGAGGCGCGCGTGGAACACGACGCGCCGTCGACCCGGGCATGGTCCATGGTCGGACAGCGAGTTGCCCTTTACTCGCTGTCCGCATGCCCGCGCACAGGTAGTACCTACACACAATATCGAATTTATTTTATTAACTTACCTAGGACTTGCACCGTAAACACGTGTATCGTTAGAAAAACTATTATCTTTATACTAATTGTAGACTTAAACAGGTTTCCATTGCCAATGTCAAGCACCATTCATTATTAAAACCCTTTTTTTCAAGGCTTTTCAAGACTGGTGTATTATTAAGTTGGTACCACTTATTGATTTATTTTCCTAAGTACGTAAGTACAAGTCGCGGGACTTATTTCCATCACCGTGACCCCGGGACATAAAGGGCTGTTGACAGACACCGTCGATTTTAGTTAGTACAAGTCTGTCAGTCCACCTGCCCGGGGTGGAGGCCTCATCTGATGATTTTACCATGATAAAAAAAGTGTACGTAAGTACAAGCGGCTCCACATTAAGCTATGCAAGACCTGTTAATCTTGGTCTATGTTTACTAGATCTTTTCGCACAATGAACGATCAGTTTAAACTGATAGGCATGTAGCCGTGTGTACCTTCTAGTTATCTAATAGAATACTGCAGATGTGTTGCCCTGAATTGGATAACGGAACATCGAAGTTCTAAGGAATGAGATGAAATGAGACCAGTCTGGTTTCTAGCTAGATTTGTAAATATCTACACTAATATTATAAACAGAAAAGATTTGTTTGATTGTTTTGAATGGGCTCCGAAACTACTTAAAGAGGCAAAGTTAGTAAGTTTGTTTGTAGGCAATAATCTCCGGAACTACTGAACCGTTTTTGAATAATTGTTCACCATTCGAAAGCTACATTATTCTTAAGAGATATAGGGTATATATTTTGAGAGGGCTGGACTATTTTTAGTGAAAACATTCATCATCTCAGCCATAGGACGTCCACTGCTGAACATACGCCTCCCCTTTTGATCTCCACATATACCGGTTGGAAGCGAACTGCATCCATCGTCTTCCAGCGACCTTTATAAGGTCGTCTGCCCTCCTTGCTGGTGGATGACCTACGCTGCGCTTGCTAGTCCGTGGTCTCCACTCTAGCACTTACAAAACAATCAGCATATCACCTATTCACGTATCTGTTGACAGCGATCCTGATCAAACCAAATGAACTGTACTCACCTTCTTACGTAGAGGTTATCCAACAAGCATCTGTTCTATAATATAGTGTATTATTCTTTTATATTAAAAATAGTAACTTGTATATTTATCTTTGTTATTTTAGTGTCTAGGCAGATGCAAAAGTCCTGAATATCGACTTTATTGGCATTTGCGCCGCCCACTTTCAGTTTTACGACTTAGACGTTCGATGAATATTTTTATTCCCTTTCCCCCCGGGCTGGGTACCCCTGCCGTTCACCAGGGGTGCTCAACATTGCACTCTGATATTGAATGGAGTGTAAACAATTTTATACGCTTTTGGTGGGAACAAATTATGAATGGGCCCGTATATTGTATAATGAAGTTAAGATTTTTGCTGTGATAAAGTTCTATGTTCCGTTCTCGTGTTTTAGATTTATTTAGTAATTTTCGTTTGTAAATGAACGGTGGTAATAAGAGTAACTTTTTTGGTGTATATCGGCGCAAAGTTTGATCGTTTCTGTTCAAAATAAGGGCCACACATAACCGTTTCGAAGCGAAGACTCAAGACGCAGTGTTATTCGTGTAGGTACCTAGTATTCGTTATATGCGAACTCATTGGTCTTTACTTATTTATTTTTAATGAAAAACCAGCTGTTTTTTTTATCAAAACATACTAGTTGCCAAGAATTGTCAGATTGGAGGATAGGAGGCGATATGTTCGCGTACGCAGCGAATACGTTCAAAAACTTGATATGAATCACCTGAAACAAACAAAAAAAAGAACATGAATGTGTGATTGGCTGTACTGTACTTATTATATAATATCAATTACTCCTCAAACTCCCTACTGTGGTAAAATCATCAAATGAGTCCTCCCACCCCGGGCAGGGCGGGAGGGACTGTCAGACTTGTACTGACTAAAATCCACGGTGTCCTTCAATAGCCCTTTATGTTCCGGGGTCACGGTGATGGAAATAAGTCCCGCGATCCCGGCAGGCTTTGGCCCTCTGTGAGGGGGCCCCGTCATTTTGCTGACGCTCTTTGAAGCGCGCGTGGAACACGACGCGCCGTCGACCCGGGCACGGTCCATGGTCGGACAGCGAGTTGAAACTTCCTACCTAGTTAACATACATTTCTTTAAAAAGTAGCCATGACAGTACAATACAACTTTTATCTCCAAAAAACCGGACATAACTAGTCTTATCATATCGTACCTGCGAGGGGTTCCGTCAACAGTTATCACCGTGTGGTCACCCTTTACAAATTACACCCACTGAATTAGGGTAACCATGTTTATGGGGACAAGCATAGATTTAAATCGTAGATTCGTCACACTGCGCCAGAAAATATTCACGTTTCTATTTCGACAATGAAAGTTAAAATAGTGTCATCTCTTTCACTCTTATTGCACATGGTATCTAGCTTTTCATGGGTCTCACTCTTTGAGGGCACTTTGTATGTAGGTATGATTTAAATCTATGGGATTAAGTTTTTCCTAGAATAAAGATCAGTCAGAAGGTTTATGACCTTTTGAAGTCATTACTTAAAACACAAGATTATGAAGTGTGTGTTAAGAGAGGTAAATATACGGTAATTAAACCTTATTATAAACTTTTTACAGTATTAAAGATGATATTAAAATGTGCTAATAGTTGAACAAACTCTTAAACAGTCGCTTATTGCATCGTCAAAAAATCTACTACCTAAGTCATTGACAGATAAGATAAAATAAACAGTAGCTACAGTTGCACTTAAATTAACCGAACAATTACATAACAATCGCGATTACAATAAAATTGCAATTCTAATGCTACTATAAAACACAAATGTAAGGCGAATTGGAACAAATTAACGAACATTTGCGCCAATGTTGGCGGTGACGTATAAAAACGAACTAAGCGCTACAAGCTCACAGGAAAACGAAACAGAATATGATTACCAACGCGATCGTACAGCTGGTCGACGGGAATGTGATAACGATACTACTAACCAACCTTGTTACACATCCATTGCTGCTATACACACAGATGCAGACGAAAACGTAGCCAAAAAAACCAGCAATGTACACAATCCAGAGATGTACGCTCGTTAGCAGAAGAGAATGCTAATACAAGTCGTCAAACGCACACATACCGTAATAAAATGACGCACACAAACAAATGCTTTACACATAGAAAGAAGTTATTTCGACAAGGATCGCTTTACTTATTGATGACGGTCATTCATTGTATGTCGCATTATGACGTATAGACACAAAAAAATATGGCGGGGTACTGTAAAAACAATCTGAATAAGTAGTAATCAAATCGACATACCTGTACTTAAAAACTTTCACAGAGTCTGCCAAAAGATAATGGTTTTTAGGTCACAGAGATAAAACTTCCGGTAGAGAACCGAAAACCTAAATAAAGGTAGATGTAATGCAAAGGGACTTGGTCGAAAGAGAAGAAAGATTGTAAAGTTTACGAGAAAGATAGAGACAGCAGATAACTGAACGAGGATGTTAGATTAACAGAAGAGACAGCAACTATACTTAAATTGCAGCAGCCATAGATAACAAAAAAAAATGAAAAAAAAATCTACTGTCTTTTATTTAGAAGAAGACGAAATTCAAATTCACGTGACATTCCAAATATTTATTTATTTTGAAAATAGAATCCGAATGATCGTAATAACGTTTTAATTGTTATTTAATATAAACAGTAGTACCAATTAAGTAAAACTATGTCATTGAGATTAGCAGTCAAGGCGAGCAGATATTACGCGGAATTTATTTGAGTATTAAAGGTATATAATTGGACAAATTTAGTTAAATTAAGCATTATTTTAAAGATTAACACTACTAGAAAAAAATGTGTGAACAAAAATATAACATGGCGTTGTCACTTTTAGAACCATGAAGACCAATTATGAATTTTTAATGCACTAAGTTTATGAATGAATACTAAGGTTAGTAGAACTCTTATTAGCTCGAAACATGGGCGGCGCGATGTCTTGATCTACAATTTCTTGGACAAATATCCAATCGATTCACTCATATCGCAAAAATACAGCTTTTCCCAGATGTCGACAATTTTCATGAACACAAATGTATGGAGAATCTATTTTTTTTGCTAAGTTTTTCATTATGATATGGATACAATGACCACTTCAAAGCTTCTGTTATAGAATAAATAATGTTGTAAGTATGTGGGTTGTATATTTTCTCTAACCTCAAACTAAGAAAGTATGTCTTTATCAACCCATCAATTTCCAGACGTGACAGGTGACCAGAACTGCAGGCGACGCAACACTAGGTGCACGGAACAGGGGGTCTACTCTCTTAGTCCGAAAATAAAAATACGGGCACGTATGAAGGTACCTCGAAAATTTTGAGTGAACTCTACTCTTTGACTGAACTGAATTCTTAAGTTCTGTCAACATGTTGGAAGTCGCAATAGCCGTTCAATGGGCTATTTGACAAAAAAAAAACTAATTTGTTCGTCAGTGCTATCAAAAAATCTACGTAGATGCAATGCTTTCTAAATTTGCAATACGTCACAATTTAGTACGATCTTAATTGAACTCTGACGTCACGAAACCCCACTCTCGAGTTTTCGTGCGTTATATCTTGGTAAATATTCATTGATTTTACAAAAGAAAAAGTAGTTGTCGCGGAATTTAAAAACTCTAAATGACGGACTAATAAGATTTGTAATTTTTTGATACTTACTTTTAAATAGCCAATTATGTTGTCACCAAAATTTTAATTCGCATTACTACCTATTAACCTTCTAATAAAGAATAACAAACGCCCGAAACATCGGCCGAAGCACGACCGAAGCTACGGGTTTCGGTATTAAGATAGTAGTACCCAGCTAACAGGCATACAAGAGCAATCTATTGCGTTTGCACAACGCAAATGTGAACGCAGACAGTTTATTGGGCTATAGCTTGTGAAAGCCATAGTGTTTGTATTTTCTCTATTCGACTATTACTATGTGTCTAGTGTTGAAGGAATTTGGCAGAAATTGGGAAATGGGGAATAGTCTTTTTTCTTAAGTAAATCTTCTAGTGTCGTTGTTTTACGGTAATTAGCAATAGCAACTCAATAAAATTATAAAACGAATGAGTCCGTTCATTTAGAGTTTTGTAAAATATCGGACACGTATTTTTTCTTTTTTTAAACCAATGAATATTTACCAAGATATAACGCACCAAAATTCGAGAGAAAATATATTAAAGAGAGATCAAAACTTGTGACGTAAGTATATTGCCAATTTCAAAAGCGTCGTATCTCCGTTAATTTTGGTTTACGTAACAAAAGATTTTTTTTTTGTACACTAACCGGGTTTCATGTTATTTACGTATAACACTTATTATGTACACATGAATGCAATAAAGAATTTGAGTTTAACCCTAGAAGCCTAATCTACGTCTGCGAGGCGTACACAAAACCGAATTTCGTTTGTCTCTTTGTAACGATTGAAGCTAGCGCGTCGTGCTTTTTCGCCAACTCAGTGGTCACCGCGAGCTAGCATACGGTGCCCATAACGTTAAGGTAAGACCCGACATTTTTGATTTATCGAAGCATTGCACGCCTGCGAGACGTATGTTTAGGCTTTGCGTAACTTTCAACTAGGTTTATATGATTTTACTTTTGTTTGTTTTTCAAATATTGTATGTCTATTTACGGCGTTTTTTCAGATAATTGAAAAATATGCCACCGTCTCGACCATTAGACAATATTTTAGCAATCCTAAACGAGGAAGATGATCCTTCTTTGGAAGATCCGGATTCCGGATAAGTTGAGGATGACCAGATTATTGACGATGTTCAAAACGAAGATGAAAATAGTTATGTGACTGAGTGTTATGTTTTGTCTTTACAAGAACCTGCTTCCTCTAAAGTTTTGTTACTATAAAAAAAGGAAAATGTCCGAATTGGTTTGATTAACATGTTAGGAATCCGTGTGTGGCCATCACAAGATTGATATTTGAGTAGATTGCTCTTAAAGTTTACCTAGTCTTTTGAAATCTGATTAGTTTTAATATTTGCTCTAAGAATAACTAATTAGCGTTAAAAAATAAAAAAAATCTATGAAAAATAATTATGTTTCTGTTGATTTTAAAGAAATAGATTTTTTTGTTCCAATTTATTCACCTGGTTTTATTTTGTAATAAATAACTGTGATTATAGTAGTTATTCATACTAGTGTTTTTTTAAAATTTTAGTTTACATACCAAATTAAAATTTCCACTACAAACAAAAAACAAATTACTGCTATTTTTACATAAAAAAATGGAATAAGATGTGTACGTCTCTGAGACGTATGTTAAGGCTTTGTGTACTTCCGAAATAGATTCCCAAGTAACAAAATTTGGTACTATAAAAGTCCTGAGAACGTTTTAGAACGTGCTAGTTAGTGTTCATGATTAGTACTATAATGGTGTTGTAAACGTTTACAGAACCCCAAATAGGCCCTAGTTTTATCACTGATTTATTATAAAAACATTACATAAAGGCTCTTACGGTGATAAATCAGCTCTACACTTGAAATGTAAAAGTGTCGAGAAACGCTTTTTAGTACTAAAATAGTGCTGTCTGCAACGATTATATCACAAATTTGCACTATTAGAGTAACCAAAACATGTTTATAGTGCTATTTTGCACCGTAACCGATTCCAGTGATCTTTATTATCACACTTGTTTGCAATTTTGTTCGTGTTGTGGTGTCGTCGTGAGCATAGACTATACAAATAATAAGAACATAAAATATAAATACAAATATCATTTGCCATTTTTGCTTAGCGTAATATGTAATAAGGACATACTACAAAACACTGTAACTCTGCCATAACTTGCACTTGCGAAAATAATTGTATCGATAAAATCATTATGCTGATTTCAAATTTGACAATGCGCCCTCATAATTTTTGTGTTTTAATTAAATTTACATTAATAAAATAAGGACTTGTCCCGACTATGGCTGCTATAGTACATATTGGCTCCAGCCGTGCTGCGTATGTGCTATCATGGCAGAAAACAGCAGCCATCTTATACTAGTGATATAATTGGTACTGAAAATCTAGCATAGACCTAATTAGCCCTTTAATTATTGATTTTAGAACATTTATATCACGCTTTAGTCTCGTAGCAGTAACAAAAACTCACCAATAGAGCTATTTAGAATTTAAATTATTTAGCAACTGCACCAGGAGTCGCTATGCTGCTATTTAGTACTAAAGAAGAGTGTTCATTACTTTTACATAACTAGCCCCATAACGATGTTGAAGGAGCTCTTAAGAAGCTTACAGGTTACGTAATGGGTTTGCAAGGTACTTTTATAGTGCAGATTGATCCTGTAATGGTATTTTCGATATTGCTACAATACTAGCACTGTAAAAGTTATTTTGACGTATTATTAGTGCAAAATAGATACATATAAATGTCAGTAAGATCATCTATAGTACTAAATAGTACCATAATGGCTTTTTTTATATCTATTACAGTGCAACACTTTAAAGATTCTTTTGTATGGTCCTGTAAGCGTTTTAAGAGCTAACTTATAGAACTTAATTGCTCTTTAATATTATAGAATCAAAACGCTCTGTTAAACACCTTTATAGTACAAGCAGTCACAATAGTTACCATTATAGGGTTATTATATCACTGTTTGGTGATAAAACGCCTTGGTTATAGAAGCTTTTGCTACTTGGGTTAGGCTTCTAGGGTTAAGTAATTTTTTGATAACTCAGCTGACGGATAAATTAGGATGTTTTATCCAAATAGCCAATTATTAGCTTTAATTTATTAAATAAACAGTTAGTCTTATTTAATAATTATTAAATAAGACTAACTGTTTATTTAATAAATTAATTATAATCTGACAGTAAAAATGAATGAACCACAAAAAATCTGTATTTTTAACGAAAGTCGAACCAAATATTTCTGTTGAATGAATCAAATTGAATCAAAGTTTCAATCGTCCAAATGGTGAATGCTGGTAAAGAAAGGAAAGGATACAATGGCTGGCTGTCCCACTCCCAACAAAGTGCAATCCTGTCAACTTTTTAACTCACTACATTTGCGATTTGAGTAATGCTTTGTGACTAATTGCGACTCTGCTGAGCCCACAGTTTGTATTCTTTTATATCTATTTGTTTGAAGCTTCTGCATTATCGTTGTTACTGTGCAAATTATTTTTGTTTTCAACTGCTTTAATGTTGTTTGGTGTTTTGAGTTTATTTTTATCTAGGTACTCAATTTTTCTACTGCTATTATGGGCTTATACTACACAAGAGTAACTGTGATGTAAGATAAACTACATTATTATTAATTGTTAAGTTGCTAATTATTTTTAAGGAATGGTCAAAAATTTACTTATAGGACGTTAACTAATAGTTACTTAACTACATCAAACAACTGGTCTCTATTTAATTAATTTCAAAAAAATGTTTCCGATGTCATGAAGAATCTTTGTTTTGGGTATTCATTGCTGTCGCAAATGAATATAGATATTCCTGTTTTTAACTTATATACTTATACATTATTATTTTAGTATTGCACAAGTTTAATAAAGCTTTTACTTAGTTTATTATCTTTAGTGTTCATTCATCTAAAGCTTTTACAGATGTAGCATTATTTTGCTTCTCTATAAGGCTTAGTTCATACCACATTTGGACGTAGTTAAGCAGAAAGGACTCAATCCACACTTTGGCCAAAATTGAGTTATGTATGCCATCGTACTCCTGAGGGTCGAATCTATCATGTAGTGAAGACCCTATTTTTAAAATATACACGGAAACCAGTTTTTCTCGCTACCCCGACTCAACCCACAGTATGAAGAGCACACAAAATATATTTGCTGAATGAACTCAGTCCGCTTGAATTGTTTCTCAGTAATGAATTTCTATGAGTATGTCCCCATGGCCGATTAACCAGAACAGACTCAAACGGTTTGAATCCTTTCTAAGAAATAAATTTTGATTGCAAATATCATTTGATCAAATAACTGAAACGACTCAAACAGGTTGGGTCTTTTCTGAGTGATAGGTTTACTGAAACAAAATATTTATTTTTCTTTATCAGAAACGACTCCAAACACTTGAGATATTGCAGAAGAACAGCTTTATATGAACAAAACATGTAATTATCAAATAACTGAATCGACTCAGGCAGTCTGAGTCGATTGTAAGGAGAAGATGTGTTGACTGATATATCTACTTTTAATTGAACTGAAATGACTTAAAATATTTGTGTTATTTACGTTTAAGTAGTATAAATATTTCATTAATCAAAGTTATTATGTTAGCGTTGTTCATAAAAGACATACATGTAATAAAACTATAACTATTAATTTCCAAAAAGATTATAGTTTTAATTTTTTGTTGAAAGTTGGTAATTACTTTAAAAAACTGGCAGCTCTGCCATTTTTTCGCACACTGAGTAATGAAACGCGTGTTTTCACTGCAACTGCAACCTGCAACCGAATCCTTTTGTTGGTTTTGAGATCTCGAAGTTGTTTTTACTCAACCGAACTGTCTGTCCAAGGTAGACGTATTCTTGAACGACTTTAACAGTTATTATACCATTTACTACGACTTGTCCCGGGGTAGTGGTGTCGTTATACATGATTTTTGTTTTTCCATGTTCATCCTGAGACCAATACGTTCAGAAGCATAGTCTTTCCTTTTCAGTTCAGCGTCTTAAACACGTCCTCCAAGGCATTGGTGAACGGTTTCGGGGATATAACATCCCCCGTCTCACACCCCTGCGCAGCGTGATATGTTTAGACTGGTGGACTGGACTGCTGGTTCTGTACTTGAACACTCATAGTCGCCGCGTCATACAGACATTTTCATCACTTCGTTGTACCGCGATAGGCCATGATCTATGGTGCTAAATGCTCCACGAAACCCAGCCTGCTCTGGAGGCTGAAACTCATCAAGTCTTATTTCAAAACGATGTGTACTGATGACCCTCAAAAATATAATGGCTTAAGAGTGATTAGGGAGGATAGTTTTTAATAAGGTTTTGTTGCCACGTCTTTGGGAGTTCTCCCGGTGTCTAATACAGAGTTGAATAACTTTTGGAGCTCCCGAAGTGCGGACTTTCCACCTGCTTTCAGGAGCTCCGAAATGGCTCCATCTTCACCCGGGGATTTTCTATTTTTAAGCTGCCTGAGGGCCTCCTCAACCTCATCCAGGATAATTTCCGGCAGTTCATAGGTGTAGTGGCGGTTCAGCGTGATTCGGCTATCCTCTGGAGGGCTGATAAGTGGACCACGACTGTCGTGAAATCGGCCATAAAAGTCTTCTATCTGGTTAAGATCTGCGGCTTTGAGGTTATGGTTTAATCATTAGGTGATCTAAGCTACGCCAAATGCGTTTTGGCTGTTGAACGAACGGTTTAGCACCCAGATTTTCCTCTATTGTCTTTTCAATTAGGCTTGCATTAGAGGCTCTGAGGTCGCACCAACTTGCTTATCCTCTTATTGAGCTTTCGCTTCTCTGACCGCGTATAGCTTACTAGCTATAGATCCTAGATAGCTTACTAGATATAGGGATCTACTGATCCCTTCTTCAGGTGGCGCTGTTCGCTTGTCATTTGAGTGGAAGAGCTCCGTGTTTACAAATGAATATTTCTTACGTATTTGTGACATTTCTATACTAAAAGCTGTGAGTTCTAATTTATAATTGCTGAATTTTCAATAGTCTGATAACTTTGATCTGAGGAATAAAAAAGATGGACAGATTATCTATAGAAAATATGTCAAATACCTATTTTTATTCCTCAGATAAAAGTTGTCTGACTATTGAAAAATCAGCCCTTAATGTGAAAGTTATCTAAGTGATAACGTCTAAGTGGTAACGTTTTTCAAGCTAAGCTCAAAGATCTCAGATCCATGTTTAATTTAATACCTAAAGGCTGTCATTCAGTTTACAGTAACCTTAGGGAGACAACCATATCAACGAGGATGTTGATGGATACAGGCCATCTCTTTACTTTGACTTTGAGGATGAGAGAGAAAAAATATGGGCGATCATTTTTGCGTTGTTTCTTCTTTTTTTGTATTTCAATCAAAGTGTTTTCATGTGATTTTTCTAGCTTTATGTTTATTGACAATAATAATATGACTTTTCAATCGTTATCGTTGTTATTATTTATTTATAAGCAGATTTTCTAGACGAAGGGTAGTTTTGAGTCCATTCTGAGAAAGTAAAAAACAAAACCTCTCTAAACAAACTTAAGTTTAATTGTAAGGACTCAACCCACATTTCAGTTAATATCTCGAAATCTATTGCAAAATTTATTATTATATTTATTGAAAAATAAAATATAAACTATCCTTTTAATTATGGTGCAATTTTTTTTTTCAAATGTTATTTTGTTTTAGAGGAATTACAGCTTAAACTTCAAACGCCCATAACTCAAAAGTGACTTTTTGTGGATTGAGTCCTTTCTGCTTAACTACGTCCATTTAAACTTGCATGTTACAAAAATGACCTAAGTACTAAAACTCTTTTTACTCGTTCGAGTGTTATGAAACTAACCGGGGTACTGCTACCTCTCTTTAATTTTTGAAGTCCTAGTAACTGTCTTCACCTAAAGGTCTTTATTTCTAACCTTTCCTAGACATTACTCGTTTACATCCTGCTATCTATAGTGTTCCCTTCCCTCTGCTGGGACACAGGCCTCCTCTCTGTGAGAAGAAGTGGGCCATAATCCACCAGGCGGGCCCAGTGTTGGTAAATGCCACATTTCTTCGAATTTTTCACGATGTTTTCCTTCACCGTTTTGAGAGCAGTGGTGATTAAATAAATCACATAAAGAAATTCGCATGGCTGGGTTAGAACCCACGAACTTAAACCGGGGCCGATACCATTGGGTCACCAACTCATCACTGCTCTCAATGTCCAAATATCTAATATTAATATTGTTCTATCAAAAACGTTGCTATTTCCACAAAACCTCGTACACTTTGAAGGCAGGTAGGATGCCGCAGCCATTACATTGGCATCGCAAGGTCAGCGCATAAGAATAGGGTATTTATAAAACAGTTAGGCGCAAGTCCGTGCCCACCTTTGTTTAGCTCAGGTAGGCTTCCGGCCCGCTTGTGTATCGACAGCCTGATGTTTAGCGACAAACGCATAGATGCGACGATAGTTGAGTAAATTAATGGGGCTATGTTAATTTTCTAAGCATTTTCTATCAGCGAGTTTTATTCATACCTATTGTGTGTGCATAGATTTTATGCAACCATTTTTTTATCACGTAGTTCTTTGTATATTATTTAAGGTTTTTTTTTATTTTTCTCCCACGCCTCTTTATCGACAAACGCATAGATGTTATAGTTGAGTAAATTATGCGGCTATGTTAATTTTCTAAGCATTTTTCTATCAGCGCGTATATTCATGCTTTTTTTCTTGATGTTTTTTAATGATAAATGATGTTTATTTAGCAAATTGGTTTTGGCAAACTCTTTTACACGTCAAAAAACACTATTTTTAAAAACTAGATGAGGTCGGTGTTTCGTACCTGACTACTCTGAGAAGAAACATCCGAAACAAACTCAGAGGTCACAGTCTCTTTTAAAGTCCAGACAATTTCGTATTAGTTATATGAGAACCATGCAGGTGTCTGAGGTGTTCTTTTGAAGAAAGAACCACACAGATTTGAGTGGGCCTGTCCAGTCAGTGCAAGCATGTGTCAGTTACCGTGTAGCTCAACTCATAACACAAGGAGCTCAACGATACGACGATCAATACCAAAGAAAGGACATTTGCGTTTCGCGACAAACGCATAGATTTTTTACAATGATAGTTGAATAAATGAATGGGACAATATTAATAATATTTTTTTTTAATTATTGAGTTCTTTGAATATTTAAATCTGGTTTTTTTTTTCTAGCATGCTTGTGTATCGACAGCCTGATGTTTAGCGACAAACGCATATATGCGACGATAGTTGAGTAAATTAATGGGGCTATGTTAACTTTCTAAGCATTTTCTATCAGCGAACTAATGCTTTTTCTTGATGTTTCGCGACAAACGCATAGATTTTAGTATCAGACTGTCGATACACAAACGTCTGTCGCTTAGCGACAAACGCATATTATGCGACGATAGTTTAGTATATTTATGGGGCTATGTTAATTTTCTGAGCATTTCTATCAGCGCGCACATTAATGCTTTTTTCCTTATTGTTTCGTGACAATTATGTTAATTTTCTAACCATTTTTTTATCAGGGTACACTTTGTATATTTAAGCTTTTTTTCTGGCTCCTTTGCCTATTGATAGTTAAATAGATTAATCGGTCTATGCTAATTTTCTAAGTATTTTTCTATCAAGGATTAAATTAATGTTTTTTTCTTAGCTTTGCTTATTGATTGCTTGATGTTTAGCGACAAAAGCATAGATGCGACGGTAGTTGAGTAAATGAATGGGGTCATGTTAATTTTTAATCAGGGAATTTAATAAACTTTGCCATTCCTGTTGATTTAATTTTTTGTCTATTGTGTAGACCTTTTTTAACGAAGCTAAAGAATGTTTAGATCAAAGTTCCATCGTTTCTGCTTACCCTTACGACAAAAAGGTGTAAGTTTTTGTATGAATGAACATTTCTAAGGTTTCATTACTCCAATATACTTTGAATTCACAAAACATCGTGCAAAGGCACCCCACGTTGAATTAAAAATAATCTCTATCAAGGCTATTATTAAATAATTGCGGAAAGTTCATCATAACTCCGAAAACCAAACTCGAAACAACTTAAATCTTATGTAACTTAATTTTCTTTCCCTCAATACCTACCATACTTTCATTATTTTCCGCTTACTTCTAACCAATAACGATTATGTAACTCGCGGTATTTCATTATACACATCTGAACTCACCGTTTTGTCGCTTTTATCGTTGGTAACTTACTAAAGAAGGAGGTTTTATTATTTTACAGCTATCTTCATTGCTCTATGGTATTTTATGATAAACACGAGTGAACTCGTAGCGTGTGAAACAAGCTTTATGGGTCTAGATTTACGAGCGAGTCAATAGAGAGCTCCTAATGTAGACGCATTGAACAGACTTCATCTTGTTTTGGGGTGCTAAGGAGCACAGCCAACACGGACCGCCCACGAAGTGCCCTCCATTACCACACAAACGTATCGGCTTTAAATATTAATCGACAAGTTCATCAACATTATGTAATTAATATCTTATATGTTTTTTCTTGACAAGTTTACGCAAAAAAAGTATTTTCTAAAAATCTCCGATCGCAATACGATCCAAAACAAACTTTATAACCTACAATTAAAGCCCAAATTCCAATATCGAACCGTAGAGGCCAATGCCACAAACACATGTTGGCGTTGCACGTCCAGGTAAGCTGAGCTGCCCTGCCTCCTTTATCCGTACAAAAGTGATCACAAAAAGAGGTTGCGTTGGGGTGGGCTGGAGGTCTTTTGGACTGGTTTGCGTTATAGGAGCAAAGGGGGCGCAGAAACGGAATCAATGAACTCCGTTCGAGCCGACCGACAAAGGACGTTTCGGGCCGGCAGGTAATTAACTTAATATCAATCCCTGCTCTTTTATACATAATACTAAACTATAGACAAACACTAAAGTACGTTCTGTGATTGGCAGAGAAAGTTGTGATAAGTACGACGTAGATGGAGCCACTTAGCGCTTTAGAACTAATATTGGAGCTGGCATCCGTTCTGGATAAAACGATTATTAACTTTTTTTAGGTGTTCAGACTTTTGCGCAATAAAAACTGGGACTCTTCATAAATGCTCTGTAAGAACTCTGTAATTGGAGCGTTCTGTAAATCTGTTGCCGTCTCGCTTTATTGAAAAGAAAACGACAGTGACAGGTAAGACTTATCAAGGATTTATGGATGTCAAGTTTTGAGAAGAAGGGCGCGTGGCTGTAGACTTGTGTAGTCAGTTATGTTTCTCTTTAAAGCAGGGATTACATCGTTGTATAGCTTGAACGGGCTGTGTGTAACTGCCTAGCTAGAGTATGGGGCCTTAGTCAAACAGCATACGACAGTAAACGACAATCGTAATCGTTCATCAGTCACCTATACATTTTCAACTTTATAGCCCCGCGCGTAAAGTTGAAAATCTATTAAAAACTGCTAATCGATAACGAACGAAACAAACGAAAACGATCTGTGAACTTCAATAGATTTTCAACTTTACGCGCTGGGTTATAAAGTTGAAAATGTATTGGTGACTGATGAACGATAACGATTGTCGTCTACTGACGAATGCTGTTTGACTAAGGCCCATGATCCCTTGGGTGTCCCACGAAGCGTTGACACTTGACGAAATGAGCCCTTAAGGAGGCATTTATAGTGCAACACGGTTATTTAGGCTCGAAGGACTTTGTCTATGGTAATGCTATTGAAAAACAAAATGGCGGAGCTAAGTTACGCGCCAAAAGCCTCCAAAAAATGACTACGTCTGACATTTTTGAATAAAGTAGGTAATAAAATGATTGAATGAGAACACAATATTGTTTCATATAGCGTGCGAGGTCATGAACTTGACAAGATACTTTCAAGAACATCGATTGAGGCGGTTTTAGTAGATTTTGGTTAAGCATGAGACGCGTAAAACTGCTTTTGTTATGAAACTGTGTTTCCATTACTTTAAAAAATTATGACGCTTAATCATTTTGCTATATTGATCTTGGAGAAAATTGTACAATATTATTTGGTACTTCGTAAAATGCGTAGTGAATTATTGAATTTCTTCATCTTTTTCTTTCTTGTTTTATCATTGTTATTAAATACAACATATGTTTTATATAAATAAATACTTAAAAATGTTTCTGAAACGTCAAATGTTAATCAATACACAACTTAATAAGTAGATCGTCGAAAATTTCTTTAAAAACATACTTATTTCTTGGCTTTTTTTGCTACATTTATTTGGTTAACTAAGTTTTATTCGGCTTTCATGTTTCAGTAAAAGGAATAAAGGGGTGTAGGGGTGTGCCGGGGTCGTAGCACGTGGCTTTCTGTAATTTCTGCCTATTCCCCTGAGACAATGGCTTGAATTTATGTATGTGTTAGAGATCCAAGCCTTGAGAACCCCCTTCTTATGTTTTTTAGTAATGTTAAGAAAGTTCTCTTTACTTAGACAAGTAATCCTCACGAATACATATCTATAATTATTATGTATATAAAAATCAATTTCTTTCGTTAGTCTCGCTAAAACTTGAGAACGGCTGGAACGATTTGGCTGATTTTGGTTTTGAATTATTTGTGGAAGTCCAGGGAAGGTTTAAGTATTTTTAATTTTTTCTGAGGCGGTACGAAGTTTGCCCGGTCAGCTAGTATGTAATAAAATGTAACATTGTCAGCGGCTTCGCCCGCTACAACGCGAAAATTATCGTGCGGGATCATAAAATCAGGCTACACACTATCCTTTTTGTTAACTAGTAAGTTACAATAAAATTATAGATGACTGCAAAGTTGAAACCGTGATCGAAATAGTCATAATCATAATCATTTATGTGTTTCAGAGGAAAAATAAATCAAATACCTACTTTCTTTATTTCCGTGAGAAGTTAAAGTAGAAATTGGTATAATCTTTAATGATGAGGTAAATAAAGTTACATATTATTATTAATGTACGCATTACAACCAGATTTCGCTTATTACATAAGTATGTATTAAATATTTCCCACTGATAATTTGAATATTTTAGCTAATAAATACTTATATTGGCTTCAAAATATAATGTATCTACGCTGTCGACGTCTTTTGCCCGAATTTTTAGCTGTTATAATGAAAAAACTGAATATTTAACAGCGCAATAGTATTTGTATTGAAAACGAAAACAATTCTGAAAACTTCAGCGATAAGATCAAACATTCCTTCAAAGATACTGACCTAAAAATTATTCAAAAATGAAAATTCACATTATATATTTTTTATATATCATTAAAAAAACAACCAATAGATAATACCTTGTATAGGGTGCCATCAAGGGTCGCGGGTCTTATACCATCACCGTGACCCCGGAACATAAAGGGCTATTGAAGGACACCGTGGATTTTAGTCAGTACAAGTCTGACAGTACCTCTCGCCCTGCCTCGGGTGGGAGGTCTCATTTGATGATTTTACCACGATAAAAAAAAAAAAAAAAAAAAAAAAGTGTGCCATCAAATGAGCCTACTTTCCCTAAAAACACCCTTCTTAAGCCCATAACGTCTTAAAGCGTGAGTAGTTCCGCTCATGGAACGAGATGGCGCTAAACGACTTGTATAGCTCCGTCTCTTTCCAACAGCCTAACAATTCACGCTATAAGGAGTCATGGTAGGCCACCACGACTGCGGTCACATTTTAAGACAACCCAGCGAGGCAAAATTAAAAACTTAAGAATAACATCAGTCATCCAAGAATAAACTTAAGATTGAGACATAATATTAGCTCGATTACATAAGCACGAGTCAATTTGAAGTATGTAGCGTCAAGTCGTATGCGAAGCAAACTTAGTTAAGAGTAGTTTGCACTCAAACTTGAGGCAGTAATGATAGGTGCTTGACTTAAGTTTTTTATACATAATCCCTCTTAATATGTTTAATAAACTCTAGCGTTCATATTTGAAGTTAAGAATTCAATAAAAATTGAATGAACTCCAAAATGAACAGAATGAACTAAGTAATCAAAAAACACGATCCAGGAAGAAATGCCTAGTGGTTGGCACAAAACAATGCATCAATTATTTCTCTAATAAATAAAATTAGATAAAATTTAATAATTTGTCTTAACATTTTATTATCCAGAAAAAAAACCCGATTTACCTATAGAAAAATAAATAACATTCGCAAAGAGTAATTAAAATCTGTTGGGTAGGAAATTTTGTAGCTGTGAGACAACACAGTTCGATAAAAAGCTACGGGGGAACTGTCTAAACAAGATACCTACCATAGCCCCAGAACGCAAAGAGCAACTGAAACAACAGGATGGACTGTCTGTCCATCTGGGCCGGGACTTAATAATATGATGATTATCACCCAAAAAAAAAAGAAAATCAATAAAAAGTACATACTATACTTATGATTTGATTATGTTGCTCTTTTCAGTTTTAGGTGAGAATCTATCCTTTACAAACGAAAATAAATTAAAACAAAAAAGTAGGTGGAATTGCTAACGATCACTTGAATTTAAAATCAGAAGGAAAACCTTTACAAATACAGTTTTTTTTTTTTAATTTGTTTCAACAGCAAAATTCACGCAATTTTAAACCTTACCGGTTCCTAATTTAGCACGAACATAATGAGTTCAAATATAACACAATTCTAAAGAAACACGTTTAAAATTTTCAGATAAAACGTCACAAATCACGCGGTGTCCTATAAAATGTTTATGAATGGAAGTTTTCTCCGAAGCTTCGGGTTAAGGTTGGGCCACAGTATAACAAACATACAGTATCTCAAATTAGAACAAATTATCAAATGAACAAGTGTACAAGAAGTTAACATACCTCCTTTGAGATGACTGGTTCGGACTCCACCACTCACCGTTCACTATTATCAACCTATAAATGTTCCCACTGCTGGGACACAGATGACAGACCTCATCTCTGTGAGATCTTCGGTTTGGACTCGTAACACGAAATTATTACATCGAGATCGAGTATTATGTTTGTGCGAGAAGTATGATATAACACAAAGTTTAGTTGACAACCGCGTTCCATTTCAAAAAACATTAATTAACCAACGACAGTTCCATGTTTGGCGGCCCCTAAACGGTCAATTATATTGCGCAATATTACAAATTGTGCAATATTATTGACCGTCTAGAGTAAACATTGAAGATTGCGCAGTGATTGACCGAAAGTTTGAGCGAGTTTAATTTTTATTGCACCATATTTTTTCATTGCATCGTGTAGGGTCAATATTGCGCAATATCCGGATCAATACTATACTCCGATAGAGCACGAAAACATTGTGCAGTTCGTATTATTGCGCAATATAATTGCTCGTTTGGATTCAGAGCGCCTTTCAATCTTATTGTACAATTAAAAGTATTGTACAATGTTATTGTAGGTCTAGGGGCCGCCTTTGAGACACAAAAAATATATGTACTCTTATACCAAATTTCAAATAAAACAGTCCAGTCATTCTGGGGCAAAAGTTTTAACAGATAAACAGACACTCATGAGTAATGAGAGAAATGTCGTCATCTCTGTTTCCCTTTTTTCGTGCCCCTTGTGCCATCCTTATCTAGTTTAAGTTCCGTTTTACGACTCTAAAAATGTAACGTGTACTTGGTTTACTGCTCATGTATGCACTGTGGCGGGCGGTTGGACCACTTCGCTCGCTGCACTGCGCTAACAATAAGCTTAAATCTTCGAAGCCCTGTTACATTATTATTGGCTTACGACTTTAGTACATATCTACTATAATATAAATATAAGGGACTGGTCATCTCTTAGCTGCCATGGTCTATTTTAATAATTAATAACTTTATTTTTGAATTGTCTTTTTTATATTTACTATGGACACTAATAACTTGCCACATCGTTCTCACATAATGTACCTACCATCTGATGATGAATGATGTAACCAAAGATCTGTAATAATTTTGGCGATTGAAAAAGAGTGTCCATGGAGTTTCTTGCTCATTCTTCTCCATAGAGATCTACGCTTTGGAATAGGCACCTACGGTACTTTCACAGTTTTTATGTCTTGTGACTGGGACTGTAGCACCATAACTATTTTTGTACTAATTTTAATTTGTCTTTGACAGTTCAAAAGTGCCGGTTACGGCCTAGTTGAAATAAACGTTTTGATTTGATTTGATTTGACTTTCTTCATTCAACGGTTAGACTGCTCTATTGTGAAGTAAGTCATTTATTTTATTTATTTGAGTAATATTGAGTTGTGCTGAATTTGACAGGTTAATATAATATTTTTATCGGATTAAATATTATTTTTGGATTGAAAATGGACAAAGAAATGGCCACCAGCATCGTTATGATTATTTCTTTGTGGGAGATTTATTAATTATTTTCGTGAATCTTTGAGGTCATATTGGTTCAAAAAAAGCCAGTCGTCCACATCTTATCTTATTGATGTCGCTTCCAGTCGCAAACGCCTACGACATAAATATTTTGATGGGTTTTACAGTTATTCTGCTGTTTATTGATTAGATAAGTATCTACTGGTTTATTTAAAAAACGAATCTGACCCTACCTAAACAATGCAAAATGTTTGGAAAATCAGGAGTTACACCTGGTTGGCAACTTGGAACTTATCTCTACATTTTAAATGTACCGTCTAAAACGGATACCGCGGCCCTGGCTATTTGAAGGAACAGGAAATAATAATAATATTTGAAGGAACAGGAAATAATAATAATAATAATAATAAACCCGCAGGGCAGCTTGTGGCGAGCTGTTGGGCAGTTGCGACCCACACGGACCTGATCTCCCGGGAGATATCTCGTTCCTCATCTCTGGCTTGCCTTTATTGGCCGGTCAGAGTGAACACTGACGAGGAACAGACCTCCCACCTTTTTCTTGCCTTAATCGGCTGGCTAGAGTGGAGATTCGCAAGAGCAAACGTGCTCGGAGGAAGGAAGTATTTCAGTAAGTGTTTGTAGGGATCGACCATACTTCCGGGTTCCTGGTCGATTCTGAGAACCGTGAAATACCTCTCCACTCCTCAAGCACCTCAGGATATGTTTGCCCCTTGTCGCTACGTCACCTAGTGCTAGCGATATGTTTGGGGGCCCATTTGTTGAGTGTGCCAGTCACCCCCTGCCAGCGTATCTATGTATATTAAACATTGATTAGGCAGGGGCCATAGTTTTTCCATAGTTAAATATAACCAGCCCACCAAACCCACCAAACGCCATAACCCAGTCTTTTGTTTCCACATTCCGCAATAGTCTAACTCTAACCGGGGGTTGTCCTTGGGTATACTGGCATAGTGCATACAGGGATAACCGCCGGTTTGGGCCTCATTTCATTTAAATTGCGTAATGGGCCTCTGCAAGATGGCTTCGGCTCCTAGCATGCCCTTTAAAAGTCCGGGATCCCATGATCCCGAGATCTTAAAAGATATAGAAAATAATAATAATAAATAATAATCTTTGGTTTTATTTAGGAAGAGTCCGGAAATCTCTTCCGTTGATTTTTCCTTCTAATTTAATGTTTTTATAAACCCAAAAAAAAAAAATTAAATGTCTGACACTTAATGTACTGTACAGGTGGCCTCCGATGAATGACGTTTTAACTTGGAGTAATTCCAGTGTGAGAACGGGAAGGCGCTAGACGACTTCTATAGCTCGGTCTCTTTCCCACCTTGTAATGTGATAAGTAGTAGTAAGTAATAGAAATTGCACTCTTTTTCTTATAGACCAAACACGATGTTCTATTTCCTGAATAAGAAAAACATAGTTCATAATAAAATGCAATGGTTCCCGCATATGCATGCGAGGTAACTGTTTACATGCTTGTGTTATGGGTCACAGCAGTTTAACAGGATAGGAGGCAAACACGCAAACTTAACATTGTCGGTCACACACCCGTAGTGTTCGGAAACCTTCCTGTATGATGATAAAGTGGGTTATTGCACAGATAAAATATAATACTTGCAATTCCACCAATTCGCACTAATCGCTTTCAAACATCTCTCTAATAATAAAAATTCAAAAACATTTCGAAAAAATTCGAACCAAAAAAGTGTTAACTAACTTTTCTTTCGAAGGTAGTGGCATTGTTCTAATTTACCTATAATTTTTTTATTCATGATCGAGATACAGCCTAGTGACAGACGGACAGTCAAATATAAGAACAGGGCAGTCTAAATAAAAGGGTCCTTTTTACCCTTTGGATACGGTAAAAACTGTAAAAACCTTACTCTCTCAGGCATCGGAATGTTCGTGGTGGTTGCATATCATGTTGTTTGTTATATTAATTCTTTACAAAAGGCATAGTCCTTTCTTATTCGTCTGTGGGCACACAGTCAGACTCTGTGATTTCAAAAAGCGAAAACTTTGATGCAGATCGTTTCCAAAAGTTATTTTACTTTCACATAAACATCAAATCTCGGACAACATAGGCCTCTCCCAAGTTCACCTACAGCACCGTGACCTCCGTATTCCTAATCCAGACTGTCCCAGTCACCATTTTAAGGTCATCGGTCCAAATAAGTAGTGGGCGTCTCACGCTACACTTACCGATACGCGGCTACGCGGTCCCCATTCCAGGACTCACACAATCACATCCCACTAAAAGTAGGTTGATGACGAACTCTCCCCAAATACACATACAGAATTAACTCATCTTCCAGTGCAGATCTATTAATAGTAGCTCATAACAACGAGAATCATAATCCGATGTGAATACTAAATCGATTGGGCCCACAAATAACAGTAAACAAAGCGAATCACTGACAACAGTAGATCGTGGAGCGGTATAGCAGGTAATTGTCGTTGGTATCCGCATTCGAGTCAGAACTCACGCCAAGAACAAGACACTCGGTACATTCAGTGTTGGAGCACACAGACATGCATGAAGCTAGGTAATGGGAAAGTTAGCGGGGTACCGCGGGGACTCATTGCCGCTCCAACTAAAATTCCACTCAAATGACGTATAACGCCTCTGTGTGCGTACGCTAAACATGAATGTAGTACGGTATTTGTATGGTGCGTAATCTGTGTTCATGGAAACATAAGCTCCGCCTACTACGCTTCTGTTGTGGGTAAGTTTTCTCATTTCTCTCCAAGGCCTCCCGTACTCGGCCCGTTGAGAATTTTTACATATTTGTATCCTTATCCTTTTGTTCTTTGGTAAACGTTTATTGCTTATCATATTTCTTTTAGATAAGCGACGTACTTTAAACTGTAGGGATGTGTAAAAATTCGTTTACTCGAATCCCCTAAGAGGCTGGGGTAATACCTACTCGTACGTTGAGATTAAAGAACGCAGCCATAGCTTACTTTGTTGCGGCTGTTTTCTGGCTCACTGATTTAAGTTGAAATTACAGTAAACTTGTTTAAGCACGCGAAGCTGTCCGGATTAAAGAATGCTGTCAATTTCAAACGTGAACTTTTGCTTCTCTTTGTGATTACACAGGTTACATGACTAATGCGGTCTACAAAAAAAAAAAACATAAGGTGGCTAGAGGTTACGAATTACGTAACAAAAACATGATACAGACATTAATACTGAACCTCAAACATAGACTTCGAAGTCATAATTAAGAACACTTAAAACTAAATGAGACGTTCCTACAGAAATATTGATTTACATAATTATAAAGTTCACAAAAGGGTCTTTGAACTTCCAACATTTTAACTCTAAGGACACGAAAATTCAGCTTTGTAAACGTCCGTCTGCACACATTATACCATCGCTCGTTGTAATAAATACTTTTTAGTTTCATGCCAGTAACCTTTGCATAATTTAGTCAAAAAAGAAAAAGAATCCAGCTTCTTTGTTAGTTCGTAACTTCGGAATGACTAAACCTATTTCGATTCAACTTTTACTAGTTATGTAAGACAGTCTGTCGCTATTGTTACGTGTAGATTTTATATGCCCTAAGATAATATAGATAGGCACTAAGCTGATAGTGAAAGTTTTTAATTAATTGGATAAAGGTAAGTAAAAAAATAACTAGAAATAAAGACTGAAAGTTATTAAAATTAATCATTCCATTCTTTGGAACATGTAGATATTTTTTATTTCAGTTACAACACCTGCTTAATTACATTAATAGCAGCTTCTGTTACAGAAAACATTACACACAATAAGATTATATCTCATAACGAGCACGCATGTAAGAAAAGAAAAAGGCGCAAACGATCTTGCAAAAAAAAGTTAACACGTATCAAAGAGGCCGTGTGCCCGGTGCGCCTCATTGGACATACGCCAGACCATAGACTTATCTAGACTTGTTCGACCAAAGACACGCCATTACGCGGCTGATTATAATAAGTTGAGCCATTTGCCGCCAATAAAACACATTCTACGTGCGACTTTGGCCAAATTGTTCAGTGTATCTTTATTTGAACACTTCGAAAGTCTGTGAGTTCATTCAATATTTTTAGTTGAGTGTCGAACATTTTATTTGGCCCATTTGTTATTTCTACAACAGTTTTGGGTACTTTTTAAAAAGCAGATGTTATCATTCCGTAGATATTGATTTTCGTCGCTCTGTGACCGGATTGAAATCTTCCCAGATGGAATCGATCTCTAATCTCCACGTTATTAGAGAATTTGGTACGTTAGGAATCCTAAATAAGATGTTTCTTTAATTATTGGAATACTAAACTCTTTAATGGTGCTTTTATCAAATTCTCTAGGCCTAATAGATACCCATGACAAATGGCGTTTTTAAGCCTAGTTTAGACTTCAAGCTATTGCAAAATAAAACGATTTTAGTATCCTACCATAGCATGATAACTTGTCGGGTCTGTAAGTCTTACTTATTATAATTTTGCAACTTAATGTTCAATTTATATTCGACCAGTAACAGTTTACCTGCTCTTGTCACTTACAGCGAAATTAATCGAAAGTGATTAATTATGTTACCCACCGTTATTAGTTCGGAACTCATCGAGTCTAATTATGAAACAAGTTCTTTTCCATATCTACCTAGTATTAATAATAGTCTAATCATACTAGTTTTTTGGATGCCTGCGAATCACAAAGTCATGCTTAGTATCCGGATCAGCGTCAAAGGAATTTGACATTTCAACATTCATCAAGATCAAATCTGTCTGTTGCTAAGTAAAGACCTCTTAGCAGTTCGTCAGATTTATTACGAAGTTATACCGCTCTCGATGTTTTGTTTTCATTGCCTACATTCCATGTCTGTGCATCATGAAAGTCTTCAAACAATTCCAGTCTTACAACTCCAGTTCTCACTATTAAAATGGAAACAGCAGACCGTAAACCTCGAAAACGTTGAATTGTCCTGGAATTTACAGCAAATTTAACGGAACCAAACACGGTCTGTCTCGGGCCAAGGGAGCGAGGTTCATTGTTACTCAGTCGCCAAATAGATGGCGCTAGTCGTTGTGGCAACTCGCCGTCTCAAATGGAATTCATCGGGCCTTCAGACAAGTCATTATAATCGGGTCCATTGTCACGTTCTTGTGAACCGGCCCCAAAAGTAAGTATCAAATAACAATAAGAAAAATTAAGGCGAATACCGACAGCTCGAATGTGTTTTGCTTTATTTAAGAGTTGTTTTATTACTACTGGTACCAGTTTGCAGAGAGCTGGAGTTGTAAATTGAATAAGTGTTTCACAAAAAAACAAGAAAAATTCCACATTGGGCGCCCGTTGTAATTTCACCTGAGCTAATGTCACCTTAGCTAGTCAACATACAGGTTTAGTCAATTTTTTTCGGAAATGCCAGATGCGCAATGTGGAATACCTAAAAAAACTGTGTCGATTTGAGAACTCTCTTATTTTAAGCAAATAAATGGTGATAGATGATGTAAAGATCAATTAAAATAAAGTACGAAAGCGTATGTCGGAAACAGTAGTCAAATATTGCATAATACCTTTCGCTGACATAATTTATAATTGCCATAAGAAGTTATCCCTTCGAGTAACTCAGGCGTAACTTTTCAATGAAAGGAACAAGAAACAGGAGCAAAAGGTCTTGTAATAACTAAATATTTTATTGTGTGCGTGAGTGGCAGATTCTATAAGCAAGAGTTCAAGGATTTTTTTATTCTATGTGTTTATGGCTATGGATTATTTTTGCATTAGCAGCTTGTAGATCTGTCTCTTTTTAATTTACAAAATAAGTAAATACTTAATTAATTGCGTAATTTGTAAATTACATGTTTATTGAAAGTTTGGGATAGGTCCAATATTTCCGGAGATCACTCTTAATTTCTCCTCTATATTATGCTGTTTTACCCGACTGCGCCAAAGCAGGATTATGTTTTTAATCTTTAATGTCCTGCTGGCTCAAGGCACCCCAAGGTCTCCCTATTTAACATTTCAATCAGTAAAGTTCCTACCTATCGTGATAATTTTCACACATATTAAGTACCTACCTACTAAAAATCCCTAATTTCGAAAAATAGTCCTTATAACCAAGGTATCATTGTTCACCTTTGCCTAACAAATACAGTGATTGAATATGGAATCGTTTAAGGCAAGCACTTGCCAAGTGAAAGCGTGACGTCACACTGCATACATTCTATAGACGCACTCGAAATCGGACATCGTGCATTCGTAAGGACACCTGTATTGGAATGTGATATGTGGTGTGACACTGATTTTTAAGTTCGTACTTTATCAGCCTATTAATGTTCCCACTGCTGGGATACAGGCCTCCTCTCTGAGAGGGAGAGGAATATAATCCACCAAGCTAGCCCAGTGCCGGTTGATAGATGTCAGTTTTTGTTTTTTGGTAAGGAGTCAGTTGGGTTGTATATAAAATAGTGCATAAATGAGTAACGTCATAGATACCTCATCAGTCTATTAAATTATTATATAAAATGTACGATTAAATAAACTTAATAAGAGATTGGAAGAAGTTAATATGCTTACCCACAGAATGGGATGGATGGATGATAGTTATGATGAAAAATTAGGCACAATTTAGGGATACAGTGCTAGGTTTTACAGTAATACTTAAAAGACGAAGAAAATACCCTTTTCACTTCAGTAGCTCGAAAATGTAGGTTTTGCTGCCTGATATCAGTGAGCAAAATGCGATTTTGCTCACTGAGTGAGACAAAGTAACTTTTTAATTTTTGTGTTGAGCAAGCCACGGCGAATATCTTATTCAGCCTTGGGTTGATCATACAATTCGAAACATTTACACTCCATCTCTTTCCCGCCATTAGAAAGAGAGAGAGACAAATACCAGCCCTTTTTTCCTTCTTCCTTTAGGACAGGCAAAGAGTTAAGCCCATACAGCCACAAAGACCAGCCCTTTCGAAGTTCCGATTTTGAATTCGACCTGAACAAAGACAAACACGTTCGGAAATATGTACTAACTATAGAAATTTTGCAAAAAGATAATTAGGTATTATTATTCTGTTATTAGTCTGTTAATGCAATTTATTGATTTTTTAACTTATTGTTGTATTTAAACGAAAATAAGTATTTACTGTGAATAAAACTGATATTTAACAAGTAAATATTTATTTCTAGTTTCAATAATGTTATGCAAATATTTTGAATGATTAAATATCATGGGTGCTATTTCCGAATACGCTTTAATTTAAATAAAAGAGCGGGAATAAAATATCGTGGCTGGCGTAAAGAGTGTTTATTATTTTATCTCCTAAAGTGTTCTCGCTGCTGAAGTGAAAAGTTATGTGTGTTACACGAGAGCAAAGTTTTTTGCATCTCGTGCCTTTGAATCCCTCGCCGCACTCAGGATTCAAATTTAGAATCACTCGCTACGCTCGTGATTCAATCGTTGAATCCTTCGTTTGCTCAGGATTCAAAATCAGCACTCGCAGCAAAAAACGACTTTGCTCTCTTGTTGCACAAATAACTATTAAGCGATTGAAGATAAACCAAAAGATTAAGATTTTTGGTCGTAAACCACGTCATAGAAAGGCGGTATAAAAGACAAAAAAATATAATTAAGAGTTAATAACAAGAATAGGCAAAAAAATAAGAGAATCGTCAGAGGATCTCGTTAAACCAGTTTAATGAGTAGACTCGTACACAGTTACAGGAAAAACGAATAGAAGAAGTGTTTAAAAACTAGATCAAGATAACTTTGAACTAAAACCGTCAAAGTGCTACGAAATTTCGGTATACTAAACTAGGCTAATTAGCCTCCTTTTAATTTAGGGATTTTAGTCTTTGACGTTCTAATTATCGTTTTAATTCGTAAATAAGGAGTAGACAAGTTAGTCGACATAGCGTTTGAAATTTCAACCATTTTAATCTCGATTTCTGAGATTAAAATCCGTTAAATAAGTAAAAGAGGTGAAATTATTTGTAAGGGGTACTTAATCTTCGAAAGCACAGATTTAATTACAAAATATATTTCACTGGGTGAAAGCCACACTATTTTCATCTTTACATAGTAGTATATAAACTTATGACACCCCTTTCTTTTTGCGTCAGGTTAAAAATAAAGACACATCAAATCTGTCTGTACGCGAATAACTTTGGAAAGACTGCAACAAATTTGATCATTCTTTTTTCATTGTTTTCCGTATTGTCAGGACAAGGTTTGTCTCTCTTCTTCTTCAGCCTCCTTCTACCATCTAGATAAATAAATAAATAAATATTCCACAACTATCCAGCAAAGCCGTCTCAAGCTAAGCAGAGCTTGTGTTATGGGTACAAAACAGCTGATAAACACACATATATTTCTAAATACATACATATTATAGATATATTACACCCAGACACAGAACAAATGATCATGCTCATCACACAAACATTTGTCCTGGGTAGGAATCGAACCCACGACCCCCGGCATAGCAGTCAGGGTCACTAACCACTAGACCAACAGGCCAGTCATGAAGATGTAGGTGTAGAACGCCTTCCACTCTTCACGACATCGATCTCTTTGTATTCAATTTGAGCCCGCAACCCTCTTCACATCATCCTTCCAGTGCATTTGTGGTCTTCCTTGAGGGCGTTTTTCTCCCCATGGCTTTCCATTTCATGCTTCCAAGGTTTGTTAATAATTTTGATACTAATTTTTCGGAAAATGCATCAGGTCCGTCAATCTTTAAACCTGAATTCTCTATTAAGATATTTATATTTTGTACTATCTATAGTAATAAATATGCACAATGTCTTGTGCTCATTTGATAAATAAATTAGATTTTTCAAGCAGTAGGTCTGATGTGTGATGGTACCTCATTGCTGAGTATCAGGATTGGGTGGTTTCTATGTCATGTCTAAAATTGATGATTTGAATTGTACCGAAGATATTATACCGAACATCACAAGTACTCACGATCGATGCTTACTTACATCCAATGCTTGTCTACAGCGTATTGTATTGTAATGTAAACAATTCCACAATGCACTTTAAACCATAAACAATTACTGAGGCATCAACATTTTTCTCACAAGACTATTTAGTACTGTTTTGTTCATTAATATTTTCATGTTTCTTTATCTTTCGTTCCTTATGTTGTTCGAAAGGATCTCCCCTTCTATTGTGCTACCCCTCACCTTCGGGAACTATTTTTCCTGGACCATTAACCACCCCTGTTATAATTCGATGGAAGCTTTTGTTGACAAGCTATATTTTTTCGGTTTTTTGACTGATAACAATTTAGCCAGTCTGTCTAATAAGCATAAGGACAACTGCAGAATTCTGGACAGGAAATTCAATATTACTAGAATTTCCAATTTGAAATTTTGATGGATTGAAATTGTAACTCAAATTGTATTCAATGCAATATTAAATATAAACTAATAACTGCAGTAGTATTACTCGCAATATAGGTTTGTGTCAAATTAATTTGTATTAAAATAATAAAATTGAAATAATTTTGGATTGCTAAAGATAGGTAAGTTATCTCCAGAACTAATGATCCTCTAATTTTTTGGCTGGAAGCCACACCTGCCTGATGGCAAGGCTATAAATAACAGTATGCAAGTATATTAGATAAGCTATTACAATTTTGGTTGAGCAAGTTGAAAAAAGTAGAAACACGGACGGCAAAAACTTCACGCGTACGACATCACAGACAGACAGTAGTGAGGATTGTATTTATGGAGGGGGAAGGAGGGGCAGACAAAGAAAATCCTAGTTATCCTATTATTTGGTCTCATCGTTTTTGTTGACATGTGAGTTTTACATGTGGAGGTAATGATTAAAGAAATATAATTATAAAAATCAGTAATCTTAAAGTTAAGCTACCCACCCCTCTTTGCTCTTTGTCGCGGGACTTATACCATCACCGTGACCCCGGAACATAAAGGGCTATTGAAGGACACCGTGGATTTTAGTCAGTACAAGTCTGACATTCCTCCCCGCCTTGCCCGGGGTGGGAGGACACATCAGATGATTTTACCACGTAAAAAAAAACCTTCTTTGCCCTTACCTCGCTACGCCTATGGGCTGATGCTTACCTGAAATACTACTGGCCAAATGTGAGTGAGTAGGCTTCATTTCACTAACCTTTTGAAACAATAAAAGTAATGTTGTGTTAACAAGAATTTGATTACTATTAATGACCATTTTTATTTGACTAACTTGGCCTTTAGTTGAAACAATAATAACTTAGTTGATTGGTTCGTCTGAACTATAAAGATTCCTTGTTTGGTTTTGGCATTATCTAATGAATTTTAAATGTCAAATCCTCATCGATTTTCGCCTCCACACTTTCAAAGGTAGGTAATCGGCATTTATGGAATTAAGTCTGACTAAACTAGATCTAGATTGTTAAAGGTTATCGGGATAATTTTTCAAGAGGGGTTCAAAATAATATTAATATTTCACAACTATCACATAACGTCATCTAGTCCCAAGCTAAGCAGAGCTTGTGTTATGGGTACTAGACAATTGATAAACGTACTTATATATTTCTAAATACATACATATCTATATATATAAAAATGAAACCCGTTTTCCGTTGTCACGACATAACATGAAAACGGCTTGACCGATTCGGATAATTATTTTTTTGTTGTGTTTGTAACCATCGGGACCGGGTTTTAGACCGGGTCCTCCACCCGTGCGAAGCCGGGGCGGGCCGCTAGTTATAGATAAATTACACCCAGACACAGAACAAAATGATCATGTTTATCACACAAACATTTTTCCTGGGTGAGAATCGAACCCACGACCCCCGGCGTAGCAGTCAGAGACACTTACCACTAGACCACAGGCCAGTCATTAATTTTAGACATACATTTTTTTACTATCTCGCTTGATGGTAAGAGAAGATGTGGTCAACGGTCTAGCACACATGCCTACTCCCCTAACCTATTCACTCTTGACTTGAAGAACCCAAGGTTTTAGCTATCAGGAAATACAGACCCAGAGAATTGCACTTGTTAGCTGTGTGCACCATAAAAGTCTATCAAATACTTTTATTGAAAGTCTTTCCAAAGATTGTTCTTTGACTTTTTCTTAAGTTTAGGTGTTTATTACTGTTTCACTTGAATCAATATTATCGAGCACCTGCAAAACCTTGGCAGATAAATAACTTAAAATTATGAAATCTTGCTAAAAAATATATAAATCCGATAAAGTTTAGCAAGGTGAAGGTATGAAAGTTTGATACTCTTTCACACAAAAACTGTTGAACAGATTTGAAAGAACTATGGCACACATTTAGTTTTGATATGGATTAAGTAGTAACAAAAAGGATTATATTTATTCAGAGTTACAGTTACTGGAATCCAAGCTGGTGAAGGCTTTTTCGTATATTAAAAATTAATTCATCTATTAATACTTATCTAGTTTGTTTCCTTAGATTTTAAACCAATTAAGTAATCAAGAACATAGATCTTCCTTTCCTTTATAAACATTTCAGGATCATAATTTTAACTTTGTTTTTCCCCATACTTTGTTTATTTATTTTGCTTATCATAAATTGCCAATACTGCCATAAATTTAATAAACAGGGCAATTATATTATCGTTGCTTTATTGCCCGCATTAGGTTTTACAATAGGGTAGCTTTATTAACGACTGCTAAGCATGAGGACTTTTTTCTTCTCAGGATTATGCAAAGAGCTATTGGTTTTTTATAAAAAAAAAAACTAGGTTCTGTCTGGCTTATGGTGACAGGGTTACATTCATTTATTTACATGGGAGATAAACAAAATGTGCAAAAAAATGGGTGTGCAATTAGACAATAGTACAGTACATTTAGTTGGTGGTTAAACCCTTCGTGGATAAAAGGCGAGATGTATGATTTTTTTCGGTGCATTTTTCTGTATAAACGATACCTCCGCGAACTAACGATGACAGTCTTAAATCTCAGTCGCGGTTATACAACATTAATGTTCTTATTATTTGTACGATAAGTTTTATCAAAGTCGTCTGTAATTGCGTCTGTATTACTATGCAACACAACATTACCTATTCCTTTTTTTTTTTTTATCTTGGTAAAATCATCAAATGAGACCTCCAACCCCGGGCAGGGCGGGAGGTACTGTCAGACTTGTACTGACTAAAATCCACGGTGTCCTTCAGTAGCCCTTTATGTTCCGGGGTCGCGGTAATAGAAATAAGTCCCGCGACCCCGGCAGGCTTTGGCTCTCTGAGAGGGGGCCCCGTCATTTTGCTGACAGCTCTTTGAGGCGCGCGTGGAACACGACGCGCCGTCGACCCGGGCATGGTCCATGGTCGGACAGCGAGTTGCCCTTTACTCGCTGTCCGCATGCCCGAACATTACCTATTCCTACTAATATTATAAAGCTGAAGTATTGGTTTGAACGCGCTAATATAAAGAAATACTTAGTAGATCGAATAGAAAGAAAAAAACATGTTGGATAGTAGATAGTCCATTTATCAAGGAAGGCTTTAGGCTATATAACATCACGCTGCGACCAAACGGAGACGAGTAGGGGGGTAAAAATGCGGAGAACAGTTTAACCTAAAATTTAGCTAACTTCGCTCTTTAGATTTGGGCCTAGTATTCAAATGCTTGATTTTGAAGGCTGTATATATGTCTTTTTTTTCACATAAACGTTAATTTTACCAGAAGTTATACCAATTAGTTGTAGTTGTAGGATCTACATAGGCTCGGCCACAGTCCACAATCTGATCTGGTGATCAGTGAAACATGGAGCGTTGACTTCCTTAGCGTCCAGTCCAGGACACTGGTAAACTGTCTTGTAACACGCAACCAAGGAAAAAAGAAATAAATTGTAAGAAATGTTGGGAAACCGTCCCAGATAATGTACTGATTGTATTTTATAAGAGTGGACAATTGTATATCGCATAATTGAAACTATAAAACATAGTAAAAAAATGCTAAAAGGGTTTTTTTAAGCAGTTTGAAAGAGTAATATTTTCATTACTGATTGCCAATCGTCTTTGTACTTTAAGTAAATCTTTTACCAAAAGATAAAGGTTTAATTAGGTTAATAATTAAATGAACTGTGCAATAATTTACAATTTGCCCTTGTACTTTTACAGCAAGTTTCAGTTGTCAAAAATCTGTAGCTGGAGTTCATCCATCTCTTTCGTGATTCTTAAAAAAAAACTAACTAAAATATGGCGATTTTACAATTTCATACAGTTAATATAACTTTATTTGATTCATCTTTCTCAAAATCTAGGGTAGCATAAACAAGTTAGGATTGGGATCTAGTAAAGAAAAATTTAAGTAAAGAATTGTTTTTTTTTTAATTCACTTTGTTATTTTTTTTCTAAAACGTTTAAAACTTATTTAAAATTTCAATAACATAGGTTTAGGAAAAAGATAAACAAATTAAACTTACAATAAAAACAATATTTAAAAAATAAAACGAAGATTACCTATATTAAGTATTATGTATTAACGAACAACAATTTATAATCCGATTGTGTTAAGTTACAATAAAAATAAACTGTTAGCCTTAGCCATCGAAAAAAAAAACACTACAAAACCCAACCACAGATTTGGAGTTTCTGAAAACAATTTGTTTACTTTCTTAGAAACCGTTTATCCCAAGAGTAAATTTAGGTATGTCCCTAGGACATGTTCAAGAGTAGACTGAAATGTTGTCTGTTTGTCTGTTTGTCTGTCTGTCTGTCCGATATGACAGAGGTGCGTGCGTAGGAAGCCTGTAAGTAATTCAGGTTTCTACAAACGGTATAAGCGACACTATTATGATATTTTACTTGTATTTTGAGAGGCTAAATAAATAATTGTAATGTAAGTACCCAGTGGCTGGAGAAAACATGTTTTTATTTTGGGTTTATAGTTTATACGAGTAAACAGAGATATTTCTTCAATCTTTCTTATTTTCTTCCATGATCTAGTTTATTAATCAGCTGTGTTAGGTTCCTGCTGGGGTCCCGGGACTGTCTCATCAGGTAACCGTGACCCTGGAACGTAAAGGGCTACTGAAGGATCACAGTAGATTTTAGTCAGTACGAATCTAAGTCTTCCGCCCAATTCTGGGTTCGAGGACTCATTCGATGATTTTACCACGATGAAAAAAAATGCTTGTTAGGTTGTTTGAAATCCCATACAGAATTTAACAATAATTAGTTTAACTATTGATCAAACGACAGGCCGTTAGTATCTTATCTATTCTGTCAGAAAAACCAATTAGTCCACCTAACCCTTTAACACGAAAACCAAAATATCGTTAAGTCAGCTAATAGGCACCACAATTACCGATATATCGTCGCGATCGGTGCTCTATTATGCGTCTCACACAACACCTGAGACGTTTTTAATTATCGAAAGTAAACATCCCGGAATCTGTTACGGGACTTCATAAATGTAAATTGGAGGCGCGCATCCCGTTTAGCGGGGCTGCCCCGCCCCGCGCGCCACCCCGCCTCTCCCCGCCCCGCGAGCCGAGGAAACGGGGCCGGGCGCCGGCGAACCGAGGATTGCGGTGTAAGTACATCACTACGATATACTTATCGCTATCGTTGTATTAGTAAATTGCAGGAAGATTTTAGTTTTCCCGGAATTGTTGATATAGTGATGTAACCATGCGTAGATTACAGAGAGAATTCTCGTGATCTAAATTCGTTTAACAATTACAATTTAATATTATTAACCGGTCTAACTTTTGAACCATTTAGTTAGCTGAAACGATATTACATTTTACAATATTAATCAACCGCATTGGTCATACCTTTGTGTACGTAAATTCCGATACCATTTCAATTTAGTGCTTCACAATTTCAAAGTGGTTCATTTCATCATTAACCTATTACGACACAGCTAAATATAAAACAGATTTTATGGTACAACATAATTCAATATTTGATACTCATCGAGACCACACAGATGAAGCTATAGCAGTAGAATCCAATCTTTAGTGCAATCAAAATAAAGATGAAAATCGTTTGCGAAACGAAATGGAATATCAAAGCAGTACAAGCCGACGACTTTTGAAAATTTGACCAAAAATCCGTGCCGGCTGATTCGTAAGAGGCGTGAATATACTTTTATAGAAAAAGACAATAGTCAGTGAGGGGAAGGGTTCGAGTCGTAGCACAATGGCTGCTTCGGCGAGAGGCAGGTAGAATAATTAATTGCCCCTTAGAGGCATACGTCCCAGATAGTGCTGTGGCAATTTTAAACAAATCCCATAATTCCAGCCCTGTCAATAACTACTAAATAATGACGGCAACAGACAACGGTAACTGCGGACAAATTGAAGCAATAATTATAAGCAAGAAGGTACAACATTTTATGTAAATGAAAATTTGAAGGAACTTTGTATTATAAAGTTGATCTTTAGCGAGTAACTTAAACAAGTCTTCATCGTAGTGGAAAGTTTAGTGAGTCGGAAAAGTAACGTAGTGAACAATTTAAATTGAAGGCAGATGTATTAGAGACTATCCTTCATAAAGTTTTAAGGGATAAAATGGCCGAAGTTGAAATAAGCCAAGAAGATTCAACTAAATGTAGCAAATATTAATCACGAAATACAAACACTAAACTATGTACACCGTTGAGAAGGGTAGACATCAGATATATTTTGATAGATAGTCAGCAAACACGATTTATTATATACTCGTTATGAAATAAAGACGATAATATACAGATAATAGCCCGAATGAAACTGACAGGTTAAACGGAAAACGCTTTCAGTTACATTCCTTTGAAATAAATGCCGAGAAAAAATAATACCGAGATTGCGATATTGAGATCTGTGTTCCGAGAGTAAGTTACGTAATCCTGAGAGGAATCTCTTAAATGGGTAGTCTACTGTTAATTCAAACTGCTCATTCTTGGTTTGATAAAGTGATGTTTGTGGTAAGAATTATATTTTTTTTCCGTAGCAGATTGAGAGACATTTGTGGAAAATTTTCTATCACCCATGAGCATTTACACAGTGAGCTATGGAAACAAAAAAGGTTTGTTGTATTGGTTAACAATTCGGGCACTAGTTCGAAAAATCCACTATCAAAAAACCTCAAAAACCCGTTTGTCTCGAATTTTCGTTTGTCTTTTATTTGCTGGTGCTTTTTTAACATATTGTGGATATGGGAGCCCCGATATTCAACGCATTCAAATGACTTTTTTTTTTCATTGAGCGTATTTTCGGACTAGTCCATGTCAGTAACATTGCTAGCTAGTTGAATAGCCTTTTGAACTGTATTAAATAAGAATTTGGGATTATTTTAGTAAAAATATATATGAAATACCGAATTAAATAGTTGTTTTTAATTCTCATTTCTAAGAAATTGGTATCAAAAATACCTACTAAAATCGCTATAAAGTATAAACACGAAACATGAAAGTTTATAGGGTAATCCAGAAAGTTAAATATCTTTGTACTGTTTATTAATTTTCCTAGAAATATAAAATTACAAGTTATGAATTTCGTAACGTATTTGAACTGAATATACTTTTAGTAATAAATGAAACTCAGCACATGTTTTTGATACAAATGAACTTTTCCAGGAAGCGCTTTGAATTACCCGATATAAACTGTTTCATCAAAAATTAAATGTAATATTTTATGAAAATTGCATTCCCTTTCGAGTCTTTGACTAAAAACAAGCAATACCTACAATATATTATTTTGTTGAAAATTCAACAAAGAGTATTTGACGTATTTATTTATCCTTGTATAATAATAAAATAATAATAATATACTTTAATAGATCTGTGGTCCGACTGTCAAGCTGAAAGACGTAATTTTATATTTTCCAATTTTACAAAGAAAATAATTATTTAAAATGTACTCATTACTGCGCAAAAATATGTTATAATACAATAAATTCAAGTTTAAACTAAAAATATAACAACGAAAATTCTGATATGAAAATACAAATAGAAACAACAAGAAATAGAATATGCAATGTCAAAAATTACGAATCTAAATGCTGACTAGAAGCAGGACACAGCGACTTAAAGCACACCTTCCATCTCCGGGCTCGTCGCCGAGCTCCGCCTCGCAGCCGCCAGCACGCGCCTCAACCGAGAGCGCTGTGTCTCCGGTCGCTGCAGTTGCGTCGAGCTCGAGCGATGAGTTTTTCTCCCCGCCGTCGACACCACCACCACCGCGACGACGAGGAAGAGGACGGCCACCAGCGGGCTTGGGATCTCGAGGCCAACAGGCCCCGAATAGGGTCCCCGCTGCCGGTGGAAATGTGTCGCGCATGCGATGGACCCAGTCCATGAATGAAAACGTCATGCGCGCATATTATGGGGCTACTGAGGGGGGAAGCAGCTTGACTGCGTACCGTGGTCGGATGCTCTCTCTGTTTCAGGTGCTTGAACCAGGTATCAGCGTGTCGACGCAACGACTTTCGGATCAGGTGCGGGTCATTCAGCGTAACTGTATGCTGGATGACACCGTACTTGATCGACTACGCTCGGATTCACGGAGTAACCGAGTTATTCCTGCTTCGCCATTGATCGCGGTGCAGCAACAAAGTTCTTCCAGTATGCCACCGCAACCCGATCATGATTGTGAAGAGGATCATAGCGAAGTTATATCCGTGAGTACCCAATGCAACGCACAATTGAGGAGCGCTTTGGAGAGTGCGTTTCGGGAGTTCCGCTCCGTACCACCGGAACTTAGACCACGTTTACCTCGTTTGCCTATGCACAATAAAAACAAGGCGCTTATGTGTGCTCTAGACTCGGAACTGTCAAACTGTTTTGACAGTAGTAAGGATCTTGCCGATGCCCACTCGATCTTGTACTGTGCAGCTGTAGCGGCATGTCGTGTAGCTCAAGTCAAATTTCCTGACAGTGACAGAGCTACGCGACCAAAACCAGCAGCTCCAATTTGGCAGTGCAGGATTGAGCGGCGTATCGGTGAAGCTAGAGCACTCATCGGCAAATTGCACTGCTTCAGGGAGGGTAATACTCGTCCTAGAGTGATGCGTTTTGTGAGGCGGGCGTTCTCGGGAATCGATATCGATCCTCGTGATTATTTGGCCCGCGTCACAGAACGTATCGACTTCCTGAAGCAGAAGATTTGTGCATGGGCGAACCGTATTCGTCGGTACAAGCGACGAGTGGAGCGGTACACTTTGAATCGCACATTCCAAAGCGATGAAAGGTGGGTCTATAGGGCTTGGGAGCGACCGGACCAAGGTTTGGCTGACACGCCCCTGCCGGATGATGACGCCATGAGTTCATTCTGGCGCAGCATCTGGTCGGTGCCTGTCAGTCACACTGAGGGTGATTGGATCCGGGATGTTGAACGAGCGTGTGATCACATACCAGAAATGGGGGCTATCACCATCAGCCCCCAAGACGTAGCTTGTGCAGTCCATCTGTTGCCGAACTGGAAATCTCCAGGGCCGGATGGGCTGCACAACTTCTGGATTAAATGGTTAAAAAAATCGCACGCTCGTTTGGCAACTCTTTTCCAGTCGGCCATAGAGTCAGGATCGCTACCCGAGTTCCTGATGACAGGAATAACCCACCTGCTCCATAAAACGGGTAGTATTGCGGAACCCAAAAATTATAGACCAATAACGTGTCTTCCCACACTCTATAAAGTTCTTACATCCATTTTGAGAACTAAGATTAGCAAACACATTTATGAAAACTCTATCATGTCTGCCTCTCAAAATGGATGTAAGAATGGGTCCCGCGGTACTAAGGAGCTACTCCTCATTGATATGGCCATTAGTCAACAGGTTCGCCGTTCCCGAAAGGATCTGTCGACATGTTGGATAGACTACAAGAAGGCCTATGACTCTGTGCCACATACATGGCTCATGAGGGTGCTGGAGTTGTACAAAGTTGATGCAACTCTGTGCACTTTCCTGATGTCATGTATGCAGCAATGGAGAACGGTCCTTCTCTATCCAGGATGTCGGCATATCCAGAGAACTAGCGAACCGATAAGGATTGAGCGCGGCATATTCCAGGGTGACAGTCTGAGTCCTTTGTGGTTTTGTCTGGCCTTGAACCCGCTCAGCACATTGCTGGAGGGTTCGGGGCTAGGATATCGGTAGAAGAGAGGTGGTCAGGTCATATCTCACCTTCTTTACATGGATGATCTGAAACTCTTTGCCCCCAACAACTTGCAACTGATGAAGCTACTGAAGGTAACAGAAACTTTCAGTAGCGCCATCAGGATGGAATTTGGTGTGGACAAATGTGCAGTAATGCATGTGAAGCGAGGGGAGATTATGGAATCAGAGGGAACTCAACTCTCGGATTCCATACACCTTAGATCCCTCTCTTCAACAGAGACCTACAAATATTTGGGTATGTCGGAAGCATTAGGCATCAATAATGCTGACATGAAGCAATCGTTGAGGGAGCGCTTCTTTGGCCGCCTGAATAAAGTACTAAACAGTCTTTTATCAGGTGGCAATAAGGTGCGCGCTTTCAACGGTTGGGTCATGCCGGTGTTGATGTATTCTTTCGGCATACTCAAATGGACCCAGACGGAACTCGACGCCCTGGATAGGAGAGTCCGTTCACTGCTGACTGCAAATCGGATGCATCACCCACGGTCGTCGGTGATGAGGCTGTATATCCCGCGGAAGTGTGGGGGTCGTGGCTTCTTAAATGCTAAGACCCTGCACAACCGTGAGGTATGCAGTCTCAGGGAATATTTTCTGGAAACCGATGTGGGATGCACCGAGATGTGGTCACAGTGGACAAAGGTCTTACCCCGCTCTCCTTGGCTAACGAGAACTGGCGCAAACCTGGAGTACTAGACACTAATGATCGTAAGGAGGTATGGCAGAGCAAGGAGCTTCATGGACGCTATTACCGGGCACTACACGGACCCGATGTCGACTTTTTAGCGTCCGTATCCTGGCTGCGTTTTGGTGACCTTTTTGGGGAAACCGAAGGTTTTGTCTGTGCAATAATGGATGAAGTTATGATGACGAATAACTACCGAAAATACATTGTGAAGGATGGTACGGTTGACATATGTCGGGCATGCCACCGTCCGGGAGAATCGATCCGACACATTATTTCTGGGTGTTCTCGTCTGGCTAACGGCGAATATTTGCATAGACACAACCTCGTTGCCAGGATTATCCACCAGCAACTTGCTTTGAAGTACAACCTTGTGGAATCGGAAGTGCCGTACTATAGGTATGCGCCCGACCCAGTTCTCGAAAATGGCAATATCTCGTTGTATTGGGATCGACCTATCATCACTGACAGGACTATTGTTGCTAATAAGCCTGACATTGTGGTGATAGATCGACCGGAGCGTCGCGCAATAATTGTTGATATAACCGTCCCACATGACGAAAACCTCGTGAAAGCGGAAAAAGATAAACAATTCAAGTATCTTGATCTGGCTCGCGAGGTTGTTGACATGTGGGATGTGAATACGGCAGTTATTGTGCCGATAGTCGTATCTGCCAATGGCTTAATTGCCAAGAGCCTCGACCAACACCTAAGGAGGCTCTCGCTGGGTGGCTGGATCAAGCGCTTGATTCAGAAAGCAGTACTCATGGACACGGCGCGTATTGTTAGGAGGTTCCTCTCTCAGGAGCCCTGACCCTGTTCCCGGTACTGGTGGATTACTATTTTTTATATTTTTAAATGTTTTTTATTTCTTTTTTGTAAAAATATTTAAAAATGTAATTTATAGGGTATTAAGATGAATAAAAGAATAATATACTTTCAGTAGTAAATGAAACTCAGCACATGTTTGTGATACAAATGAACTTTTTCAGGAAGTGCTTTGAATTACCCGATATAAACTGCTTGATCAAAAATTAAATGTAATATTTTATGAAAATTGCATTCCTGTTCGAGTTTTCGACTAAAAACAAGCAATAGAATATATTATTTTGTTGAAAATTCAACAATGAGTTTTTGACGTATTTTTATTTCATCGTTGTAAATTCATTATATGGGAGGGACTGCCAGACTCAGGACTCAAAATCCACGATGATACTTCAATACTTACTACAACCAGTAAATATACAAAGTTACACGAAAGAGGAAAAATGGTAGAACTAACACGCTTTATCAGATGCAGGTACAAAGTTCCCTAAGTTGTTAACATTTCATTTAGTTCACTTCGATTATTTCCCTTTGTCGAAAACATTAAGAGATTTATACACACAATTGAGTTCACTGTCTTCTTATAGTGAAACATGCAAGTTGTCGAAATGCTTTATTGAGTGACGTAGCAGGTATTTGTTTGTGATGTCTTTCAGTATCGAAAACAGACGAACCAAATATTATACCAACATTTTCAAGATTCGCTTCACTGTCTGTCAAGAATTCATGAAATAAAGTTTATGTTGTACGTTTCGTTATTTTTTTCTGTTTAATGTTTAGTGTTCTCTCTTGTAATGTAAACAACTGCTGGCCAAATTGGTCTCATTTCACAAAGCATTGTTGTAGTAAAGTTTGTATTTTGTTAACGATCAACTTGTTGTTATTTTGTTATTATTTTACACGTAGTTTCCACGGAGTTTCTTTAAGAGATGCTTATATTTGGAAATTTCGGAGGAAGATCAACTCAGCTTGGCATATTGATTCATGCTCACCGTTGGGGAAAGTTAGAAAATCCGTCCTGACGTTTACGAGGATAAATTGTTATCCTAATTACTGAAAGAGTCCTACGTACATAATATATAACATTTGTTCTTTTTTCCTGTTAAAAAAGTTATGAAACACAGTTGACATTGACTTTATAACACAATTTACAACGGAGAATCTTTTTTAACTTAGACTTTTTACGCTTCTGGCCACTTAAGTAATAAGTTACCAGCCAGTAAATTGATTGAGTTTACAGAATTTTTTATTTTATTTAAAAAAGCGGCATTTTCTGGATGACCCACTAGAAAATCCTTAAAAATTACAAGAAAATATATACGTGCAACATTTCAAAGATAACATGTTGCGTAACGATTATTTTAGTTTTATTCGTGATGCAATGCAGCTCTTAGGTTTAGCAAGTGGAGCATTACTAACAATAAATGAATCACAACAGTCAACACTGACATCACCATGGGAAATATCCAATAAGTTGCCGACTACAATAAGCGTTTGTACTGTACTACGGAGTTTGATGTCCTAGCTATCTGTATTAGGTATTTGGGACATCAAAATCTGTGTACAATGACCTCGTCGGTCGGCGCGTTCGCGCCAACCTTGCCCGGCCGTCGTCATGGCGGGAGCGCGGGCGGTCGCGGTCGAAATTTTAAATTTCGAACGACACGATACTCGGCACGTTCAGTCGAGTGATCCCGGAAAGTAAGTCCGGTCAAGTGCACATCACTAATTTACGTGTTTATGGTTTTAGTGTTGCTTATGAGCGGCTGTTTATTAATTTAATGTTTATGGCTTTTAGGGTTAATCTGCATTTGTATGGGTTTATGAAGGTGCAACAAATTCCTGATTTGCGGTTAATGATCTAATTATTTTTTTCAATATTAAATGATGTTTTAAAATAAAAATAATTGAATTAATTACAACATTAACTATAAGACTAGGTAATGATTAATTAGATCGATAGGAAACAGGACAACGATTAAATATCAAAATCATAGGTATCATAAACAGTTCTGCGTTTAATCTAAATGAAGACGAAATAGTAGATGTTAATTACATCCAAGCTAAAAAACTGTGGAGCGTACGGTTACGGATCATTGGTAATTATTAGAAGCAAAGTTGTGAAAGTCCCGAAGAGCGGCGTGCCAGCGATCACGTAAGATGTAGCGATCTAGCCACTGAGCAACTCAAATATTTCATAATGTCCATCTACAGAAGCTAAATTCGGAGACTAAATGCTGTAAAAGGGAAATCGAAAAGAGAATACGTGGACCATAGCAACAATGTGTTCGAATCAAATGGCATTAGTCTCTCCATGTTACATGAATAATTGAAAACACTCCACCTATGCGAAGAGTAAACACTACATTAACGCTATTATAATTTTTAAAACAAAAAAACTCTTCAAATATTTTGAATACATTACCTCTGTAAACACTAAACGGAGAATATTTATGTATGAATTTGTTCTTCACAGCTGCTAGCACAAGCAAAGCTAATTGTTATCTGCCAAAATTACTATTACCAGTTGGCCTCAGTATCCATTGCACGAGCATGTAAGGTATTTATTCACTGTTGCAAGGCTACTGTTGCTAATTCATCTTGTATGTTATAACTTATAGTTGTACATTTGGATATTTCCACGACTTTTGCAATGCAAATGGTTGATTGTACACGTTCGCCAATTGACTGGTTAAAATAATTGTTCTAATAAGTATGCGGCTAGATTACAATGGCCATTAACATCGTTTCGCTAGCAGAGTTATCGCTGATGTTGTGTTATGTGTTGTCAGTGGACACGATCTCATTGACCTAGCGACAGCGTGTGGTGGTAATATGACGGCTGATGCAGAAGCGACATTCGGTCGAGATAATGTGGCACACGAGTGTCGTTCACACGGGGTTCATGCGTCGCCGCGGCACGGCGGTAGCGTCACGCCGGTATCAGGGCAAGACGCTGCGCCGGCGGCTGGCGTGCGGGAAAGAGAGAGTGCGGCACACAGGTGTGCGCCGAGGCAGCCGGCCCATCAGCTGTTCGACGCTCGTGCCCGTTCTGCCGTTGCTCCGATGAATGCCGCGTGCATTGCGGGCAGCCACTGAACCCAGTGCTCGTCGATAGCCGCCCGCGGACAGACGCGCCAACCCGCCCGTTTGCCCGCCGATTCTCGCTCGACGCTCGCTTCCCGCATCGTATCTCGGATGTGTCAGTGTGTGCATGTTTGTGTACCGTGTTGTCACTGACGCGCCGATCGCGAGCTCTTTGTCTAATTAGCAGGTAGGCAAATGCTTCACTAAACTTTTTTTACAGCGCGTCGGCCGGACACAATCGACTTACTTTTATGTCGGTTTATTTTCTGTCGTAATTGAATTTTATGTAACTCGCATTGTTCTCACTTTTTATGGTTGATAGATGCGTTCTTCATCTTCAGAGTTGGTTTGGCTTTAATTATTACAAGTAAACACAAGTAGTAAAGCGTAAAGGGAGCAGCTATTTAGAAACAAAGGTTACGCTCAACGCGGCGATAAAAAGGGCCGAAACTGGTTTTCCGTGGAAAGGCATCTGGCACGCACTAATTGATATAGCATCAACTGACGTTTATAATTATGACTGTCGATGTGGAGCGGCTCACAGACTACTATTTGTTAATGCGATTGAGAGGAAAGTCCTCATTAATGCATTCTGGTGTAAGTAAATGATTAGTTGCAAATAAAAATAAGAAATTATCTTTTTATCATTTTTATAGATAGGTATACGAGTATAACCACTTTAGTAAGTATATTTATTCTGACCTTGCTTTTGGAACATAAGCAAGTACATACTTCATACCTATGACTATGTACTAGCAAGGTCGTTGCGACTCAAACCTATTTGACCTCATTTAAGGATGACACACACACAGCTGTCTTCAAAATAAAAAGTTACAACGACATTCAAATTGCACTGAAATACTTTTTCGTAATCTCGCAAGTGATTGATAAAGTACTTAGCATTGGGAGGAGGGGGGATATGGCGAGGACGGAGGAGGGAGGGGGGAGCTAGTGACGCCCATGACGTAACGAATCGGTATGCGATCGTGTTGACGAGAAATTAACATTAACTACATTATCTATTACCAATAAGTTTTCTAAATATGAGGCCATAAAGTTATTATTAAAAGTACTGAAGATTATAGATACAAACATAATACGAGTAAGTACGTATTACCTGCACGCGATAGGATGCTATTGCTATATTATTGTCGTTGCCGAATGAATACTGGCTGCAACAAAGCAAGTGCACATTGCGCTCTTGTTTTTTTTTTAAGAATACATTTCAAAACTATTTAAAAAAGTTTAGAACAAAAAGACAAGTTATCTGCACATAAAAACTCTTTCCTAACTACAGTGTGACGTAGTAAAAACTTTCAACAACAAAAAAGTTTTGTTTCTTTGCAACCCGATATTTAGTGTTGCCAGGCACAATAAATAAATATTTAAATAACTGGTAATGAACGGACATCAGTAATGATGATGTTTACCCATACAATTAATTACTGATTATTACTATTACAATAATTGCTTCTTTATCGTTTTTCTTGATTGTTTTATACGTAATAAAATTTACAACATATTTTTGCGTCTTTTCTGATTAACCATCTTTATTTGTAATTGTAAGTATGATGTCTGCATAATAATTAAAACATGATTATCATTCTACGAGTCTCGAGACAGCTATAAAATTTTATTTGTATTCATATATCATTTGGTGGCCTTTCAACTTGAGTAAATAAACATAGTATCTAGGTAGTTAGGTACTACTGAGTGCTACATGATTGTAGTGAAGGCTTTTGATAAAAAAGGGAAAATAACTTTAAAAGACCTTGTTTGAGAACAAACAAAGACATGAGCTATTATAATAACTTATTAAAAACTAGGTTTTGTGTAACAGGTTAAATTAATTGCTTAATACACGGAAAATAATCATTTATAAAGTAACGTAACAAATACTTACTTTACTACACAAAATAAGGTCTAAAAGACAATTTAAATATTATGTACTTATTTAATTAGAGTTGACCTAAATACTTATTCAGTTCATAAATGCGGAATATGAGTGACAATTAAGAAGACATCTAATCCTTCACAAGTAGAATAGCTATTTAAAAATATGTCCAAAATGCAGTTAATCCACATAACAATAATATATTACTACTAACAAAGTTGAAAAAAAATGTCATCTAAATAAACAAATCAATAAACAGTAAAGAAAAACCAATCTGGTAACACCCGCTAGCCGTCTCGAATTCGAACAAAGAATGCCACGCAGTCAGCCAGAGACGCGCACCGTACTGGCCAGTGACAGACAGGCAAGGAATTTATTACCCTCTTACCAGTATTTCTGCAAGTGGTAAAAGTCAACCGAATGGCAGGTTATTATGATTTTCGAGCTAGTCTTGTACAAAGTGTTGTTTTTTATTATCCTTCCACGTTTATGTTTCACACTTTAGGAGGCAAAATACCTGAGTCATTTTCTACAGTGTTCAATATTTTTTTATGAAGGGTTATTAAGCTTCGGTTGGCAACATTGAACCTTTTTTAAGATCAATAATTTACCACCATGCTGGTAAGTACAGAAAACAATTAAATTAACTTTTAATTAGAATCTCTCAAGCAATCACTTGGTTTCCTATACATGGATGTATTAAAAACAAGTTTAATGAACCTCATGCACACAAAAAGAAAGATGGCCGTCAACTGTCAAAGTATTGACAGCTATAACATTGATAAGAGCAAAGAAAAAGTTAACACCAACCAAGATCACGGCTGCTAATGATCTTCAATTGCTAACAAATATAAAGCCAACACGTGAAGTAATTATACCTTATCCAACTTATATTTCTTCTGTGGCAACCTTAGTGCGAGCCTGACACGTGTCAACTTTTTATGCCGCAGTGCAACTATAGACAATATTTAGAGCTCTTTCCTACTTTTTTATTTCTTCATTAAGGGAATAATCATATTGTGTCGGTTACATTGTTTGCTACTGTTTGTGTTGTTAGAAAAATATTTCCATTTTGTATTCATTCGTTATGTATTTTTGATTATCTTTAAAAAAGTAATTGTAACATCTGCATTAAAGTGTCATTTACTACAGATATTCTAATAAATCAATATGAACTTGACCATGAAAAAAAACATAACCTCAAAATAAGACATCTTCGAATGGACTTTAAGACACGTCATTGCACGCTAAACTTCGAAGAGTTCTATCATCAAGAAGGTTGATTAATGTCTGTTCTGACTTTGGTTTTAAAAGAGGTTGTATACACGAACTTAACGTGAACAGAGTTGACCAAGGTTAACAAGCAACTACTCATCTAAGGGTGACCCTGACTCACATAAAATTACCAATTAGGATAGCGTACTAGTAATAAATTTAAATTGTAACTAATGTTTAGTTGGAACTGTTATCAGTAGTTAAACAAACGTCCCTAATAGATCAAAATATGTTCGTGTCAAGTTTGTTATATTCGTACTTATAAGGAAAGTTGTATTTTGGCTGGTTTGGTAATAAAGTTATATGAGCGAAGGCCGCGGCGCAGATTTAAGGTTAACAATTCAATGTTATATAAAATCTTAAAACTTGTAAAACATATATTGGCAATTTCATTGTCCAGTGAGTATAATTTAATGTTTTACGATACGAAAAACATAGCTTCCATAACAATTTATAAACAACACATAGATGACAAAAGTCATTACTTAAAAGAAGTTTACGGCAAATGACAAAAACAATCACACTCAGAATCCATTGACAAAGATAATAGAATAAAAAAAGAAATGAAAGAACCAGAACTTGCTAAAATTGATACCGACGGATATGTAGCAACGCAGGATGAATCCATATTCCCTAGTCTAGACAGAAACGACGGCGCTATCTGTATTCCGCCCGCTACGACAAGACGTGTTAATCGTCAGAAGAGCACCAAGCTTTTTATGAAAAAAGTAACGGTTAGGCATTGAACCTCCGACCTCTGGACAAGTACTAAAGAGACAGAGAATTTCGCCTTTTTTTCCTTTCTCACCAATAAGGTAAAGTGTATTAGAAAGTCCCATACTTAGTCCCTTCGTACACAGCGCGACGCAAGTCTCCGATACTTTGAATTTGCTATCCGTTGCCTGTTCGTACCCTTCTATGGATTTGTATTGCGATAGTCACCTGGATACCAAAGTCGTAAGGTTAACGGAGACTTGCGTCGCCTAGTGTACGAAGGGGCTTAGCTTCCCAAGTTTTTCCGCCTTTGTATTCTCTCCGAATTTTAGTTAAATAGGCGAAAATATCGTTTATTTTCGTGAACAACGCGAAATATAGATAAGTAGTAGCAATTTCGTCTGTTTCGGCCGTCATAACATTTAATTTAATGCAGCACGTGTTTCAGAATTATTAGGCAGAAATTGTTATAATTTTAGCGATTCAAATTGTGTTTTGGATGTGATATTTTGTTTTATGAACACAAATGAGTATCTTTAAAACTGTATTTTCATTCAAATATCTGGTAAAGTCATGGAATTATGAACACTAGCTTTTTCCGTAGGTACTCCCGGTTTGAAGTAGAAATGTTCCACTTTACGTTACAGTTAAGTACAGGGATTAAGCGTATTTTCATTCATAAACCAAGTTAAAATACTTACGTTTCATCAAGTCTGTATGTTGGTATTACTCCGATTTTTAAAAACAATTTGAGCTAACCGACTTCAAAAATGGTTTACTCCGAGTTTTCTGGTCCGATTTTTATGATTATTTTTTCATCGATGCGATGCAGTATACTTATTTGCCATTTGGTTGTTTTTAGTTTTTTTGTTGATATAGATTATATCCCATTAAATATAGATATATGTATAGTTTAATATTGCGATCAGCTGTTTAGTTGCATCCACAGTTACTTCCGTCAACCATTCAATTGAACAATAAATAATTGGTAATCTCTGAACTCGATCCTATTAGTTTGTATACAATGTCACCAACTGACGTTGTTAGATTGTATATAATATGATGAATAGCTTCTATATACTATTTTAAGTTCACGTAGGAGTTTGTCAACTACCTCATAAGTTCAAATCTGAAATCTGTAGTGGAATATTGTGTTTGAATCGAGAACTCTAGAGAAGCTTAGAATTGGTTTCTTTAGAATATTAGATTAAGAATTTTAGCTGCACAATTTTACCAATAACCACCAGATTTTTGGAAAAATTCTAAATCTCTAAGTATTATAAGAAAATTATGTCGATTTTTATGCCACCATTAAACGATTTTGCATTACTTATATTTTTTTCCCGGTCAAACGTCACCTCGCTGACAATTTTGACGTTTTGGGCTATCAAATTTTAATAAAAACATCGGCATTCTGAAAACAATATTGTGCTACATTGGGCTATTACTACCACGTATAGAGACGACACCACGTATCACCACTATGTCCCATCCAGGATGAGTGCGCGCGCCTAGAGCACGCCACAGAGCTGTCAAACAATTGAATGAACTTGTGCGCTCTCAGTCATCCTGGATGGGACATAGTGGTGATACGTGGTGTGTTGTCTCTATACGTAGTAGTAATAATAGCTCCAGGTAATGCTATTACAAAATTAATAATCTATTTTTATTTTTATTAAGTAGAACGCTTTAGACTTAGAGCAAAAGTCCTCGTTGACGTTGTAGCCGTTATGGATAATTTCATTATATGAATTATATCGAAATTCTTATCATGGTTCTTCTAAAGTGGCCATTTAAGACCCACTGATCTTAATCGATAATAAACATCCAAGTACACCTACTTAGAGAGTTCACTTTGTTTCAATTCTCAGGAAGACTTATGGCTTAGTAATCGTCGGGTCTTTCGCGTCGTTGGTTTAGTTAGGAACTAACCGCTTCAGGTCAATTTGTAATTGGATTCCCCCTTTTTTATATCTGTTACAGGGCTTATAGGTCAGTATTCAGAATGAAATTGTTTTTATTACTGGTAATAAATATTTGTATGATCTTCAGGCTGTATCTATCGGGTTGGGTTGGTGTTTAAGAGGCTATGTTTGTAAACACACCCACAATACACGAGAAATGATGGGAAAGTAGCAACGGTTTAAAAATAAAGAACAGAGTTATAATACTTTTATATTTAAAAAGAGAAATAGTCTTACATTCAAAGAACAAATCAAAGATGGCGTCGAACAAAGAAAACCCGCCAAAATCAGAACACACTAGATGAAGTTTATAAACTATGTGGTGTAAATTAATTCCACTAATAACACACTACCGAATATGTTAATTAAATTACTCAAAATACCCTCCATAAACTCATTTGCGACGCTTCCAGTCGACGCCACAATGAAAGGTTGCTAAACAATAACGCAGGGAGAATTTTCCGTGGAAGCTGGAAAGTTAAGCTCTGGAGAACTTCATAAAAGTGGTATTTCAAGTTAAAAGTCCACAATTCCTGCTTAGGGCTTCTGTTTATCTTTGGGTCTGGGTTGGAGTCCATTCTGTGGAGCCTATGATGGACGGCAACAGTTTTCCAACTGATTTCTGGAAGGGGCTGGTTGGGTTGCAAGTGTATGAAAAATTTAATATTTAGGAGTAAGAGTAGAGAATAAATGAAGAAGATTCTGCCTAAGCCAGCATATTAGAATCCCAAAATCAAATACTCTCTATAGAAATGAATCAATATTGCTTACCTGATCCACATATATCCGTCCAGAAACCAATATCCTCCAATTAGCGTCCACTATTCGAGCTCTGTTAAAAAGAATAAAAGAGAGGTTTCCATTTAACAATCCATTACTCTCTATCAACCCAACAAGTGAGGAATTTTATCGAAATTACCTTAGAAAAGACGCAATACATAGAAAAATGAAACCGTAGCTTATGTTTCATACCTTGGAAACAGACGTAGGCTACGTAATTCACTCCGAAGTATTTTTTCATCGGAACAGTAGATTTTCTCAGTCATAAATGGGATTCTTTGAACAATTTGTAAGTAGAGAACCCTTAAGGAATGATGGCTGGATATAAATCATTTTTGTAACTATGTAAGTACCTCTTTGGCGCTCATGGACGCCTGGTACTTTTAGATTGGGCAGTAGGCAGGTAGGTATGTATTAAAAACAAGAGAAGACAGGTAGAATACACTAACTTGTCCATGATGTACGTGGGCGGTCCCATAATGAATTGGCCTAACTATGAACCAATGACGGAAATGAAACGAAACCAATTTTATTTTTCAATATAATCGCCTTGAATACTAACACACTTCTGAGATCTGTGAATCAACATCTCTATACCTTTATAAAAATAATCACAATCTTTGTCCTCAATATGACTGAAAACGGCCGCCTGCAACTCGTCATCGCTTGAAAATTTTCTTCCTCTTAAGTCCCGCTTTAAATTTGGAAATAAATAATAGTCGGATGGGGCCATGTCTGGACTGTAAGGTGGATGTTCAACTTCTGTGAACCCGCATTGACGAACTGCATCCTTCGAAACAACAGCGGTATGAACAGGGGCATTGTCATGGAGCAACAGGACACCTTTAGACAGCTTGCCTCTTCGTTTTTTCCTTTATCTTGTCTCGTAATTTATATATTAAAAAAGCATAATATTCACCGTTCACGACTGTATTACGTTCTTTAAAATCGACCATCAAAATGCCTTGAAAATCCCAAAATATTGTGCACATCAGTTTTTTAGTAGATTGTTGCACCTTTGCCTTTCTAGGGGGCTTTTCACCCTTATAACGCCATTCCATTGACTCGCGCTTGCTTTCTGGATCATAATACAAGATCATAGTTTCATCACCAGTCACTAGCCGCTCGATCACATTCTTTGGATTTTCGCCACAACGATCCAAAAACTCCGACGCGCAGCGCACTCTTTCCTGTCTCTGTACCGCTGAAAGAAGTTTCGGTACCCATCTTGCACTCACTTTTTTCATGTGAAGATGTTCATGGATCGCGCGATGAACGGTAGTTTTAGAGAGCCCAAGCCTAGCTGCAATTTCTCTTATCTTCAAACGGCGGTCACTCAGGACCTCCTCTTCGATAAGAGCAATCGTTTCGGGACTGAGCACTTCCACAGGTCGACCGTCGTGGCCAATGTCTTCGACGGTTTCTCTCCCGAGGCGAAACTCTTTCACCCAATTTTTCACTGTACTATAGGAGGGGGCAGACTCCTCGTACACACCATCCAATCGTTCTTTTAATTTGGCAGGGGATAAACCTTCTTTAAACAGAAACTTTATGACACTTCGATACTCAGTTTTCGACATTTTGAAAAAATACGCGACTCTCGTTATTCAAATGCCTGTTAAACTAAGACTAAGCATTTCATGTCGATGCGTGTTCCTGTACTAAGTGCACGATAAACGTACTATTGAATGCAACACAACATGTAGCGACATGTCACCTAGAACTATATCAGGCCAGTTCATTATGGGACAGACTGGTATTTATAGAAAAGGCCTGGAAAAGTGGCGTTCAATTAACGATAGATAACTTACTTCAAAAAAATCTTATATTTTTTTGAAGTAAACATAAGTTTAAAGGGAGAAGTTTCTCAAAGAAATAAACAGCTGCCTACGTAGGGTCCCTCTTAGATGGCCAAAGACTTCCGGGGTCACGAGGCCGTCTCATCACGTAACCGTGATCCTGGAAAGTAACTGACTACTGAAGGAACACCGTGGATTTTAGTCAGAAAGAGATTTTTTTTTGATTATACCAATATAAAGAAAGAAAAAAATAATAGCTACATTTATCGGATCAATAAGATTATAATATTACGTGCCAGTGATACTCTCTCAATAACACCTCCTCACTGACAAGATTTATGGAACTAGCAATCAGTTGCTCATTACAAATATAATCATAAGTATTAGAACCTTATTATCGACCGGAGACCGCCACTTGGTTCTAGTTTCTTAACAACTTTATCTGTCACTTTTATGGATTCTAAAGAGGAAATAGTGGAACTGAGTATTATATTATGTGTTATAAAAGTTCGTTTACATAGCTGAGATAATTAGCAATGCAGACATGTAGGAATGTGGTCTGGTTCAAGTGCATACTGGAATAAAAAATACCTAGTCTATGGTTTCGGCCATGTTCTAAGACTCTATTTGAATTTCGAATTTTCCGGAAGGATTACAGCCTATGTCCTTAAAAAAAAAACGTTTAAATTTTGCAGTACAGTGTTATTAAGAATACAATAGTTGTGCCAGAGTTTTATTTGAAGCTAATTTAACTTGGATTCTGGATTCATTCGATACGATGAATAATTTTTAAAGATGGCTCTAACAACTTTTTACTTTAGCAGAATCATAATATAAATTGCGATATATTCTATAGCTCAAGCAATAGAACAGATAGGGAATATTTATTATTCACTATTGATATCATGATTCTACTTAAAAAATCTGTTTAGACCCCCAGGTTTATTCTGAAATAAAAAAACTAACAAAATTAGGTTGTCGTTCACCGATTCTTCAATTATCTCATAAACTTACGATGTAAAGTGAGTAAAGTCTACTTTGGCTTTGCTATTTCCTGCATAGGTATTATACAGGGTGTTTCTTTTAAATGGGCCAAAAGGGAGAAATCCTTATCCATAAGAGATACGGGAAAATTTTCTTAGGAACCTTTAGCTCTTTTTTGATGTTGACAATTTTGGCGTTTATACTTTTTTGGTCAAGTGTAAGTTGTCCCCAAAACTGAGTAAAATTCACCTAATTTTTTTTTAATGCCTTTCGACTCTGTTCCATGTAAGGATCGTTTCATTGTATCGGAAGAAAAAAATCGGGACGGCGGAAGTTGGTCAAATTTAGCAAAATATTTTTTCATACAAATTGTTTGAACGAAAAAAATTCAAATTTTTTTAGGATGTTTTTTGATTTAGTGTCATGTAAGGATCATTTCATTGTATGGGAAGAAAAATGTCTGGACAATGGAAGTTAGTCAAAAATACAGTAATGTTTCGTCTTACAGCATAAACACGTATTATTAGTAAGTACTCAGATTTGACCCACTTCTGTTGCCCATACATTTTCCTTCCCATACAATGAAATGATCCTTACATGACACTTAATCAAAAATCATCTTAAAAAAAAAATGGTAATTTTTTCCTTCATACAATTTGTATGAAAAAATATTTTGCTAAATTTGCCCAACTTCCGCCGTCCGGATTTTTTTCTTCCGATACAATGAAATGATCCTTACATGAAACAGAGTCGATAGGCTTTAAAAAAAAAAGTGGTCAATTTTACTCATTTTTGGGGACAATTCACACTTGACCAAAAAAGTAAAAACGCCAAAATTGTCATCATCAAAAAAGAGCTAAAGGTTCCTAACAAAGTTTTCCCGTATCTCTTATGGATAAGGATTTCTCCCTTTTGGCCCATTTAAAAGAAACACTCTGTATATTACAGTGATTTGCAAATTCACAAAACATAAATACTATTTATGCACGTGCTTACAAGCGTTGCCAAAGGACCTTGTGTTGGCTTGCATCATCTGGAATATCATTCATAAGCCAGGGTTACCTTATCGAAAATATAAAAGCCGGAAATTAGATATAAATCTTTTTTATGAAAAACTTTGAAAATTCTGGAAAAATAACGAAGCAGAACGCCAGACCATAAAGCCTGACATTTGAAGACTAATGAAAAAGCCAGAAATTTTCCTTTCGGAACTACAATAATATGCGGGCAGATGGTAAGGTAACCCTATTCATAAGTCATACGTAACTAAGATTGCAGTAAGTATAGAAGTTGTGACGTCACCGATCCGTGGCAAGAACATTACAAAATATATGTTTCGTGATTATCTTTTTTAATGTTTCGGGGTCAAATATAGTCAAGGTGAAATCTAGACTAGACTATTATCAAATGTTACATAAGAACAGTAATCTGGATACTAATATTATTGCCTTTGGACTTCTTGTAAGTCGTAATTATTCTATTGTATCTATTTATCTAGCGTAGAAGTTAAAAGAACAGATTTAAATTTAATCATCATCTAATACCCAAAATGTTTACAAAATGTATATTAAAAAAAGTACAAAATCAATCAGAAGATAAGAATTATGTTCAAAAATAGTTTGGCTGTACTTTTGTTTAGTATTGCTAAAAATCTGATTAAATCGATACTGCAGATTAAGTTAGCAGTACACGTGTACGTTTTAAATGAATATTAAGTGATGGAGTGAGAATTTTTGATTACAAAATCATTTAAAAAAAACTCGCAAGCCAAAAACTTATTTAGTTATTTATTAAAAATATTCTAAATTATTATAATGTATAATTATATATAATTCTTAATAGCATATATTACGCGTGTTCTTACCGTGTGAAATAAGACCTTAGAATGTTACTCTACGCGTGATAAACCGGTCTCTCTTAACAGGAAGATCATTTACTTATCTTTATATCAATGTCACTGAGAAGAACAAAATATCCTCAATGAATAAGAGGAAATTAAAAGGTAAACTATTGAAAAAACGTGAGAAAACGAAATATTAAAAAAAAAATACAGTTCGACAAACAGTACAGTGTCCAAAATTTCGATAAAAAGTAGGACAAACTACAACACAAAGTTATTATTTTTTTAAACTATTTTTTTAAGGAAGTTTTGCTTTCAAAGCTTTATGTAAAGCTAGAAGAAAGAAAAAAAAACAAAACTAATTTAATAAAAATGTTATTAGGTAAATGTAAAAAATCTAAACTCACTTTTAGGTTTCGCCCTCAGAAATAAGTTACAGACAATTACGCTAAAAAGTTTTGTCTTATACTCAATTATGTTTTAGGGCCCAGTCGTTTCGATTCAAGTTAATTCACCACAAAGATTCTTTACGGCCGTGTGTGTAACATTATAAAACCGCGTCAATTATAAGATTATAACTCATCGACATGAAACTGTACATAAAAACTGATCAACAAAGCGCGGGCGAGCGTTGTGTTTGCCCGTCTCTCGACTCTCGAGCTCTCGATCTCGCAAATCTCGCAGTAGCCCGCAATTTCTCGTCGTTTCCCGCGCCTGCCAGTCAGTAGCGTTCGCCGCGACGTATTATTTTAGTGATTTCAGAGCGAGTTGGACCAATCAGCTACAACTGAGATTAGGTAGGCGTGTGTGTAACCTATACGTATCTTTATTATATACCGTACTGCAGTTCTGCATAGCGTATTAGTGGCATTCGTTCCACATTTAACGCTGCTCACCAACTTGAAATTTTAAGTAGTTGACGCAGCTCAAACAATTTGCGTTAAGTTGAGAGCTACGAGTACACGTTTGTTAAGTAATCAACATTGATTGAATACGGCTTCTACGCTTGTTACGTTTATCATTTCATTGTCTCACTTTAGGTGCTTGTTACCTAGAGATTTCATAACTTCCTTCTAATATTCTTACATCATTGCTACATGACAAAAATGCTACTGTTTTCTGTGCAAGAGTTGTGATATTTGCTGACGAATTTCTGACAAAATAATAAACCTTCACCGATGTAATTTTCCTTAAAATCATTTTCCTTTCCTCGTCCACAAACAAACATTGTTTTAAAAAGGAAGATTTATAATTGCCTAATAAGTAGACGAATCACGTTTCATTGAGTGGCAGCCAGCGTTGCGTTTGTTGACAATCACCGCGGCTGTGACGACACTGCGCACAGTCACAGCAAAGCAGACAGTATGTCAACTGACAAAGGAAGAATTAAATCAAGTGCCAATATGGAAGCGGTACAATTTCTACACGCTCCGAGAATATGCTATTATTTGAGGGACAAAACTGACTTGAGTCTCTACTTAACTTTCCGCTAAAACGAGCTCCATACAAAGCCAGGCTACATAATTAAATCGCGTTTTGTAAGGTTCGATCGTGTTCTTCGCGTAAACAAGTTACATTGCTGGTCTGACCACTCGACAATGGAACGTCAGGTTGTCAACTTTCAATGGACGCGAATCAAGTTTTTTCAGTCGCGTGGCGACCTTGTTCGGGTTGCGGGTAATAACAAAAACTTTGTTTTGCTTTGTGAATTGTTTGACTGTTACTGAAGTAGTTCGATACATTTTTTTTAATAAAGATGGTTAGTTAGTCTTGTGTTTAATACATTTTGCGTTGTTTAACAAGCGGGGCACGATAAGCCATTGTTATTGCTTGATTGCGAGCATTTTGTTTCGTAAAGAGCCGTATTTTTGGATCGTCATACTGTAATTACGTTATTGTCATTAAAAATTCCGGAAGCGAGCAGAAAACGAATCGTCTCCGCTAAACGAACCGAAATCTCATCAATATTCATATGTGCTGTATCAATTAATGGATCGAGGAGTGTGCTTCGATTCTTCTTTGCATCGACGTGCCGTATGTTGTAACATAGGTACCTAGTAGGTCCACACGGCTACACATCAAGCTATACAAAACCAGTTTATCTTGGTCTCACTTCGTACGATTTTTACACACAATGAACGGTCAGCTATAACACTGATTTCGCATAGCTTGGTGTGTACTGTGTAGTCGTGTGTACCAGGTATTGGCGATGTAGAACTTGTGTATTATTATGATTTTACGACGAGGTTCGTTTCAGACTCCAGTCCTCCGTGGCTGGCTATTGTTTCCTCCCATAATAAATACCTACGTTTTATAAATACACGAACAGAATTTTCTATCGTTGTTGTGCATATTTAGAGAAATGGCAAAGTTATTACTGACTGCAGTAATAATTTTTGCCTGTAACATTCACATTTGAATGTTTTTAGCTGAAATTCATGCATTTTATTGTGGTTGGTATCCTGGGCATCTACCTGACTTTGGTACTTAATACCTACATAAGTCGTTGTATTGTAAACAGTAAGTGAAAAATCTTACTTGTGAAGGTCAAAATTGGCAGTTCCGATAAAGATACTAAAATATTTTTTTAATAAATGTCAAGTCAACCATCACAACAGTATTTAAAACATTACGTAGGTAAAGAAAATGTTAAAATTTTCCTGTTTTGCCATATTACTCGTACCTATAAAATCCAAACAAAAATTCGCTTATTTTCGTGAGTTTTGGATTAGTAATCGATCGTTGTTAAAGCGAACGATTTTGACATGTTGTAGGAAGCGCGGGGCGACCTTAGTGACGTCACTTGGCGGAGGCCGCGCCGCTCTCTCCGCGTCAGGCCGTCAGTCAGCCAGTCCTACCGCGTGTTGCCGACCGAACTATATTGCTCATTATTTATTTATTGAATTTACCTTTACCGGCGCTCCACTTTTGGTTATTGTACCTTTAAATGATAATTTGATAACGATGTGGTGTAAGGAGGCTTATTAAACGTAACATTTTCTCTGGTTATGTTAGACTGTCTTCAACTTAGGAGCCCAACATAACTCATATTACACCAGTTATGATTAGTTGTAGTAAAAGACGAGCCTGTTGCTATGAGCCGGGCACAGATCCAGAATCCGTAACTGCTGCAGAAATTCCCTGTGAAAAAATTCAATAACCCTGATGCTCAGCAAGTCACGTTTGCGACTACGAGACCAACAAAGTAGTCAAGGATTATGTTTTTACGCCCTTTTTGTTTCAGTTGCTTTTTGTACAAGTATCAAAATGGGAAGAGAAATACAGGGTGTCAAACTGGGAGTGGAAGAGAAGCCTCTGTTAATTTTTAGTCTTATGTTCAAAGATTTTGAAATCTGTCTCTTTCTACATCAAATAAAATCATTCAAACGTCAATAGAGACAGCAAAATTATAAAGATAAAGAAACAAATCATACATTACCTTTTTACCAATTAAAACTGGTAATAAGTCATAAAATATTAACCATTGATTAAACAGCTAGAAGCCAGAGTTACATACTCGAACGTAATTAAGAATTTCATACACGCTTTAATTTTTTCGAAGGTTTCTGGTTGACCTTTACAATGTCCTTGAATAATTAAAACACTTATTTGTCGCTGAGCATGTGCAAAGATCTAGGTCAGTATCACAGGTGCGGTCTGACGAATCGAATTATTTAGTGGAAAGCCAGTAGCACATTGTTATCGTACTATGTTATCATATGCCTAGCTTTTCCCAATTATACTGCAGGTGAATACCAGTTACAGCGCCACTGCATATTTGACCTCCACAACCTCATTACTACACCCTGTATTAATTGGGTTGTGAAGATCAAATATTATGCGCCCTTTTAAGACTGATTTTTAGTCCTACGGGTCATCTGTCAGAGATAAACATAATTATTATGACTGCCCATATCAATGGCATTACTATGTTTTCTGAAGGTCTGAGAAAACCCTGTGTTTATTGGATCACCCATCTATCTTCTATTATCTATCTATTTACCTTCTACGGCAAGTGCGATAAAAATCGATCTATGAGTATCTTATTGTTTACCAAGAGTTACTCGTACGATTATTTGTTATTAATCACTTCATAGCGGTAATCTATCTGCTTATTGTGAAGCTTGTCGGCACCAACGACGATATATTACTAGACTCCTAATAACAGGCGACCGATGTCTGTCAAGACATTAGGCAAAAAAGTCTTACATCCGTCATCCCTACTGGCTTTAACACCAGTGAGGCGAGGCTATTAGAAGCTAACAAAAAGTATTAGGCTAGCATGAGTTCAAGGTAGTCTGTATTTAAATAATTCTAAAGTTTACCTGAAACTGCCTTGTTCTTTGACTATCCAACAAAAGTACTAGGCTAACATAAGTTCAAAGTGGTAGTCATATTTTTGGGTAGATGTAAAGATTACCTGAAATTGTCTTGTGCAACATTAACCAGCAAAAGTACTAGGCTAGCTTAGGCCCAAACCGGTATTTATTTATATAATTCTGGGTAGGTAGTTTATTAGATGAATGTTTTTTTTTTTATCATGAACTGGGTCCGGGTTGGCTAAAGGTAGGTAAGGTTAGGTTCGTAATCGACCCAGACATATTTAAAAAAATACCATTTTAAACTTATGCTAGCCTAGTACTTTTGCTGGTAAGTGAATGAACAAGATAATTTCAGTTAATCGACCCAGAAATATTTAAATAAATAACATAATTGTACATATGATAGCCTAGTACTTCTGGTAGTAAGTCAATGAACAAGACAATTTCAGGTAATTTTTCAACTTTGAACTTATGCATGCTTAGTACTATTGCTGATTACAGCCATTGTCTAATTGTCCTTATTTTCGCGATATCTTTAGTTTTTTTTTGCGAAAACGTGGTCTCACAAATTGTCTTACGACTTAATACAACTCTCTCAACAGGTAGCACAAACCATCAAACAATCACAAGTATCACGACGAGTTTGTGAGATTACAAATATATGTAGTTGACTAAAGTATTCTTACTGTAAGCATTTTTCTGTCTGACTGTACCTTTCTTGGTTAAATTTCAATGGAAATGCCGCAAGGGGCGAGTGGGTACACCAAAATAATTATTTTAATGTCAATTTTCAACTCGCCCCTTCATAAGGGGCGAATGGGTACACCAAAATAAATAAATACGGGGCGAGTCGGTCATTTTAATCATAAGGGGCGAGATCCAACCTTTGAGCCGTAAACATACCTTGAGACAGAACAGACCTTGAGTTAGCCAATAACAACGCAGTACCCCGTCCCCCTAGAGCTTACGCAGTACCTCAGCGAGCTGATAAAATAGTTTTTGTTTCTTAGATCGTGTATGCGGGAGTCTAGTAATATATATTATCGTCGTTGTTATTTATTCACGATAAGAACTGTGTGTTTGGAGTCCAGATTATGACAACTTGTGTTTAAGATTTAAATACTTTGTGACACAGAAAAGGTTTTATTTGACCTTCTTTGTTAAGTGGTAACGGGATTTGGGTCTTCTCGTGTTTTATCCGTTTAATGTCTCATGTTTATGTGTAAAGAGCTGCTAGATGTACAAATACTTTGCATAAGTAGCTTTATAAAATTGTAAACCGACTTGACAACAAAATATAAGGTTTACGGTCATCATTCTCCTTTGATTCTCAACTGTCAAACGGTAACTCATTATCTCATAAATTTCTTAAATGATTGATAATTGGGTATTAAAAACAAAATAGTGAATTAAGATAAATAAAAAGATGTACACACACATTCATTTAAAAAATTAAAATAACTGAAACTATACCAACAAAATTCATTGCAATCATGAAAGCCGCTCGCGTATTTTACAGTTCCTGTCCTGAAAAATTCCGAACGTGTTGTCACCCTAAAAATGTGCATATTTGGTGAGTCAATGGCGCTTTCATGGTTTGTCATTTAAGTGGTCAATTATCAAATTCATTCGTGATAAAATAAATGTACAGATATTTACTTTATTTATGTGTGCATAATCATATACGTACATCAACGTGTCCCAATCTGTAAAATTTCTTCAATACATTTATATCGTTAAATCGGACAGATTTGGGTAGGTTGACCTGTTGGCGTCTGTACCAAACCTACATGTACATACGGTTACACATCAAGCTATAAAAAACCAGTATAAGCTGACCGTGAAGCGTGTGTTAAAATCGTAAGAAGCGAGACCAAGACAAACTGGTTTTTGTATAGCTTGAAGTGTAGCCGTGTGTACGTATTGAAAAGATGGTTGCCAGTGCGAGCGACCAAACGTCAACAAATTCGATATGGATTGAAAGCGACTTGACCAATTTTGGGGCCTTAGTCAAACAGCATACGACAGTAATCGACAATCGTTATCGCTCATCAGTCACCAATACATTTTCAACTTTATACCCTAGCGCGTAAAGTTGAAATCTATTAAAAACTGCTGATCGATAACGAACGAAACAAACGAAAACGGTCTGTGAACTTCAATAGATTTTCAACTTTACGCGCTAGGGTGTAAAGTTGAAAATGTATTGGTGACTAATGAACGATAACGATTGTCGTTTACTGTCGTGTGCTGTTTGTCTAAGGCCCCAGTTACCAAATACGTCATTGAAGTTTTCTATAGAACGATTACAGCTCTCTCTCGTTTGAAAATTGTATTGAATGATGCAGCTGTTGTTAAAGATTAATTTTATATACTTTTGTAGATAATTTTCAACCTTATAGAACCCAGTTAAATATTTTCGCATAATAGCTTACCGGAATGTTAAAATAAGGGCAAAAAGGTAAGTGCCCAGCACACTCACTTTTATTAAAAAAAAATAAGTAGGTATACAATAACAAGAAAAGAGAAAATAATAGAAATATGACGTAAGCGCCAAACTGAACTGAATTTGAACTAAGCGCCAACGAAGGGACACAAAGAAGAAATGATATAAGTGACAAAAGGAACAATAATTCCATTTGTTTACAAGTCACACAGTGTTTAGATAAGCAGTAAACCAACTTTTTTGCAAAATCAATCGTTTTAAGGATTGGCAATTATATATTTTTTTATGTTGGATTTACTATTAAGAAGATAAAACTTGTTGTCTTGACTAGTCTTGATGCAACCGTGTTAAAGACTTACTATTCGTTAAAACTTGCTAACAGACACAAACAAACACAGACGCGAGACGCTCCGAAAGGTCTGTCCGACCATAATATTTTCCTAGTTTTTTTTTTATCTTAAATGGAAAACTCTTTCTCGTAGTTTACATAAGAGGTTGTTGTCTCCTTAACCAGGCTATCCTGTGGCTTGAGGGTAAGACCTCTAACCAGAACACTAAAAAACAACGCGTCTACACGCTAAGGGCACCTTCTATGTGGCCGGGGGCGGGGAGCGTCCCTCAATGAGGACAGCAAGGGACAGGCTCGCTCGAAACAAATGTTCCGAGTTAAAATGCTGTATGTTTACTGTGTCTACATGGTACTTGGTAGTGTGTTATCGCCCACAATACAGGGCGGCCTTGCCTGTGTTTATCAGTGAAGTCAATTACAGAATGCAACTGTTCAACACAAATGGAACACATCGCATCAACGTCCGCGTCGTTCGAATTACGAATGTGATCGAGTTCGATTATTAAAAATAGATTGTTTAACTTTTTTTCGTTATTTCTTTTTTTTTTTAATTTGTGGCCTAGTTAAAAAAAATGTACTGGAATATAAAATCTCCTTTATTGAAGTCGGTAAAAATTGTTAAGCCTTTATCTTCCCACTGCTGAGCAAAGGCCATTTACCGCGTGACCACGCCATCCAATTCCCTCGATTTAGAGCCAATGGGCACAGATCGCTGGTTTAAAAAAAAAATAAAATGTCAAATAACGTCATGTTTTAAAAAAAGTTTTGGGTCCCGCTCTCCACCTACTCATAAAAGTCGTAAACAGTCGCTTAAAGCCAAACTTGATCACTAAAGTGAAAAAGCTTAAATAATCTAAGTACTTTAATTTCAGGCCGGTTACCTTTTATCAGATTAAATTGATTTAATACCATAGCCCTCTTTAGTATTTTGATATTTATACAGGATTTAATTAATATAGTTGACGTAAATCTACAAATAATTATGATGGTTAACGTTACTACCGATATGTCTACCAAAAAAGAAAAAAAAAACTTCTTTTATTTTCTGTCAATGGCCCATTACCTTGGTGATTTCCGTGAGCTAATTTATTCTGTATTTCCCAAAAAAGAAAGAGAAAAGCTCAAAAAAAAACATTCAACCAAAATTATGAAAATAAAAATAATTCGGTATCCACCTTAATCTTATTTAAGTCATTAATAATTTATGGATAGCAATAGTGTTTAATCTATTTGTTTTTTTTTTTTTTCAGGAACTAATAGTTTTCAATTGTTTTAAACAAACTCAGCGGAATTTCAATATTCTGTATACTTAATTTAATAAATTATTGTGCAATAGTGTTGAACTTCGCATTAATTCTTTAAACTCATTCCTAAATACTGTTTGTTAATAAAATTTAAGTTGATAGGTTTACAAATAGCAAATGAATATTCTGCAATTTTCTAGGGAATTAATAACTTAAATACGAACAATTTAAGGCTGTTGGCCTATAGCAATTATGATAGGGAATTTAATTTCTATATAATAAATAAATATTTTGAGAATTTAATTACTTTCACAAAATGTAACACATTCAAATAAATAAACAATGTTAAATGTTAAGAAGTAAAACAAAAAAGGGTGATAAAAACAATTATGAGCATTCAACAGATTGAGCTTTAACGACTTCTTCCACGTATTTGTTGTTACGGTCCCGTGGAACGATAGCTTATCGCAATATGTATACTATGGGTTTCACATAAATCTGATAAGCCGTTTTTGAGTGAACCCCTACCACATGAACAAACAAACCAAACAATTCCGCCCCTTTTGCTACTTTGAATACGATTAGGAAACATTTCTACTGAATTAGTTTACAAAAATTATACTTTTTGACAATAGTTTACTAGAATTACTTATTCGGCGAAAGTTTACATTAATTGCACTTTAGTCAAAAATTTACGGAGAAAGTAAACGTTAATCAAACATTCACGAATTATGTTACATTTTTACAGAAAAAAAAAACTACCACGTCTTAAGAAAGTAAAAATCTATCTCCCAAACAAAATTCTTTGTTCAAAAGTAGCTGTAAAAGAGGTTAATGGAGACACATCTATATATAAATAGTCTGTTCATGATGTGTATCACGTATGCACGTGAACGTTCCTCGGCAATACTCGTTGCTCGGCGCATAAATATCGTAATAACACGCGAGTAGTACTCGCCACAGTCCAAGTATCGGTTACATACCCTTCTAGCAATGTTGATGATACGCTTTTTGCCCTTATTGGGACCAAATTGTGAATACTTGAGTATTAAAATGTTTTTAGTATCACTGCGATTATTGTTCTTGGGTTGTTTTAGCTTAGTTGTTGTTTTATTCTTTGTGTTATTAACATTGTCTTTCATTTCAACAGTTTGCTTCTTATTTTATATTAATATCATCTTTTCAACTCTTAATATTACCTGGTTGGACTTCTTATGAATCTAAAACGCACGTAAGGTTGAAAAACAATCCAGTTATATCATGATTGTGAACGAACTAAACCAAGCTTAATACTTTAATAGTCCAACATCGATGTGTGTGAGGTATGGTACCGTAAGCTATAATTCATACGATGATATCATCTGCGCATCGGTCACCTTACTGTACTATGAAACTTTTAACGTAAGCTGTCCTTTTGGCTTTGAGAATAGAAAGTTCAAAACAGTAATTTGGCAAAAAGCATCTACAGATTGTTTAATTTTAACAATCAAAATCTTCATACCCAATGGAATTTGAATGATGACATCATTCTCTAATAGATTAGATTTCTCTTGTCTGGCAGCTCTTTAAATTAAACTACTTGCATTTATCATTGTAGAACTGTAGAGCGAACCATTACATCCATTGTATTTTTCTCACCTTATTTATATCAGAGTTATTTAACATACCGCAATTTAGAACATATTTTATGTCTCAATACCTACAATTAAAATTGTTAATGACACATTTCAAAAAGTTCCAACCTTGAATGCATGTACTGTTGCAATCACAAAAACGAACAACAACTCATACATGTACCACATTCGTTGCTGGTCCAATTACTCGACAATTTAAAGGAGGAAACGGCAAACGAGTATTGAATATCGTTTTAGTTAAAGTGTCGTGTTGCGAAGGTTGGGTGCGTACTGCGTAAGTACGGTACGTTACGTTCTGTCACAACACGTTTTCTTTTACAGTATTTTAAGTTCGTGCAGCCTTGACATGTGACCTGCGATATACAATGGAAAAACATGGTGTAGATTCTGGGAAAATCTCAATGACACAAAATTGAGGGTAATTATTTCCATTAAGAAGATGGCCAATTGAAACACAGGATCTTTTTCTAGTCGCAATGTTTAAATGGTAAAATATAACAATCGTACCTGATATTATTGGAAATCATCAAGAGAAGTCAGCAAAAAAGTTAGGTATTAAGGCAGAAATATTCAAACCGTTTACCTGTGAACCATAATGTGTTCCAAATGATACATATACATATAGTATGCATTTTTGGCTGCTAATGCATCCAAAATCGATCACCATTGACCATTCATGCACCGTTGTTTGCTTTACATTCTCAGCTTCTATATAATCTATGACTGAATAAAATGTTTCAAAAAATTCATTTTCATAGGGAATTATTTTTCCTTCAGCTATTTAATAGGTGTAAAAACTACTTGCATACAATGTGATGAAGCTCCAATAGTATAGTAGGTAACTGAGTTTCTATAGTTAAAGATAGAATGGTCTAATTACTCGTAGACAAAACGTGGGTGTGAATGTCATTCGTAACTCTATTAAAGGATCCACTGCTACCGAAACCGATTTTCTATTTAATACTCACTATAATTGGTTATTCCTAGATTTGCTTTAAATATTGAAGCGTACTTAGCTTGCAGCAACGAGGTCACTAACTGGACTCACGATTTCATTTGAGAAACTGGCCCTTAGAGGTAATAAACCATAAAGTATATTTCGATGAACCAATGGGCTAGCCAATCGTAAGTAAAACTATGCTTCAATAAGAAAAGTAACTAAACTAATCTTTGTCCAAAAAGTGCGTGGCAACAGTGCGTGAAACTGAACTACTGTCTTTTGTTTACATGGCTGTTTCACGCCGGGGAAATGACCACGATAAACGACCTACAAAATGCTTACTTAAAAGTGGGTCGACCTCTAGCGACAATCGGCGTCGGCGTTCATCGTTAAATGAATTTTTTACTCGCGCAATAAGTAATCTACAATGTTCGAGAGGTTTATTGTGAGATCGGTATAGAACCGCCAGCCTACGCTTTAATGAGAGAGATAGAAATACTTTCGTATTACCATGTAATATAATGAAGCGTATTCTATTTTGTATACTCGTCCAAAGTTCTGACGAAAATGTGAAATGTCAAACGCGTAACAATGACGTCACATAGTGCCGTAACAAGCTGTTAGCGACCTTGTAGTCTACCTAACTTGCTTTCGGTTGCGGCTTTCAGTTCTTTGAAAGCTTAGAGCGGTTCAATTAGCTCCCCATTATGGGAATGATTTGCTCTACCACCTCCCACGTTGTTCAAACCATTTCAGCGTCGCCAATCGTTTTAGTTTCATGAAAAAACGAATGCACATTCACTTTCTTTCATTATTGGCGGTCATTATCTTGTTGACATTTGGTAGCGACGCACAAGACGTAAAGTAGGCTAGGATTGTGCCGATTTTACGCGGAATTAAGCGGGCTGCGAGAATGTTGCGGTATTTTGACGGGCAACGGGTAATGCACGGCGGGCAAAGCGTCGGGCAGAGCAGTCAGACGGCGATCATGGCGCGCTCCTCGGTGCGGGGTAGGAGAGGGGAAGACTAGTGCAGTAACCAAAGAACCGGACGCGCTCGGACAGGTCCGGATTTCGGTCGTTTACTTACAGTAGATAATGCTCACTAGTTCACCCGTATTTAAACACTTTTACTTAAACACCGTACTTAAAGTTGTTGATAGCTATCCGAACAAAGAAATGGATGTTACTGACACGAGTAAAACTTCAAACAAAGGAAGATAAATCAATACACAGGTAGAAGTAAAACATGACGTTTGACGTATTCCGCCTAAGTGCACTTACGTCAAAAATCGTTTCATAACAACACGTAAAATAATGCACAATAATATAAAAGAACGCAAGCACCATAATGTTTCGAGACGGGCGGCATAATCCTAACAGCAGTGAGTGAGGGCAAAACATCGCGGGGGTAAAATTTCACACGAAAATTTTTGGTAAACCTACAGGGTGGGGTGGATCCACACCCCGCGACCTCGGCCTACCAAATGAATAACAAAATCAAAAGCAAATAGGTGTTCCTTTCGAACTTATCTTAGGTGTTTTTGTTGCTGTATTTCGTTTTTTTAGTAATCTGTTAATGTGTTTACACTTACGAAAGTGTAAAAAAGTAATTAGTGTAAACAATGTAAAAAGTATAAAACTACTTAAATTACAAAACTAGTGCTTATTCAATACAACCGTACGAGGCGACAAAGGTTGGTAAATAAAGTTAGATTAGATATTACCAGTAAATACAGCTTCAATTTACATTTTAATGAGCCAGCCCGAGTTTCTCTTATGCGCTCATGTTACCGACATTATTTATGTTTTATTGTTTAAAAATTATTACGAGACAACTGTGCATTAACACAGAAACACACGTTCTAGAGAATGTTCGAGTTGTTTCTTACTTCTTGCTATCAAGCTACTATCAACATGCAAAAAAAAACTTGATTCAGTCCCGTGAATGGCTAGATTCCGCTTTGCGCTGAATATTTTAAGCTCTTTCTGCTAAAAATGGCTACAGTTACAGTATTCATTGTGCAGCCATTACTTTTAGCTATATGTATGTAGCGAAGGATATAAATTCAGGCCGACGCAAATTGGAGCTATTTGTTAGCAAATTAATTTAATCTGAATCTGCGTATTATTATGTGCTCATTTCAGTATCACATGATTTTAGTACCTATCTCTTTTTTTGGTCTGAGAGACAAAAGAAATAATATCTTAAATCAGCGTCCATTATCAATCTCAATCCATAAACAAAATGATTCTGTTAAACGCCCCTATTCTGTAATTTCAACGCATTCGATTTCGGTAAGGGTTGAAAGATGTAATTAATCGAGTAACTTCTGTCACTAGATGGCGCCGTATCCCCTGGAAGGCAAACTTCCAAGTTACGCAGGGGCCAGTAAAATGTGCCCCTAATTTTGGCGCGAAATTACTTCCTCGTCCCGCAATAAAACTCTTTATATATAGCTGATTATGTTCCATATTGCCGTGCACCGCTTGCGGGATACGAATAATGCAGAGGGTAGATTTTTCAAATAAATAATTGTAAGGGATTGTGGTTGTTAACCATCTACAATCGAATTATGGTGTATTGTGTGTGTATTGATTTTACGGGGCATTGAATTTTGACTCTCTAAACTGTAAAGGTATAAAATTCGAACTCGAATTAGGAGCGTAACCATACATGGATTGGGAAGGTTTTAGGCTAAAAATGAGTCCTAATCTAAGATAGGTAGACACAGTTTTTTATTTTACAATTAAACTACCAGTCTGTTTGACTTTTCATGGTGTAAAGAACAATGCGTACATTAGCGACTGTTCTAATTACATTTTAAGTTAATTATGAAGATGTATTCAGTATAAACGCGTAAGTTTATCGACTTACTTAATAATTACTACGGCGCGTGTTGCATGAATATTAACCCTATAAAGATAGTCTGCGTAAAATTTACGCATGCATTTTCGAAATATGGCTCTGTCTTTCTAAATAGCGCGAATCCCTGGCTGTGCGTTTAGGACATCTCATTAGTCACTGGGAGCTACCATATGGTCCATGTGTCAATAAGGTAAGTGTAACCGATTTTGAAATATAACGACCACATGCGTCAAAATTACGCATGATTATCTTTAATGTGACTTTTATGATTTTGACTTGTATGTTATTTTTATTTATTTTTATCTTATTATAACTGTATTTCATTACTTACATTATCAGTTCTCTTTTACAAATATTGAAGCAAAAATATAACATAATGGGGAGTAGAAACTTGGACGATGACCATACCCTGGCCAGTCTTATACAAAGATACAACGAGCTTCACTATGAGGATACTAACTGTGAAGCCGCGGACCATGAAAGTAAAACTGAAATGCAGAGCGATAAAGAATAAGTTTCTTTAGATAAATAACAGGAAGAACAGCCTCTTTCCCTTTTTGAAATGAAACAAAGAGCAAATGCTTCCTGTAAAAAACCTCTAAGACAAAAACCTAACTTTGAAATGTGCCAAAGCTGTTTATAACAGATTTTTATACAAATATACGTTTCTAATATGTATAAGATATTCTGATTGTTGATTTTGTGCTAAAAAAACGCGGATTATCATAGAAAAAAATAAATGTAGACTAAGTGTTAAAAAAATTGATCATTTACAGCAGAAGATTAAAGATATTTTTTATTTAATAAATAAATAATTATAAATAAAATATCTGCAGTCTCAAATAATCTAATATATGTAAATATATATACCATACGATTTTATTGAAATAAATTAATAAACCTCAACCTACAGCCAATTAAACCACATGCGTCAATTTTACGCATGAGTATCTTTTCCGTACTACACAATATGATTATCTTTCTAGGGTTAAACAGATAGGGCTCTTACAACACGGATAAGTTTCTGAACTTGTACAAAGATAAGAAAGGATAGCCTTATTTATGGTCCTCATCATTTTCACATCATGGAGGATTTACTAGAAATATGAGGTAAAAAAATAACCTACTTGAACCCCCTATTAGATTTTTGGGATAATAGTAATGGATGTTATCTTGTTTAATATGACCTAGATTTTAAGATAACATAACCTTAATTATCAAATAAACTAAGTTTCTACATCGTTTGATAGAAAAGTACTAACTTTATCCGACGCTCAGATTCCAAGGTCGTCTGGGCCAATTCGGCCCTTAACAGTAGGTATATCTAGGTATATAAACATATATACGTCTATTTGAGCCTCAAGTAATAGGATTCAACCCTTATAAATTAAATAACCTATGGGAGAGCTGTGATATAAACGTTGCTAGACGAAAATACTCGTCGTTTTGATTAATTACTCTCCGTCTTTCTTTGTGTCCCTCCTACGTATTAATACTAGCTCGGGAACCGGCTTTGCTCGTGACAACGTTGTGCTGGGATTAAAAAAAGATACTGTAGTCTTTTTGACACAACATTACACAATCATTGTTTATGATTTATTTGTTTTCTGGAGCTAGAATCTGATCAAATGGAAACTTGAGCGATTATAAAGATAGACAAGTATAATTCGAACAGTTTATTTGTCTCCATTGTCTTGTCCATTATACTGAAAGTTAGGGTATGTTAATGAATACGAATAACGATGTACTGTAAAATAATTAAACATTCCACCTGTCCTATTTCTGTTTCATGCGAAAATTATCTCATGTCCGCCACTACTCACATCATTCTGTAAAATGACTCACAAAAAACAAACAAAATCATGCCATCAAACGAAAACATTTAAAAATCTAATCAACATCGCAATCTTAAGAAAAGTGACACATGTACACTTTGTATTCGAGCAATAAGAAATTAAAATCTATTTAGGTTGGTATTTCATCTCTTCTTTCATGAAAGGAATTTTTTCATCTACTAATTTAGCGGAGGGGACGCTTGAAAACCCGCAAATGGAACTCACTTGTCACAACCAGGAACAGAAAATACTTTTATAAACGTGTAATAACTAATTAGCTAGTTAACATAAATGCCGTATTTATATTTTGTAATATAATTCTGCGTCCTTGCGAGATAACCGAGTTAAATGTCACCGATACGTTTGACATTTTTGCGGATTGGTATCATAAAATTATCGACAGAAATATCACTGGTTTCCACTGTGTGGAGAGAAAAAACGATTGGACGTTTCATTTACAAGTTTTTGTGGCATGTTATCTAGTGTGACGATAAGATAAGGGCCAGTCAACGCTCTCCCTGCAGTTTAAACAAGCCATAACATCGATAACGATCCGATAGTCTGTCTTACTCCTAATAATCGTGTCATACCTATTATAATTCTATTTATTTTGTGGCAACTTAACTGAATGCAACGTAAACTGAGAACAAAATTACCTAGTTCTTTAGTAATTTAGCTGATAATAATATTTCAAGGTTGCATTATTATTTATAGATGATAGTCACCCAATTGTTTTGTTTACAGAAATTATACATTGATATTAAAAGAATAATTTTTGTAAACTTTAATATCTTTGTTTGTTACTGACATCCGTATTTTATTTTTTCTTTTTATTCGATGTCAGAAAACAGGTTCCTACTTTACAGTTATACTGTTTATATGGAAATTTGTGAATATATTTTAGTAACAATGGACGAAGGGAGACTGAAGGTAACTTTATCAGTACCGCAATCCTGAACGGAGTGTGTTCAACTGTTCAAGTCAAGTTAACGGTGGGTAATGCAATTAGATATACAATCTTATGTTACTTACAAAGCAGACTTACGAATCAAAATTGAAACGATTATTGATAAAAATAAGAGAAACGGATTGAAGTCAGATATCTTCATTATAAACGCAACTAACAAGTAACCGTAACCGATTTCTAAGAAAACTAACTATGTCAAAGGAATCATGGCTAACTTGATTGTATAAAAAGTGTAAATCGCTTTATTTTCGCTATTGTTATCCACACTGACGACCAGGGGCCTAAGTCTACTAATTTATAAATGTTACAATGGTCTCTCAATGGTGTGTTTTTGACAGGTTTTGTATGGCAAATCTGTCAAAAACTTACCATTGAGAGACCATTCATTGTGACGTATATAAATCAGTAGACTTAGGCCCCTGATGTTTTACTGGTTTGCTGATTGCCAATAAATGGCCTTTTAAAGGTTCCTCAGAAAGTAAAAAAAAAACGTCGCAAGTATAGCAGTGAAATTCTGTGGAGCAGAAATAGCAGAATTCACGTTCGCGATGCGCATTCAGTCATTAAACTTGGTTCACAGTCGGTACTCAGTAGATATGCTCGCATAACGGTCCGGGCATGCGTCCCGCGGTCGCTTGCACCACAGCGCACAGCGCTTTACAAAACATTACCAAGTTTTCGATCAACAGTACAGTCTACTTTAAAATATGAATGAAAAAGCGCTGACTTCGCTTACATTCACACGTCAGTCTACGTTACCCATCTGTCAGGGTTGATGCGTGAAAACATTTTGGTCCTAAATTAAATGGCTTCAATGTGGGAGCCAGGGACGTGATACGACCCTTATTCCTCTTGCACGCCACTGCTTATGCGAACTTTGAGGAATTTAGTTTTTTCTTAACATATTTTGACTTTTTTGTTGTCGAACTTGCGTATTTTTTACGGAAAACCGGTCTATAAACAAACGAATCTTATTAGGGGGACATTGGAAAATATTTTTCATAAAAACCGATACCATAGAATACCATTCGACCTGTTTCGAATTACAGCAATCTGTTAGACGATTGCAACTGATCACGCTATGATCAATCATAAGCAAAGAACGAATCGGGTCACCCCTAGTAACAGGTACCTTGTATTGTCGTTTCATTGTTAAATTACCTCTAGCTGTCATGTCGGCTCAATGAGTGAAAAACTTGTTCAATGAGTGAAAACTATGAACTACCTGGCTATTACGTTGTTGATCCCATTGACAAAGCTGTGCAAGTTTTTTTTTATCGTAGTATTATCATCTAATGAGTCCTCCCGATGTTGATAGACTGTACCACACTTTTAAAATGTGACCACGGGCTTTTGGTACTTACACAATTTATTTTTATATACCTACCTAATTTATTAAAGCCAAAGTAAAAAACCTTGAATTTATAATCGCAGTTTTGCCAACATAATAACAAGAAGTAAAACACTCGTGTAAGGACTGTACTCAAGAGTTATGAATACTATGTCTAAACAATGTGTGTTGGGTAGTTATAATGAGTCAGTCGACATGCGTTATGCAGTATCAAGTTGATTGACCACGCTGTCAATGGCATTATACGTACTTAGGACCCGTACCGTGTCACTAAGTGATCCTGTAATCGGAACAGATATTCAATGATAATACTTGATACTTGTAACAGAGTATTATACTTCAAATAACAATTACTTGGAACGGAGTATTTGTGTACTAATAATACCATTTATTCGTAAAGAGTATTTGAGCTCCAATAATAACAGTTACCTACTCAATAACCGTCATACTGTCCCAGTCTGCCGACAAATGGAACTTATCGTTCATTGTTTAGTTTATCTGATAATGTTATCTGTTGTAATATGCTAAATTGTTTTGTATTATAGTTCGATATTTTTATTGATTAAAAAAGTACCTGAGTATGCAAATAAATCATATTCAGGTTATAAATTACTTATTACTTAGGTACTTATTTTAGGTTAGTATAAAACAAGTAATGTTATTTTTAGTATGTAACTGTTAGGTACTTAATGTCACAGCTAGCGTTTTGATTCCGTCAATTTTATGTATGTATGACCTCTAGAATTTCAATTTATTATTTGATTGAAATGTCACCAAAACAGTTTCACACTTGAATTTGTTTTTTTCGTACGAAACTAAAAGGAGTCCGTTCTCTTTGTGTTCCACAAATTACGATTTACAAGTGTTTCGTTGATCCAATTGATCGCTTCGACCTTTTTGATATGAGGAAAACCGACGCAAACCGAGATCCTTTGAACTATCAAGTTTTTTACCGTCTTAACTAACTTCAGCTCTTGAAATATCCAAGATATTTAAGTACTTGGTAGTTTTTCATTGACTACATCTTTCATTTAAGAAAGTACAGCTGTACTTACCGAGTTCATGTTTTTCATTGAAACAATCTGGATTTTGCCAATGCAGTAATTATGTAAGCTCATTTATATCGATAGTGAGTCAATCGTAAAGACAAAACAAAGAAACACATTAGATTGTTTTATCTAAGATCGTACATTAACCGTCCATATGTCGAACTGTAATACATTCAATAGCACACTGGCAATTTGTAATTCATATAAAAAGACGATGAAGTAAGAAAACAATGGAGTTACAGTGTAGGCAACGATGATATTACCCACGCTTGAACGCACCGCGAGCGACGGAGAAAGCGTTTGGATAGATACCTATTACTCGTACTGGTATCAGGTACATAAGACTTAGTATGCGCGAAAGGGCTCACCTCTAGAATAAACCAGCCCTATTAAAAAAAAATCATACGTTTGGATATTCTTTTACAAGCAAAAATATGTTACTAACGGGGACCTAATTTACCATATACTAACATTTTGTTTCCAAAGCTTACACAAATCTCACAACAAAGCGCGGTTCATGGTAAATCCCTTTGGCAATCCGCCATCTTTTTCGCATAACGCGGCAATATCGTTTATAGCCTGGGCAATGAATGATTCTGGTTGGAAAAGTTAAAAGCAGACAATCTGACTTTTGAACTTTGTTTGGACTAGTTAGAAGATAAACATGTTAAAAGTCCTGACCCCTCCGAGGTGAGCCCGAGGGAGGGGGGGGCAAAGAAGGTCCCGTTTTTTGGTTTTTTGCTTATATCTCGAAAACAATGCGTCCGATCAAATTTTGTTGTACTACTTAATAAAACCTCATTAAATTTTCTACAACTTTGGTGTTCACACTTTTTATCCATCTTCAATATTTGCATAGCTGTGAGCTCCGAAAAATGACCAATCTTCAAAAATGTGTTAATTTATCTGTCTCGTTCTTTGTTTTCTTGTTTATATCTTGAAAACGGTGCGTCGCATGAAATTTAGTTGTACTAGAGAATGAAACCTGATAAAATTCTCTACAATATGTCTTTCACATTTTTTATCTATCTTCAATCGCCTAGCTATGAGACTCGAAAAACGGATGGATTTTTGAAAATACACTCACAGACATATTTAACCGCCATCTGTATCTTTCATCACCCTGTTTGTTTTTGTTAACTATTGCTTAATTACTGTTTTATTTTATGTCAATTGGATACTTTGGCAATAAATTAAACACTAATACCCATTATTCGTTAGCTTAATGTGTGTCACCGAAGGGTTTTTGGAATTTAGTAGTTTTTTGACATTGTTGCGGTTGCGTTAACATTTGCTGTTTTTTTCTGCCATAGTGTGTTATTGTTTAATTCAGTTTGTAGAGTTCATTTCCTGTTTTTGACTTAAAAAAATGCCATTCGATGCAACTGGTGCAGCTAGGGCAATGGTTATAGCTGATGCCGGGTACAGCCAACGTCGCATCGCCGGTACGCTCGGTGTACCTCGAACCACGGTACGGTATGCCATCAGACGATTTCGGGAGACTGGCTCCTACACCCGGAAGCCTGGTTAAGGCCAACATCGATGCAATTCAATCCGAGAAGATCGATTCGAGATGACCGTTTCGTTGTCAGCAACGTGTTGAAAAATCGCATTTAGGTTGCTATCGAAGCTCGTACCCGTCTATTTTAGGTGAGAAATTTAATGTCAGTGTGAGTAAAAGTACGGTTAGAAGAAGACTGTCAGAAAAGAGTATGAAGGCTTTTCGTCCAGCTCATGATCCACAACTGTTCCCACAAACCTGTAGAGCTAGACTTACTTTTGCGCGAGAATATGCTGACTGGACAATGGATGAATGGAAGGACATAATGGTCTCAGATGAGAGCAGAATAGCCTCAAGAGGTCCAGGTGGACAACAGTATGTCTACAGATGCCTAAACGAAAGGTTTGCTCCATGCGTTATAACCGAAACAGTGGGTTAACAGGAAGGGTCCATAATGGTTTGAGGAGGCATCTCTTACGAGGCTCGTACCGATCTTGTTGTGTTCGATAGAGGCAGTGTGAATGCCTAAAGATACGTGTAGGAAGTTCTTCAAGACCATGCCATGCCTTTTGCACCATTCGTTGGTTTCACCTTCAGATTAATGCATGACAATGCACGTTGTCATAGCGCTAGATCAGTCTCTCAGTACCTTAATGAAGTCGGGATTCAAGTTTTACCATTGCTAGCACGCAGTTCCGATCATAAACCGATTGAGCACATTAGGGACAACCTAAACTGACGTCTCTGACCAAGAGTAGCAGCCCCTACGACCCTGGAAGAGCACAAGACGGCTGCGGTGGAGGAGTGGTACAAAATCCCTCAGTCAGATATCCAAGACATCACGGATGGATTGCAAAACCAGCTCCAAGAAGTCATTAAAGCCTGAGGCGTCAATACCCATTGTTAATTGTCTTTATTGTTTTAATTGCGACCACTTTTTTTGAAAATATTGAACCTTGACATTTTTTTTTCCGAAGTTTTAAAAAAATCGATTAACGCTTTTTTCGAGTCTCATAGCTAGTCGATTGAAGATAGATAAAAAATGTGAAAGACATATTGTAGAGAATTTTATCAGGTTTCATTCTCTACTACAACTAAATTTCATGCGACGCACCGTTTTCAAGATATAAACAAGAAAACAAAGTACGAGACAGATAATTTAACACATTTTTGAAGATTGGTCATTTTTCGGAACTCACAGCTATGCAAATATTGGAGATAGATAAAAAGTGTGAACAACAAAGTTGTAGAAAATTTTATGAGGTTTTATTATGTAGTACAACAAAATTTGATACGACGCATCGTTTTCGAGATATAAGGAAAAAACCAAAAAACGGGACCTTCTTTGCTCCCCCCTCCCTCGGGCTCACCTCGGAGGGGTCAGGACTTTTAACATGTTTATCTTCTAACTAGTCCAAACAAAGTTCATAAGTCAGATTTTCTGCTTTCAACTTTTCCAACCACACACCCGTTTTGAGCACTCATTTACCAGACTATTAAATTAACATCATCATTGGTGTTTTAAAAGTGTGATCGTGAAACTCTCGTTTAAATAAAAACCACTTCGTTTATAAGTATTTAAAATAAACCTATATTTTATTTGGTATTGTTTATATCTGCTTCGTTAAAGTGAAGATATGTTTAGATGCTTTCTACAGATTAATGCTCACTTAATTTTGTTGTTATTTAAACTGTAATCATATTTATGGCGCTCATTCTTGTTTAGAATGCCGTTTAATTTTAGTAAAGTGGAAACTTACTTTTACCAACGAAAATAAAACGTTACTAACAAAAATAAGCGCACAACTTATGACATTTTAGAACCGCAACGTCTCTAACTGTTCCCTAATTGAAAAAGCTATACAAATGTCCCACTTCGGTCACCGCATCGATTTTAAAAATAGAAGCTTGGTGCGTTTTCGATATACGCCCGTGCTGCGATAAACTATTCAAATACTGTAACATCTTTATCGTGGAGGAATAGAGTACATTATCGTGCGTGTTTTAATTCGTATGATATTACATTATTTCGTCAGCGCGCCTCGACTGAATGGAATTCGTACGATATGCTCTCCTACGTCGAAACTCGAGTTCAAACAAATAGAATGCTCGATTTACGCGATGAATATTGTGAATTGGATCCGACATTTGTGAATCGATTTTGGCGTCTCGTTTTACATTGTATCCTAATTAATTAGCCTTCAAATTTTTATCCTTAAAACGATTTATGAATAATGTAAATAATATGCGACCTTTATTTGTGTTTTGATTTATTAAATGGTATTGTTGAAAGGTGTCTTAGTTTTTTGTGTCGTTGCCTAAAAATGAAAAATGCTTCTGAAATAGAATTTATATTTAGCAAAGATAAGTTTATAAATAGGTTTTCAATTTGTTTGGTTGGCTTTGGCGCTTGATAGCGTGGCATGGCGCAAGGTTGACTTAAAAATGAATAAGCTAGCTTGCCAACCATGCCTAATAGCTATCCAGCACATTTATTGATTACCACCCACTACTTACATCAAGCTTTCACCTATTTATCAACTTACTTGGGTGTTCACTAAGAAGTTACGACATTTTTAATAACCAATGATATGCTATATTAAAGAGTACACAAATCCATGACTTGTTCTTTATTATGGTAATCAATAATTTAAATGAAACAAAAAGGAACAAACACGGTTTTTTACAAAAGAAAGGGAAAAATCTCGTTATTTAAAGATATATTCTAAACTGTTTATAATTTAAATCGGTTATTTAAGCATCGTAAACTCTCCGCACATTTAAAAACCAAATTGAATGAAATTAAAATCTCCTTTCTCATTAATCGGGCAAAGATTAAAACAATAATTAACTCACAAAATCTTGAAGGTTGTAGAAAAATCATGTTCGTAAATAGTTGAAAGAGAAACCGGGTGAATCACTCTTTTTTTATACCTAATGTTAAAATCATCAAATGAGTCTTCCCACCCAGGGCAGGGCAAGAGCGACTGTCAGACTGGTACTAACTAAAATCCACGGTGTCCGTCAATAGCCCCTTACGTTCCGGAGTCACGGTTGCTGTTCAGTCCCACGACCCCGCGGCACCCGGGGGGTGGGTGAATCGTTACGGCGCTTTTTGACGGTTCGATTTTGGTTTTGACAGTCAATAGTCCGACCACAGATAACATTGTATACTTTGCTCGAAGTTTTATGGATTAAAACCGTGAAGCTGGATAGTTTCAGGTAATAGTGTTGTGGGAGGAAAATATATGTAGGTAAGTAAACAGTTGTACCGAAATCTGCCATGTAGGTACGCTTAGGTACATTTTGCGGTAAATGTAGGCCAAACAGACTAAATTTGTTTGGCCCGAACAAACTATCTCGAAAATTATCAAGACAATAAAACGTATAAGGAAACTTGCTGGTCTGTTTCTGTTACCCTACTGTTTATTTACTTGAGTTAAGGCGAGGTTGCAGTACAGTGTGTAATTGTATGGACGCACAACTTCATCCCCACCAAAATGCGAGCGAAATCACCCGCATTTTGAATGTTTTTAGCTCCTCGTAGAAAAACAAAGCATAAATTATAAAATATGCTTTTACCATTTACTTTAAAATAAAAAGCTCTATTTATTGATATAACTTGCGTATAAATGCCAAAATCTATTGACAGCACGCGTTTAAAATTGTGATTTCAAGTCCGACATTTTTTTCTATCGAACCATTTTTGAGACTTGAGAATATGTTCAATTTTTATAAAATGATTTTAATTTATTAACATTCTCATATTTTATTACATTTTCAGACATTCCAAAATCACTAAAAGTACTGCAACCTCCTCTTAAGCTATCTACTGACGGTGCTTAGATTCTGATCTCTACTCCTAAGGTAGATAGTATACTCAAGTAGATTATGGCGATTACAGACGAAGTAAGAAGCGTAGAATAAAGAAGCGTAAAGAATCTGTCAAAGAATATTACCATAGCTAAATCACGATGCTTTTTTTGAGCTTTGCTATAGGCTGTATTTGTAGTTGAAGACAAAAAAAAAGACCTGATGAAAATCTATATTAATTAATTAATATGGACTTGGTTTAGTAATCTGGCCCTATTATGCAAAGGACAGTTGAAGGAACAGGTGAGATTTTAATCAGTCCAGTCTGAAAAACCCCCAACTAATTATTTCCCCCAATTATTGATTTTCCCAGCTAAAAACGGCTGCCATAACCCATTGTGTATTTATAATAGTACCAAAATTTATCAAAATCGTTTCAGCAATTTAGATATTTAGCTTAAACTTACTTTTGCATTAATTACACTTCTCAGTTTTGATTGTGAATTGACAAGTGACATTAGAAAAAAGTTAACTAAATGTGAATTACACGTTCTTATTGTCCTTCTAGGACACATGCGTTTCTAAGGAGTATGCACAGCACATCTAGTATGATATGAGTATACTCCGTATACTCCATAAAACTCATGTTATTATGATAGTTTCGAAAGCGACTATCAAGTGCGGCCTACTACGTTTCGTTGTACGGTCGTACCGCAGGCGTGCCATGCGTCATCCATCATTGCTGACGCTAACGGCGACCCACCACGTAACTCTGCCACTATGCTTTCTTTACTTACATGGCGCACTTTTTTTTCAAGCCTTTGTTTTACTTGGATTAGCAAAGAAAAGTATTAAACATCCTGTTATTCTTGAACACCTGTATAATGTCAAATATAGAGTAGAGATGGTAAAATAGATTAGTTACATGCTCCAACTAACTAATACTATTTTTTTAACGATGCCTAGGTAGGTAGTTGACTTAAGTATCCTCCCATTACTAAAATGACATTTTATAATAAATAAAAACTACAGAAAAACTTTATTAATCGCTGCGCCGCCCCAGGGGGCTCGTAATGTCGACCATGTTACCTTACCTAACTAATTGCAGTGCAGGAAATAGAAAATAAACATTCGTAACATTCTTTATTAAGTCGTCACGTAATGAACGCACCATTAGTTCAAAGATGGCCGCGAAGATGGCCGCTATTAATCTCAGCTGTAATGTCAACGTCAATAAATAAACAATAAGCAAAGGCAGCACGGCATGCAGCCAGCAGCGGCCGATGCGTTCCGATTCACAGGTGCAGTTTACACGCGGAACGATCCGCATGCGATATTGATGTAATCGTGATGTTGTTACGTTCGAAAAAACTCACTAGAGCGGGGAAAGTGACGCGCCTCAAGATCGTGAAAGGTACTTAGTCGATCACCGATTGGCGCGGACCCGCGACGTCCCTCTCCGCGCTGAGGGAAACGTGCGCAGCGGAGGACGCCGACTAATTTGCCGGAGCTCTAGTTGGCGTGGTCGCGTAAACTTACGACACCACCGAGCGTTCGGAATTCGAACTACTTTCGCGTAATCTGTCTGAATAGAATATGGCGCCCTAGTTAGTGAGCATCGGTTTTTCGGTGAAATTGTATGGAAGCAATAAAGTACATCTATTGGATTACAGATTAACAGGGTAATTGAAAATATTTAAAAATCCTTGATACTATTTTTCTGTTTTCTGTAATATTTTCTAAAACCAACAACACATTACAGTTTATTTTTTGTTTCGTTTTCATATTTTGCTGATGATAAATTAAATCATGTTAAGTTAAAAGAATAATTTAAAACTCGCTAATTGCTCAGGTATGTTAAGTTACGTTCCAATGTACGCATGAAACGTAATAGCAACTTTATAATGGCGTATCTCAAACAAATAGGACAACATGTTGCGCATTTACCTACGACGTTTATTATTGTCGACAAACAAAAACATGTTGTTACCGTCCGATTTATTCTAATCGAGATCATAATAAAACGATCACACTTTCTGACACAACGATGCAAATTAATTTCCGAGTCGGATATCAGGGTCTGTATTCTGTGATAAAAATAAAAACGCACCTGGCCGTGGGGTAGCCGGTGGCAAAGCATCTTTGGGGCTACACATAGCAGTTTTCATAAAGATTGTCGCCTGAACCGATTCACAGATGTCAGTGGCGAAGGCGCGACTCGTCCGTGGATCGCTCGGAGTGTTGCGTTCCGGACAAAGAAAACAGATTGTAATCGAGCAACTGGTTGCTCGACCGAACGCGCGACTCGTCCCACAACCAACAACGTTGCGCCACCAGTCCGCCAACCCGTCCGGTCTTCGTACCTACCTACCAGTTTAATTTACGGTGTTGAAGAGAAGATAATAGGTGCTGTTAAAATGCCGCCTTTTTGACAATATTTCCCTGTGAGCGTGATTAGTGAAAGAGTTAAATTTTAATGATTGTTAGCTACGACTCTTAATGCCAACATTTTTTTTCTTAGCAGCTTCAAAATAGCAGTTACCGGACGATAAAATTTTACGGCGCGGCGCAATTTCCGAACCTAACAAATCGATGTCATCAAAATGTACACATAGAATTGAATAAAATTCGCGGTTCACTAAACGTCATAGGAATTCCAATTGATCAGCTAATTTGTTGACAAGTTAAGAGTTAAACGGGATTTAATTAACGGAGGGCATAAAAAACATTGGAAGTTGAAAGTTTGTCGAGTCCAGACTGACGCAGTCCATCGAACAGTGCAGTGAACCCAACACGGCTTGCGCCAACTGTCTGGGTCTAGATCACTCCCACCCAGACTCCAGACATTTTACGCAAATTCGTTACAAGAACATTTTTCGCGTAAAATATTTTACACGTTACGCATCTTCAACTTTAATCCACCTCTATGGCTTTTATTAATATTTTCTTTTCAAATCTCGAATGCAAACATCAGTAATCCATCATTACTTTTATTTCTTTTGACAGAATTTGTGTTTTCAAACACTAATTTAATTCAACGGTTAAATGTTGTATGCGACTTATGTAACGATAGTGATAAGCGACATTTATCATAGTTGAATATTAATAAGGAAAGTGATCTTATTTAAATAATTCCGAATTTTCGAATGCTCTTATTTTTGCTTAAATTTGTTATTTATGCCTAAACGAAAAAACTGCGTTTGCAAAGTTTCATTTCTGCTGTTTTAAACTTATCTGACCTGTCCTGGACGATTTAGTCTTTTTGTCGCTTATGCTCTTTTAACTTTCTACCGTGAAATATATATTATATATATTTTTTAAATATTTTTTAATCGATTTGATACCTACTTGCCTTCGATGAATAAGTAAATCTGATTTACAATAAGTATTTAAACAGTTGCAATAATAACCCTCTATTGCTGCATTGGAAACCGAAACAAAACGCATTGTCATTAATTTTATACTCTAATTTGTAGTACTTCAAACAAATATTGAGTAAGAATTAATTCACCTTGTTATTTAAATATTACAAGTTAGTAAGAAAAAACTGCACAGCAATGAGCAATCGTTAAAACTTGACAAATGGATGTGACCGTGTCACAGGGAGCCACGGGAATACACGAGCATACATAACACTAATATTGTATGTCTAATTGACTTTCCGAACGCCCGTGTATTATCCGAAAACAAGAAATTACCTTTGGGAAAGCAAAATTTTAAATACAATGACGGTTTTCGTAAACAAATAGACACGATGAAGCATTAAATTCATTACACGCAACATTTCGCCTTATTAAAGGACTATAAATAAATGATAAATTGGTTATCAAGTCATGAAGAGAGGTTCATTTGGGTGAGGTGGAGAACTGTCAACAGACGTACGCGTTCTGTTTTCAAACATTTAAAAAATATACATGGTAATTTTTTATAGGTCATCATTAACCGACTTCAAAAAAAGGAGGAGGTTCTCAATTCGGTCGGTATGTTTTTTTTTTTTTTTTTTTTTTATTTTTTTTTTTTATGTATGTACATCGATTACTCCGAGGTTTCTAGTCCGATTAGTGTGATTCTTTTTTTGTTCGATGCAGGATACTTGCAGTGTGGTCCCATAAAAATTTCATCAAATTTGGCTCAGTACTTTTTATTTTGTGAGCATTTTAATTAATTTCGCCTACTTGGATGACATGATGATCTTTACTTTTTGCGTGTTTGTTACGCGATTACTTCGCCAATTGTGGACCGATTTTGAAAATTGTTTTTTTGTTGTATTAAGGATCGTTCACCTTAGGGAATACTGCAAGTTTCATCGAACTCTGTTCAGCATTTTTTGAGATAGGGAATTTTATTGGAACTTTCTTTTATGTTCACAACATGGGCGATGTTAATACCGGTGCTACGGATTACAAAATTCTAGTGCACATGTAAGAAAATGATGTATTTGCCAAGAATTTGGGTTGAATATTAAAACTAAAAAGAGTAAAATAAAAAACTTTTTTCAAAAAAAATTTAACCGCCTTCAAAAACAACCACAAAAAAGGGTAAAATAACCTACAAAATAACTTTTCTTTCGGAAGTCGGTGGCAAAAAGACATCGAAATAATAAAACAAAGCCACCGACTTCCGAAAGAAAAGTTATTTTGTAGGTTATTTTACCCTTTTTTGTGGTTGTTTTTGAAGGCGGTTAAATTTTTTTTGAAAAAAGTTTTTTATTTTGTCTATGCCATTGAATAAACCGCGCGAATACTAATGAGGTTTGTTGATAATATTATGTAAAAACTAGAAGTTTACACGGCTACTGTATCTAAAACATTGGACATTTATAAATGAGATTAATCTAGTTTCGGAATGTAGACGCACTAACGAGATCTAGACCGAACCAAATCCAAAAATTACCATTTCAGAGTAACAAAAAAAATATAGTAACATTTTCAAAGATATCAGGGGACCATAAGGTAAAACAGGAATGTTTATTTACATTAATATTATGTATAACACGCAACAGAGTCACTGACACTTGGCAAATATCACTCAAGTGTGCTCAAAGTGACATTGATATCTAAAAATATCACTAATAATTATGTTTTCATGGCTGTGACTGTATATCAGTCTTTAGTAAGGTTTATACGTCACAAACAATTATTTTTATCTATGAACAAAATCTGTAATTTTCTTATGTTTGAGTTGAATGACCCTGTTCGCGATAATGCGGCACCTACTGTCATACGCCATTGCCCATTAGTCTATAGTCCATGGCGAGTTGTGTCCTCTAATCAATTACATACAGATTATTGGCCTTTAGATTGCACGTGTTAGTATTTCACATGGTTGGTTCTAGTTATTCTAGTACTAGGCTAAATGTCACATGTTAAAAGAATCGCTAGAGAGCTCTTTGTGGTTCTAAAGTCTGCTATACGATTTACGAGTTCCAGCTAACGGTGTTCGAGCTAGCAAATACCTATATTTATACAAATGTGAAATATGTAGCTAGATGCCCGTCGCTCCACTTGTTTGTAATTAATTAGTGTAAGTTCCAGTGCAAAGGGTTGCTTGGTTTTATTTCAGCGTACATTCAAGCCCTCCACTCATCCTTACCATAGATAATTAACATGCCGCGTAAATACTTTGTACACATCACCTCATTACTATATAACTCTATGGTTAATTGATACTCTTGTCAAAGTGTGAACGACCCGACACGTTATGTAAAATCGATAATTTACAGATTACCTTTTTAGTGTTAATTTATTAGTGGACTATAAAAAATGATGCATTGTTTTTAGTACATGTCTTGAATACTTATTGTTTTAAAGGCGATGTAGCCTACGGAGAGTTTATTGCACTTGAATGGAACTTTTTGATATTCTTTAAAATGTTTAGGTGAAATAAGTTTTAAAACTGACATGTTCTAACCTAAGAACTTTAAAACGGGAAAATCAGGGACTTATTTTGAATTACCGATATATCGGTGATTCGGTACAAGCGCCATGGTCATGGATAAACTTCCTATCTGCTTTTCCGTTAGCGCGGAATCGAATATTTGTTTTAGGCAAATTTATTTGATTGCCTATTTAATTACTTCATTTACATTGCATACATAAAACCATGCTTATTATAAACTTGACCGTCAATATTTAAAATTTCACTAAAATACTTAATATGTAGTGCGGAAATTCAACTGATAAGTTTCCTTGACGTCATTTAACCCAAAAATGGCTATAATATTGGTTTTTACCAACGTCATCAGCGAAACAATCAACACCATATTTGAATTTCGAACATTCCGAAGTTTTTCCTTACAACGTTTATTTGAACTCTTACCTTTTGATGTTAGGTTATTCGATTTGTTTTTTTTTTACGTTTACTATTAACACCTACGTCACGGCTTCTCTATGGTGAACACCGCGTCATAGATAGGTATAATAAAAACATTTGACGTCATTATGTGTAGTCTTTTTATACTTATTGAACTTCAGATAGGGGGTCAACCAAGTAGCCACTTTGAGATCACGAAAATAAAGATCATTTTAATTTGACCGACTTATTAGTGACAGCAGTTGGATTTGGTCTGGAATCGGCATGATTCTTCAATTCATCATTTACAAAATGTCTTTTTTTTATGTTTTTTTATTGATAAATGAAGTAAGATTTTTGTGAATTTTAAATGTAAAGCTTTGATAAGAAACTCCCAGAAAAAGAGTTCTAAAAGAAAAACTAAGTAATACCTACCTTGTTTCGAGTGTAAATAGGTAGGTACCTAATAATCTAAAATCTAAGTACCTAATTAATACAAGTTGCTTAATTAATTTAACAATTTACATAGCTTAATTATGTTACTTTTTTAAATAAACATTTAATTAAACACACACAAGTACGAAACGTATATTACGTTTAATATTAACATATTTTTTTTAAACTACGGATGTAAGTAATGGCTATAGAATGAGAATCTTGTCTTCCGTGAATTATACGTTTTATTTCGGTTTATATATAGAATATACACTTTTATAACAGAACAACATTGTTAAATAACCACTAAGTTTCTAGAAATTATTCCAACCAGGCAATTTCAATGTAAGAATAAACTATCATAAGAATAAGATTCGGTATTTTAATTGCAAGTAAGTTTTTTTTCGGGAAAATGTGTTAAATAATATAAATAAATGACGTAGATAATCCTTTATTTAAAATCCACAATAATAACCACAATTACTGATCTTGGATGATTTTCATATTTAATAAAAATAACCCGTTTGAAAATCATTTGTTAGAAAGTTGAAATACCTAATATTCAATTTTCTAACAAATGATTTTCAGTCTACTTACAAATTAATTATATTTATTATTTAAAGAATTTTATTATGTAAAATAAAGACCAGTACCCCTAGCACGAGTTTTCTCTAAAAAAACTCTGTAAAGTAAAATAGTGAAAACTCGTGCTAGGGGTACTGTTCTACTTTATTTTTAATAATTAAGCAAAATATTACAGATCATATATGGTACCTACATAAATAATACGATCATGTATAAACAGCTGATCATTGATTGGGTCAACGTACTCGGTGAAGGAGACGCGTCGCGCGGCGTTCAAAAATCATCCGATTTTATAAAGTATTGTTTGAAGTTTCACCAATTAAAATAATACGCACTACATTACATTACAGTCCCATCTTCGTCATCATAACCTAACAGCTGGATATAGGGTATCACTTCATCCCAACAATTTGAAATCTCTTCCAGGTCTTACCCGGTCTTTGAAGTTATTAGTGAGGGAGGAGATACCAGTGGCGTGCCATCATTTTTTAATATAGCCAGCTAGAATTAGCCAATAAGCCAAGCTGAGACTATTCGGAAACCTTAAAGTATGATTAGTAGAAGGTTATACGAGCAATTCAAGCTATAGGTTTGTATGAAAGTACCGCCACAATTGCAGGCTTATTAAAGAAAGTGTTAACAGCCACTTAGTAGAATCATAATAAACATTATGAATTGCGATTAAATGATTCCTTGCGCAATTCCTTTGGCAAGTGTCCTTTTTAGATACCAGGATTTAATCGCGATATGTGAAATAAATAAACTCGTGGCTAAACAATTTAAGCCGCACAGGACAATCTTTAAAGCTTAAGCCACTCTTTCCGATGTCTATGGAAAGGTGACCATCTATCTTAACAAGTTTCTTCCGTACCTCAGAAAGCATGTTTTGCCGTATCTGCTGTTATTTGTAGATCTTGGACAGTACTTACTGCTAGTCAGAAGTCCGAAGTGCAAAAACCAGTCTTATGAAGAGTTCGTTCGTACTACCCAGTTACTGGGTTGTGGTAGTCAGATAGGCAGTGGCTCCATATAAAATACTCTGGTAGTTAGCAAGTCTGGTGGTTGAATCTGATTAAACAAAAGGCTAAGTAGAAGTATCTATGAAATTATACATCTATCAGTCAGCTCCATTCTACTGAATGGTGTCAATTTGTAACAATATAAATCAACTATTTTATCACTCTGACACGCCGTTATTGCAGTCAAATCGTGTAATTTCATCGGTTTGTAATCCAAAACTGTTATATTGGTTATTTGAGGTAGCGATCCAATGGTACTAATTCCGTTTACCGTTTCCGTTAGGATTACATGAAAAGCTATGTAGTTTTTTTGTGAAAAAACCTTTTTTGTGTAATCGAATTATTTTTAGTGGATATTTGGTTTTGAGGTTATTCAAACAGTTACGCTCTTTGCCGAAATAAGTCTTAAAATACTGTCCCTACAGATAATTTCAGAAACAACATTTCACGTAAATGCCTGTACATTTCAATTTATTTATTTGGCGATACTCCTACAAAGCTATGTAACGAGAATGGGTCATTCAATGATGACCGCCTCGTCATCCCGTGGTAAATACATTAATTATGTACCCACTCGTTCACTGATATTTCCTATCTATGAATAATAATTTTGTTTGTTAACTTGTGTTCAATATTTTAACACAAATTACTACGTCCATGTAGGTGTGCAATCTAGCTAGTGACGTTATTTTTAAAAGGTCACCATGTTGTTTTCGTTTTGTACTTTTTATTCCCTTCTAACATGCTATATGTAGATAGGTAAGTTTAGCGTAGCAGTTTTTGCTAACAGCACCCATAATTTAAATAACACGAGCCATAAACAAAAGGAGTTAATGACCTGAATAAAACTAATCACATCGATAACCACAGAGCACAACTTACTGTCACTTGCTTTTTTAATAATCAAGGACTCGGGCGTCGACGTCAGTCAGCCTCGTCGCGTATCGGTGCCACGAACGAACGGTCGACTCGACTATTTTCGTGTACACTTCGGGTTTTATCGGCCGCGGTACCACGTAGCAAGTCTTTTTGTTCAACATCGAGAATCGAGCGTAATCACCACACTATTAGTGAGAACGTTAACCAATACAATGCATTCTTGCAATCATTTAATTAGTTATAGTATTATGAGTAGGTTCATTAATTTATACAAACTACAACACGCTATGTTTTATTACCTGCATTATGTGTGTTAGATAATTATAAATAAAAGTATGCTAAGTTATTGCAGGCCAAGATGAAGTTATTTACTCACCAGGATTTTTGGATAATTATATTTATGCAAGTTCTTTTGACATTTTGTAAATTATGTAAACATTCGAATTACAAAATTTTCGCTAATGAAACCAATAGGCATTAAAATCTTAGTAAGCAACTTACCAAGATTTTCATTGGATCCAAATTGGTAATTTGTTGTCTATGGATTATATCAAATTAGAATTCATAAATAAAGTTATAACAAATAGAAGGTTAAATTATTAAAGGAGACTATCTACCCACAGTACAAATAAAAATTATATATCAATTATTTAAATTACTAGGTCAGGAGGTTGATTGACTGGCATCAGTATTTTGCGCGTTAAAACATCAGGTTTCCATTCAACAGTGGGCATTATACGAGCAATAAAAAGAGTGAAAGTGTAACTTTAATACAAGAAAGATGTACTTTCTAACAAAAATTACAATAAAGTTGTACTCCGTGAGACACATGGCAATGAAGAAAATTCTTTTACTGTCATCGGCGATTAGACTAGCGACCAGCCCTTCACACAGGTGCAATAATATAAGGATTAAACGAACTTTCCTAGTGAAGTTCTATCCTTATTATATGAAGAAATTAGTCCGAGGTATGAGATTCCCTCCCTCCCAAGAATAACTTTCAATTAATTCATCCCTTATGGTGTACCTGGTACCATTGCTCTAAACTGAATGACATTGACAGCCGGAGTTGCCAGGTGCGGCTTTTTATTTTTTCAGATATCTAAAAAATCGCGTTTAGGTTAGCAGAAGACAAAGACTACAAGTATATCATACCTCGGACTAATTTCGAATATAATACCTACTTAGCCATCACTCAGGAACTTAATAAGGTATTCCCGTTTGTATGTAGCTCCCACTTATGAAAGTATTTTCAATATCGGTTTAGTAGTTCCAGACATAACTTCTTACAAACTTCGATGATTCCCGATGTCCACCTTCATTTTATGGTGGTTGACAGCGAAACTGTTTCTTAAAAAAAATCTGTCTGTTCATCCCGGGGTGGACAAAGGGAACATTAAAAAAAATCCCCCTTAATTTAAAGATAGGGTGACGAGATTCTTTATCTAGTAACAATATTTCTAGTGAAACAGAAAGTCGAACGATGGCGATCACTGTGATTTGCGTCCGTCGGACGTTCGTGGTAGTGGACATTAATTAACTAGAAGCCCGAGACGCAGCTCCGCCTATGAAAACCATAGCTTACGCTACGATAGAGTATGAGCCAGAAATGGCTTGGCGGAACGGACTTCGTCTCAAGAAATACTTAGTTTTGCGGTTCCACCAAGATCTTTTTTACATTTTCGCTTGACCCTTTGCAAGGTAAAATAAGTTACAATGTGCCCGCTTCGTTGTCAGTGGACACCGGGCTTTAGGCTCGGTTTGAAATACAGAATAAACATTCGTGGATGTGTACTCAAAATGAACCTTACAGTTATGCAGCATAGCGTCGTTTTTGTCGGAAAGAGAATTACCTACGTCTCATTTCCAGACATCGTCAGGGCACCAGGTGAAACGCCATCGCTACTAGGCCTACAAGGCGCGTGTTCGCCTTCGCCATGAACCCTAATTAAGTAGATATTAGGTTCATTTTAGTTATTGGTAGTGGTAGATTTTTTACGTCTCCTATGTATGAACCGGGCCAAAACTCGCTAGGCAAATAATTCTTAGCGATGACCACACAAATTTGGAATGGGACGATTTAAAAAAAATCCCAAACGTAGTAATTTTTTCCTTAATTTTAAACAGGAAGTTGGTGTATTTTTACTGTTTCAGTTTAATTAATAGGAAACTTGAAACAAAGGATTAAATGCCATGATTTTTTTTTTGAGTACAATTAACGTAACAATAAAAAAAACGTATCTATTGACGATCCATTTGACCGTCTTAAAAAAAAAAAACAATAATTCTGACCCAGATTTCGGTATTAAAATACTGGTTTTTCAGATTGTTCCCTATAAAGAGTTATTTACACAGTGTACTAAGAATATTGTTGATTTTTCTTCACCGTTTATGATAACGAAATGAACGATAAGATATAATTTACGAAAGGTACTACGCTGCTAAAGCTAAAGCTGGCTATAATGTAATTGTTGTGATAAAATGCTATCATTGTTATTGAAGAAACATTATCGATATGAAAATAGCAGAATTTATATTTCATGTTTTAAATAGAAAACATAATAACCTAAGAAAATATACTGATACTGCTAGCCTACATGATCCCACTGCTGGGCAAAGGCCTCTTCCCATGAAATCCAGTTTTCTCGATAAAGGACCAAAATGGACCACTACCACTGGTCGGGTGATCCGGCAACTTCTACGAGGTAGGTATGCCGCGACGCCTTCTGCAAATAAAAAAAAAATTAAAGTAAATTATGGAGATTATATGATCCATATATGCATAATGGAATCATTTATTAAATGGAGACTAAATATTTCCATGTAGTATATAATAATTTAGTCTTCATAATTTATTTTCGTCATTTTTTTTTATCAACGTAAACAACAGCTTTATATTAAAAAAATGGAGATCTGTTTGATTGACCGTCTATTTTATTTATCCAAGTTTATATTGTATACAAACACGATTATTTAATAAATAAATAAATACTCATCAACCATCCAGCACCCCAAACTGGTATAACCCAAAAAAATCTATTTGCTAAAACCTGCACAAAAATGGATGCTTGTAAATTTGTCACTGGAGAGCCTTTGTCATTGGTGATTTGTTAAACGATTTTTAATATATTTTCTTCCTTATAGGTGATTAGGAAGTGTAATAATTAGTGCTTTGGAATTTTGTTTAAAGTAAGTGTTGATAATGGCTTTTACTCGATTACCGATGGCTTGATGTTTTTGGTCATTGTGTACTTCAATGTTATGTTTCATGTCTTATTACTGTAGTATTAACTTCTTTAATTAACCTTTAAAGCTCTAATTCATCTTCCCATTTTTCAAATGATAGTTATTGTTAGGTATCTCCGAGATATTTCTTCTCCAAGCCTTCCTTGACTCTAAGGACATGGTAATGCTCTTTCAGGGTTGCAAGACTGTTATAAAAGAGTTTCCACGACCCTACGACGGCAACTCAATTGGAAGTACAAGATGAGTCTTACTCAGTATGAGTTTGACACTCCCTTCCACTCCATACCTAGCTCCTCCTCATACTAAGCTTTTTCATCTTTTCTCTTCATTCCTTAATACTTGGTTTTAATTCCTTCTTTATCCATCTTTCTCGCAAACTATTTTATGACCCGATTACTTTTTGCACGTCACTCACATCTCGAACGCAACGGTTGATGTTGAAAAAGAACGAGATCATACATATTGTTTGTCTTCTGGAAATTTCCAAACAACACACAAGCTGCCGTATACAACTAAGTTTGACGATTATTATAATGTTACTACTTTTCCACCATTACGTACGGCGTGCTATTTCTCAGAGTTATTAACACAATATGTACACAAACCGTACTGTGATATCATCTCTAATAAATATCTCCACGTTGAAGTAAAGTGCTTCAATCTTCAGGTTGCAGACTACAAAGGTAATTCTGTTCATTTCCTGTCGTTTTGTTTTCTTGCCAGCTGGCGTTATTAGTGAAGGAAGTTCGATTGATCTTATATTTATTTGCATAATAACCACGGGTCTTCGTTTTCAAACACTTTCAATCTCTGCTGGCAATATAAAATCATAATCGTTTTTAAATAATTATCAAAACATGTGTTCTTCTGAATATAATTTTTGGCCTATATTTAATGAGTTATCACAGTGTTCTATCTATCTAACAGCGCGGTGAGCGTTGTTTTTATCAATATTAATATGTAATAGCGTTATTCGCACAAAGCGTTATCTCTGACGTCACACAATAGATTGGTGATAACGAAAATTTAAGGGTATCGTGTCCAACGCTGCTCCGTGACCTCGAAAATTTATCGGTCGTTGTCTTTGTATTTACGGAGGTTTTTGGCGACGCTATTGTATGAGGTGTTAAAGTTTACCCTCGTTTGATGTCATACATAATGTGAAAAATATTATTATAATATTCATATGAAAATTATTTGGTTTTCCTAAAAGGCGCCAAGCGTATTATAATGTTTGAGAGTCAAGCATGATTGACTTTTCTGGAATATCACGACCTGTGACATTATGTTTCTCCGCATGGATAAAAATATATCTTGTTTTCAGGGATTTAATCCAAACGGCAACAAAATTGTGGGAATGCGATATTCAAAATGTCAGGATAACATTTTGCACGTGCCTGCGTTCCCGTTTATTTAAATATAATGGAGTCTTGAGCCATCATCTCTATTAAAAGCATCGATTTAACGAGCGGAATGAGATGGTACACTCAGCGTACCTACACTGTAAATATGGGTCGGGTGCGTCCGTCGGGCCGCGCTCGTCGGCCTTTCGCATGTAAACTCGCTCCGAGTAGCTCACACCCACTAATGAAATAACAAAAGGTGTAACACCACGCTTCGATAAACTGTTTTTGTGTTATTATAATAAGCCGCCTTAATAAAACTTGCTGCTCTCAGAATATCTCTCTGTTGCAATTGTCTACAGTAGCGTTCTCTTCATTGCACTTATTGTTACTGTTATTAACGAGCATTATAGCTCAGGAGTCGCTGTATGCCCCAATTTCGTTTGTTATCTGTCGAGTTTTCGTCACTATCAATCGTTCCACTTTGCAAAAAACGCCGATTGTCAGTTCCTTGAGACTTGAGAGTATTACGTAATTGCGAGTGACTTCGTCCAACCGTTATTCTGGCTGTGTCGGCGAGTTGAGGCCGTTGCACTGGTACCGCTTTCCGAAATTCTGATTGCAAAAGCACGAGACGTCGCGATCGCGGCCGGTGTCGCTCGCGGCTCGCGTCGCGGCCCGTGCCACGGGCTGCGGGCGGAAGTTACGGTGAACGGTGCCTCGGTGGCCTTGGAGCGCGGCCGCCGCGCGCCGAAGGTGAAAGTCTTGACGGTCCGCAATTATTGAACCTCGACCTGCCATCCTCCGATATTCGGGTTACACCAACCCACCGGTTACCAACGCTACCGATATGCGTTCCGGCTCGCTCCCGACTTCCGCATTCTCAAACCCGAGTAAACATTTGCGACCCTAATTTTATTGGTCGGCTATAGATACTCTTTGAAGAGTAAATACCATTCGGATTCGGACCAAGTTCGCAAATAGATAAAACATCGGATGATAGCGATAAATCAGTGTTAGGACAATTATTTTTATACAGCTAGAAGCGTTGGGCTGCACCTTCGCGGTTGATTGAATATGGCAGTTTGAGGGTCAATCTGACATCTGCTTGTGTCACTGCTTGGCTCTCATTCAAATTTAAATGTATTCAATTATTCAACAGAAACGTATTATCGAGATGAAACTACTCTTACATTATCGTTACAACAAGAATCTTCGGTAGAATTGATATTCATGCAAATCTTAACAATGTTGTCATAGAGCGGGTGAACATCACCAACTGGATGTTATGTAACTTAAGTTTCATGATCTGCGCTCTAAAAATTCAATTTTGTCACTTTAGTCGTTCCACCCATATGTAAATGTACTAAGGTAATGTTCGACGGGCTGGCAACATATCCCCACATATCTGTGCCAAACGCTTTAAGCAGTGCTTTGACTCCAATTATAATCCTTGTAAACTCGCTAGGAATAGTAAAGCTTGATGAGAGATTTATTCTCAAAGATAGCATACAAATGCAGCACAGCCCTGCTTAGACTGGTTTCTGTATTAAGTACCACTCATAAATGCATAAGTTGTCGGCAAAGAACATAATTTAGTCACTCATTGTGGAAAAGTAGTAAGTATAAAAGTCATAACTAATATACAAAGATGTCAAGAAACGTTTGTTTAAAAATGTTAGACAAATGGTCGGGAGTTTATTAGTTTACTATGAGAGAATATGGCTTGTGTTGCCGGCTGAGGCCAAGGGCGACCCAGGCTCAGGTAGTAACTTTTTTAACGACTGATTTTGTTATCATGCTTCACGTTTTTGCTTTGAATGGTAGTGAACTATTGATCAATGCATTTGAATTGAATATTTTAGTATAACAAGAGAATATATATTTTGAAGATTAAATGAATATAAACGCACTAGACACTAAGTCTAATACATCTACTGGTAAATTAAGAATTAATGAACATACTGTAAATTCTAATTCAACTGCAGTTTTAAATAGAGATTATAATAAGAATCAGTTTAAATGAAATGCGAATAATGCAAATGTGAGGAGAGCCGTTGCCAATGTTTATAATATTGTGCGTGCTTACACATCGATGAAGGTCGGTACGATTCGATCTTTTTATGCAGTTAGTGGTCTGATGTTGGTGTTACTGCTCAAATCCTTAGTCATGGTGACGAACAAAATTGTAAATAAGACATGTTCCGACTTGGCGCTACAGCCGGAATTGAAGCAAATAATGATGAGATTGGAACCATTTTGATTTTTGTTTCCCCTATAGAATTGAATAAGACAAAACAAAACAGGAAAAAGGAACTTCCTGTGTTTATCAGGAATGCACATTTTTACATGAAGCGACTCAATGGACAGTCATATCCCTAAAATTGATATTTTCAAGACAACATTCGTATGGATTGGAAGGGATTGGAACAAAAGTTTGAAAGAGCACACAGCTTATTTTTAAATTTAGCTAGCTTTAAGTAGGTATGTTCTAGTTTTTGTTTATTGCTTCTTTCCATGAAGCGAATTATTGTAAATCCCTAACGATGGTTTCTTTGTGTTCCTCTTGGCCCTTTACCTGCGTTATCTGCAATGAGTCACTAGCCCCATTTACTTAAATGTTAATTACAAATGTATTATCAACTATTCCTCTGCATCCTTCCAAATGGTTTCAAACTTAATTGTCTATGCCACATTAGCGAGATAAAGTACAACAAATTACAATCGTAGCTGTATGTAGCCTTGAATATCAATTGGGCAATATTTTTTTGTGATCGTGCGTTTTACAAATGGATTGGATTTTTGTTTTAACTTCAATAAATTCAGATATGACCTTTGCAAATGGAAGCATGCAATTATTACCAAGGTATTTAACTTTTAAAACTCAGAGTTTATTACGGTTTTATTTAACATTCTTTATCTTCATAGAATTGGAGAACAAGTGGCGTTTACGTGATAAGCTTGCAATGGCAACGAGATATTAAAAAAGGGGTCACCACCAGTGACACCCTATAAATAAAAATTATCAAAAAGGCACACGGATTACAGTGAGGATAATGAGGTATCCTTCGCTAGGGGAGCATCATGGGCCGTGCTCGCCCGCTCGCCCGCCTGCGCGCCCTCTGTAAATCACCACAACTTATGTACGGGAGAACAGACGCAGTTCAGTTCGGCGCGCGGAGCCGTCACTTGCACACGTTCGCGACTCGCCTCTCACTTAGTTATGTAGTAACGCTCGCTGCTCGCCACTCGCCTGTTTGGACAAGTGCTAAGTTGATCGTTTTATGTGATACACCTCGTTGGCATTATGTTTAATTTAACCGTTCGATTTTTAAATAGTTTGGTGTCGTATCATTGTTTTTAATTTTAATTTTCAAATCAATTGGAGTGTTGCATACTTTTTGGACTGTTTATTTCTTGGATTGCTCAGGTAATTTATGTTTTAATTGATATGAATTAGTTTTGAGTTAAATACTGTTTTATTTTATTTTTTGGGATAGGAAACTTTCTCTGTTGGGAACAAAGGAGTCGATACTTTAATTGGCTATTTCTTACGTAATGTAATGTTTATGTGTACAAATATTTTTGTGAGCTCGTAATAATTGAATTGCTTGCTTAATTCTACCCGTCGTAACAGCGTTACTTTCTTTATTATTATTATGATTTTAGATTAAAACTATTGAAAGTGTTACATTACTTAACTCAGTATGTTTATGAATATTTAAAAAGTTGTAACGCCAATATGAATTTATTATTCTTACAAAGGTATAGGAAATAAAAAGTATATAATGAAAGTGCGATAATTTCCCGAAATTAAAAGTTCTGGAATAATTATAGGAACAGACAAAGGATAGTATTTTTACGAAAAGTATCTTTATCTAATAACTGTAAGTTAATGTACCGATGCGCTACATAATGTATGAGTGCCGGGACTGTGTAGCGGGTAAATAAAATAATAACACTTATCTATTCAATAAGGTGTTATCGACTCAATATTTAACGCGCTACGGTTTCATTTCACTAATTAAGGAAGAACAACTAAATTCCATAGTAGGGTGTTTCTGGTATGTGAGTGGATTATTCTGGTTTAATTTATTTTCTAAGGACCCTTTTGTTCGCCGATCGGATATAGCTGTCTCTCTCGCACTGTAAGAGCGTGACAAACGGTATTCGAATTCGACTACCGAGATTTTCAGAATAGGGTTTCGTGACTCGTTAATATTTGTGAAATTTAGATTTGGAATTGATGTTCCATATAAGTACTTTATCGTTTGTTAAACGTTGTTTTTTTTTCGTTTGGTATCTACTTAATCTTAATTGTGAACGAAGCTTTTTATTTTTATTTATTATAGATTTTTTTTTATAAAGCTTTTTCACAAACATAATTGTGGAAAATATTTAAAATAGAACTGTTTTATACCCACAAATTATTAAAAAAATAAAAACATTTAATTTTATCTATGGTAACCCCAAAATAGTGTCATAACAAAAGTTATTACGTAGCAGAGTGCATCACTGCCGGGTACAATCGCGCACAATCGACTTTCAACGAAAATATAAATTAAACAACACTTTCAAAATAATGCCAGTGTTGCCAGCTTATCTTATTAACCAGTTAATTGCGGTAATGTTTCAAATAAGTCGTCTAATCAAATCATTACTTGACCCCACCCAAGTTCAGCTACAAAGCGCCTGAAAGAAACTTTCAGTATAAATTGTGTAAGTTCTTTGCAAACTGTATTTGTTCTTGTACATCTTTTTGGATATTTTTGCCAGATGTTTTCTTACGTTCCTGTTTAGACGATTTGATTTTTGTTTAGTAATTGTATTGATTTTTTTGAAAATTAATAATAGGAAAAGTATTATTATTAGGTTAACCTCTAAATAGCTGTGAAAGAGAAAAAGTTAGAATTTACACGTAATTTCTTTATGACTCACTTGATTACAAAGAAATTGATCTGTAATAGGTACAATTTTCACGTTTTTTTTTTCAATAAAGGTCATGCCTTTATTAATATCTTCCTACTAAAAAAATTAGTTTCCTATGATTTTCCTTGAATATCTACGCTTCATGACAGTCACCGTCATTTGCAGGTGTTGTGCTAGAAAGAGAGCGCGGTGGTGGTATCTCTTTCACTGAATATTATAAACTTTAGTAACGTGGGAAACGTGCCAAGAAATGCTTTTGTTAGTAATCTGGAAAAAAAATAGAGCTTAAATAAAGTTATTGAACTATTTTATGTTTCTTTGTGATTATTTTTGTTGAACAGAAAAATCGTATGAACAGTATAAAAACTTTTTTGTTCAGATATGTGAAAATGGTGACTATTATGTCAGTATACTGGTTCTATTTGATAATACATATAATCTGGCCTCAAAGAAAAAGAATCTTTGTTTCACCTTTATATAAGAATCAAATTCAAAAATCAACCTAGTTCAAAAAAAAAACCAATTTAGGTATCTTCGAAATTCATAATTATACATTATAATCAACAACACAGAACATAGCGTATCTGTTACCAAGTCAATAAGTTTAAAAAGCGCGTCAACTACGTAGCCATTATCCGTGATTTATTCACTGTGTGCAACATCCATTGTCTGCTGTGGCCTATCAAAGTTTTATGGCGCTCCATTTGAACACGCAAACTATAATTATATAGTCATTTTCATTACCCCACGTGTTGTCTTGGTATTAGGCTTTTACGGCTTCCGTGGAACGTCTTAAATACTTCAATAGTGTTGTGTTCCTTCATTCTCTTATATTATCCAGTACTTACCCATATTTCGATTGGTTGTTCGATGTCTACGTGCATATTCGTATGGGGAAATTTTTGCCACAATTCCGCTTAGTATGACTTCACAGTATTCATAATGACGCATTGAAGTAACAAGTTCAAATAATTCTGGTATTAGATGCCGCAAAGGATAAATTAGTCAGTAGCATTTTGAACTTTATTAATATCACTTAAAGATACAAAATATTGCAAAGCTGAAGTGAATAAACAAGATATTGAAGAAGACACTAACAACTAAGAAACTACTTTTAAAAATAAATAGCCTTTAAATCTGATTGAAACACGCTGAGTAATTTTCCAAGAAGCCAAGGATTACAGCAAAACGATCTTGTTACAAGACAAAAGTAAAGATGATACAAAGAAAAAATCTGTCGTGAAGGAAGTTAAAAGTTATGCTAAGAGTACTCACAGTAGAAACTGAATTAATTATTCGTTACTTGCGACCTAGAAAGGTACCGCCCATTGTGAGGTCATTACATAACCACTGTCGGCTTGGCGCGAGTAATTGTTTTAAAAAAATGATTCACCTTCTTCCATAGAAAAATTCTTCAATGGACACCATTGATTAATGTAATGAGTAACTTGGCAGGAAGGGTGGAGTGGAGAAAGAAAGTCAGTTGACAGTGATGGAACAAAGTATTGAAGTTGCAAAACATAGGAATTAAGAAATAGGTACTAAGAAAAGATAAGAAAGACGATGAGACGACAAAGACAAACATTAGCAAAAATTAACTATGTTATGAATCAAACTTTCACCAGATAGCAGTTTATAATATTTTAATTTCATAGATATTCTGTAGTCTGCATTTAATAATTTGTAACACACTGAAGTTATTGTATTATTAATGAACAAAAGCAATTTATGTAACACCCACGCGGCAGTAATTGATGATGCAACACGGAGGGACGCACAATTTCGGCCATAGATGCCAATTACGACACATTTACGCGTGTACGTGATTTTTTACAACTTTTTAATTGTCATTACAAAACAAACGAAAAACTGTAAGATAGTATCTGCCAGACAACAAAAAACAAAATATCAAAAGCTTGTGATACATGTATTTTTAGACGACACACTAATTCGACGATACTGCTGAATGATAGATAAACTGAAAGTGTAGATAAAAATAAGTACAAATATATTAAAGTTCCCATTGTTTTCTACAGAAAATGACTTATTTTGGGCACTTAGATGCGGCTATAAAGCCAAAAGAGCTGATGCAATTAAGGGCATCGTAAAGATTGACGTGAAAGTGTGCGATACGGGAAATTAGAGAAAAATGTCGGAGATCGTTAAACTATTATATCGTATCGGTAATATGTTTCTACCTACATTCGATAATTCGTCGTATCATACGTTCTCCATAAAAGGTGTTCCATCAAAACGCCTACGCGGTCATAGTGATTTAGCAAAAAATACTTTGAAGAAATATTTCTTGCCTTCAAGGATTTCTATCCGAAGTGGATTGGAATTCGATACGTCTGCAATGATTTCTAATGCAATCCAGCCTGTATTTTCTGCTGTGCCCTGAAGTCTATCAAATAGAAGTGAATGGCCAACTTGTGGCCTTAGCGGAGGATCTAACTTTAATAGTGAGTGAAGCTACCAATTACGCGCTTAGCATTAAATCATTTATTTTCCAACATCTAATATTGCCGCCAATTTATTACATTAATCTTGTTCACAAGCAGGAAAATGGAAAAGAGAACAATATTATGTTATCAATGCGAAACAATACATAAACTCAAGCAAACATATCATCGTGAAATTTTGTGAAGGAAAAAAGTTTTCACATTAAAAAGTTAACCATACGTTTATGTTACTTGTGTCAAGGCATGACTTGTTCGACGAAAGCGAGGAGAATTGATAACGAGTACCTTATTCAAATGCTTCATTGTTTTGTTTAAAACTGTCCTACATAAATTTCGAGAATTGTGTGGGGATTTACATTAAAAGGTGAACTAGCATCGGACGCATCATCTTCGTTGTCAAATGTTAGAAAAAAGATCCCCTATATTATGGTGGCATTCACATATCAGTGGATTCTTGCCCCCGGCTTGTGTGGGACAGAGAAAAGAAAGTGCAGGTAGGCAGTAGCGTCGGTCGACTCCAGTGAGATTTATTAGATCGTAACTGGTGGGGTCGGCAACACCCGGCGTGCTCTGTCGACGCGCATTCGCCACACGACAAAAAAAAACATAATCCAAGCGTGTTGTGCACATTTTATTCGTATTTGTTTATCATTTTTAATTTGATTTTGTGAAACAATATAAAGACTGAACAGTTAAAAGTCATGGAAAATAAACCCAATAAGGTACAGTCATCGTTAAAAGAGAATGGGAAAACACAGACGTTGATCAAAACCCAGAGTGCCAACAAAACCCCAGAAATAATCGGAATCTTGTTAGGGACTTATTTAAAACGATGAAAAAAATAAGACTCAAGATGTCTATGGTAGAAAAAGTAAACCGATTATTTAAATGTCAAAAGTGGTGAGCTGCCAACGTGTTTCCTGCAGTTTTATTACATCGTAATAAATTAATTGTGCAGGCGATATCTGCAATAACAGTTAGCAACATCAATATTAGCTGTTTCAACTTTATAATTACGTCACATTTAATGCTGAAATTAATATTTCGTTTATTGCCATTACGCAGTACTGGAATGGAGTAACATGGAACTTTACATTTTATCAGGTACCCGTATTTCGGAATGAGTTTAATTTCAATGGTATTGACTATGCGCAACATTTTTTAACGGATTTAGTTTTTAGTAAATTGCCAGACAAATGAATTTCACAGATACTAAATTTTGGGTCCAAAAATTTTTTGATTGCCATTGTTATTTCATTTTTATAGTTGCCAAATCGTTTCAGTTCAAAGTGACTGCCTTGAAGAATAAAAGTTAACACAGAACAAAAGAAAACACTCGCATTAATACAGTCGTCGCAAATCTTTCTGTTAGCCAATTACCTTGAATAAACAACTGAACGCAACCAACACTGATATAACACAGACAGACGGCTGTAATATTCAGAATGCAATGAGAGACATTATTATGAATCAGGTTTTAAAACAAAAGCTTTGGATTCAAAGGATTCTGGGCTCAGGGCAATTTTGGTGCAAAAACACGTAGCATGTAACGCCTTTTCGATAATACGATTGTGAACGAACGTGTTTCTCACTAGAACTAGTCCAGGTTTTATGAATCCTTGGCAGGTTTACACTTTTCTTGTTTTGTGTTTATATGTTTTCATTTAGTGAGCTTTTGAAGTCTCGACATCGTCTTTACCAACATAATGAACGTAATATTTCGTAATGTTAGGGAAGAGTTCATTTTCCTTAAGATTTGGCAAGAGGTTGGCCAAAAAAGTTTGTACAACAATCTGGTTCGTTAGTCCATATCTCTTCGATACCCTTTTCGTTACAATTCATATAGGTTTCAGATTCTCAAAAGCTTTATTCGTGTATCAAGTCTCTCGGCTTACTTTTTTCTTACATTAGTAGCCCGTAATGTTACCATTCGCAAAGGTCGAAGGGTAACGTTGTTACCTCAAGTGTCCTCTGTACGTTCTTGTTATTCTGAAGGATGGTTTCAGACATTCACCTCGTTTCAGACTTCCACAGTCAAACATTTCAAACATACAGCGCCAAGATTCTCTCAATTAGTCTATATTGCATACTCTCTGCCAATTCTGGTAATTCCATCATCGCAATATATGGGTTTTTCAATTACATTAGCATTTGTAGCCTATTAATTTTGTCAAGATACTACTGTTTTATCGAACAGGAAAAAGTGTTTTCCTTGTGTAACTGAATCTATTACAGTTTCAGTGACATATTTATTTTTCACGAATTGGGCACTTAATATTACTCGCATCTTTTGTCTCGAGCACAAATGAATACGGCGAGTCACGACTAGTCAAGCAATAGCGTCTAAAATGACGGCTATGGTCTACGTCATCCGTTTCCTCTCCATACGTACGTAGCAGTACATGACGCAATTGGCTTTTTCAATGTCTTATCTACAGCGAGGTATGTTGTCATTCGTCGAGTGTTCGTGGAGCTGCGCGCACGCCGCTCACCGCGCGATTTATTTTTGTTTCACTTGTGTCTTTTTGCTTTTTTATAGTCGTCGAGGACAAAGTGACGAATTGCGCGCCTGTATTGTGCTAGTGTTTTGAACTTTGTGACATTGGAGTTACCATTTTTACTGTGATCAGGTTCCAGTTACTCGTCGATCATGTTTATGTCAGGGTTCCTCATCATTTCCCCTGATTTATTTAGGTAGGTGTTGACGAAATGCATTTCAAGGTGTTTTTTTATCTTCAAAACCTGTTCGCTAATATCTGTTGTAGTTTTGATGTGATTGCGAATGGAGAGCGGATTATAACGAGTTGTGAACCTGATTGGCCCGTTCGGACTTCGATGCATTGTTCTCCGATTGACCTAGTACTTGTTATTATGAAATAATTAGGGCTTCTCCTTGACTTGTTCATTTTCTGTCACAATTATTATCAATAATGTCTTTGTGATTAATGATTTCTGCGTAGCCTTCAAAATTTTTAGGAGACTAGTTACTTTCCGGTCGTCCTAATTTCGTTCCCATTACTAAAATTGATGTATCGCTAATATGTGCTAATGTGTCCGCGTTTTTGTTACAGAATGACGCCGCAAGAGGAGCGAGAGAGCTCACGCGGCGCGGAGATCGCCGACGCCTTCGAGGACGACATGTTCGGGCCGCCGCGCACCGAGCCCGCCGCCAGGCCCAAACTCTCCATGATCTCGGCGCGCCTCCGCGCTAACGAGGAACGAAAGCGGGTCATTGAGATCTGCTCGCAGAAGTTAGAGAATATCGAGGACCCCGCGCGAGACCTAAGGCGCTCGGTGTGCATTAACAACACATACTGTCGACTGAGCGAGGAGGCGCGTCGGGAGAAGGAGGCGAGGCGACGCCGGGCGAGAGAAGAGTGCGATGACTCGTGGGTCGGGAAGAAGGCGAGGCGAGCTGTCGAGGACGAGTGCTTAGCACTACTCGACGCTATCCCTGAGCTGGGCGATGCCAACCTAGGGTGTGCGCAGCTAGCGCGACAGCAGATGCCCCGCAACGACGTGCCCCTGCTGCCCCCCGGGCTCCTGACAGTTCTGGACTCATGACCGCGCCGGCCTGCGCATCTCCACAATTCACTGTAAGCGAACACGGGCGTGTTCGTGCTCCTGATGCGAGTTCCGGCCGCGTGCCGGCCGCAGGAGTCGCTGGCTCCGGCCCGGTCCGAGTCGTCTGCATGCACCACGGCGGCTTGAGAGATACTGGACATTTTGATTCGTGTTTAATTTAAGTTACCCTGAACGGACTGTCGACGTTTAGCCAATTCTTTGTTGTTAAGAAGAGTACTTACTTTGTTAGCGTGTTTTTTATTATTTAGTGAAAGTTGCTCAGGCGCTGCCGACGGGCGCGGTCCAATTAGTGTTCAACGATTAATTTTTATCGAACAGAGGACTCTGAGTGTACGTTTTCGCTACACTGTGTGACGCGCTCACTCGTAGTGCAAGTTTAACGGTTCACAATGGAGGCATAGTTTTAAGTGATAATTATTATGTTATATTATTGTAATGTAAAGTAAATAGTGATTAAGAGATAGTGCAAAACGACTGGGAACGGTTGCGTAGACGAGAGGTAACAAACTTCCACGCTTACTTAGTTTTATTTGAATAGTATTATTTTGTGCTGCCTTTGTGAGATCGGTTGGACGTTACTGAATAGAGTGAAAACTGTTGTTCTCGATGCACACATACGCGTCCGTGATTGGAATAATAAGGATTACGCTGTTAGCAAGTTTAAACCAGTAGTATTTTTCAATTCGAATCTATTTGCTAACATTACTAATAGTCTGTAAGGTAATAAAGGAAAATTTGTGACGTATGTGTGTGTGTCATCGGTAACTCTTGACGGCATTTTAGTTTCCTTATCAAATCGGGCGCGTGTCGACGTTGTGGAAACGTTGGGCCAACATTGGCGGCCAACGTCCAACGTTTGCTCGCGCCTCACATTTTGCTAACAAGTCCGAGAGTTACTTTGAACGAGTTTTGTTGTACTTTATCGCTTTAAGTTTTATTCAAACGTTTTTTGTTTTGTACATTTTAATGTTACCCTATTGCTTATGTCACCATTTTAAGTTGTGTTACCATTATTATGATATTTAATTGGGTTGAATCTGGGTTTTAGAGAACTATCGTGTCATTGTTAATTTATTGTGTAATTCAAGATCAGTCTGCATTTTCCTCTTATAGGCGTTGTTAATTAATATAGTTTTATAATAACTTAAATATCGGACTGGCAACTACTGTTGCTCAACTTAAACAACGTTTATAAGTTGGGGGATTGTGTGTAATAAAAAGCGTTACTTATCAATCGGTTGTGCAATAAGTTTGAAAGCAATCAATCGTTGGATTGTGCAATTGATCCGCGGAACAGCGAGTTCCTTTTCTTTTGAAATCTTAATTGTCGCAAAATATATCGCTAGTAGCCCGTTTCGCCCCCTCTGAATAGTAAATAGGTAGGGGAGGCGCGGGGCGAGCGGCCCGGGTGGCGGGCGGGGCGGGCGGGCGGCCGGCGCCTGGTGTGGGTCTCTGCACCGTTCCCAGCACTCCTGTGATATTAGCCTAGCCTGTGTGTCGTATTTGTGCTAGTTTCCCCAACCGACTTGTTTGGATATTGTGCTTGTAAAAAGCTTGAAAAAAAAAATTTAATTCCTTTTCTATATCGGCCATTTTATACGGATTAACCGAATTTTAAATGTCGTTTACCCGACGGTAGGATCGCATTTAGAGTTTCGATCACCATTTGTGACGAGTAGATGATTTTATTTTTTGTTTTTCAATCATTTGGTATGTTGTATGTAATGTTGAATAATCATTATTGTATTATAAAATTTATAAAGTTAGGCGCTTGTACACTTAGCTGTTGCCCTTATTAGGGGATAATGAGAAGATATAAGTTTACAAAAATGAATTAATTCATACAAATGATTAGTGTTCTAATACATTTTGGTCACTAGTTGTTATATTTGAATTTGCAAGCAAAACATACTTTATGAATTGAACGTAAAAACGCACATTATTAACAAATAAGTAGATTTTTCAATGTACTGTAAATCGGCCACGTTTGAGAGCGCACGCCATTCTGAATTCAGTCTGTCTGTCGGGAGTTAGTCATGTCTAAAAGTTCATAAATGTAAATGAAGTTTTGTATCAATGAACTCTATTGTCCTATAACGGGTTTTTATTTTCTAATAAACGAATCGACCAAGAATTGTTTAGAACGTTGTGCTTTCTAACATTCCTCTTTGTCATTACGAACAAGTCAGTGTGGACGTAAGGAGAATGATTGTATTGTACTTGTTTCAAACGTGGCTACTCCTTGAACGATGTGAGATTCTTAGAAAGTAAATAATTTAATACCGAGCCTCTAGATGTAGTCATTCAATCGTGTTGATCGGAAATGTAAGAAAAAGAAAAGGATGTTGCAGACTATCAGATTATTGAATGGAACTCGTGTTCATCTCACTCGCGCGTTGCGTGAGAGAGCGGTACAGTCGACAAAACGAGGCGAGGTGTTGAAAGAAATTGTAATATTGTATCCATAATACTCCAAAGCAATTGAATATTTTTTATTGGTTCCGTGTGAGCTTGAGATCTAAATAAACTTAATAGTTCAGCTTATTTGGCATTTTATTTACTTCTTGGCACTCCTGTATATTACAATAATAGATTCCCCGAGCTGTTTTTCAATATCAACGGTGAGTCAGTGAATCAGTTGAAGTGATTGAGTCATCGTCGTTTAGACAGAAACTTTACATACAACAGTACATTTTGTACCAACATATATATATTTATTTGGGTTAAAATCAATTTTATTAATAGATTTGGACTTATGAGTGGGTGTTATAAGCCGTAATAGATGAATATGACGTATGCAAGGGTTGATGTAACACTCGATCACACTTCAGGAATAGAAATGAGTAACAGACTGCATGCAGATTATTTAAGAAATACTGACGTGCTAACTAGTGTAGTGCAATACGTATTTATCTAGAAACAGATCTTTATATAATGTTGTTGATCCGTTATACATCATTTAGTTATCAAGCTTGCACAAAGCCGTATTTAGCTAAATTTAAAAACAATCTATTACAGAAACTGAATGCAAATTGAATAATTTCTCTGGATTACTCTTCCTTGAAAAGATTTTCCCCGTATCAAGTTTTTGAGCGTTTTTCGTAAGAATTTGTTCATGAATCGATATGGATTCTGTTCTTAGAAATTATTTTATTTATTATTTAGTCTGTGGTTCAATAAAATTCATAGATGACTTGTACTTTGAAGGCATCTACAAGGAGTAACTAATATTATAATTAAAAAGTTGTATAAATGTGGTTCATTCGAGGCGAGGTACTTGTTTGTGAAAATAGTAAATTTAAGAGAACGTTTTGTAAATGTTATCATAATTTTATTATTGTGAGTAGCTGCTATTTTATAAATGTTTCCTGTCTTAAGCTAAGAGATGGTCAATAAATAAATATTAAATATAAACTGTATATTGGATATTTTATTGTTTACCTTAACAACAACAGAAATAATTAAGTAAGATTTTTTTTGACAAAAGTCCTTGTGAATACTTGATTGGATCGAACAAATGAGATGACGTCAATGCTGAGAGAAACAGCAAAAAAATATAATCCTAAATAGCAAATTAATACAATATGAATGACAAACTGAAATACAAAATTTCCTCTTCGGAATAAAATTAATACGAAAAAAAGTGACATTATGTCTTCTAACTGATTTCAGAGGACACATGGGCAATGTACATTAGTTTATTATTTAACTAAGTAATAAACTGTAGGAACAAGCCCAGTAGGGTATTTGACCATGTTGTTCAAAAATTCCAAAACACAATTTTTCTAAAAACACTATAATTTGGTCCCGAAAACACAATCGCTTTCAAAACAGTGTTAAATTAGATTTTTGGTAGCTCTGTAATCAATAAATAGTAAGATCATTGTGCTAACTACATAGTGACGTCACAATGTGACATTGCCATGCAAAATCTACGAGAGAATTGCGTTAGGACACCTAATATATTATTATTTATTAATATAGGTACACCAACAGCTTCTGTATATAAATTAATAAATATTGTAGAAATTTATGACTTTAAGGCTCATACAGTTGCCAATAACAGGTAAACCAACATTCACATGAATAGGTGGTAACTTAAGCTAAAATTTAAATTAATTAACTAAATAATAAGTGAAAATAAATGAGAATAAACTATAAATTTAAAATATGGAATAGTTGCAGGGCCCACGGTGGAAACGAGGCAAAAGAGACAGTGTGCCTTCAAATGCACTTTTAAATACGTAGGTACCTAATTTATATTATAAAACGACGTTTCCCTAAAATCTTAGCTGGTTCATTTCACTAAAATATTTCGAACATTTTAAGTTGATAAGATGTTTAGCTTAGCTTATGCTTAGCCAAACAAAGGAATGAGAAAATTTCTGCAAAAATTATAAATCAATGTTAATCTCACTTTGTCTCACACTTTACATACTTACTATTATCATTTGAGTAAGTTATCTGTAAACAATTATATCTACTACATTGAAGGACTACATATTTCTTTAATTTATAGATTATCACAAAGTATGCACACAACGTAATACATAACGTAAACAAGTATATCTATCAACAATTAAAAAAACATTATTATCATCTGATTCCCAAGTATATTGGAGTCCATAATCCAGTTAAACTGAAAAGCTGAATATCAGTATTTTACATGAAGCGACTGCCTATCAGTACCCCTAACACGAGTTGGCACGATTTTACTTTACAGTCTTTCCAGAATTTACAGTATTTTTTGGGTGAAAATATGGAACAGCGCCTCTGGTGTGGGAAGAAGGAACTAATTTTTTCCTTGAAAATTGTCAAAGTTCAAGTTTTCTTTACGTCTCAAATACTGAAAACTCGTGCTAAAGGTACTGACCTCCACAGCCCAGTAACTGGGTAATACGATTCCTCTTGTAGGACTGGTTATCAGTCAATACTAGATACTTAATAAGGAAAATAATAAAAACTTCAGATATGCATGAATAAGAACATTATCAAGAATAACAACATGATACTAGATAAATACATAGAGTAATCGACCTTGCGAAATACTGCTTACGTTTCAATTTTAAATAACAACATTGTGAAAATTAGTTTGATAGAAGCAACAGAGTTTATTGCCGCACTATTTTAATGTTTGGGTATACTAGCGCCATCTAGTAGGAGATGGAAAAATTACAAACCTGTAAAGAGGTCATTACTAACTTGGTGAGTACGTAGTACTTACGTAGGGTTCAAATATTTGACTTTATTAATTGGTTTTTTATATTTGTTTTTTATAAACCAATGAAAAATAAGGAGATAATAACGTGTGTTACGGATCTCAAAATTCTAGTGCATAAGAAAATAATGTAGGTATTTGACAAGAATTTGGGTTGAATATCTAAACTAAAAAGAGTAAAATTAAAAGTTTTTCACCAACTTCCGAAAGAAAAGTGCAACTAAAACAGAATGCAATTAAAACACTGAATTTGATGTTGTAACCGTTTTAGGAGTAAAAGGCATTTGGAAAGTTTCCAAAATACTTTTTTTACGTCTAAAACTATATATACCGAATATATAGATTTAGACGTTACGATATCAATTATTGCAGTCCCTAATCAATATTTTGTGCACTACAGAGTAATTATTATTATTTAGTTATATTTTTTACAAATTCGCTTATAATTGCTAATTTGCCAAATTTAATTTGCCAAATAGCACGGACCAACTTCCGCCGTCCCGATTTTTTTCTTCCGATACAATGAAATGATCCTTACACGAAATAGAGTCGAACAGCATTAAAAAAAAAATTGGTCACTTTCACTAATTTCTGTGGGCAGCTCACACTTGACCAAAAAAATAAAAACGCCAAAATTTTCAGTATCAAAAAAGAGCTAAAGATTCCTAAGAAAGTTTTCCCGTATCTCTTATGGATGCAGAGTTCCCCCTTTTGGCCCATTTAAAAGAAACACTCGGTATTGTTATGGCCTGTTGACTTTGACTTTGACTTTCGCTTTTTCTACGGAATAAAATTTTGTTTAACCTTTGAAACAAGAAAAAGCCTATCACCTTACTACAATAATAAAACAATTTGTCTAGGTTCACCTATAAATAAAACCTGTCATATTATGTGCTTGCAATAAACAGTATCAATCAATCAAAATGAAAACTCATTTAAATAGTGGTCTTAGCTTCCTGCAGAGATTAATTAAATGGAGCTTTATTACAAGAGGCTGAAGGGCTAAGGTTCCAACCCTGACATGCTTCAACAAGGTTGATCTCGACATACGCTATGGAACAAGGTGAAGGAAAGCCTTTGTGGTATTTACGTAAGTTTTGGATGGGTGACCATGTTCAATGACAGTTTAAAAAGTATAATTATGTTTTGAAGTAACATATATACCTACTATTATTATAAAACTGATCTCAGGAACTACTGGTCCTAATTGAAAAATATTTTTTGTGTTGTATAGTAATTTATCGAGGATATCGATATAGGATATCTCAGCAGCATGGCTCAAATCGTGGGGAAAAAACAAAACTAGAGATTCGGAAGCTCGTGATGTCAGGAGCAAGTAAAAACTGTATTTGAATGAGGCATATTGGCAAGTTTTAAAGTTTCGTATCTTCGTCAATTATGGTTTACATAACAAAAGAAAAAACATGTATCAAATATATTTATATATGATAAGCTAACTGATTAACTAGTTAGATTTTTTTGTCTGGTAACATAAAAATAAAAAATATTTGTCAAATATTCTTTGATGATCTAACTGATGGACAAATAAGATTTTTTTGGTCAACTGCTGAACAGAGGCCTCCCTTTTAGATCCCCACAATTATTACGGTTGGAATCGACCTGCATCCAGCGTTTTCCGGCGACCTTATAAGGTTGTCTGTCCACCTTGTCGGTGGACGTCTTCCGCTGCGCTTGCTAGTCCGTGGTCTCCACTAGCACTTTTCGACCCCATTCGGCCATCTGCTCTGCGAGTAATATGGACTGCCCATTGCCACTTCAGCTTGCTAATCCGGTGGGCTATATTGGTGACTTTAGTTCTACGGATCTCCTTATTTCGGATACAATAATTTGTATGGATGTAATGGAATAGCAAATTATTTCCAAAGAAGGAAGTCCAGGGAAGGGCAAAAAGGTGAGTAAATATGATTTAAAAAAAGATTTCCAGGCAATACGAAGTTTGCCGGGTCAGCTAGTAATATATTCTAAAAATAAGCACAGACTTGCATATTTTTTGTTCAGACCGTTCTAGTTAGCAGTTAGTCGTAGCGGTTGCATGTAGGCGTTATAAAGGCACCGATGCCGCGCTTACGGCACGCATGCGAGTGGGCAGGAGATCCTCATCTAGATACAGCTATGATATTCTGTATATGACTCAGCGCCGCGGACAGCGCTGTTACTAAGGTTTGCCGTAAATCGATTTTGAAAAATTCCGATTGGGCAGCAAGAAAAATTATTACACGTTAAATTTCCTGTTTTCCATAAGGGCTGAAAATCTATGGGATGGGAATATCTGGTTAGTACCTATTCGCATTAAATACGAAACCGTTTTGTAAGTTCAACTTTCACTAGTTTTTTGGCCATTGACGCTTAGTCTACTATACCTTGGACTGTCGTGCGTGGTAAACAATACTGTCATGAACTCTATCAAAAATTTCAAACAAGTTAATTTGATTTTTTCACGCCGGACAGGGCTGTCTTATCGGGTAACCGTGACCCTGTAACGTAAAGGGCTATTAAAGGATTAGCGTGGATTTTAGTCGGTACCTACAACTCTGGCTGTGCCCGTCTCGCCCCCGGTGGGAGGACTCATTTGATTTTTCCACGATTAAAAAAGGTGTGTTACAAATGTGTCTCTCCTTTCGCGGGTCTGCTGGCAGAAATTTCTATAGAAATAAGCAGCACCCTTGTACTGAGTTCTATGTTTTAATTGTCCTGTGTTGTATTTTGTGTGTACATAAATAGTAAAATAAATAAATAGCAAAATATGTAAACTTACATATCCAAGAACCCAGATCCAGAACCCAGTAATATGTAATTTTATTTATAGTATAGTTGTGAAATATTATTATTATATTATTATATAGTCAAAGGGTAAGTAGAGACCAGTGTAGAAGGTATTTAAAAGTTTATAAAATTGAAAACTATTAGTACTACGACTTTTTTAAACACCCAGGTCTTTTAAACAAAGTCCTTAGGGATGGAGTCCAACATGCTGAAGCCATTTCGGACTGTTTTAAAGTTGAAAAGTAAGTATAAGGATTATTAGATATGAAATTGCTTTTTCATGTAACTAGGAAAACTATTTAATCTGTACAGATATTGTTAGTTGCTCCCCTGTCTACGTTTAAAAAAAAATGTACTGTGGTCCAATAAGTATTGGTCCAAAAATTGGTTGTAATATTTGATCAACTTCCGCTATGCCAATTAATTTTATTTCCATGTATTTTAATTGTCCTAAAATAGGGCTGTTTACACGTTGCAATCATCAAAATGGGTCCTGAAACTCAGGGCGGGCAAGACTGACTCGTACTGACTAAATCCACGGTGTCTTCAATTGCCCTATTCCTACTTTACAGGGTCAAGGTTATCTGATAGACAGTCCTGCGACCCTGGGCAGTCCTTGGTAAACACTGTTCTTATAGACAAATCAAATCACACTTCACCAATAAAATAAAATATGCCAAAATTTGTTGACCAATAGACGGCGCTGCACGACGCTACATGTCGCGGATTCGAATTCCGTACGGAGCAAGTATTTTTGTATAAAATCTATTGTAAAAATGGAATATCCATAAAACATAATATTTGATTAAATTATCCCCTGTTGTTCAGCCTCCGTAAACATTATCTTGAACAATACTTATCTCAGTCACTGTGTTTAAGTGACGAGTAGGTACTTACAGTAGGTATAATACTTTTCACACTACTTGCTCGTAAATGTCATATTATACGTCAGGCAAACCTACTGTAAAGCATGACATTATTCCCCCTCGCTCGAGCCGGGAATAATATATGTACTGAATTTCATTATTCCCGTGGGAATAATGTGATTTGAATTTGGAACCTCAAAGAAAACCGTATGAAAACTTACACCAAGGAGTCGTATCAGTAATGGCGGCCGCTGGCAGCAACAGCTGATCGCTTACAGTGGTGCCAACTTCACGTTCGAAGGTTGTCGTACCACATCAAATTTCAAAAATCGAATTTATTTCCTCGCAGTAGGTGTGAAAAGCAGAGTACGCTCCTCGGGAGTAAAGCTGCCTTGTCTTGGGCTGACTTGAATCCCTCGCTACACTAAGGATTCTTAACTTAATTCCCTCGTTTCACTCGGGAATTAACACTTGAACCTCCTCGCTGCGCTACGGAGGTTCACCCCAGAATCCTTAGTGTAGTTTCGGGATTCAATACGCCCGTGACGTAAGGCAATGCTTTACTCCCTTGGTGCGTAATCTACTATTCAATAGCTTGTTGCACATCGTCAAAACAAAGACATAGCTGTTACGTTATCAGCTGACTGCCACAGGATTCCCCGACACTTCTTCAAACTATGACAACACAAAACCCCCGAACAAAGAAATATTATAGAGAAAATAATTAAAATGACTAACACATTGTAAGTATAGTAAATTAGATAAATTACGTCTTTATGTTTCACACAACACTTTTAAAATTTTACTAGCCGTTGTTGCCAGCTTCTTCGCCAGCTATAAACTCGAAAATGATCCCAAGAAAAGATTAATCAAGATAAAAATGGCTATTCTATGTGTTCATTCAAATTAGAAACTAATATCTGTGTAGTTGTGTACCAAATTTCATCAAAATCCGTTTAGTAGTTTTTGCTTGAAAAAGTGACAAACATCCATCCATACAGCCAACCACACAAAGTATCGCATTTATAATATTTGTAAGAGTAAGTTATAACATTGTCTAACACGATAACATTTTATAAAAAGGTACAATTGTGAATGATGAAAAAAGTGAGTACAATTTTGTTCTTTTCTTTTAAAAAAAGGTAGATAATTATAATATCACGTTAGACAACATTTTATAAAAGTAAATGCTTGTTGTAAGCACCTATGAAAACTTTTTTTTTTTAACTATGCAATATTACTTAGCGTTCTCTTTTTAAAATCCAATTTACAGCCGCTTCGATTTCTAGGAAAAAGTATTTTCCGAGAATTCACGACACGTGTATTCTGCTTCGTTGATCTAGTCGCTGACTCTACAGCTGAAAGTTAAGTATTTGGTTCAATTCCTAGGTTGGTCAATATTGGTCGTTGGTTTAAGTATTTCTGATTATGAACCTTTTTTGGGGTGAAAAAATCCTAATTGAAGTCCCCCCGCCGTGGGAAGAGGGGAAAGGACAAACAGCCTCTTTGTTTCTCAAATTGCCCTTTTTCTTTCCATGCCCTATACGTTTTAGGGCCACTTTGCCCTTTTAAGAAACTCCTACGATCCAGTATGAGTATCCGAGTCTTAAGCCTAGACTTGGCTGATGGCAAAGGCCACATCCCTTACTTCATGACTCTAGGACTAGACAAATTACTGGTGAAATACACATCCACATTTAATATTTGCTGAAGAGTTTTTTTGTTTATTGGTTAGTTGAATGCGTTTATCTCAGGAACTACCGGTCCGAAATTATTTTTGTGTTGGATAGTCCTTTAACCGAGGAACGCTATAGGCTATAAAACATCACGCTACGACCACTAGAAGCCGAGCAGCGCAGATGGACCCATATTTAGGCACCCATTAAAAAGCTAGGTACCCTTTTGCCAAACCCTTTAAGGATTACAGATATAATGTTTCTATAATTTATGAATATGGGTAAAAGCTTCAGTCCTAACTTGTACGTTGTACTCCTATTTACATGGGACAATGCATGTCATGTTGAGTTTCAGACGGGAGGCGTAACCGGGAGTTGGCAACACTGCCGTACGAGACAGCGTGTTAGACTGGTGAACGAGTCATGTTGGATAACCTGATTTTTGAACTGACCGATACTACTGGGCTGGGCTGGGCTATGCTACTAGTAGTAACTTAGCCCATAGGTATTACTTCTTCATAGATTATTGTTTTTTTTTGCGTGGTAAAATCATCAAATGAGTTCTCCCACCCCGGACAGGGCTGTCAGACTTGTATTTACCGACTAAAATCCACGGTGTCCTTCAATAGCCCTTTATGTTCCGGGGTCACGGTGATGAAAAGAAGACCCGCGACCTTAGATTACTGATAGTTGTTTCTTGAGAGTTTTAAATAGGATTTTTTTGGGTTGAGGAGAACCTTGCACAGTTGTGGGACAGTACTTGGCCCAAAATTTAGCTATGCGTAGGTGACTGGTAGATTTTAGTACAAGTCTGACAGTCCATTCCACTCTACCAAGGGCGGGAAGACTCATTTGATGAATTTACCACGCATAAAAAAACACTACGTTTTTATGTGAGCAGGGTGTCTACTTTCCAAATCCGTCAACGAAGATACGGGAACGGATACAGATGTCCGAAAGTAAGTAACAGTACAGTAAAAGTGTAAGTAACACTGATTTTTCACCATTTAAAAGTGTAGTACTTACTTCGAATTATGCGCAGGTCATTAGTAGTGGCGCGAATTCTAAGGAGCTGTCAGTCAAATCGTAATATCATTCCTTCTTACTTCTGGCTCATTGTCAAAACGCCTGTAACTAATGCTGGGTCCAGACTAGTGAAATGTAACACGAATTCACCGTGTACTGTAACGCGAATTCTAGGTGTGGACGGCTCCGCGAGCATTACCTACATGTAACGCTCGCGGCTTATCCATCGGCTGTCGGTTTTTGCGCGAACACTAAGGCGCACGCAGTATTCGCGTACTCAATTCGCTTTGGGTTCGTGTGCTGTCCACACTGTTGACATGAATTACACGTAATCGTTAAGCCGCGTACAGACATCGCGAGGCGTGCGACACGAATGGTTCGTCTCGCATGCCTCGGGCTGTGTGGACGTGTGTGCTCACAGTGAGCATTCGCGCCCTACGATCGTTGCGAACGCCGCCTCAGTACGAGCCGTGCGCTCCGTGTGGACGGACAGGTGTTGTTTGCGTTGCGCGCATGCATCATGGAGGCCAATACCGAGTCACTACGTGAGCTGGTTCAACTTTATGACATTAATAGTGTTGTGGGACTCTATACATTCTGATTATTACAATAAATGTAAAAGGGAAGACGCGTGGCGTCAAATATCACAGCAAGTCAACACGAACACCGTGCGTGGTGGTTTGCTTGCTCAGCTTGAGCATGTTTCGTTCGGGACGCACGCATAAATGTATCATCGTATGCCTCAGGTTGAGGCATGCGAGACGAACCATTCGTGTCGCACGCCTCGCGATGTCTGTACGCGGCTTTACATTCGCGGTTACACCAGTCTGGACCCGGCTTAAGACCGAAACCATGGTTTTCCTGATTAGAGATTCTGGTCTCTAAGCACCAATCCAGTTGAAATACTGTATCTAAAGTACACTGTGGTTGAGTATGAAGCTTTGACATCTACAACATGAATGTATACATGCCTATTACGTAAAGGTCATTACTAATTCATTGATTAATACTATTAACTAAGCAAGTTTCCTCCGGTTATTTACCAGCGATTAAATGGCAATTGTATAAAAGGATTTATGAGTATTATTACTTAAGTTTATGATTTCATTCATGTTATTCATGTTTTCCTTGTTTGTAAATTCTTGTTGTTGTTTTTTTTTTACAATTTTCATGCGGCGGTGACTGCTGAGTAGGTCAATGTGAATCATTTTACGAACTTACATTTGAGGAATTTATGGACAACAGATATTGAACAGGCTTAATCCTGATCTTTAAGGATGAAGCATTGTAGATTATTTGAGAGGTTATCAAGTTGGATTTCCAAAGCTGTATATTAAACTCTTCTAATTTTATGACTAATTCGGTATAATATTCGGTTTGAGCACTATCGTGGGGCTGTACGAGTGAAATGAGTTACTTGAAATACCTGAACAAGTAACGGCTAGTTGTCATTATCTCGCTTACTCGAGCCTCCCGAAACTTTACAGACGCATTTGAACTTTAATACAGATGCATATGGTAGGCATCTTATAATTAGACGAGTCACAGAAATTGATGAGTTCATTCTAATGTAAAAAACATAGAAGCTTTCTAAAGAGTCTTTTTTTTTTTTGTAATAAATAATAAATATAATTAGGTTTTTAACATAATGAACAGAACTAGTTACTAAAATACTACATTTAAAAACTAAAAATAAAGATAAAATATTTACAAAAAAGATCGAAATAAAACTAAAGATTCCAGGGCGTCGAAAAATTCATCCACATCGCTGTCAATGGGGAAAGTGCCCAGAACGCTGGCGGCATTGCCTCGTTGGATCGCAATGCTGATCCTTTGCCCAAGATATAGGCCAGCCCTCTGGTCACGCGAGGCGTCGACTATACGCTTAGCGATGTCTTTGAAAAGTTGGTGGGCGCTCGGACCCCATGGCCCTAGTGTTTCAACCCCAAACGGCTCAAACACATAGCTATTAGTCAAGCTAATGTATTTGCGCCGTTTGAGGTTTTCGGCACTTGCAGCAGCCGCACCAGCAAAGCATGCAGTACCAGAAAGATGGGATGGCGCAAGGGTGTCGACACATGTTGCATCCCACACCAAAGGTCTACCCAACTTCCAAGGCATTACAGTCATCCCATCTGGTCTCTTCCCATCGTCGCGTGCCAAGCCATTGGGTTCTAAAACGGCTGGCACCCCGGCGGTGACAAGAGCACGACGGATAATGTCATTTAAACTAGCGTGCCGTGCTAGCCGACCTGCACTCTTGCTGCAGGAAAGGCCATGGTGCCCGAGGCAGTCGACGCCTTCGCCACACTGACAACGATGTGGAGCCCCGCAAGGAGCGCCCAGACGCAGGCATGTAGCGATCCGGAAGGTTTCGTCACCCAGCATGGTGCCTATGTTGGGTGACGGTAGTGCCTGAAGCCATAGACCCGACTCCCACTCGCCCACAGCCAGCAGGCGGGCACGCTCTACAGAATTGGTTGACGTATTAATAAGATTATACCGTACCAACCTGCAGAGCGGCTCATCCCACTGCCTCTGGGAAGATGGGTTCACGGGTCTATCTGAATCCGGGCAAGTCATTTTCCAGGCGTTCTCTGCATCGGTCAAGCACGGCACTTCAGGGTCAACCAGGGAGGAACTTAAAATCTTCCTGGTTAAGGTTTCAGTGCTGTGGACAGAGGACAGGAACGCCGGTAAACTCACACTAGAAATTTTGCGGACGCCGAGTCCACCAAATCGTATAGGGAGGGTGGCTTGCAGCCACGCTCGGTCGTCCAGGGCCACATTAAGGATGGATGTTAACGTTTCACGAATAATTTGGTCAATTTTGTCCAAAATATGTGTGTGTTTCCACAGAGGAGAACACCGGAGAAAGTACATATAATTTGGACCAAAACAACAATACCTAATAATGGTGAAAGCTGAATGTAAATTAATTTGGGAAAGTCGATCTGAAATGTCGTTAAAATGATTAATTTTTTCGTCGATGAATGATGAAAAACTGTCTTCGAAAATAGGGGAACCTAGGAGGTGCAGGGAATTTTTGTCTACAATTTTGATCTGGGGTGCTATGGCATTAAATTTATCAAGGGTAGATAGTCTGTCAGTCGTGTCAGAAATAAAAAATTCACATTTGGAAGGGTTAAGATCCAGACCGATGGATTTAAATTCTTGTTTGAGAAAAATTAAGTCATTGATAACTGTGTCTACATCACCTCCTAGAGTTCCGTCATCTAAATACCAAACATTAAATTTAGAATTTAGTTTTTGGATGATGGGATGTATAGCTAGGCTGAAAATGACAGCCCCGAGAGGGTCACCTTGTTGGCATCCAACTGCTGACTCCAGAACATTATTTTTGTATAATAATTTAGAAGGGTGCCGGTAGCACTGCCACAAAAAGCCGAAAATTTCAGGTAATTCCTTTTTTGCCTCAGCCAACAAAGTGTCCCTGTTTACAGAATTAAAAGCGTTCTTGACGTCAACCTTGAGAATGACATCACCATTTCCTGAGTTAAGAAAAGAGGATAGGGCATGTACGGCAGCCTCACAGCCCCCTTTGGAACCAAAGCCAAGTTGTAGGGGCTGGAACTTCTTTGCAAGCGAATCGCTGTATTGCTTGCAACATATTTTGGCTGCCATACGCCTGTAGGTGCACCCGACGGCAATGGGACGAATACCGCCGTCTTTCTTGCGCAAGGCACAAAGGTTGGCCCCGTATAAGACATCGACGACGGCTTCGTTCACGCCGCCGGAGAGCATTAGGTTGACCAGAGCCGCAAGCTCCCCCAGAAGCGTTTCACCAGCATCCCCGGAACCTGGACTCAACAAATCTTTTAAATGCTGTGGAGTCAGGCCGTCGAGGCCACCGGCAGAACCGCCCCGGAAAGAGCTCACGGCTGCGATCAATTGTGGGGCTGTAATTTTGACTTGAGTGTCCTGAAAAGTGGGGTTAACGGGCGGATCAGGAAAGGTGAGGCCATCCGCAGGCGCTGGATGTTTACTCTCCAGAGCTGAAAAAGTCTCCGGAGAGAAGGGCGCCACCACATCACTGCTGAACAGTAGTCTGGCCGCCCCCCTAATATCACCCTCACTTAGTTTGGATTCTACATGAGCACAAATGCCTTTCTGTAAGAAACTGTTGAAAGTAGGTAATTTGGAATCTAAAACAGGGGCCGAAATGTTGCAATTTTCCTTAATTTGGTTAGTCAGTGATTTTTTTGAAGCCAAATTTTTCTGGACATGCAGAACCCTGTAAGGGAAGGTGAGTAACTGCTCCCAGGCACGCTCCGAGTTCTCCTGGGTGGCGACACGGACACATTGCGCCAAACTTAGCGCAACAGACCGTCTCGCACCACGAGGAACCCTCTTTAAAATAGGAGTGGAGTTTTTGAATTTGGATAAGGTTTTCCACAACGGTTGGTCAAAAATTGGTAATGTCGTCGGGGTTGTTGCTGGGGGGTCCAAAGGTACACTATGTGGTTTGTGAACCTTGCCATAGTGTATCCTTAGACCCCGTTCGCCTTTAAAATAACGAGCCTGGGAGCAATAGGGACATTTTACCAGTTGCACATCCAGTGATGTGGCAGGTTGACTGGCACTACTCAAACCGGCGTCGCTACATCCGGCGTTGGACATATAAAAGAGAAAATATGATTTTTCTACTTACCAACTATCTATATACACAAAAATATTATAAAACACTTAAAAAACACATAAACAACACGGAAAAAATTGTCAACAGCCGTCGCCTAGCAGCGATGACAGCGTCGCGCTGGCGTCCTGGGGCGCCGCTTCCGCCGCCGCATGTACACATACGGTACTCTATGACCGCCTCATAGAGGTCCGCCGCCGCCGCGCAAGCAGCGCTTTCATATAATGTTAGCCGTCGGCCACTCTAACTTGACGCGTCTTGGTTATTAAAGACAACAATTTAATCTAGTGTTTTCAATCAAACAGCAATATTTATAAAATCAACGACTAGGTACACAAAAATCCTTAGTTTTCCTTCTAAGAATATAAGAACTGTCACGTTCATAAGTCGAAGGCTTTAAAAACAGCACCTACAATTATGCAGGCCAAATCGATAGGTGAAAATTAATAAAATCACTTTTTAGCTCTTGCATACATAATAATTATACGATCCACGTTTAAATCTCGTAATACATATTATTTTGATAAAAAATATTTTTAGCGACGAGTCTTAGATTATAAGGTGGGTGATAACCACATCCTTGCGTCCATAATGGTGACGGCTGAATGACGATCGAACTGGTTGTGATAGGACTCACCAGGGCCACCTGGCCAATAACTTCCACCCTGTTGGACTCAGGCGCCAATAAGTTGTTACCGTCTGTCCGTTGGCACAGGAGTTCCAGTTTCTGGATGGCCTCGCTTCATTCTAGGAGTCATCTTTGTATCTGTCTAGAATAAGGTCAAGAGCAAACCCACTAAGCTGTAAATGAATAAAAAAAAAACAACAGTAAAAGTGCACTTATTCAAATTACATAATATCATTTCTGACATATTTCAAAAGATTTTTTATCATACTGGGGTCGTTGCATCGTCTGTAAAGGACACCGTGACCGGGAACGTAAAGGACTACTGCAGGAACAAGGTAGATTTTAAGTCAAAAGAGTCTGGTAGTCCCTTTCGCTTCTATCTCGGCGGGAAGAGTTACTTGATGATTTCGCAACCACCCAAAAAAACACGGTGAGTTATGGTGCAAATGGCGCTAGAACTAAGAAGATTCTCTATGATACATAGTCCTCGTGTCACGTATCAACATAGTAACTATTAGATAGTAGACAGAACTCAACAAATGCCTCTACACGTGTCGCAAAGGCCTGCGTACACGAGGGACTTTTGTTGGATTTAAAAAGTTAGGTTCTGCGAACAATAACCGCATTGAATACATTACAATATGGCGGCTTATGTGTACAGACAGGCACACTGTCAAATTAAACCTCTGTGTTGAGTGATAAAAAAAACAGATACCAAAAAGTGTACCAAACATCCAAATATACGTTCAGTAGTTTTTGTAGATCCATTTAAACTTTCTCATTTATAATTTATTGTTGTATTACAGTGCAAAATACTTTTGTAAAACACATCGAAAAACTGAAAGTTTAAGATTATATTAAATATTTCACAAGTATTTCTTCTTTTGTTACGAAAACCAACATTGAACACGTCACTTTCTTTAAAATTACCAATACGTTACAACCACAAGAGATTGCAGTTCTCACTTGCTACTAGCCCCACGAAAATCGAATTTTGATGCGTTATATCTTTGCAATAAATATGCACTAGTTCAACAAAAGAAAAAAATACTTATCCATTATTTTTCAAAACTATAACTGACGGACTAATTACATTTGTAATTTATTGATGCTGTCCACATGCCTGTTCATTCTTGAGGGTTACAAGAGTTCAGTGTTCTTGTGAACTTGAGAAACAAATTACATACAACCAATCAATTGGATTTGTTTTGTAAACTTCTATATTTTCTCTTTCTTCTTTTGTGTGATTCATGCTCACTGCTCGCAACATTACTTTTTGGAGTCATTTATGACTTCTCCCTTGAGGAGCAGTAACGGCCGCACAGACCGATCTTCTAGGGTAAGACCATCTGTCTTAGCGAGTTTCCTCCGTGGCTTGGAAAGCAAGTAAAGCCGTTTGTCTCGGTTGTTATTTGAAGGTTTTTGACAGTTACTCCTAGTCAGAAGCTCGAAGTCTGGCAATCAATATTACCATCTGGTATCGTATTACCTATATAGTTACTGGGTTGTGGAAGTCCGATAACCAGTCGCTATAAGTAAAATACTTATATTCAGCTGCAGCTGGTAGGGAGGCAGATGATGATGACTTCTCCCAAAGAATATATTGTGAGATCTTCTTAGGGTCCATCAAAGTTTTACATAAAAGCACTTTAAGGGGGCAGAGGGGTCTCTGTCTATTTGATGACATGGTGTCCCCCGAAACCTCCCTGGTCTAGATAGTAACGCACTTACGCACTACGCTGCATCATGAGGTGCAGTGTGCCAATCGCCTATACCATGCTGCGATATCTGACAGGGAAGAATTTAAAATGAGAAGGTAGGAAGATGATTGTCTTCTTAATTTTTGTCTGACGTCACAACTCTATCTGCACTAGAAGGAAAATTACAATTTCGTAGAATCTGCTTTAGATAATTTCCCCCGTAGTAGAGCTTGCACGTGACACATTGTAATGAAATTCCTGTCTATTTTAAACTCACCAATCAGACCAGACCATCTCATGCTCATTTTCACAAACATTATACAATACCTAAATTAATGCCTAAGTAAAGGTGTATTGTTGTTTTCAATGCTCGGCTCAGGGCAGAAAGTTGAATTTACACCAGTGTAGGAATGTGTAGGCTTAGTGTACGACACGAAAATAATGATGATGATGTTTTAGGAGACATGCCTGTTTCCAAATGATGTTTTCCTTCACCAAAAAAAGTAATGAACCTGTATGGGTTCGAATCCACAACTTACCAACTCGTTAGTCGGGGCCGTTACCACTGGGGGCCATACCAACAAAATCCTACTAATATTATAAACGTGACAGTTTGTATGTGTGGATGTATGTTTGTTACTCTTTCACGCAAAAACTACTACTATGAAATTTGGTACACAGATAGTTTATAAACTGGATTAACACATAGGATAGTTTTTATCCCGATTTTATGTTCCCGTGGGATAATTTTCGAGTTGTAGCGGGTGAAACCGATAGCAGCAGCTAGTAAAATCAATTTCTATTCTACTGCAGCGATGTATTAGATAGACATTTAATATTTTCCGTGTTACTTCGTCGTAAAAGAAAACGAAAACAGGGTGATCTCACATGCGCAATTGCATTACTATTTTATGAATATTGATGTTTTGATCAGAGTTCCTTCCAAGGCCGAGTCGCCATTGGAAAAATAAAAGGACGCAAGGTTTTCGTTAACACTACTTTGTATTGCACCATGTCCTTTATAGTAGGTATACAGGGTGAATTAACCAAATGGGCATGGATGGCTATATCCGAAACTATGATAAATATCGAAAAACATTGAAAGGAGTCTCGAGGCCGATTTTGATGAAAATTAAAACTGCATCATTGGATTTTAGAAAATTCAATAATCAAGGCCAGGAATCGAACAAGCTGATTTTGAAAAAAAAACACATCCTGTATTATTACATCATTTCATTGTTGCTAATAAGAATCGCCATCTTTAGGATTCACTGCTAAAATGCCTTAAAACAATACGAAAACATTCTCAACATTCAATTTAGCAACAGAGCAACACATAGGACCGGTGAACAAACCCAAGGGGCCGCACTTAGCAATAAAATGGACCGCAGTTGTAACCGGGATGCGTCGGATGCCGGGCATTCAAGTCATTCAGTGCTATGACTAACATTGATGATCCCTCGAGCCGGATTGACGAGTAAGTTTTGTACGAAAGCAAGCTGAGAGGCTTTTGACCAGCAAAAGTCATCGACATTATGAGCCATTACTATTTTTTTGGAAGCAGCGTTAAAATTATATTTTGCTGTCATTCACTTTGTGGTCCTTTGAGCCGGATTGACTAGTAAGTGTACACATTTTTTTTTTAAATTTTTGGTTTTATTACGTTGAAGCAACACACAACACAAGGACTATGTATGTGTATATTATGGACTGTGCAATAGCTGCCTAAAATTTACCCCACTCAACTAGAAAGAGAGGAATCGAAAAGTGGGTCATTGTCTATCTCTTACCTGTAACACATAGTCAAGGTCTATGGTAATGTCCAAAGTGGAGTTTTGAATTATTACGATTATTGAATATTTACTTATTACAATGATTAAATATTTATAAGTAGCTTTTAATCAAAATATTTGATTAGTGAGGAGAAACTCTTATTATAACTTAAAAAAAAACAATTACTCTATCTATCTCTAGTTCGTTGTTTACCAAAATTGTAGCATGTAATATGTGTTGTATGTCTCAATAAAATAAAATAAATCTCTTTTGTGTTACTGGAAAGAGATAGCTAGTGGCAATATTTGGCTATCTCACTTTCTATAGTATGGTCAATTTGTGGCCAATTTTATTTGTCAGTTGGTTAGGAAAGGCGTAGTCCAATCTGTAAGTCAATGATTCAGAAAAAAACTGACTTCCAAGCTGCTGCAAGCTGAAGCTTGTGATTATTCATTTTGGTGCAAAATAAAGAATATTCTATTCTATTCGATTCCGTTAAGCACATAAAACCACAAAGAATTACCCACAACCTCTTATACTTAACCGACTTCGCACATACATACACTTTCCGAACATATAAACACAGAGTACATAGCAACCGGATCGGTCGCAGCAATTTTGAAGAGACAAAGTTATTTCGTTCGGTAACCGTTTTTGAAAACATCTCGTACAGGTAGGTCAAAGGAAATTGAAGAAAATTATTGGAATGCGAGTCCCTTTTTAGGACACTTGAAATGATTTTCTTTGAATGTGATATCTGTTATATGGACTGTGTTTTTGACTTCTATTGAAATAAAGTGTGTAAGTTATCTCGTCCCGTCAAAAGGTAGTTTTGCCCTGCAAAAGTTGTTGAACGTTCTCCCTCTTGTAACTTTATATCTTTAGATTAGACGTACATAATAAAAACAAATGCCATAATATTTGTTGTGGAATTAATTAAACTTCTCTGATTTTTTTTTGTCATGAATCGGCCGGTGTTCTAAAAAAAATACGTCACAGACTCACAACTTAGTGCCAGCCAACCAGTATCGTATCGGACCTTCAAATGAAAGAAAGATAGCCAAACATAACGTCTTAAAACCAGAATAATTCCAGTGTGAGAACGAGATGGTACTAGACGATTTGTATAACTGTGTCTCTTTTCCACACTGGAACTACTCACGCTCTAAGACGTCATGGTAGGCCACCTGAAGCATATTATAGATATTATTACCAGGTGTCCTGAATGCCTTATTAACAAGAATTTTTTCAGTATAATACAGTGTTGTTTCAAAATTTAATTGGCAAAAGGGAGAAATCTGCATCCATAAGACATACGGGAAAATTTTCTGATGAACCTTTAGCATCTTTTTTGATACGGATAATTTATGTGGCGGTTTTATTTTTTTGGTCAAAGTGGTTGCGCTGGTCGCACAGAAATGAGTGAAAATTGACCAAAAATTTTTTTAATGGCCGTTCGACTTCCGTTTTTCCGTGTAAGCCAATTATTATGTCAATTGTATCGGAAAAAAAATCGGGACGGCGAAGTGGGTCAAATTTTTCATTCATACAAATTTGTATGAAAAAATACTTTGCTAAATTTGCCACTTCTGCCGTCCCCGATTTTTTTCTTCCATACAATGAATGATCCTTTACACGAAACAGAGTCGAAACGGCATTAAAAAAAAATTTTGGTCAGTTTCACTCATTTTCTTGACAGCTCACACTGACCAAAAAAATAAAACGCCAAATGACAGTACAAAAAAAGAGCAAAGTTCCTAAGAAAGTTTTTCTGTATCTCTGGTGATGCAGATTTCCTCCTTTTGGCCCATTTAAAAGAAACACTCTGTATATTTATCATTTTATATTTACAACAATCTTAAAAGAAAATATAAATAAAAGAAGAATTAAGAAGAATAAAACCTGGTAATAAAGGGAATTGACTGTGCTTTTATTATACAAATTTCATCAAATTAACTTCAAAGCTCACATTTACGTAAAGGTCCAAAAACTTTGAACTGTCATTCGCAGAATTTTAATGCTAGGGCCTCTAAAGTTTAACTACCAGCCAGTAGAAATGGTGAAACAAAACATAACATTTGCGTACCAATTACTCAAAAAAGTGACATTCTATGCCACAAAAAGAGAACTAAAATAGTAATTTTTAATCTGTGAAAAAGGGAAAGAATGTTTGTAAACTGAATTCATTCTCTCTCTAGGGAGAGAAGGTGATTTAAATTTGGAATACGTTAGATTATAAATACGGTAGACTCGATCGAAAGCTAACCAGAATAATAAAACATTAAAAAAGAAAGATTTCGAGTCGACAACATATTCCGCAAAAATTCCGGATTGTCGAGTATTTTGCGCAATTTTGCTAATGATTTTATGACACAGACCAGATCGCAGGGGCGCCATTATTGACATCGTTATCATGTGGAAACGTTTGTTGCTTTCTTATTTTCCCGGCCTATGACTTACCAGTGACACCTACATTAGTAACCTTGATGTGTAGTATTTGGGACACACGTTTTCACCCGAGCGAAGCCGATTTTCATCTAGTTAAATAAAATTAAAAAAACCGACCGAGGCCGTATGAGCTGGGATGCGTTCTTTTTAATTTGGGCCGCGTTTATTTGTATCTTCAAATAACAGTAACGTTGAGTTTATTATTTACTTATTTTTATAAAGAAGTTAATGTGTAAATATTAATGTTTAAAATGCGTATCTCGCGTCTAAAGTTAACTACCAGCCAGTAGAAATGGTGAAACAAAACATAACATTTACTGTTCAATATATGAGTGGTCCTGCTCATACAGTGCTATAACGAAACGCTCGAGGCATACATTGGCGTAATCTTCAGGCAACACGTTTGGCATCAGCGAGTACTTACGACCGACGCAGAGGCTCCGTTATTAGACCTCTGTGTTTTAGGCAGGGCCGGATTAAGCATGCGCGGGGGGGGGGCCTTTTTTTAGGGTGAACCTTCTAACGTGTAAAAAAAAATTACGGCACGGTAAGCGGAGGGACTGAGCGATTGGACCACTACGCAGTGTCTTGTGGGTTCGATTCCTGCATGGAACAAATATTTGTATGACTAATACAAGCAGTTTTTTCCTGGGTGTTTGTGTGTATGATAGTTTTATTTTTAGAATGAGAAATTCGTAGTGCGGGGCAACTTTTTTGATTAAAAAAACAATACTCTACAATGTTATATCGAGCCCTGTTAGGCTGTAGGTACTCGTAAACGGGCCTCTGGTATCCATTACGCGCCAACGAAAGCTGTCCAAGAGAAAAAGCGGGAATTTAAAAAATCAAGAGGTGCCACCCATGGCTATACGTTACTTAGCAGGAATTGATACTATTTATTACTCAATAAATAATAAGCGATAATAATAATTATATTAAATAGTACGAACTATGTTTAAACAGCGTCAGCTCTTGTTTTTTAAATTCCCGCCTTTTATTTATGGACAGCTCTCGCTGACCAGACTACGCGCGGGGCCCGTGGCAATTACTACTCCTTCTCCTGCCTAAATCCGGCACTGACTTTAGGCTGAATATTTTAGTCCCTTTAACAGCTAGTTAGGTACCAGCAAAATTACTCAATCTTTAAAATACGACTGTATCGAATCCGATAAAATGAATTGCAATCATAACTTAGACGTAAAACACATTCTAATCTCAAATCAAAACAGGTTCTTGGGAACTCATAATCGATTTCTAAACGAAAGATCCTAGCAACAGAACCGTGAAGTATGGAGTAACACACTGACATTATAGTGACTTATTTTAAAGGCAGGTCATTACGCAAGATACTTTATTTTTTTGCGTGGTAAAATCATCAGATGAGTCCTCCCACCCCGGGCAGGGCGGGAGGGACTGTCAGACTTGTACTGACTAAAATCCACGGTGTTCTTCAATAGCCTTTTATTTTCCGGGGTCATGGTGATGGTATAAGTCCCGCGACCCCGGCAGGCTTTAGCCCATTACGCAAGTTACTTGTATACAAGTTGAAAATTGTACGCATCTTGAATACAACCTACAAGTAGGTAGTTTGAAATTGTACATTCTGTCAGCTTACTCAATTGGGAAGGGAACTATCATCACCTGCCTAGAGTTTCCCCAACGATGTTGGGATCGGCGTCCAGTCGAAATAGACTGCTGAATATCAGTAGTTCCGCGTTATAAAATACGTCTCTCTTTGTAAAGAGAGACGTATTTTATAACGCGGATAGCGAAGTAGTGGAACTCAGTCGCGGGACATACGTATACCGCGACTCCGGTACACAAAAAGGCTACTGAAGGACACCGTGGATTTTAGTCAGTCAAGTCTGACAGTAAGGGGGCGGGAGGACTCATTCGATGATTTTACGAAGTAAATAAAAAATAAAAGTAGTGGAACTCTCTGCCTGCGTATGTGTTTCCGAACGCATACAACCCTAATCTCTTCAAAGTTAGAGTGAACAGGCTTATTCTCGACTAGCTTCTGCCCGCGACTTCGTACGCGGATCTTGTTGCTTATGCCAGCGACAACGGGGTCGTCAAAATCGAAGATCTGAAAAGTCTGATACCTAACTCCAAGAGACCGGGTAAAAAAATTAATGAGAGTTTGGCCAGTAGAATATTTTTTTTATTAACATAATCATTGTCATCGAAAATCAGTTCTAAACTGCGACCGCCTTAACTGCGGGAAGGCAATCCCAGCTTATGTTATTTTATAATTATAATACAGTGAAATTACTGATAGCTTTGATTTCCACATCATGTGTTCCAGATCTTAAATTTTTATACATCAATCGATAATGCTCATCATGCTGGACAACTCTTTCTAAGACGTCATTCCTATGTATGTTATAGTGTAGCTGGGCTCCTGGAGTTCCACATTAGGTGTTTCAGATCTTCATTTTTTATACGTCAGCAGGGAGTGCACATCAGGCTGAGCAACTTTTTCTAAGACTTCATTCCTATATATGTTATAGTTTAGCTGGGCTTTTGGTGTTCCACATTAGGTGTTCCAGGTTTCCAATTTTTATACTTCAACAGAGAGTGCTCATCAGGCTGAACAACTCTTCCTAAGACGTCTTTCCTATATATGTTACAGTTTAGCTGGGCTCTTGGAGTTCCACATTAGGTGTTCTAGATCTTCAATTTTTATACGTCAACAGAGAGTGCTCATCACGCTGAACAACTCTTGCTAAGACGTTATTCCTGTATATGTTTTAGTGTAGCTAGGCTCTTGGAGTTCCACATCAGGTGTTCCAGGTCTTCAATTTTTATATGTCCACAGAGAGTGCTCATCAGGCCGAACAAATTTGCTGAAACGTCATTCCTGTATATGTTATAGTGTAGCTGGGCTCTTGGAGTTCCACATCAGATGTTCCAGATCTTCAAACTAATTCTCTCAGCAGGAAATGCTCATCACGTGGAACAATTTTTGCTATCGCACCATTTTTGTATCTCTTATAGTTTAGCTGGTCTGTTGCGGTTCTGCGCCAGGTGTTCAAGTTTCCAGAATAATTTATAGCCTATGTTTTGACCAGATTTAATACCTATACAACAAAAAAAGAATCATTCAAATCCGTCCAGTACTTTTTGAGTTTATCCCGGACATACATACAGACAAACAGACAAACAGACAAACAGACAAACAGATAAACAGACAAACAGACAAACAGACAAACAGACAAAAATTCTAAAAACTATATTTTTGGCTTCGGTATCGACTGTAGATCACAACCCGAGTATTCTTTTAAAAAAATATTCAATGTACAGTTTTGACTTTCCTACTATTTTATTATACAGGGTGTTTTTAACGTCGTAACGCAAACTTCGCGAAAAGGCTACACATAATGCCACTAATCAATTCGTGAAAGTCATTCATCTCGGTAATGATCGGTTACAGAAATTGACATTTTCGAGCGCGCAATGTATTGCGAACACCGCGATTTCAACGCGCGATAACGTTGTAGGTACGTAGTTTGTCACTGACTGCAAGCGAATATCGCCAACAAAAATAACAACAACATAACAAGAAAAATGCGTGTATAAAATCAAATTAATCACTCATGAATACCTACGTATTGATGTTAGGAACATGTTTATGCAGAAGTTAAGAGGAGATAAAAGCTTAATCTCTTAAAATCACGGTTCTGATAAGGATTGACAACAACAAAAAAACTTGTACTTGAGCGGTATTGTAGGTGTACTAGGAAATAATAAACATTTGACTTACCTACTCTAAGCTCGCTCACTCCTGACCAGGTAAGGTTCGAAGTGGCCGCCCTCAGCGCGCTCGCAGATCTGAGCGCGGCGCAGAGTTTCAGCGTGGACACGGTCCAGAAATGTAGGATCCCGGGCACACTCTTCACGCAGCGTCGCGAACACATTCACAATTCGAGTTCTCATCTCTGCTGCGGAATCACACTCGGACACAAACACCTTTTCCTTAACATAACCCCAAAGAAAAAAATCTAAAGGAGTTAAATCGGGCGAGCGGGCTGGCCATTGCTGCGGGCCGAATCTCCCAATCCATCGACTTCCAAAAGATTCGGTAAGGCAGCGTCTGACAGGAAGAGTCACGTGCGGGGGAGCGCCGTCGTGTTGGAACCATGTCAGTCTGTACTGGGCCAGAGGAATCTCCTCGATTATTTCCTGGAGGTATGTACTCAGGAACGCATGATAATTAGTCCCGTTTAATCGTTCCGGGAGAAAAACGGGCCCAATCACGTGGTTTTTATAAATACCGGCCCACACATTCACCGACCATCGAGTTTGGTGTCCCGTCTGCTGCAATGAGAACGGATTGGTATGAGCCCAGATATGGGAATTGCGCCTGTTCCACATTCCGTTTCGAGTAAATGTGGACTCATCCGTCCATATCACATTTGCAGCAAAGTTAGGTATTTCGTCGTGCTGTTGTTGTAGCCACCGACAGTACCTAACACGGGATACTCTGTCGGCGGGTAATAACGCATGCACTTTGTGAATGCGATACGGGCGCTGGTGGTCGCGGCGTAATACCCGATGAACTGTCCAGAATGAGACGCGGGTTCTGTAACGGTTGTGCACCACACGAGCTGCCGTGCGTACTCCCAGTCGTGGGTTCTGCCGCACGACACTCAGAATGTGGTTCTCTACACTGGGTCTAACAGGCCTACCAACTCCTTCGCGCTGAGGCACAATGGGCTGGTTGTCTAAGACCCGCTGGTAGGCTCGTGTTATCACTCGAGAATCTCTTGGATGACGGACTCCTGGATACCTATTTATGTAAATACGCAGTGCCTCACGTGCATTTCCACGTGCTTCGCCATAACACATTAGCATATTTCCATATTCTTGGGCACTGTAATTGTTAGGTCCAGATGACATTTTTAAATCACACACGAAAACACCTAAAAACACACAAACACAGAGAAAAAATTAGTTTTGGAATCTAGCCAAAACTTATTTCTTCAAACTTCGCGTAAACCGAATTTCGCAAAAATATCGTTTGTTCGCATCCAAAGTCAACGAAAAACTGACTAAAATCCGTTAAATTCGGTAATGCAAAATAAATGTTATGAGTAGTTACTTGCGACCACTGTATAACAAATAAGGTCAGTAAGGAAACTACGTACTAAGGAGGAGGATGTTGCAAAAATTGTTCAGTGATAATTAAACTGATACTGATATGATTTACTGATATTAACCGATGCCATGAGATTATGCCTATTTAAATTTTATTTGTAAATTAGGTATTTCAACTCGATTGTTTATCTACAGAACACAAAAAAGTTTAAATACATTTTAGATGTAAGGCATCGTAGCAGGTGGCGTTCTGTTGTTTCTGCCTGTCCCCATAGAAAAAGACGTAAGTTTATGTATGTGTGCTGTAAATTAGTAATATCAACTCGATTGTTTGTTTGATCTCTAAAGAACACTAACGTTATAAATTTCAAATTAAAAAAACATTAAAGCTATTGTGAAAGAAATAGGCGAAGCGAATGCGATCCGAAGCGTTTTTATTTGTATTGTATGGAATTGTTTGAATCTAGTCACATAGAAAAGCGAAATCGATCCGATTGTCTGACTGGCTTCAAACAATTCCATACATTACAAACAAAACCGCCTCGCTTCGCGTTCGCCACGCCTGTCTGTTTGAAAATAGCTTCAGAGTGACAGCTCTACTAATTTATTTCTGCAACTATGCCTAGTTGAAATACTGTCTAATTATCTACTGTGCTACTGCAGTGCAGAATAGCGGCTTCTTTAGAGAAAGCGCGCAAACCAAAATGTTAATACTGGCGCAAAATGAAGTAATAGATTTCCGTCCTTATGATCTTTTCCTTAAGTCGAAAATAAGTTATTTCTTTTTTTTGTAAAATTTCATTTTCGTGTGAAGGTAAGCGGCGTTTTTTATCCTCCTTGACCGCGCCGCAAGGCCCTTTGTCGGCGTCAGCGCACTTTGGCGGCGCGTCTTTGATGTAATGCCGCCAAATAAAAAATGTTTTTAGAGACGCAAAATTGAGTAAACCGTTTCCGACCTTCAGTGGTTACATTAATGTCGAATATCGGTTATTTCGTTTTTTTTTTAATTTTAGCTAGGCGGTACGACTTTAAAGTGCGCGGGTCGCGCATGAGGTAGGTACCTGTTGTACGATGACCTTTCATTTGAACTTTTATCAACAGCTGAGAAGACACCATTTCTAGTTTTATTTACATTGCTGCTTTTAGTGAAAGTAGTGAATTAATTACTTTTTTATTAAAAATCTCATTGGGTTAGGTAAGAATAACGATTATGAACAGTCTAAAGTAAAAAAAACTCCAAAAAAAATTGAAAAAATTAGGAAAAAACCGATGAAAAATTCCAACACGGGGGGGTCCAGAATCATGTCCTGGACCCATGGTATCCGTTTGTGCGTCGATGTCCCTAACACCCTGTATGTATAGATAAGCTCGCTCCATCCCATCGTCGACCTTGTCTTAGTCAATCCTGATCTAGACTAATGTCATGAGCAAACACATTGCACACAAAAAAAAATATTGGCAAGTAAAACCTGCATGCAATTGGCACTCAAAAATAAGTTTCCAATTCAAGCTACTTGCATGCAAATGTGACGTGATACTTGTATGCAAGACCTGCCTAATGGGAACATGTCTTACGTGCTTTCGTGTACAGGGCTGATTTAAATATTATATATGCAAAGGTCGCCTGTGAAACTGCTATCTGGACCGGACGGTTGCTCAAGCAGAGATTACGAGTATATCCATTCTTTAATGAGTGCAGTCTCTTGATTATTTTTAGTATTCTTACGTAGAAATTATAGATATTTTTGTTCTAAAATAATCTAATAAGTCAGTAAGATTATCAAAAATATGAAACCCGTATTTTTTCATTTGTTACGTAAAAATTGACAAAGTTAATTCGCTTTTAAAATTATACGTCATGGCAGTAGTGACATAGTTCACATTCTCGAGTTTAGATACATTTTATCTTTGTGTATATGGTTAGAGCGGGAACAATTGAATAATCACATTACTGTCCGTATCGCTAGAAGGCAAAGGGCAACCAAAGGAATTAAACTCTAATATATTATTTCAAATCACTCAGTTAAGATCAGATAAGATCCTTCAGAAAAGTCCACTAGACATCGTTCTACGAATTGACTTTTAAATATTCAAACTTATTTGTGGAGCGAATACCAAGTTATAAGCTGCCAGGAGTAAAGTTTACAGTAAAATATTCACATTTACACGGTAAAACCTCCAGGTATTACAGAAATAGAGATCTTGGTGCTTGTTACTTACTGCCTACGCGTTTTACATCATAGAAAACTAGCACACCCCGCGGTTTCAACCCGGCTTCTCTGCTCCATTTGGTTGTAGCGTGATGTTAAATAGCCTATAGCTTTCCTCGAGAAATAGAGTAACACGTTAATCCTTCAGTTAGATTATCATAAATTTTTCTTTTTTAACGTAAACCAAAATTGACGAAGATGCTTTTCCGCTCAATTGTAATTCGTTTTGTCGTTGAAAATATTCACTGAATTAACAAAAGAAAAAAAAGTGGCCATTCTCAAAGTGTACATTTGACGGCACGGTTGGCGCAGTGGTTGAACGATTGAATTGCCTCGCAGCGTGACGCAGGTTCGAAATGCACGGAAGAAGTTTGTATGACCTAAAATAAGTTGTTTCGGGTCACGTGAGTTAATATGTTTGTTAACGCACCCACGATACAGGAGAAATTCCTAGTGTGGGGCAACGTTAAAAAAAAAATATCTTTCAAAACTTTACTAATTAGATAAGCAATTTATTAATGCTGAAATCAAGCCTATTCGAACCAGTAGTTCCTGAGTTACAAAGCCAACAAACAAACACTTCGGCTTTATAATATTAGATGCAGAGCCATCTTTGTGAGTAGTGAAACGTCAATGGAGTAACGGGTTATTTAATAGAGTCGGTGGCGGCAGGTTAGTAACAATAGTGAACTAGAATTTAGAGCGTGACTTTTCGATTTTGTTTGAGTCTAGAAGTTTCCAGAATAGTTATTTACGTACCGAAGTTTTAATCAGGATTTCTAGAAGTTTCATTGTTGAATGATCTAATTTGCACTTATTATTTGAAAAACTAGATAGTCTTAATTTATTTTGTGGCACAAAAAGTGATTTTGGCGGATTTTGATGGATTTGGATGGATGTTTGACATTCAATGACTTCTCATCGAATCTAATTTCTCAGATGTCATCATCAGCCTATAATGTTCCTACTGCTGGGATACAGGCCTCCTCTCTGAGAGAGGGAGTGGGCCATAATCCACCACGCGGGCCCAGTGCGGATTGGTAGATGTCACATATCTTCGAATTTTTGGTTCTAGGACATGCCGGTTTCCTCACGATGTTTTCCTTCACCGTTTTGAGAGCAGTGGTGATGAAATAAATTACACAAAGTAATGCGCCTGGCGGGGTTCGAACCCACGACCTACAATTCGTAAGTCGGGACCGATACCACTGGGCCACCACTGCTCTCAATAGTATAGTAGTCATATCACATAAGATACCGATTATTCCAGTAGTAACCCACGGGTAACAGCCAGAAAAATATAAACAGACATCTTTGACTCTATTCATAGTAATGCATTATATTATTATTTTAGTAAATAATCTATAGCTACATTATATTACAATTTATTTTTAAAATTTATGAGCTCCTGAATAACAGTAATGACTGTCAAAGATCTACAAATGTCAGCCCCACAAGCTCTTCTCACGAGTATTTGACAACCATTCCTCACGGTAAAAACGAGATGGAACACTCCTTAAAAACCGAGGTTCCTTCTTTTCAAATAAAACCAAAACCAACGAGACACATAATTGTAAAGACGTGGAAATGCAGAAAAGCAAAAAACGATTAACAAAACTCGTCTTTTGCGCTCTAAACATCGTCCCTTCTGTTAAAGACGGCGAAATTTTTACTCTTACTATGTATACTTCCATACTACAGTTTTGTATTATTTGTGACGATTTGTGAAGGTGGATGAATACATCATGAAGGTCTGTTTCTCCTGGAGTCGCAGGACTGTCTAAACATGTGTCTATGGTCGTTAAGGGTTATTGGAATGGGGTGCTAAGGCAGGAAACCTCCACGTGCGGCCCGTGGAGTGGAGTTCACTCTCGGAAACGTCCGGGGGGGAAGAACCAGTTTTTTCGGGCCGGTTCCCCCTGGGATGCGGGCACAAAACTCTTCTTCAGGCCACCTTCTTATACTTACATACTACTGTTTTGTATTCTTTGTGGCAGTTTGTGAAGATGGATGAATATATAGATAAAGGTCTGTTACTCTCAGGTCGCGGGACTATCCAAACAGGTAATCACGACACAGGAACGTTAAGTACTATTGATTTCAGTCATTACAAGTCTGATAGTCCCATCAGCCCCAAACAGGGTGGGAGGACTAATTTGATGATTTTATCACGCTAAAATAAAGATCTGCTACTTTTCATGCAAAATAAAAAACAATAAAAGTTAATCTGGCATCTTCACAGCATACGCATAAAATAAATACTTAGGATTTTCATCCCTTGGGATAATAAACGAATAATACACAGATGAAACCACGAATATAAGCTAAGAATCTTATATTTTCCGTAATTTTTATCTACGACCAACTTTCTCAGTGGATTTCACAGTGCGTTACGTAAGACCGTGTCGATTTGTAACCCAGCGTCACTTCGTAAGACAATCTTACTCGTCTTGTGTTAATCGTACTACTGTTTGGGTCACCGTAATAGCTTTATTTTCGAGTCTAATAATACCATAATAATAAGAGATTCAGCATAACCAGTTGAGGTCGCTAGAAGAAGTAGCCGTGACCCTGGAAGGGAAAAGACTATTAAAGGAACACCGTGGATTTTAGTCAGAACTTTTCTTCCCCATCAGTTCTGCGAGCGATGTGTCCACAACACTCGTATGATTTTACTACCATAAAAAAATGGGCGGTGCAGCTGGCCACCCTGGATTGCATACCTCCCTACTATCTGCTATAAATTGTTACGTAGAAAAAGATCAAAATAGTGCTCAAAAATTAAGTTTTAATAAACATAAATATTAAGTGGTTTCGCCGATAGCCCCGACACTGTTCGCGATGCTGGTGGACTACTATTTCATTTTTGTTTTTGTAAAATTAGTTAAAAATCTACCTATCGAATAAGTGAAGGATAAGAAAAAAATGGTATATCTTACTTAGTTGTAGACGTTAAAATTGGCTGATAACGTTAAATTCATGGTAGTGATAGGCAACTCTATAGAATTAGAAAGAACGAAGAAACCGGGACTGTAAACATTTTAATTTGCCCTTTCCCCCCGGCCTATATTAACATTGATTCTTATTGCCACGGAATAGAAGTGAATTTTTGTTACAAGAACTTAGGTACATATCAATAATTAGATAACACTGCTTACTGTGGGAATTCCCTAAAATCCTCCACTCCAGAAGACTTGCATGATGCTGTTTGTTTTTGACCCTTATCGAGTTAGTTTACAAGTTAATAATGCTTTGTTAGACTGAATTACAAGCATTGGCATGACATCCTATTACATTCTGTAGTAATGCATTTATTGAGCTTTACAAATTGTAAAGCACACCACTATTATAAGTTACAATAGTGGTGTGTATAATAATTTGATTTTCAGGCCAACATGTAACAAATATTTGGCTCATTTTTTGGATCCCATACCTAAAGGGTAAAACTATCCTTATTATATATAAGTAGCTGACCCGGCAAACGTTGTTTTGCCATATAAATAATTACATTTAGGTGGATGAAAAATAGATGTTGGCCGATTCTCATAGATACCGGATAAGTGCAAAAAATTTCATCAAAATCGGTCAAGCCGTTTCGGAGATGTATGGCAACGAAAACTGTGACACGAGAATTTTATATATTAGAAGATACTCCACTGTCTGTCTGTCTGTCTGTGCGTCCTTCTGCCACCAGGCTGTATCGCATGAATTTGAAAGTTGTTATAGTTATACAATTGACAGATGATGTTTTTCGGTTGCCGCCTATAACAAAAAAAAACAGGATTAAATAAATATATAAGGAAATTCGTTAGATATTGCTTTTTATTTTTTTTTTTCCTTAAATGTTATTAATCCCGGATTTTTAAAGATCAATCTTCCTGTTTAATCTTTACTACTCAACTCCTTCATCAATTATAATTTTGAACTCGGCTTGTTTTTTAGAAACAAAAAACACGAAACAGAAGAAATTCCTAGTAAGGAGCAAAATTTAAAAAAATAAATAAAAAGTAAAGATAGAATTCAGCGAAACCACTTTCTTTTAAATAAAATAGGTACCTTATCATCATCAGCCTATAATGTTCCCACTGTTGGGACATTGGCCCCATCTCTGACAGAGGAAGTGGGTCATAATCCATCACGCGGGTTGGTAGATAATATAATAGGTACCTACCATAGGTACCTACTAACTAATAAATACCTATGTAAGTATTACAGCTTACTTCGCAGTTAGATTTTATAATATACATGTGGCAATAATTTGTCCAAGGCATGTTATTAAATTCATATCTTTAATGAGGTTGCAGTTTCATGTTACTAACGTGTAGGCGAGGAATATTATTTTTATGCTTAGCTTGGTGTTGCCATGCTGCGAATTGTTGGAGTATCGGCTTACAAACTCTTTGGTGTAGTGGTACAAACTGAGTTATGGACAGGAGGTCCTTATTTATTTATTTATTAAACTAGCGGCCCGTCCCGGCTTCGCACTTGTATAAGACTCTAAAACCCGATCCCGGTGGTTACAAATTACAAACAAAAAAAAGAATTATCTGAATCGGTCCAGCCATTTTCGAGTTATGCTTAGCAACACATTTTGCGATCCATTTTTTTTATTATAGAAGATAGATTACAAAGGCTGTGTGAACAACCAATTACAGCAATTTAAGGAAAATTAGAATTACGAAATAAACAGTATAAATCTAATATATAAAATTCTCGTGTCACAGTTTTCGTTGCCATACTCCTCCGAAACGGCTTGACCGATTTTGATGAAATTTTTTGTGCTTATCTTATCTATGAGAATCGGCCAACATCTATTTTTCATACCCCTAAGTGTAAAAATAATTTATATGGCAAAACAACGTTTGCCGGGTCAGCTAGTTAGATATAAAAAAACCAAAAAACACATTAGGATATAAAAAAAAACGAAAAAGGAAAAACACATAAAATCTGCAGCTACTGATTTTTATATTAAGGTATTTTTCAGTAGCAGTACCTCATTTTTTTACAGCATAAGCCAGTTTTTATATCGTGGTAAAATCATCAATTGAGTCCAAGAGGACTTCTTTCTAGGGCAGGACGTCTGCCAGACTCGTACTGACTAAAATCCACGGTGCCTTCAATTAATAGATTATTACCCAAGGGGATAAAGCAGGGTCTTCTGTCGCGGGTGGCGAATTAAATCGCGAGCGTAACGAAGGACTCGAGGTTTACTTCCGAGCATAGCGAGGGTGTTAAAAACTTAAATCACGAGCGAAGCGAGGGATTTAAGACGAGTCCTGAGTGTAGCGAGGGATTAAAGTTCACCCAAGACTAAGACAGCTTTAGCACCGAGGAAAATACTCTACTTTTCGTACCATTTGCGAAAAAAACAACACAGTAATAATATGAGATACGCATTTTAAACATTCATATTTAACATTAACTTATTTATAAAAATAAGTAAAAATAAACTCAACGTTTATGTATTTGAAGAATACAAAAACGCGGCAAATTAAAAAAGCAAAGGCATCAAGCTCATACGGCCTCGTCGGTTTTCGTAATTTTATTTAACTAGATGAAAATCCGGCTTCGCTCGGGTGAAACGTGTGTCCCAAATACTACACATCAAGGTACTAAATGTAGGTGTCACGGTAAGTCATAGGCCGAAAATAAAGAAAAAAAAAAAACTTAACATGATAACCGATGTCAATAATGGCGGCTGCGATCTGTCTGGTCAGAAAATCATTAGAAAAGACAATGGGCAAAAATGTATGAAACTTGGGACCATCCTCCAATAGCAATAAGATGTATATCGTTGGATAGGGCTTTTCATTTAGAACATTAGTTGTTAAGAATACTTTGCTGTTACAATTGTCTGTTTGGAGTTATAAGACTTTTAAGTCACAATTAAACCAATTGTTTAAGGCTGTCTACAGATCTACGTGTTTTAACCATAGGGGTATTATTAGGGGATCGAGAACCGGTTCTTCTTGGATAAAAGGGAAATTCGGGACAGACCTGCAAGGAACCGTGAAATCCCGGAATTTTCGGGACTTTCTCGACAACAACGTTTTTTTTTCATAGCATCAGAAAACAATTAAAGAACTAACTTGTAGACTAGCGTCCGTATCCTTTTTTTTTTTCTTTTTAGGTGGTAAAATAATCAAATGAGTCCTCCCGCCCTAGGTGGGGCGGAAGGGACTGTCAGACTCTTACTGACTAAAATCCACCCGTGTTCCTTCGGATGCCCTTTACGTTCCAGGGCCGCGGTATCCTGGGTTAAGAAAAAACCCGCGACCCCAGCAGGCATTTGGCGCGAAACACGACGCGCCACCGACCCGGGCTTGGTCCTCGGTCGGACGGCGAGCTACCCATTGCTCACCGTCCGCAAGCCCGCTCCGCCGCTGTGCCCTCTGCTGATCAGAGGGACACGCGTTGGAGCGTCCACACGACAGGCTATTCGCATACGGGCAAAGAGACCCCTTAGGCACACAGCCTAAGGAAGAGTTTTTGTCCGCATCCCAGGGTACACCGGCCCGAAAAACTGGTCTTCCCCCCGGACGTATCCGAGAGGGAACTCCAGTCCACGGGCGCACGTGGAGGTTTCCTGTCTTAGCACCCCAGCGTCCGTATCCTGGCGCTGCGTTTTGGTGACCTGTTTGGAAAACCGAACCGTGTATGTAGTCTGTGCAATAATGGACGAATTTATTAATATATGAATTTGTTGGGTAAGTATACCACCTTCCGGGAGAATCGATCCGACGCATTATTTCTGGGTGTTCTTGTCTGGCTAATGGCGAATATTTGCATGTATTTCATTTCTTTTTTTTTGTAAAAATGTCTAAAAATGCAAATGCTAAGATGAATAGAGGAAAGAACTAGAAATGAAAAAAAAAAAAAAATTAAAATGTGCAGCAGAATAAGATTTGGAGAGAAAATAGACTCTTGTTGAACTCCGGAATCAATAAACATAAGCTCAGAGAATCAGCCATCGCCATCAATAACTACACTACTCGGATTGATCATTCACTAAGAGTCTAAGACACACACTAAGTCTGATTATTCGAGAATAACATGTACATTAGCAAGTTTTCTTCTCAGTCATCTACACGTGTATCCGGACATGTTATCCCATTTACTAACAACTCGTGCCGTGATCTTTAGTCCGTACTAGTCTGAAAGTCCCTACCGCTTCACCTAGTGTGTGAGCACTCATTGGATAATTATAAAAAGTTATAAAAAAAAGCCCGTGCTCATGCCATGTCTCCTCCAGACGCGTTCCGAAGATACAGTGTGTGCGAGACTAAAGCATTAAATACTAAACATATAATATAAAAAAGGTTTTTAAATATATTTTTTTCTCTGAGCTAATAAGTCTCATAACTCCGAACGGACAGCCCTACCAAAAAAAAGGTCTGAACAATAGTTGTTCCAAATGAAAAGACCTATCCAACGATATACATCTTATTGCTATTGGAAGGTGGTCCCAATCTGCCCATTGTCTTTTACAAAATACTAGACAATCCGAATTTTGCGGATATATGTTGTCGACTCGAAATCTTTATTTTTTAATATTTTATTATTCTGGTTAGCTTTCGATCGAGTCTACCGTAATCTAAGTATTCCAAATTTAAATCACATTCTCTCCCTAGAGAGAGAATGAAATTCAGTACAACATTCTATCCCTGTTTATCACAGATTAAAAATGACTATTGTTATGTTCGCTTTTTGTGGCATAGAATGTCACTTTTTTGAGCAAGTGGTACGAAATAGTAGATTATTAACCAAGGGGATAAAGCAGGGTCTTCTGTCGCGGGTGGCGAATTAAATCGCGAGCGTAACGAAGGACTCGAGGTTTACTCCCGAGCGTAGCGAGGGTGTTAAAAACTTAAATCACGAGCGAAGCGAGGGATTTAAGACGAGTCCTGAGTGTAGCGAGGGATTTAAGTTCACCCAAGACTAAGACAGCTTTATCACCGAGGAAAATACTGTACTTTTCGTACCATTTGCGAAAATAAAAAGGCAGTAATAATATGAGATACGCATTTTAAACATTAATATTTAACATTAACTTATTTATAAAAATAAGTAAAAATAAACTCAACGTTTATGTATTTGAAGAATACAAAAACGCGGCAAATTAAAAAAGCAAAGGCATCAAGCTCATACGGCCTCGTCGGTTTTCGTAATTTTATTTAACTAGATAAAAATCCGGCTTCGCTCGTGTGAAACGTGTGTCCCAAATACTACACATCAAGGTACTAAATGTAGGTGTCACGGTAAGTCATAGGCCGAAAATAAAGAAAGAAAAAAAAACTCAACATGATAACCGATATCAATAATGGCGGCTGCGATCTGTCTGGTCAGAAAATCATTAGAAATTTACAAAATACTCGACAATCCGAATTTTGCGGATATATGTTGTCGACTCGAAATCTTTATTTTTTAATGTTTTATTATTCTAGTTAGCTTTCGATCGAGTCTACCGTAATCTAAGTATTCCAAATTTAAATGACATTCTCTCCCTAGAGAGAGAATGAAATTCAGTACAACATTCTTTCCCTGTTATTCACAGATTAAAAATGACTATTGTTATGTTCGCTTTTTGTGGCATAGAATGTCACTTTTTTGAGCAAGTGGTGCGAAAATGTAGTTTTTTTTTCTTTTCCTTAAACAAGGAACTATGTATTTTCTTTGCTTTTCAACCTGTAGATATAATGGTAAGTAGAATAATGAATTACTCATAAATATGTATCAGGAATGAATAAAATATTTTTAGTAATTTCTTAGATTTCGTTTTATATCGCGGGATTGTCTTAAAAGGACACGGTGAAACTGGATCGCAAAGGGCAGCAAAAGGAATAGAATGAATTTCTAGGCAGCAAAAGTCTGACAGTTCCTTCCACTCCACCCAGGACGGGAGGATTCATTTGATAAATAATGAATTACTCTCTCTTTACTAATACAATTAATTATACTAAATTCGTTTTCATTAAAGCTGTCAGAATTTCTAGATCACAACTTTTTCTTTCCGTTCATAATTTTTTTAACAATGTAAACGCACCATTATATAAAACCAATGATCGAATACCGCTTATTTAAGAATATTGATTAAAACGCTCCAAAAAATAACCAAAACAACGTCGGAACTGTATTTGTGAGTGTAATTAAGTTTGTATAATTTAATTTCTTGTTCAATCTAGGAGAGAAATAAAAAGTTAAGTGATAATACTGGTACATAGATTGATTGCAGATCTACAGAAAAAAAAATAAAGAAAAGAAGATAGAATTTTTGAGGCCGGGTAAATCAGACTTGCACAGACTATCCACCATGTTCCTTCAAATTCCTTTTGCGTTCCAAGTTCCAAGCCTTAAATTAATTCCTTTATAAATCACCAGGAACCCTGGCCTGACGAAGAGAAATAAAGAAAGATGTAAACAAACATAAGTTTTTGGAAAACTCTTTGTTTTTCCTATATCTTAAATCCTTTCTGAATTTCCCTTCTTTTCTAGTGTGTCTTCGAATCAACTGTATGTAGACTGTTACACGGTTTTTATTCGGGTGATTATAAATGACAGCAATAGGAAACAAAGGTACAAACAGACTTTATATTATTTCGTAACGGGTTTCTTAGTCTGTGCCAAAGTAGTAGCCATTACTGCAACTGTGCTTACGTGCCCCGTTGGAATGTTACATAGTTATGTCATCACCATCATCAAAGAATTACTATTAGGTACCTTAATGTCCATGTTAGGGATAGGTACGCAATGCAACACCATGCTTAAAGACCCAATTCAGTGACCATTTCTTTTTTTGCGTGTTAAAATCATCAAATGAGTCCTCCCACCCCGGGCAGGGCGGGACGGACTGTCAGACTTGTACTGACTAATCCACGGTGTCCTTCAATAGCCCTTTATGTTCCGGGGTCACGGTGATGGTGTAAGTCCCGCGACCCCGGAAATCAGCGACCATACGAACCTTTTTAGAGAGCCGTGTCCATGGGTTTGTTTTATCAGGTAACCATGACTCTGGAACGTAAAGGGCTATTGAAGCCACCATGGATTTTAGGCGGGAGGGATTGTCAGTACAAGTCTGCCAGTCCCTCTCGCCTCTATTCGATGAGTTTACCACGATAAAATAAAATGGCCATGGATAAGCTAACAACACATTGCATTTATCTGACCCAGCCATTAGATGTCACGACAGACCTCATTGAAGATGGCGGGACTAGCTGGATAAAACCAACGACTCTGGTTATGAGACTAGCATTTTCAGGATGAACAGTTCCATGGATGTTGGGACAATTAGTTTAGATGTGGGACACTGGACACCTAAGTTCCTCGATTTCTCTGAGGCCTTAACACGTTTTTGTGACGTAAAGTAATTGGGAACTTTGACGTTATTTTGATGGATAAAATGTAGGTACTTTGTTCGTACACTAGAGGCGCCTTATCCACACTATTAACGCCGTAAATCATTTCAAGTACGCTGTACGTAAAATATGGAAATGTTATGCTAAGACTTCTGTTGTCCACTTCGGTCCAGAAAAAAAAAATCAAAAATTGTACATTGACGTCAGCAATTAAGGTTCTGCATGTACAAGGAAGGAAGTTCTTTACCGGGAACCATGCACCATATACATACGGTAAGTACCTATGTAATGCGACATTATCTAAATGATAACATTTGCGTTCGATGACGATCATACGTCAGCCATGGTAATAGAGTACACGATAAAACAAGGAAAATGAGTCAATACTAAATTTTGTAACTTTAAATCGGTTAATAAAAGCTATGTGATGTTTGGGGTATTTAAGTCTTTTTTTTACGTGTTAAAAACATCGAATGAGTCCTCTCCCACCCAGGGCAGGAGGGAGTGATAGACTTGTACCGAATAAAATCCACGGTGTCCTTCAATAGCCCTTTATGTACCGGGTCACGGTGATGGAATAAGTCCCGCGACCCCGGCAGGCTTTGGCCCTCTGAGTGGGGGCCCCGTCATTATGCTGACGCTCTTTGAGGCACGCGTGGAACACGACGCGCCGTCGACCCGGGCATGGTCTATGGTCGGGCAGCGAGTTGCCCTTTACTCGCTGCCTGCATGCCCAGGTTTGACAGACTTGTAATCATTTTGACTAAAATCCACGGTGTCCTTCAATAGTCTTTACGATCCAGGACCACGGTTACCCGATAGTTCCGCGACCCTGGCATCCTTTGGTCCTCCAAGGGAGTCCTCCCGTCAGATTGCACCCACCTTTTTGGGACGCGCCTGGAACAAGAAGCACCGTCACCCTGGCATGGTTCACGATCGGACAGCGAATCGCCCATTACTCGCCGTCCGCATGCCAGAGGTGCTTTCTGCTTCCCAGAATCGCCTTTCAACTTTTTTAAAACTTTATGTGCGATAAACTACTAACGTTGTTGTAAAATGTCAAGTTATACAACGTGTAACGTTAAAAGCGCAAAACCTCTCGTGGGGTAACTCAGCACATGTTACTGAACAATGTTTGTTATAAAACTTTTGGAAATTCGCAAAAAATAAAAATGATTTTTCATACAAAATGAGAAATTGATCGAGCCCATCAGTATGAAAAACTATTTTTTTTCGCGAATTTCCTAAAGTTTTATATTTTTACATTGTTCAGTAGCATTGGCTGAGTTACCTCACGAGAGGTTTTGCGCTTTTAACGTTACACGTTGTATAGGACACGGTTACTGAAGTGCAGACTACATAGTAACACACAGTCCATAGCTCATCACAACTAAACATTTCTAGCCTTAAAGGTCAATCTTTACCCGGAGGGTTCAGTAGCTCAGCTATTTGTTTCGGGTTTGAGTGTTTTATAGTTTGTAAATGCACCCACGATACAGGGGATATTTCTAGTTCATTTTATATAAAAATGGTGACCTAATGATTATGTGCAGTACGTTGAATTTCATCAAATTCTAAAGTACGATTATTTACTGTAGTCAGTAAAATGACAGTAAAATGACATTAATTGTTCACTATAGAAATGTACCATGTATCAGAGTGAATTTCCCGGGACCGAAAATTGCGTGGCATCGATGAAATCGGTATTAAAAAACATAGTTATAACGTTCTCAATTTTTTTTCCGGGTAGGTGAAATAGTAATCTATGTGTAGCACTAAATGTTTATTTAATTGGATTAATGGATATTCCAAAAAAAAATATTAAACCTCGAAATCTTTCATTGCCGTGTTTGTCCACACTTCACCTTGTTGTGTATTATTCCACATTAATAAAAATCTATTGGTTATTTGTACTAAAACCTCGTTTTATTTGATACATGAATAGTTAAAGTATTGCTACAGAATACATTTATTCAAATATTTAAACAAAACAACGAATGGTAAATAAAAAATCACTTGTCCCAGAACTACCCTTCATCGCCGTGTCCTAATCATGTTCAAGGATATTGTTTTACCTACTACTTTCTTCCCCCCTACCGGTATGCTAAACGTTGCATATTAGTGCTGCCTAAGTGCTCAACGTGGAAGGAAGTACACACGTGCCTGCGTTTTCGCACCATAAATTTAAATAATCAATTTTTATGTTACTGGAAAAAATTTCTTTCATCGCCGTGGATAGATATAACTGATATTTGAATAAGTTTGTCTTCATGAGTAAGCATTCGATAGAACACCATTCCTCATATGTTCATTTGTGAGGTGCTTATTTCTTCGAATAATTAATAGTTTTTTTGTTATTTATATTTTTAGCCTTGATTTTCATCGACGTGTTTTCATTGCCGTGGTTTCCGTGGCCGAAATTTGCTATGGAAATGAAAAAAAAAGACATGGCAATTAAAAAAATTTCATTGCCATGCCTTGTAAAACAATTTAGTTTCATTGCCGTGGCCAGGTATTTCATTTCCGTGACTTGTGTTTTCATCGCCATGGTATGATTAGGCAAAGAAAACATCTTTTGTCACCTGCGGTTCAGGTAATACCGATTACTGACAGTACAAAACTCGTCCAGTTAACTCTAGATTGTTTCTCTCTGGTCTCTCTTTAGATTTGATGAGTTTTTTACTGTACAGTCAACTACAAAAAGATGTTTTCATGTTAACCTTTCAAAATGACGTAACATTTGGTACTATATCACACGTAAATACACTCACACACGCAAGCAGTTTCAATTCAGTGATGTCTCTGAGATCAACAGGGTAAAAACCGGTAGCGATCACCGAATCGTAAGAGGCTCACTGAATATCAATGTAAGGTCCAGCCTGATGAAGTCTACGCTCCCATATTCAGAACCCCGAAATCAACTCGAGCTTTCTAATCGCTTTGCTTTCCCTGAAAACTTATTGACCGAGCAAACCTTAAACCTCATGTCTGAACGAGGTTTGCTACAGTTGCAGTCTTCCAATGACGCGAAGTCATAGAAGCAGCTAAATAGACGTATATCTAAGTCACTTCAGAGCTTCTGAAAGCGGGTGGAATACCGGTACTTAAAGTCCTCCAGAAGCTCACTAATACCGTCCTGTTCTAGGGCAAAACGCCTGAAGCATGGAGCAAAGTTGAAGTGGTGCTTTTCTTAAAAAAAGTTGATAACAGCCTATTGAAGAACTACAGACCCATCATGCTTCTGAGTCATGACTGTCAGACTTGATGACTTCTAGCCTCCCGAACAAGCCGGTTTCCGAAGAAGCTATAGTACCATACACCACATCCATACGCTGCGGCAAGTTATACAGAAGACCGAAGAGTATAACTTGCCATTATGCTTAGCGTTTGTAGACTATGAGAAAGCCATCGTATCGGTGGAAACATGGGTGGTACTTGAGTCACTCCAGCGATGCCGTATTGACTATCGGTACATCAAAGTGTTGAAGTGTTTGTATGATAACGCCACCATGTCGGTTCGAGTACAGGAGCAGAGCACGAAGGCGATTCCATTGAGAAGAGGCGTAAGAAGGATGTTATCTCCCTGAAACTGTTTACTGCCACAATGGAAGACGCCTTCAAGCTCCTGGAATGACAAGGACTTAGCATCAACATCAACGGCGAATACATCACTCACCTTCGATTTGCCGACGACATCATAGTCATGGCAAGTCGATGGAGGAACTCAGCATGATGCTTGATGGCCTCGACTGAGTTTCACAATGGGTGGGCTATGGGCTTGAAAATAAACATGTAGAAGACGATTTTTTTTTTAAATTTCAAATGTCGGTATGATTCATAATATTATTTTGTCAGTCTGCCAATCAGTTTGAATATAATTGTAGTTCTAATTTTAACATATATTGTACTCATCGTTGATTGATTCTTTCATTGCCATGCCACAGTTCTTTCATTGCCGTGGGCGCTTGTTTCATTGCCGTGCACGCATGTTTCATCGCCGTGGCACGAAATTTTTAAATCCTTATATCTCGTTAGTTTTTTAAGTTATCTGCTAGACATTAAGCAAGAATATATAAATTATCAAAAACTTTAATAAGAGCGTTTCTTTTTTTAAAAAAAGCTTAAGATTAAAAAAACCACGGAAATGAAGATTTTATAGGACCTGTTGAAATTCACTCATCAGTGACAGTTACACATGTCATTTTACTGACTACAATTAAAAATCGTACTTTAGAATGGTTTTAGGTTGGCAAACGGTAACGTACCGACAGAATTACTTTCGCATTTAGAGGTAAATAGCTTTTCCCTTCCCCGTGGTTTCACACCCGCTGCTCAGTTCCTTTTGTTCACAGCGTGATGTTTTATGTCCTATAGCCTTCCTCGATAAATGAACTATCCTGCACAAAGAGAATTTGTCAATTGGAACCAGTAGTTCCTGAGATTACCGCGTTCAACCAAACAATGTCTGTCTTTAGCTTTATAATCTTCTTGTATATAAACATGAAATGTTCGTTAGTTTGGCTGGACCACGCCGTTTTGGCTAACTTTTTTTTAGTTTGGTATAAATTTTGAAAGGTTTAATATTATAAGTAATTATAAGTACTAACATAGTTACGTAAGTTGTATCACTAACAAACTATTGAGCAAGTTTCCGAAATAAACGTTTTATTATTATATATTATTAATAGGCGAAAAAATATAGGCGGTACGAAATTTGCCGGTTCAGCTAGTACTTATTAGAATAGATTTTGGTATATTCCTTCTTGCATACAGTTCTAAAAACACCTATTTCCATTGAATTTAAAAGCAAACGTATCTTCTTTCGAGTGAGAAGAATTCCTGTTACCGTTTCGTTGTTTTACGTTTTCTGTTCTAAATTCTCTGCATTTTATCAAAAATTTTGCTTCGTTTCTCTACACTGGTTTAATTGAGCTTCTACGAATTTGGACGTTGAATATTTTAGCTATGTTTGCTGAATAGCGTACGGAAAACGGAGATTTTAGTGCATAAAAGTCTAGAAATGTTTGGCCTATTTGTTAATTGAGACTTGGGTTATTCTAACACTCGTTACAAATTGAGTACTATTGGTGCCAAAAATCGTAAATTACAACTACCAACTGTCGTATACCGCGCACAAAATCTAGAAGAGGTTAACTGTGACCAACATCTTGAATTTTCAAAAAAAAAAAGAAATAAATATTCAAAAAAAGAACACATATATATCCACCAACAGCAACGTCACTCGAAAAAGATCCTTGTAGCACCGTACATTAGCAAAAATCCGCCATTTTGTTTTTAGCAAAAACATAAGTGACAGATGGTATAAGTCGAGCTGCTCCGTGCAATGTCGCTTCGTGCGTGAAAGTGGAGGTCCGTAACAAAGTAGCACAATCAAATATATGACTACACATTATTTATAATACTTTTATACTGTCTGCTAGTACATTATTTTGTAATCTGTTATAGTGGCGGAACTAGTCGGGGATATTAAACTTTTTGTGTGTCTGATTTGTTTATTTTCTGCAATTGTAGGTCACAAAGCTACTTTTGATCCAGCTTGAGAATTCTATAGACGTGTTTTAAATATTCATATACCTACATCGTCGTCATCATCATCAGTCGGAAGACGTCAACTGCTGAACATAGGCCTCCCCCTTAGACCGCCACGCCGAACGACAATTCGCCACTTGCATCCATCGGTTGCCCGTGACTCTCACGATGTCGCCGGTCCACCTTTTGGGAGGCCTGTCTATGCTGCGTCTTCCGGTCCGTGGTCGCCGCTCAAGAAATTTTCTTCCCCATCGGTGTTGTGATGTGGCCCTTACCTACCTATCTTCAAAAAAAAATATTACGGGAAAGGGGAAAGTTCCAAAATCCATGATTTCTACCAATGGGAAATTCCATCGAAAACACGGCTTGTCATAATAAAATATCACTCAGACAATTTACATAATAAATATTGATTACCGTAATCGACATAATATTTGTAGTAATCATTTAGATAGAACGTTCAAATTGTCCAATCATACTCCATCACGCGTTGTGTCGGTGAAAACAGTATTTAAAATTGTTAAGTGGTTTCTGAGATTAATCGACTTGAAAGATATAATCGGGTGATCGAGTGTTTGAGGACTTTTTAAACTGGTTGTGGCGAAGGGTTCACTTAGTTAATATTATTAGTGATGTGTGATACTTCCTACTTCATCATCAGCCTATATTGTTGCCACTGCTGGGACACAGGATTCTCTCTGAGAGAGCCATAATCCACCACGCGGGCCCGGTGCGGATTGGTAGATGTCACATAACTACGAATTTTTGGTTCTAGGACATGCCGGTTTCCTCACGATTTTTTTCTTCACCGTTTTGAGAGCAGTGGTATAATGGTGTGGTGGGGTGGTGAAATAAATTACAAAGTGATGCGTTTGACGGGATTCGAACCCACGACCCACAACTCGTTAGTCAGGACCGATACCACTGGGCCACCATTTCTCTAACATAGCGATTTCCTGCTTATTCTACTTATATTATAAATGTGAAAGTTTGTTTGGATGGATGGATGTTTGTTACTCATTCAAGCAAAAAACACTAAGCTGCTTTTTATGTTTGGTACACAGGTAGATTTAACCTGGATTATCACATAGGATTAGTTATATCTCCCTGTGGGATAATACGGGATCCAGTTGTAGCTGGCGAAGCCGTTGGCAACAGCTATTTACTATATATTTGTCATTGAAATGTCTTAATTAGGAAAGTCATACATGTAAATTGGATATGAATTTGAGATTAAGATCCAATGTGTTTATCCATTTTTGCTTCAAGTAAACTTTCACAGTTAAAATAATACTGAATTCAGTATGTAGTAAATTATTTAACTGACCATTTATGAATTATAGTCTAGACTAAATAAATATAATTTAGATTAATCAATCTACTTAGTAACATAATCGGAGGATTTTGGCTCCAAAGAAATTTCATCGTCACTGCTCGACCTAAACACCTTCCTAAAATCATAACACTCCTTTTTCTGAGCAGTTGCGTAAAAAAACATGAATGAAAATATGTGTCTTATATCTAAACACCGAGGTCGTAGCTCCAAGCTCCATATTCACAGCTCCTTTATTTACAAAAAATATAACGCGAAAATCTAGGCAACGAGGTCATAAGGTACCACTAAAGAAAAATATCGTCTGGTCAAAACATCCGGTACACAAAACTAACTAATAACAACTTGGTATACAGTTCATTTTCTTTTGACCTGATATTTTTTTTGTGATAGATCGATGGGAGAAGCTAGTGGCTAAATAATTACGGGCCGGTTAATTCGAGCTTGCCGAGGTTTGTCTGCGGATGGGTGAACACTGAATTCCATTATAAAGTTTTCTCCGTGTCTCAGAAATCACGTTGGTCTTGGTTGTGACTTCAAGAGTCAGTCAGTCGATCTGTCAAATCGTTATATAATTTATTCTTAGTTCGGGTTCGTTGTCAAAACACCCGTAACTTAGGCCGAAATCAATGGTTTCGTCCAGTACTATCCTTAGAGTACTCGGCCAACAATTAAAACCTACCGCGCGGTACGTGCGTTAGGCACCGTCTACACATTTTAAACTTTGCCTTGCGTATTTCGTTTTTTTTGTGATTCTAAATTACTTTTTTAATAAATAATGAAATACTTTGATAATAATGAGGTTTAACCTGTGTTTTTTTATTGGTAGTTTATATAAAAAATCATTTTTGTTGAAAACAATCGGCTTATAAGTCGATATAATCGAACTTGAGACCTTCGCACGATGGCGACGACCTTTATTGTTAAATTTAAGTAAATCACATCCGCATTTACTATAAAGCTAATAAACACTGTCTATTAGATATGTACTCGAACTGATTTTTAGAGATAAAAACACCGGTTACTTTAAAAAACCAAACACCGTCCGTCGCACTGCGAGTAACCGGACTGTCTGCACCCCGTCGCCCCGAATCGAGCGCGTAGGTTAGCTAGTTTTCGTCGTTTGTATGAAGTTGGAGTACGTAGATTAATTACCGGGTTGTCTTAGATATTAACCCCAAAATGTGTGCACTAGTTAAACTCCACAATTAATTTTTTTCTTTGTATAATGTACGCAACTAATTTCATGCGTAATCAAACCCGCGACAGACCACTGTGTAGATAAGGTAACAACGTGAAAGACACGCTCATTCATAATAACAGCCACAGATAACGCTTGCGTCAATCTGAATTTAAATTGCGACATAAAACCCCAAAATGATCCCACGGCTTTAACCCTATTTTTCCGAAGGGGCTAAAAGTGCCGCTCTGCGTGAAACCAACAGTCGTTCTCTAATTAGCGCATGACCAGTCCCCTTTGGCGATGGCAACCCTATGGCGATAGGGCGGGAAACGATCAGCTGTAGGGCCATAGACACAGCTTGACCCTTGATAGGATAAAAAGTCATCAATGCAACACGTAGGTAATTGTTTTGTGTGTACTAGCTTTTCCCCGCGTTAATTTAGAACTTAGCAATAAATTTTGATTGTACCAACGTGTAGCGCCATCTATTATCATATTAACGTATTTGTTGTTTTTCTCAGGAACTGTTTTTTTTTTAGATGAATGGTATCCTATGTCCTTCCCTGTACTCTTGACAACGTGCCTATATGGAATTTTAGGATCAAGCCCATGTTTTAGGCGTTAAAAAGTAACTTACTTATTACTTACTTTCGCATTTATTTCATATTTTTTTCTGAGTTAGTAAAAAGGAACTTTGATGTTAATTTGATGCAAAAAATAGATACTCGTTCGTACACTAGTGACGCTTTTTCAATTTTCCCTACAATACAAAACAAAATGCAGTAAATAATATGCACTTCAATTACACTGTACGGCCAAAAACTAAGATTTTGTGCCAGAGTAAGATTCTATTTACCAATACAAAAGCCCTTTATCAGCAACTACGCACTTGCTAAAACCATACATTAACACTGGCTGAAATTTGACTAACCTAAAACAAATCGAGGTTAACCATAGAGGTCAAGGCAAATTTTTTCGTTGTTTTACTTTTTATTATAACATTCCCTCCAAAAAGTCCATGTAGTTTTATTATGGACCTCTATGCTCTATGGTACAAAGGTACAAATATTTCGGGGGTCCCAATGGACTCGTGTGGGACGATCAAGGGGTTACCTGGATTTATATGGTGAATGAGATCACGCGAAATATGGCATTCCTGAGGGTTGTGGAGGTAATGGCAACTTTCAGTTGTTCGCGAAACTGAAGTTTTGCTACAGCTGCTATTTTTATTTTACCAATTTTATAAAGCTGGAGAGTTTTTTTGTTTGTTTGGTTGAACGGGTTGATCTCAAGAACTACTGATTCAAATTACAAAATTATTATTTGTGTTGGATAGTCCACTTATCGAAGAAAGCTATTGACCATACATATAACTTCACGCTAAGACCAAAGAAATCAATCAGCCGGGGCGAAATTGTGGGCATCAGCTAGTAGATAGATGAAAATTGAACAGGCCCGTCTTTGCCTTGGACCTTAGAAGACATAGATCCCACACCGCTCTAGGATACACACGTATACCATGGCGATTCTATCTCTATTCTACCTAGAAAAGACAAAGTTATTTCATCGTTATTTCTATACAAATAGACTGTTTTTTTTGCGCAAATATGACACTATACTTACACCATTAAAGAATAGAAACATATCTTTTCTATATTTTAAACATTGCTATGCTTAAACCGATAAAAATCTTTTACATTCTGTCATTTTTTCTATTCTCCCGTGGACAAAAGCCGTTTCTACAGCGCCATGCTACGCGTGTAGGTTTACTGTATAAAGTCATAGTTATTGTTCACGGAAACTCAGGATCCCTAAAAACAATGGGTCCAAGAAAGCCCTTTTTAGGTTGTTAAATCATCGAGGACTCATTGTCCTCGGTGTCCTCCATAGTGGAGTGAAAGACTATTAGACTTGTACAGCTTGTACTGACTAGAATCCACAAATGTAGAAGAAACTGTTATACATTGTATCGAGTCTTGGACTGTTTATTTTAAGATATAATTATACAACAATTCTTACTATGATATGGATTCTAAAATGGGTGTAGGGTCCGCTCGCCCCTTGAATCTTGCCCCTTATGATTAAAATGGTCGACTCGCCCCCTTGACTTTTAGATACGCCGACTCGCCCCCGATTGTTAATAAGTTAAAAGTACTGTTAGTAACACAAGTTTTTAAATATTTAAATAGATGTTGTTTTCTTACAACTTCGAGCGTTTACTTTCCAGTGAGGCGAGGCTATTAGAAGCTAACAAAAAGTATTAGGCTAGCATGAGTTCAAGGTAGTCTGTATTTAAATAATTCTAAAGTTTACCTGAAACTGTCTTAATCTTTGACTATCCAGCAAAAGTACTAGGCTAACATAAGTAGGTACAAACTGGTTATCATATTTTTGGGCAGATATAAAGATTACCTGAAATTGTCTTGTTCAACATTAACCAGCAAAAGTACTAGGCTAGCATAGGCCCAAACCGGTATGTATTTATACATATAATTCTGGGTAGGTGAAGGTTTTTTTTAAATCGGGAACTATGTCCGGGCTATCGGTAGGCAGGGCTCTTGATAGAGCCTTACAATACTCACCATCTCCGAAAGAACTGCGTTACGGATCAAGCCCGTGTTCCAGCTTCTGTGCCTCTTCAGATGTTGTTGAAACACTGACGTTATTAACCTGTTTAGGTACGATTTTATCCACTAACTAAGAAATAATCAACTTTACAATTTTTTCAACTTACCTCAAAATATTACCATTTTAAACTTATACTAGCCTGATATTTTTGCTGGTTAGTCAATGAACAAGACAATTTCAGGTAATCAAACCAGAAATATTAAAAAAAAATACCACTTTGAACTTATGCTAGCCTGGTACTTTGGCTGGTAAGTGAATGAGTAAGATAATTTCAGTTAATCGACCCAGAAATATTTAAATAAATATCACTTTGAACTCATGATAGCCTAGTACTTCTGTTGGTAAGTCAATGAACGAGATAATTTCATGTAATTTTTCCACTTTGAACTTAAATGCTTTCTTAGTACTTTTGCTTATTACAGCTATTGTCTGATTTTCGCGATATTCTTAGAATTTTTGCGAAAATGTTTTTTTAACAAATTATCTTACGACTTAATACGACTCTCTTTACAGGTAGCAGTAAACCATCACAAGTATCACGATGACTTTGTGAGATTACAAATATAGTTAACTAAAGTAATCAAACGGAGTGTTATTCTTATTGTTAGCATTTTTCTGTCTGACTGTACCTTTCTTGGTTAAATTTCAATGGAAATGCCGCAAGGGGCGAGTGGGTACACCAAAATATTTTAATGTCAATTTTCAACTCGCCCCTTCATAAGGGGCGAATGGGTACACCAAAATAAATAAATACGGGGCGAGTCGGTCATTTTAATCATGAGGGGCGAGATCCAAGGGGCGAGCGGACCCTACACCCTAAAATGTAGGTATCTACAAGGTATGAGTAAACCAGAATGTTTAAACATTAAGTAACTGCTATTTAAAAAAAACGTATCTGTATTTTGCATATTATTTCATGTTATTGTAGACACAGATGTTTTAAATAATAGCAACAACTTATAAAATATTATGCACTTGTAGGAAAATATTAAAACTAAAATAGTGAAAAATTGTTTGTTAATTTCTTTTTGTAGTTTCACCTACCTATGGTGGTTACCATATGGTTTATTTTAGTAAGAAAAGTGTCAATGACCTCTAGTTGTCAAGTTTTATTTGAAAATAACGTTTAGTATGTAATGTATAATGCTTTGTGCAAAATTATTTTTTGTAGTCTTTATTATATTTATTTTCTTATTAGAGATATTTCCATAACATAATTATTTATTAAAAGACGTGCAATTGTTATAAAAGCGTGCATGACGTCACGACGTGGCGTAAGCTTTTCGTTCCAAATTCAAACGGCATAGTAAATACATTATCAAAACAACGGACGCAGATTTTTCTTTTAAATTCGGCGTTCTCTTTTCAAATAAGATGTCAAAGTGGATTAATTAATAAAAGAGGTCCAGTATGTTAGGAAACTATTTTATAATTCTCTATGGCCATTTTACTTGACCTATACTGGAACTAGTTTAAGTTAAATAAATGTATCTCAGATCCAAATGTTAGCATTGATTTATGAGACTTAAAGGTTGATAACTTTATTGTAGTAATGGCGCCAATAATTAAGTTCCTATGACATATTGCTACAGGGATAAATGTCACAGCCATATTTAGATTAAAAGTACCTTTAGTAGAACTTCGTGGATGTTTTGGCATCTGGTCAAAATGATTCGGTAATAAATAAAGCTTTGGTCACACACAGCCACTAATCGTTTTTTTTTATCGTGGTAAATCATCAAATGAGTCGTCCTCCTCTCATCCAGGGCAGGAAGAGAGTGATTGTCAGACTTGTACTAACTAAAATCCACTTTTTTCCTCACCTTTCAATAGCTGTTTAAGTTTCAGGGTCACGGTCACCTGATGAGACAGTCCCGCTACACCGGAGATAGTCCCGCTCACTTCACTGCGAGTAAAATTGAACAATCGATCGCACAGCGAACACCATTCGCAGCGATTATTAGTCCCTGTGTGTGACCGAAGCTTAAGGCCCGCTATAGACGATATACTATGCATGGCAGTTTTAAATGTGCATAGTGTGCATACATAACCTTCATGCAAAATAGAGTTCAGTTTTGGAGAAGCAGTTTTCTCTTACACATGTTTATGGATAGCCTGTATAGTTTAAAGACTGTACTTTTGTTTTATTCTTTTTAATCTTTCCACCACACTAGGAAATTCTTCCGTTTACAAACATAGAAACTCACATACACAAATGCCCAACATCCACACCCGGAATAACTACATGTAGGTCATACAAATCGCGAGCATGCTAGCGGCGAGTAATGGGCGACTCGCTGTCCAATCATGGACCATGCCCGACGGCTCGTTGTGTACCACGCGTGCCTAAAAGAGTGTCAACACAATGACCCACTCCTTAGAGGGCCAAAGCCTGCTGGAACGTAAAGGACTATTGAAGGACACCGTGGATTTCAGTCAGTACAAGTCTGGCAGTCCCTTCTGCCCTGCCCTGGGTGGGGGAAAAAAAGGTCTTATACATTTTTATTTGCCCCGTGCGGAAATCGAATCCACGACACGCTGCTCACCAGTACAACCGCTCAAGTACTCCGCTAATGTTGCCATCAAACATAACCTCATCTTTGCGGGCTTATTCCACTGTCTGATTATTTAATACATTTCATAATTGTATACGTCATAAATGTTTACAAACAGCGCCCCTTTTCAACGTCATGCGAGCGGCAAGAGGGCAGTACTGTGATAATATGTACTGGGTACTGAATCGATTAATGATAAGAGCTGGAACAGAAGTAGACAGGAATTTCTGAGCCTGATGGTTATGAGTAGAAGTATAGTTCAAAAAGATGTATATCTATATTTTGAAAATAAAATATGTGGATGCTAAAAGACCAATTTAGCAGAATTATCATTTAAATTGCGATAAACTATTATTTATCTATAGGTATAACTTGAGCAATAAAACATTTAGGTATCCAATTTTATAAATTCTAAAGTAGCCTCTATAGATCCTCAGGAAGCGACTAAAATATGAGCGGGTAATATGAACTATAAACAATTCACAGTTCTTAATGACTTCTATTTAATTTTCTTCATCCAATTATATTGTCTTTTAATTTACTATTTATTTAAAAAAAAAATGCAGACAAATCCCCTCTAATACCTGTACTTTGAGTCTTAAAAGTAGAACACATAAAACTTATGCATTCATATGGAATTCCTATACAATAATAAAACGAGCTCTAAACAAAATGCAATATGAGTGGGCACAACACATCTTTTTATGGCTTGAATCCGTCCGCGGCGCTCCTAACGCCATCTATTGAGCACCAGTAAGAACTACCAGGGTGAAGCTACCAAGAGACGAAGTCGCTCGGAGTTGCTAACCCTCGCTATAAGGGAGGCGATTATGGATAAGGGTTAATATACACAGACGCGACGCCACGTGCACAATAGAGCGTCTAAAAATCTATTAATTGTTGTTGTGTTTATATTATTTGTTAAATAATGAGGAACATTTCAACGATGACACATTTTAATAGCGAATCGAAATTTAACTAGTAAGGAAAAGATACAAGCCTGCCGGGGTTGCAGGACTGTTTTATCAGGAAACCATGAGTCTGGAATGAAAAGGGTTATTGAGAGATCACCATGAATTTTAGTCAGTACAAGTCTGACAGTCCCTCTCATCTCACCCAGGGTAGGAGTCATTTGATGATTTTACTACGATAAAAAAGGAAAATATACACATTTCCAGTATAGTCGTGTAACGTCGCGTCGGGTCGCGTCACGGTGTGAACTGTCCCTAATATCTCCCTAAAATTATTAACAGAAGACATTAGGGCTGTATTAATGTGCGTAGGATATTATTATACTTGAATATAAATTGCTATATTGAATTTAATCAATTGAATAGAGTAGTGATCCGAACTAGTTGGATATATTTACTTACTTTTAGGAGCAGACGGTCAAGAAGTAGTTTTTATAGCAATTCGATCAAGATAACGTATAAAGGTAAACTTCAATTTGTACTGAAACTAAATCAAGGTTGTCTGGTGAAATAATGGAAAGTACCTACTAAGTATAATTATTTTATACTAGCTTCTGCCCGCGACTTCGTACGCGGATCTTGTTGCTTATGCCAGCGACAATGGGGTCGGCAAAATCGAAGATCTGAAAAGTCTGATACCCAACTCCAAGAGCCCGGGTAAAAAAATCATGGGGATTGGCCAGTAGAATAAAAATTGTATTAATATATTAATCGTCATCGAAAATCAGTCCGTGAAATTAGTGATAGCTTTGATTTCCACATCAGGTGTTCCAAATCTTACATTTTAATACATCAATAGATAATGCTCATCAGGCTGAACAGCTCTTTCTAAGACGTCATTCCTTTATAGGGTGAATTTTTCAACCAGGCGTTGAGTTGAACAAAAATAAGCATGATTTCAAAGAAGAAAAGGTTAACTTAAGTTTCGAATACAGTCATCACCTTGAAGATTGATCAGTTTTTTTTTCAATTATACGTTTTTCTTATGTTTGCCGTATTTGATTACTTCCCAGAAATGTTGAAAGGAGTCTTCAACATTTTTCGATATTCCTCATCGTTTCGAAGATAGCCATCCACGACCAGTTGAAAAAATTCATGTTATAGTGTAGTTGGGCTCTTTTTTTTTCGTGGTAAAATCATCAAATGAGTCCTCCCACCCCGACTGTCAGACTTGTACTGACTGAAATCTACGGTGTCCTTCAATAGCCCTTTATGTTCCGGGGTAACGGTGATGGTATAAGTCCCGCAACCCCGGCAGGCTTTAGCCCTCTAAGAGAGGGCCCCGTCATTATACTGATGCTCGCGTGGAACACGACGCGCCGTCGACCCATGCAGGGGTCATGCGGGCATGGTCCATGGTCGAACGGCGAGTTGCCCTTTACTCGCCGCACGCATGCCCGCGCCTACGGTGGCCGGAGATCGTCTTGCGACGTCCGACGCCGTGGGCGTCCACCACAGCGGGGTAGCTGGGCTCTTGGAGTTCCACATTAGGTGTTCTAGATCTTCAATTTTTATACGTCAACAAAGAATGCTCATCAGGCTGAACAACTCTTGCTAAGACGTCATTCCTGTATATGTTATAGTGTAGTTGGGCTCTTGGAGTTCCACATCATGTGTTCCAGATCTTCAATTTTTATTTGTCAACAGAGAGTGCTCATCAGGCTGAACAACTTTGCTTAGACGTCATTCCTGTACTTGTTATAGTGTAGCTGGGCTCTTGGAGTTCCACATCAGGTGTTCCAGATCTTCAATTTTATTCTCTGAGCAGAAAATGCTCATCACGTGGAACACTTTTTGCTATCGCACCATTTTTTTATCTCTTATAGTTTAGCTGGTCTGTTGCGGTTCTGCGCTAGGTGTTCAAGTTTCCAGAATAATTTATAGCCTATGTTTTGACCAGATTTAATACCTATACTACAAAAAAAGAATCATTCAAATCCGTCCAGTACTTTTTGAGTTTATCCCGGACATACATACAGACAAACAGACAAACAGATAAACAGACAAACAGACAAACAGACAAAAATTCTAAAAACTATATATTTGGCTTCGGTATCGATTGTAGATCACAACCCAAGTATTCTTTAAAAAAAATATTCAATGTACAGTTTTGACTTTCCTACTATTTTATTATATGTATAGACTGAACTAGAGACCCACCCGGTTTTGCACGGGTCAAAAACGAAACATCTATTATGAATACTAATAATATTAAAAAAAGCTGAAGGGTTTGTTTTTTTTTGTTTGATAGAACGTGGTAATCTTTGGAACTGCAGGTTTGAACTAAGTTTTTTTTTAAAATATATTTTCAATTTTTCACAATAGTTGAAGGTTCCTATACGATTAGGAAAATTTTGAAAGATTGGGGTTGGTTTAGTGCGGGCGTCTATACAACCATTATAATCTGACCGTTCACTATGTGAAAAAATCATGAAAAGCCAGGCCAAGATAAACTGGTTTTAAATAGCTTGATTGAGCTGTGTGTACAAATAATGATAAATAAATAAATAAACACAGTTCACAATGCATATTTGTATTTGATTATTTGCTGTAATCTTAATTACCTAAACAGCTGTTCGTGACACAACAAATTCGAATGTTTGAATTACTGCTATGACATAATTAACTATTTGTTTGAGAATCTAATCAAACCGGGACTCTAGAATTGAACAAAGAAAAAAAATTGTACTTCAAACTTTTTAGAAAAATAAATTCAGACTCATTATCTAAAACACTTTTTAAAACAATACAATATGCTTGATTAATTAAATGTAAATAATTACAAAATCGGGCCCTAATCCACTCTGTGGACCACTGCGCGTGCGACTTCGTAGAAGTCGTCGAATTTTTGGTTCAAGACAGATGATGATTTATTTTCTTTATGCTTGATGAAAATTATTATTCACAACAAGCTTTAAGCTCCTGCATAAATCTATATATAAATAAAATCATTGCCACTTTTCGTTGTAACTTTATAACTCAAGAACGGGCTCACTTATCCAAACCAAATGTTTAGGCTTTGCTCGGACTATTTAGTAGATTATTTATGTGAAGTTTGCACAAAATCGGTCGATCGGTTCTTCATTTATCACATTTTTTGTAACACGTAGCGAAGCACGGGGCGGGCCACTAGTTATGTTTAATTCAAGCTTGCAAACAAAATGGCCATCTACAGTACTTTCAAAGTTATTAAGTCTTGTTACTGGACTGGGACATATTTTTGTTATTTTACCGACTTCAAAAAGGAGGATGTTCTAATTCCCTTCGATATTTTTTATGAATGTAAACCGATTTCTACATGATCAGCAGGGCTATTGGCTCACTTGATAGTCACTGACCAGCAGTTGTCAACCTGCACTTGGGTGGCTTATTACCTGTTATGAGACTAAGTTGAGGAGTGCCTCAAGAGCGTTAGAATAGTAGATATTAGGGAACATTTATATTTATCAGTTTCATTGCAAATGCAAAAGCCAATCTGAAATTTACCTTTTGACAGCTATTTGATGGTCACCACATAGACACCGAGATACGCAAGCTGGTCCGATTTGTGCGATTCTTTTTTTATTCAATGTGGCAGTGTATTTGCCATCTTAAGTTTTGTCTTTAGACAAGTCAAAAGTGTCTTAAACTGGCCTACTAGAAACTCCCAACAAAACCCACGTTCCATTACTTCAATCCCATCACGTGGCATCAACAAATACATCGCACAAGTGATTCCAAACACTATTTCCTCGTATGACAGACCCCATAATCTCCACCAGGGGTTGCCAGCCCCTGCACCATGCATTGTCCTTATCATGGGGTAACTTTTATTGTCGGCCAATCCACCTAGACCTGCGGCACCCCATTCAAATACCCTCCGTTATTCCCCAAACAATGACAAAGCGGGGGATGGGAGAGGTCTTTTAAAACTGGCCAAGGATAAGTATTGAAGCGATACGTGATTTAATGGATCGGGAAATAAATTGATTTCGCAAATGTGTGGAATGTAGTGTTCTAGATAGATGTGACTAATTAATGTTAAGTATTTATGAACTGTCGGTACCGGCTAGCTGCAAAGGGCCTGAATTATTCAGCGGTTGCCTGAAACGGAGGATATTTGTTGTTGATAACGTGATTCGAAATTATGTTTGTGTTTAAATTTATGTTAACTCGGTAGCATTTATGATTGTTTGTTAATCTGATATCACGGCTGTAAATCCCTGAAAGTTTAAGCAAAGCCTACGCTTTCCTGCCGAACAATCCTTATAAAATGATGTCTTTTTTTGTTGGGGTGTAAAATCATCTAATACACGACGTTTAGGATCTAGATCACTCCAGTGAAGGAACTTTCAGACTCTCATTTTCCATTCTAAGTCTAAGTTTACAGTCTCGCGAACGCAGCAGGTATTTGGCCTTAAGTGGTCGTCAGTTTGTTAACAGCTTTTTGGGGCACGCGAGTGACGCGAATCGGGTCTGATCCTTGATCAGACGGCGAGATACTCATTACTCGCCGTCCGCATAGCCGGAAAGGTTGCTTCAAAAATCGAAGACATATGACATCTACCAAGCCGCACTGGAACCGCGTGGTGGATTACGGCTCACGGATACAGAGGGGAGGCCTGTACATTGTAATCCTGTTGTGAAAATGTACATTTAAATTCAATGGAATGCAATTTGTAACCCTGACACTGATCAAGAATGACCTATGACTAACATTGTATGAAGATAATCGTAAAGTCATTAAGGTATTGTTACTTGTAGATAAGTATTGTAATATAATCGCTTTAATATTGAATTACTGATGGCAAGCATATTTGATAATGTGTATTGAAGTGTCTACTAATGACACTAGACTAGACAGAGGCATATTAGAATTACAGAAATTATGTCAGATTGATCTAAATTATTATGTTTGATTTCTAAGCTGGAAGAGACGAATTCTTGGTAGCTAGTTCATTTGATAAACAACATTATTTTTATTCATTATTTATTTATTTAATACATTATAATGAAATCGAACTTAATGCACTTACTTATTTACATAAATTATTGAAGTTGTTGCGAAGTTGAATTCTAGCAAACATGGTTTTAGTCAAAAAAAGTATGTCATACCCAGACATTTGTGAGGATATCTACACGTAAAATAAAGAGTTTATTCTACTTTTAAATACATATACATTAATAAAAGTGGAAGATAACTACACAAAATACATTTAATGGAAGCTTGAAAATAGTTGATATTCTACCGCCTTTCCTCTTAATCTAAGCATGAAATAAAAATGCAAATTCCTGTACAAGGTATTAATGCTGTAGAAAGAAATATTTTGATTATAAAACTAGTTTTCTGCGGCTTACCAGAGATAACTACAGTCCTACACCAGTACTGCACAATATTTCTGAACTACCGTAGTATAGTCAGCAAAATATTTTGGTAGGCACAATGCAGGACGGTGAAAGGTTAATTATTGCATAAAACACTCAGTTACGAGCCTGGGTTGCGGGACTGTCTAAGAAGTTTACCGTGACTCTGGAAAGTAAAGGGCAATTAAGGAACATGGTGAGTTCTAGTCAATAGGAGTCTCACAGCTTTCTGCTCCAATCAGGGAAAAAGGAAAAAAAAAGACAAGGTAGTACAGCGCAGCAAAACTAGCGTAACGTTTCAACAGTAGGGTCTCTTATCTATAATAATCTACTACGTAAATACCTAGTGCCTGAATACCACTTTTTTTTTTCTTTTTGTTTATTGGGTAATCTGAAAGTGGAAATCATCGTAGAGAACAACGGTGTCTTTCTTCATTTCCATCAAATTAACGTCAAAGTTCTTGTTTACGTCGCAAAAAAGTTAAAAGGCATGCTCGGGCCGCTGGTCAACATAATAGTGAATTGAATGTACAATACTGTGTCCACCTTGTAAGGCCTACATTTGGGTATCCATTTCATTTTGTCGACAGTACCTACAATCCATACATAAGTATATACGGAGGGCGGAGTGCGGACCACTCGTAGCCGCGTTGATTAAAGCGAAAACAATCTTTTTATTATACTCGAAATAGGTTTGATATGAGTAATATGTATTTTCTCTATTTCTGGGCGTTCATTTTGGTTTCAAGTATGACCTAGTTTTTCGAGTTACTTGTTACAGGCGAAAGGAACGTTATTATCAGTCTATGTAAGTACACTTCAGAACAGCGGGGAATTAGATTTTAAGTAGGTGGACAAACGAATATTTGGTTCGTTTTCTTTTCTTTTTTCCGGGCAATGTTTTTGATGGTGACTTCGAGAAATGGTTGGTAGATGATTATTCTGTTTCAGTACTTAAACTAAACAACAGAAATATAATAACTGGAATTTCATGACTGTCAGATCAATGCCGTAACTAAGTTTCTATGCATCGATGCATCCAGTGCGAGCTTCTTTAACTGCGCCCTGGTTTAGCCAATTGTGGTCCTGGTCTGGAGTTCGGTGCCCTTCCAGAGTTTGCGCCCTGTGCCTAGACACCATTAGCTCACCCTTATTTTTGGCACTTATAGCTAAAGCTTGCATCAAACACAAAAACATTAAGAACGGCATAACGTAGTAGATTTTACACAAAGACTACATACACACAATCCTACCAAGCTTTTGTAAATAAACACTAGGTATACGTTTAAAAGTAATTAACTGCATCCCATAAAGTATTGACAAAAACAAACAGGGAAGCACTAAAACATTTTCATATCAACCGTTTTAACTTCACTCCATATTCGCTTTCACAAACATTTTTACCCGAAATATTGGCCAAACACTCGTCCAAAACATTTGCCAAACATTTTTGCCCAAAGCGTTGGCTACGAAGTAAACTTATACCAACATGTTGGTGGACAAAATTAGTACAATTTTGCGGTAGACATGTCATACGGACAGAATAATGTAATTCCTGGGTTAATTGGAAAAAGGCTCGGATGACGCATTAATGCATACCTATTAAACATTCTATCAAGTGTCTGTTCTTCTCGAGTAACAAACCAAAATGCATAACGTAAATTTTTATTTAGCAATTTAACACATAATTATGTCACTATCTGTACAAGGGCGTAGCAAGGATTGTATTCATAGGGGGCAGACTAAGAAAATCCTATATTATATTGTTTTGATCTTTGCTTTACCAAAATACTATGAATTTATAGGGGGGCAGACTAAGAAAATCCTAGATTATATTGTTTTGATCTGTGCCTTAACATATTATGAAACCGTGGCCCAGAGCGGAGCTGCCCTCCTTGCACGTAGTACCTCGCTATATAAAACAAGGTCGCTTCCCGCTGTCTTTCCCTATAGCTGGAGAGCTGCTGAACCTTCGACTAACGGTCGTCCTGTAAGGCTAAAACTTTGTACACTTATAGTTTATAGCATATTATGGGTAATAGCGACGACCTGGCAGGTCTCAGCCGGTCACGTCATCAAACCATTTAGTTTTGAAAGTGTAAAAAAATTTGAAAAAAAAAACTTGTTCCTGTAAGGTTGAAAATTGAACAGCATGTAGTTTATTTATTGTAAATCTTCGAAACAAAATGACAGGCGATTACAAGGTGCACAAGTATGTGCCAGGCGCATTCAAAAGTGCACGTTTGATGAGGAAAAATAAACTTTCTCCTGTAAAGTTAAAATTTAGATATGTTTTTAAATAAACGTTTTGGAATGAGTATGTACAATGACAGGCGGTTTTGAAGAGCACAAGACCTTGCCAGGCGAGGCGACAGCTGCTAAGGGCGTGCGAGTAACAGGTGTTACGTGAACGCATATAGTCAATGTAATACGTGTATTTTAATAGTTTTAATGTGTGCCGCGGGTCTAACGAACTACCGTGACCCCGGAACGTAAAGGGCTATTGAAGGATACCGTGAATTTCAGTTAGTACAAGTCTGACAGTCCCTGCTGCCCCACCGTGGGTGCGAGGACTCATTTGATTATTTGATTACATTAGTATATGTTATTCTCTTTATTTAGAATAGAGGGACTTGCATTTTGAGCCCGTTTTTCCTTTTATTTTTACTTCGACCGAAACCTTCGTCGCCTTTATTTGCATATAAAATTAAACCTTATATTATGTATTGTACATCATTTGATCCGTCCTTATGTCTATTTTAAGCTAAAATGATTAGTTCACACAACTATTAATGAACAAAAAAAATCCTAGAACAAAAACACTTAGAGTAACCTAGGAACAAAATTTTGTATGTACAAAAACTGTAGTAACTTGAAAACTACCGAACCGATTTGTTTCAAACAACTTCTACAATAGTTTTTATGGTGAAACACAACCCTTTTAACAACTTTAATTCGATAATATACATAAACAAAAAAGTGAGTTTTCAAGTTACGTAATTATAAGAAAATTTCTAAATCTTTCATAATTTTCAAACAAGAAACTTATCTAACTAGGATCCAATACGAACATCAAAGATAATCCAATAAGAAATGTGACTGTTCAATCAACATAACAAAAATAAATTCTAATTAAACAGTACAGTTAGTTTGTAAGGAATCTTTTAGTTAATTTTCTAATTAGAATTTATTTTTGTTATGTTGATTGAAAAGTCACATTTCTTATTGGATTATCTTTGATGTTCGTATTGGATCCTAGTTAGATAAGTTTCTTGTTTGAAAATTATGAAAGATTTAGAAATTTTCTTATAATTACGTAACTTGAAAACTCACTTTTTTGTTTATGTATATTATCGAATTAAAGTTGTTAAAAGGGTTGTGTTTCACCATAAAAACTATTGTAGAAGTTGTTTGAAACAAATCGGTTCGGTAGCTTTCAAGTTACTACAGTTTTTGTACATACAAAATTTTGTTCCTAGGTTACTCTAAGTGTTTTTGTTCTAGGATTTTTTTTGTTCATTAATAGTAGTGTGAACTAATCATTTTAGCTTAAAATAGACATAAGGACGGATCAAATGATGTACAATACATAATATAAGGTTTAATTTTATATGCAAATAAAGGCGACGAAGGTTTCGGTCGAAGTAAAAATAAAAGGAAAAAACGGGCTCAAAATGCAAGTCCCTCTATTCTAAATAAAGAGAATAACATATACTAATGTAATCAAATAATCAAATGAGTCCTCGCACCCACGGTGGGGCAGCAGGGACTGTCAGACTTGTACTAACTGAAATTCACGGTATCCTTCAATAGCCCTTTACGTTCCGGGGTCACGGTAGTTCGTTAGACCCGCGGCACACATTAAAACTATTAAAATACACGTATTACATTGACTATATGCGTTCACGTAACACCTGTTACTCGCACGCCCTTAGCAGCTGTCGCCTCGCCTGGCAAGGTCTTGTGCTCTTCAAAACCGCCTGTCATTGTACATACTCATTCCAAAACGTTTATTTAAAAACATATCTAAATTTTAACTTTACAGGAGAAAGTTTATTTTTCCTCATCAAACGTGCACATTTGAATGCGCCTGGCACATACTTGTGCACCTTGTAATCGCCTGTCATTTTGTTTCGAAGATTTACAATAAATAAACTACATGCTGTTCAATTTTCAACCTTACAGGAACAAGTTTTTTTTTTTCAAATTTTTTTACACTTTCAAAACTAAATGGTTTGATGACGTGACCGGCTGAGGCCTGCCAGGTCGTCGCTATTACCCATAATATGCTATAAACTATAAGTGTACAAAGTTTTAGCCTTACAGGACGACCGTTAGTCGAAGGTTCAGCAGCTCTTGGGCTACTATGTACGCTTAGATCTTTGAAACTACGAAACGGATGTTTAAATGTCTTTTTTTTTAAAAGATCGAGTGATTCAAGAGGAAGCTTTATAATATGTATCTAACACGCATGATATGGAATAGATAGAATACTCTTTGCACACCATACAACTTCAACGTACATAATATTACAAATTATAACTTAAACATAGGGTGACACAATAGGCGGTCTTATCGTTAAAAGCGATCTTTTCAAGACAACCTTTGGATGGATTAAGAAGAAAGAGCCGGAGGGTCGCTTATAGTAACCTATACTTAAACGGAAAACAAAGTAAGCTCAAAATTGTAAATACTTGAAAGAAAACAGTTTTCTATGTTAAATCAGCAGTAATTTCTCTCTCGTGTGTTAAAAAACGTTAAATGGAATACGGTTATAGGGAAAACAAAACTCCATAAAAAGTATAATATTATCAGTTAAAAAATTAATCTCTGAATACTTCTAAAATTTACAGGGACTTTGTTAGAAGTTTCAATAATTCTGTGTGGAAAAATAATTTTATTATTATTATTTGTCGCGATTAATCGCTATCGCTACGTACCTACCTACTTATTGAAAAAGAAAAAGTTTTTCCATGTAAGTAATATATTTTTTATTGCACTTTTGATACTATTCTAACTAAAGTTAAAAATTTTGCCACCATTATCAGGACACGAACTGGGTCTACTTGGGGCAGCCGTGGTAGACAAAATATTATCTTTTTGTTCACTCCTGGGGCCTTAGTCAAACAGCAGACGACAATCGTTATCGTTCATCAGTCACCAATACATTTTCAACTTTATATCCCTACGCGTAAAGTTGAAAATCTATTAAAAACTGCTTGTCGATAACGAACGAAACAAACGAAAACGATCTCTGAACTTCAATAGATTTTCAACTTTACGCTCTGGGGTATAAAGTTGAAAATGTATTGGTGACTGATGAACGATAACGATTGTCGTCTGCTATCGTCTGCTGTTTGGCTAAGGCCCCTGTATTTATTATTTTGGCTTGTGTGTTGCTTGGTTTGTAGATGTAATTTCTATAGAAATGAATTATTATGTAATATTATAATAGCAGCTTGAAGACCGCTGGAGCCGATTGCGTTCGCCCTTGAGTGGAGACCGCAAATCGGTAAACAGTGCGTGGGAAGCCCCCTACTAAGATGGGACGACGACCTATAATTTGAATGAGGCGAAACTTGCTTCAAACAAACGAGGTCTTTACGAATATTGGGCTATCATAATCCAAGGGTCAGGCTGTGGTGTGACTCGCAGTCCGATCAGGGACCATGCCCGGGTTGACGGCGCGTCGTGTTCTACAAGTGCCTCAAAGAGCTGTTAGTAATCTGATGAGCCTGGCGGGGCGTGGGATTGTCATCAGGTAAACCTGTGACCCTGGAACTTAAAGGACTATTAAGGATGACTGTGGATTTTAGTCAGAACAAGTATGTCAGACCCTTTCACTTACCCGCAATGGGAGGACTTATTTAAAAATAAAACGCTAAAAATACTCAGATCAACGAAACACTCTTTAAGATTATTTCCTCAGCTCCTTTTTCCTTCGTGGACCATGAAGGGAATCTTAAGGTATGTTACTCACATTCATTACACAATACAATCTTTCCATACTCTTTACCGTCCTTAAGAACGCTACCATTAAAGTTTTCAGAAAAGCGATAAATTACATTTTCCCTAGCCCGTCGTATCTAACTAGAATTAATTCCTAGAAGTAACCCAGCAAGCTTGTTAGTATAATGCATGGAATTCTTACTAACTGCATGGAATCATATAGTACTGAGACTGTAATAAGAGTGCACAGAGTTAAAGTTAAACCTATTTACATGTTAAAATATTTAATTACAAAAAAAATACAAAATAAGTAATAAATTAAGTACCTATGTTTAAATTATTTATAGTAATAGGTATTCGTTTATATTTCTGAGGTTATTTTTTTTGTATTCTCGACTTAAAATTACACTGTCAGCATTATTTTTGAAATTCCTAGAGTACAGTTGCACTTTTTTTTTACGTTTCACGGTCACAATTATCTGATGAGAAAGTCCCGCAACACACCCTTACGTTTACACCGCGCCCTCGTGCTTCAAGAAGTCTACAGATGACAGCCAAACGATGTGGTGGGTTGGAAATTAAAGTAGGACATTTCCGTATGCTGTGGTTATTCAAGAACAGTGCATTTCAAGCTTGTCAGGAAATGAGGAATGTATGTATGTAGATAATTGAGTTTGAGATACAAACTTGAAATGAGGTTGCCTACCATGACGTTTTAAAATGAGAGTAATCCACGCGTGGGAACGAGGTGCCCGGGTGTCACCACTGCGAGGACCGCCCGGAGGACACGGTGGAGCATACGGTGCAGGACGATCTCCGGCCAACGTAGACGCGGGCATGCGGGCGGCGAGTAAAGGGCAACTCGCTGCCCGACCATGGACCATGCCCGGGGTCGACGGCGCGTTGTGTTCCACGCGCGCCTCTAAGAGCGTCAGCACGCTTTCGGGCCCCCCCTATAGAGGGCCATAGCCTTGCCGGGGTTGCGGGACATACGTAAACCGCGACTCCTGTACACAAAAGGCCACCGAAGAACAGCGTGGATTCTAGTCGGTCAAGTCTAACAGTCCGACTCATTTGATGATTCTACCAATTAAAAAAAAAAGCGTGGGAACGAGGTGGCACTAGATGATTGGTATAGCTCTGTCTCTTTCCCACACTGAAATAACTCGCTATAATCTTGGCATGGCTCATGGTAGGCCACAAGTTTAAGAATTGCCACTCAAAATCATCTTAGCACACTTAACATAGCGAGTAGACAAGTTCATGTTCACGCCTGTAACTACTAACGTTAAAAGCAGGGGTGCACTGATTAAACAGTTTCATATCCATAGTACGAATGAGGTGTGAGCTTATTGTTATTTGCACATAGTGTAAAATCAGACTCCGGGTTACTAAAATGCTAATGATTGCCGTTTTCCCAATTACATAGTAATTTATTGGCAAAATTGATCAGATTTTAAGTTATTATTTAATTGGATAGAGATTTATAAACAAAAAAGTAATTTTTCATACTTTCTTTTAACTTTTTATATCTTTGTCTTGACCTCCTTGACCTGAAGTAACAAATGTATCACTTATTCCTTATTTAACACTAGTCCGGTCACAAAACAGGAGGAGTATCGTACATTGACCTGCAAATGCAATGGCCGCCATCCGTGCAAGCAAGACTCATTATATTTACTTGATTCTATTCATTCATCATCATCAGCCGCAAGACATCCACTACTGAACATAGCCCCCCCCCCCCCCCCCCTTAGATCGCTACGCCGAACGACAATTCGCCACTTGCATCCATCGGTTGCCCGCGACTCTCACGCTGTCGTCGGTCCACCTAGTGGGAGGCCTACCTACGCTGCGTTTTCCGGTCCATGGTCGCCACTCGAGAACCTTTCTTCCCCATCGGTTGTCAGTTCTACGAGCGATGTGGCCTGCCCATTGCCACTTCAACTTGCAAATTTTACGAGCTATGTCGGTGCCAGAGTCACCGACATAGCTCGTAAAATTTTTTTCTTCGCCGAATATCCGTGTTCCGGATTTTATCCCGCAAAGAAATCTATTGTTTCTATTCATTATAGTTAATTATTTCCTCCTATTTTGTGATCGGACTTTAGTAAACTATTGAACTGGCCTGAATCATCACTTCTTCGGTAACTGTCGCAAACAATGACGCATGTAGTAATGTGTCACGGTACAATTACGGCACAGACAGCTGTTCCATTCAGCCAGAGATAAAAGAGCTTGAAATTATTAAATATACGGCAAAGCTTTAGTCACTATATAATAATATGAACTTTACGATTGAGTATCAGTATAAATCTTTACGGAGATAACTTTTATGAGCTCTATATATGATTATTCTTAAATTGGATTCATATGACTCAAACGGCGTAGTGTGTATTCGTTTTTTTTTTCTTTATTTTATGTCTGTGGCTACTGAGAGGAGATACAAAATAAGAGCAAAATGATGTCCTAGTATTATCTGTTTTTTACCGCTTTACCCTTTGTTTTCAACTTTGCCACATACTTAGAACTTCTATGTGGTGAGTGCGTTTACAAACATAGAAACTCAGACCCGAAACAACTACTTGTCGTGGTCATAAAAATAGTTGTACCACGACACCCGATTTTTCCCGCTTTGACCCGTATTTTTGTAACCTAAGCCAAAATTGACAATACAACGCTTTTAAAATTCACAATAAGTCATTTTTTTAAATATATTTTTTAATTTAATACCTAGTACTAAAATCACCAGCCCAACTTCCAATATTATAATCATTGATTAAATTATTCCGTCTTACTAAGCGAAAAACCATCGAACGTTCATTTGATATAATGTGATATGGTTGCAATACGCCATTTTTATTTTTATTCCCGGCTTCAATAAATAATTGGATGTGTGCACCGTGGGTTTATGAATAAAGAATACGTTGCTATCAGCCCGATACGTTGATACTAGACTGTGCTGAAATTATACAGAGTTTTATATATTTTATTTTTCCAAAATGCTGCCGTTTTTACCAATAACTGTAGGGTAAAAAACCAGTACAGATGTACCCAGGGGTATAGTTTTTTTTTTTTTTTTTTAATCAATAGGCGAGTCTACTCGCCCTGGATGCAGCGGAAGAGACCGTCATGTTCTTACTGAATAAAAATCCACCCTGTCCCTTGGCGCAATACGTTCGACAGCTGAGCTGCATGTTGTAGTTGCGTTTCCCGCATGAAAAAAAATGTATAAGTAGCTTACTACAACTACAGAGTTGTTCTGGGACTGGCTGTTTGTATTTGTGAGTTTAAATGTTTGTATACGCACCCATGGTAAATAGGTATATAATTTAGATACATTATAAAAAGAAAGATTGATTTTTCAGTAATCCTAAACACATTTTGATTTCTTTGATGCCTAAGCTACGTACGGAATATGACATTTTGCCGTCAATCAGTCTTAGGACCTAGCATATGGATTTCTTTCTATCTATCTACCGTTAGAGGACTATCGTACAAGTTGCGTTATGTATGTTGCGTGCGACGTAGTTGGCCATCCATAATAGAGCACTAGTTGCATTCATGTTTGTTTGTCAGAGTTGCAGTTTGTTAATACAGGGAGGACGATCGAAGGTATCGATTTGGTCATCTCAATGATTATTCATTTTTGAAAATGCACAATTCAAAATAGCTTATTAAAAAAAATACAAATCCGTTCTATTTTTGAATTTTTCTTTTTTTTTCTTTTAGGTTACCCATGACGCGATGCGATTTGCAATTTCTACTAACTAAAAATGAAAATTGTCCTTGCTACTACGATATAATGATGCAATCCGATTGACTTGACGTCGTCGTGTGTTTTTTGTTTTTGATCTACCCGTAGACAACTGAACGTTTTATATCATAGGTATGTCGTAAGTGGTAAGGATGATTTTCACTTGTAGTTGGAATCGATCGAATCGCGTCGCATCGCGTCATGGAGAAGCTCCCTTAGTTTGCACTTATCAGTTGGCACTATGGTTGCAATATTTCGTTCTTATTTTGAAATATTGTTTCGTCAAACTGTTTTAAAAATGGAACTGCTAAGTAAAGTCGGTGCCCATCATTTTATGACCCATCTTATACGACAGGATAATGTTAAAGTGGGTCAAGTAATGCTGGTCACCAACTGTACCTACATTAAATACTAAAGTTCCTTACTATACGTAATTACGTATAAATAACCAGCTATACTAAATTGAAAGTATCATCATATTATAAAACTCATACATTTTCTACCTCAATATTCCCTCTAAAGTTTTGATAAGATAATCGGGAATAAATAAACTGCTCCGTTATTGTTAGTTGGAGTTAGGTCGAACAAGTTCGGAGCGTCGGACAGTCGCGCACAAACCCACGCAGCTGAGGCCGCAGCCGTAGCCGCGCAGGTAGGTTCGTAGTTCCTGTGGTACACTCAACTATAAAAGTGTATTTATTGAGAGTTGAACGAAGTTTGGTTATAAAAGTTATGGGTGAAAAAAAATGCAATTGTTTTTTTGTAAAATAAGTGGAGGGAGACGCGAGTTCCTATTTCTTAAAAAAATCTTCTTATTTATGGTTTTATTTTAACACCATTTTGTGATTTTGTACAATGTCCCTTTTATTTTAACTACTTTAATGAATTTGAACTACATAGTATAATACCAGCTCTTCCGCGTCGTTTCACCCCCGCAGCCCAAAACGATTGTTTTTTTTTTTTAATTTAAACAAGCAGTTTCTGTGATTAGTGCGTTTAACCAAACAAAAAACCTCTTCTGCTTTATAATAGGTATTAATATAGATAAGTAATTAGTATAATTTATATAATAATATGTTCCTACTTCAGAAAAACATTTCACATTTTATAAAACCAAAAAATACTTCATATTTTATATTACACTATTATTTTGTAACTACAGTGTAACAACTGGTCAACAATTCAAACGTTTTGTCAAATTGAATAGAATGAGTTATGCGGTGGCTTGTTAGAATCGCTGTTTTTTTTTCAAATTAAATATATTTTGTTTATAAAAGTTGGATTTCCTATGCAATTATTCACACTTATAAATTATTTTTAACATGAGGATTTACTTTTGGACTATTTTTTTATGGTTTTATGATTTTGTAGTAAGCAAGTAAATTATATTAATTAATGATTCGTTATTTATTTCTTACCACAAGAAAATAAAAATAATAAGTCAGTAAAAGGGCAAGGGTAAAAGCTATTGCTTACTTTTTTTGCTTATAATAAGGTATCACTTGCTCATTCTTCTGAACTTATTCAGGATCAGTACCAAAAGTCTTCCTCCATAATTCTCTTTTACTCATCATAACAGTAATGACCTCCTTACTAGACACATTTTTTTAATGCCACGTTTCCAATTTTAAAAATTAAAAAAATGTCCTAGAGTTTTTTATTCGTACAAGTGTAACCCTAAAGAAACGCACCTATTTTTTTTTTTTTTTTTTTTTTTACGTGGTAAAATCATCAAACGAGACCTCCCACCCCGGGCAGGACGAGAGGTACTGTCAGACTTGTACTGACTAAAATCCACGGTGTCCTTCAATAGCCCTTTATGTTCCGGGGTCACGGTAATGGTATAAGACCCGCGACCCCGGCAGGCTTTAGCCCTATCTGACCGGGCCCCGTCATTTTGCTGACGCTCTTTGAGGCACGCGTGGAACACGACGCGCCGTCGACCCGGGAGCCGGGAACTTACCCCTGTTAAATAAATTTAATGACTTATTGCCATAATGATAAATAGCTGACACTTTTTATATAAATATGTAGGTCATTTTGAATAGTCTACCAATATGTATCGATTTATTGAATAGCGAGTAGGAATGTAGTTAGTCAGTAATCAAGTTTATGTGCTTAATCGTCACTAATTGCACTGATAACTTACTTGAACATTGCCGTACATTACCTTAAGTTATGTTGGTATATTAGTTTAAGTTTACTCGTGTTATGTCTAGGTATTTACTTATGTATGTATAAGTGTGCGTGTTCTAGAAATTTAGATCACCTACCGAAATAGAATATAAAATCGTCAAATACGAAACTCAAAAGACATTCCTATCCTGTATTTGAAATATGTATGTCTAATACCTAAAAGTCGTTACTTATGTAAGTATCTATTATATCTACACAACACATAATGCGACACTAAACACGCGATAAAAAAGCAAATGATTACCTAAATATGTCAACATTCATATCGAAACCAAGAAGCGAAAGTGCAATAACAAAATAAACAAGAATGTACATAGATAAGCATCGTTATTTAATATTATATTACAAAGTTAGATGCCGCTGAGTGCATGTTACAATATCAACAGTCTGTTAAAGAATTCAAACACACAATGTTTGTAAAAAGATCCTATCATAGACGCATGAATATGAAACGATCGTAAAAGCTAGCATAAGCAATAGAACTGTTTTGCATAAAAACAAAACAGTTATTATGTGTGTGGAGTAACACGTCACTTATATTTTGAAGAAGCGATCCAAATTTCAGCCTTTGACGCTAGTTAATTAACTCTTTACCTTCATATATCCATAGTACAAACCAGGAGTCCATCTTTCACCTCTATGCAGTACGCGTCTCTACGCCTGTGAATGTCAATGTCAAGTTGACAGGTCACGTCATAGTCTTCTTCAAACACCAGCAAGCACCTTGCATAAGTGACGTGTTACTCCACACACATAATAACTGTTTTGTTTTTATGCAAAACAGTTCTATTATATGTGTTTCGTAACACGTCACTTATATTTTGAAGACCTGTTTGTTATCTGCTGGTGAAAGATTTAGATGCTATGTGAATTAACTTAGAATAAACGAATCCTTTTATCCTAAATTCGTACATTTTTTTTTTTTATCAAAAATACATAACATTTTATTTAACATTATCTTCTGCCAAACTGCTGTACAGTTTATCGACAGATATACTATAGAACATTGGGTGATCTGGAACTTCTCTAAATAAATCCACAAATTAACACATTGCCCATTTGAAGTTATACTCCTAGCAAATGCCTCATTTATAATATTATTTGTGACATAATAAAAAACTACTAAAATGATTATTCATTTAAATTTAAAAACGATGACGACCTTATCAAAAATGTAAGGAATCGCTTAGTTCTCAGAGAGTACCACTATGGTGCCAGAATCACTGGGTCATTAATCATTAATTTACTTCATTACTGACTCCCAGTCAGTCTAGATAAATGTATCTCTTACATGACTGAAGAATACTCTCTCAAGATGTGAGAATAACCAATAAATATTATTTGTGAACTTGACTATTATTAGACCTATTACAACATTTACTTCATTAAAACCTAGCCATAGAAAACACAGTAGGTGATGCGAGTAGCAATGTACCTACACAATTTATTTTATTAAAGTTTTCAAATTCGTTGTACACTGTACATTGTGTATTTCTACTACCTATACATTTGTATTTTATTATGTAGTAGAGATATGTAATAAATCCTCCTGCTCATTAAATGAGCTCCTCTCTGTGTAAGATTCATCTCCAACCTTTCATTGGACACATTCCAGGATAATTATCCTGAGGAAATTCTCTCTTTGATGACTGTATATTAGTACAAAGTGTTTATCTTGGTAGAATAACTGATCTTCCAATTTTGTGTCATCTAAAATTCTATTCTCCAGATAACCTCCTGATGGCTAGAAGGGAATTAAGCTTCTTAATCTGTTAAAAGATGGATTTTCCAACCATCCACAACAACAGGAATAACCTTTCCAGGTCAGCCTGGCCTTGATCTCATTAACAAATTCATCAAGGAACAGGGTAGATTTTAAAAAAGGCAACACAATAAACAGACGAGTTCTATCGGCCCTTCATAGCAATGTAAGTTGTTCATAATCTTACAACATTGGGCTATTGTACGTCTCTACCAATCAACGGGTAGGTTAAGCCAAGTCAAAATACTTGTTAAAATGAAAAAATCATCAGCAAGGAGTCCCACTGAGATGCTCAAAAAATCATTTTGAAAACATTGGCCCCGAGCCCCTTAATTGGAGGTAACAGGTACCAATCTGGCAAGTCTTTGCCTATCCATGCATAGACAAAAAGGTAAAAATTGCACATGTTTTTCAACAGATTAACACAAGTAATACACTTATTACCTTATTTGAGGATGAACGTCATGTAATCTATAAGCCATGACACGCCTCAGTATTTTCCTTGTAATACACTTATTACATTATTTGAGGATGAACGTCATGTAATCTATAAGCCATGACATGCCTCAGAACTTTCCTTGTAATAACCTTGTAACCTCTTTATTCTACTGATGCACCTGTCCTTGAACTGCCCCCCCCCCCCCAACTTTTTAGCCTAAGGGTAGCAGTTTGTTAGGTTTAAGGTACAGGTTGTGGCTTTCACTCTCCGAGAGCTCTCGACTCGAGGGCCAGCATTGTTTATAGTATGGAACACAACACAGTTCAGAATGGAACAATTAATTCATTATTTTCCAACAAGTTGAGATGACTCATCATTAGCCATTATACAATACGTAAAGCTCGAAAATCCATGAGTTCAGTCCCTTGGTACGTGCAGTTGCTCACAGGCCAACTTGACTAGCACGAACATGGTCACTTTGGGACACCCCACTTGAAAACATAGCCTCCGAGGCCTGGGGCATGAGGCAACAGGAGCCAATCTGGCTATCTGTTCCTAGTAGGTAGGCGGTAAGAGATTTCAGTTTACTTCTTAACCCTCCCCGGGAGGGAAACCGCTGTCAGAGTGATATTCAGCAATCTGCTAGCCTCAACAATTTGCATCTCACATTTAAGAGCACTAGATATCAAGTTTCATAAGCTGAATTGTGCGTTTGGATAGCCCATGTCAATCAGTTGACTTCTGATAGGCAGAAGAGTGTCCGTCACATTTTCCTTTAAATCTCCAACATGCACATATTCTCTGACACTTGGATTTGCACATATTCTCTGACACTTGGATTTGAGTCTATGATATCATTATGTTTCTGAAGAGAAATGGTATTATGGGTTCACCTTTTCTTCACACGCTGTGCGGACAAAAAAGAAGGTTACCCTACCCATATCTCAGGAAATTGAGTGGTACATTGATAACCTCATGGTATCACAAGCACACCACCTGGCAAACTCGTAGCGCCACCTAGGCAATATAGAAGAGAGCCACATGGTTTAGTTTTTACTTAATAATTAATTCAGATTTATTTGTTTAATGCCACCATACTAATAATAAGCTTATGGGGGGCAATACAAGTTATCCTTGAAAGTCTTAATAACTTCGCAACATAATCTGCTGTCACAGATTGGGTTCCTTAGTATTTTCACTATCCTAGGGTCTTAATAATGATTAAGCTATCCATGTAAAACTTTACAGGTACAATCCCAAACAATAAACATAAATGCAGATACCTCATGCTAACGGATTCTTTGTCAGTAATTAACTGGTTTAATATTTAGCAAGCTGACAATTTTCATACTTTTAATCCTAAAAGTATCTCAGACTTGATTGGCATGACCTATTTCCCAAATAGGTAAGTAATGCATACATCACAAAAGCTTAAACAAGCTATTTTACTCAACTCTCATATAAAAAGGATTTGACCTTCTGTCATAATCTTCATTATAAACAAAACATGTTTGTTAAAAATTATTAATTATTCATTTTTCTGAATATAAATCATCAACAACATTAAGAAATTGATCAATTTCACTAAAAGTTCATGCACTCTATGATAATTGTCTTATATTTACATCACTGCCCATCCTTTCAGGAATTAGAAGTGTGCTATATTTTAATAAGATATTTTTATAATCTAATTTATAACCAATGCACCATTGTAATTGGTGATTGTAAACGGTAAGCCTTGTAAGACTGAACAAAAATAAAATCTGTTACACAGACAACACTGTGTCAACACACTTTATAGTCACATAGAGTAATACATGTGAATTAGGTTCTAGCACTATTTTAGTATAGTGGTAATTAATATTTTAGTAAACTGCCAAGATATCCTAAATTATTTAATTTTTGTTTTATATTTATGCCATCAATTAATTTGTTATTGATTGTTCTCTTATTTGGAACTGTTACAGCGATGGCCTAGTTATGATATAGATAAATAGTACAAAAATCATTAGATAATTTTATATTTCAATGAACGTGTCATATTATTATTAGCTTTTAAATTAAATAAAAAAAAATTATAATTGTCATTATATCAGACAATGCTCCAAGAAATATTAACATCATGTGGGTTCTTTGATCCATAGATAGGACTCTCACCGGGATGTTCTGATTGTACTTTCAGACATCATTTATAAATAAGTAGGAAGCTTTTTAGCACAGTTAGCAATACAGATGTTTTAGCAACTGGCTCCAGCACAGGCATAGGCTTAGTCACAGCTGTTTTAGGTTCTGTATAAAAACCTCCCTCCGCAGAGGTATAAGTGCATATACATGCTTGTTTAGTGTTACTACTTATACACTTTTGATTGTGCTATAGCTAAGTGACTGAGACTGCAAGGTTTCTGTATTAATAATCCAAGAATTAGTTTTCATGTTGGAGTATGTCAAGCAGTTTTAGTTTCTCCAGACATTCAGAAATTACTTGAGGAATAATTCCTACTAGCACCATGTTTTACACTGAAAGTCTTGTGGTCTTTAGACACAAGCTTCATCTAAGGAAAAAGCAATATGCTTTATTCACCATTACCATTCTGCTAGAATCACAAGCCAGAAATCGCTACTTTGAACTTTGTTTAACAACACGGTGATTCCGGGTTGGGTCAGTCGTAATAAGGGATTTTTGAAAATTTCTACGAAAATTTTCTTTGTTCTTACGCCATTGCTGCTATAAACACTCCAACCCAGAGTTGAGAGACGTATAACATTAAATATACCACTCACCTCGTTCCAACTCACACAATGTGAGGAGTGCTAGAAATCGTTGTCATCACAAACCTTATGTTCGGTAAATAAGCCGACACAGAAGACGGTGCCATCTAAACACTTATCCTTCGAGGATAACAAGTAACTTGAAAGGAATTTTGCTTCCTATCAGAATCGACAATACATTTCTGAAAACGAAGATCTAAATCTTCGTTTCGATCTAATACTGAATCATAATCGGAGTGAACACAATATAACACTTTTCCGAGCACTTTTAAATACTTTCTGTACAGTTTAACTGAAATTTTACTAATTTTCCATGAAAATTAGAGGGAAGGAAAAATTTTGCGTCCGTTTCGCGCTAAAATTTAGATGCTATGACGTGACCTGTCAACTTGACATTGACATTCACAGGCGTAGAGACGCGTACTGCATAGAGGTGAAAGATGGACTCCTGGTTTGTACTATGGATATATGAAGGTAAAGAGTTAATTAACTAGCGTCAAAGGCTGAAATTTGGATCGCTTCTTCAAAATATAAGTGACGTGTTACGAAACACATATAATAATAAGTTAATTACGTAGTAAATGTTTAGATGTGACACCTAACGCCATCTATGGAACTTTTGTGGAGTGCTGAATGACTGATGGAATAATGTGGTGTGAACAAGATTCGGTTTTCAAAACCATACTTGAAGGACGTAGACGTTTTAGTACAGGATGTGTTATATAGATGGCGTTTTTTCAACTTATGTCAATTAGAAATTTTGGAAAACTACGACATTCAGAGAAACTCTGTGGCTGTAATTTTTTTTTTAAATCAACAAGTATGAGAAAATATTGTCATTAATTTATTCGTTGTCAATGAGGAGTTATTGATCATGCTTGGTTTTGCACCATTTAATGTCATTAAACGCTAAGCAGATGTTATTTGTTATTAAAATGATTTTGTTTGTGAAATTGTAAAAATGTCACATGTCATGGTTTTATGAGCCCAATCAAGTAACTAATCAAGTTACTCTAACCAAATTAGTTTAAGATTAAATTAATTGTTTTGGAATAAACGTCGAAGAAAAATTTTACACAATAGCTTTCAGTTTTCATTACAGAATCACAATTATTTATCAGATTATGCTACCGCACCGCCCTCTGTATAATGAATCAGACTACTGTAGAATCATACAACAATAGAACTGAAATTCACAAAATGTTTGCTACGAGTGCTACGACACGTAGCATCAGCTTTGTAGCAGAGTCGTAGCTAGCTACGAAGTCCTGTCTTCTCTCCGCTAGATGGCTGTTATAACTGTTATTACCTTTAAATGAATTTCTAGTCACAATACAATAACAAAAAGTTAAGAAAATATTTTTTGGACCCTAAGATGACCCACTGACCGGATTTTCAATGTTAAAATTATCATCGGAAATATAAACATAGGTACTTACCAATAAAACTGCGTACTCGTGCTAGCGCTTTTGTGGATGTGTAGAAACTGCGTAGCTGTACACTTTTACCTGTAAGTGAATATTAATCCTTCACAATTTGAAGTAAATATGTTATTTTTCATTTCTCATACTCGGAAAGTAGTGTTTGTTTGATCTAAGCAGCGGGTCGAAAACGATGCTTCCCTCCCTTGGGCGGGAAAGACTCATAGTAATTGCTTCCCTCCCTAGGGCGGGAATGAATTTTAAAAATAGAACTAAAATTGGTTATTTAGTCGGCTATAATTTTCTATATTAATAATTTCGTGCAGGGCTACGGTTTACTCGATCGAAAGCTAACCAGAATAATAAAACATTAAAAAATAAAGATTTCGAGTCGACAACATATATCCGCAAAATTCGGATGGTCGAATATTTTGTAAATTTCTAATGATTTTCTGACCAGAGAGATCGCAGCCGCCATTTTTGACATCGGTTATCATGTTGAGAAGTTTTTATTTTTTTTCTTTATTTTCGGCCAGTGTCATGTGGTGTATTACGAAATAAAAGTCAGACTTTCAATAAATTCAGATTTTACTTTGAAAAATGTTCTACACGCTCCTCGTCTGTCTATGAACCTAATATCAGTGAGCGATCTCGTAAAGAAGGATTTCGCGGTTAATTTTGATAAAAGAGGTTGCACTATTAAAAATAAATCGAAGGTTTGCAAATTAAATAGGTCGTTGTATGGTCTCAAGCAGGCATCGAATGCTTGGTTTAATGAACTTGACCGAGAGATGCTTAGTCTAGGTTTCACGCAATCGAAAACACAATTTGGTGTATTATGTAGTTACTAAACCTCCATAGAAAAACCTATAAACTTATGAGTTACCGTGACACCTACATTTAGTACATATATGTGTATTATGTATGACACACGTTTCAACCGAGCGAAGCCGGGTTTTCATCTCGTTTTTTACATAATTAAGAAAAATATCGATTAAAAAAAATGCTGCGGTCTTGTTAGTGTATACGGCCAATGTGAATTACAAAAAATAGATATTTATAAAAGTGGGATGGCCCGCGGCGGTGACGCGGACGGTGTGTTCCTTAATTGAAATTTAAATTATAAAAGACTATTTTTTACTTTCCTTGTATTTGAAATGAAAAGTAGAGTGTTTAACACGGGAGAAAGTCATCAATTCCCACTCGGACTATAGCCGCCCTCGCTTGGCTCGTGCGTCTAAATACCTCGTGTGGGAATTGATTACTTTCCACCCTTGTATAACAATCTACTATTTTTTATATAAAACTTGCCCTCACACTAGGAATTTCGTTCCTGTATCGAGGGTGCGTTTACAAACATAGAAACTCACATTATACCACCTATTATTATGCCTTATTATATTTTTCACCCTCTTTAGAATGGGAATAAGAATGGTTATATAAGTATTTCAAGACAAAAGTATATAGTATAAGCATGACTGTTATGTCTCTAATCAGACGATTTCCTTTCCTGGAATCTTTAAAATAATAAATATTTTTCACACCGATGTTTCCCATGTTATCGCTGCAGGCAGAATTTGATTATTTATCGCTTAAATTGATCATTCACAGTTACACACGCTTCGAATAAATTATTGAATTTGAATACTATATCTGTTTTAATACACAAAATAAAATGTTACTTTTAGACTGAATTACTTTTAGAACTGTATTTTACCACCTATGTTACACAAATAAAATGATTTGATTTGAGACTTTTTTTAATTGAATATGACAATTTGAACAGATAAGCATAATTTATTTAGGTACTGGGTTCAAATCATCAAGAATAATTACAAAAATAAATTAGCGGAGTAGTAAACAGGTTAGGAATAGCCCAGAGGCTGAGCAATTGGACTGCTGCGTTGTGTATCACGGGTTCAATTCCCGTACAGGGCTAATATTTGGATGATCTGAACTACATGTAGTTTTTCGGGTCCTTCGGTTTGAGTATGTAAGTTTATGTTTGTAAACGCACCCACGACACAGAAGAAATTCCTTGTGTGGGGCAAGGTTTTCAAAAAAAAAAACTGCGATACTACACTGCATTTATCAAGATATCGTTATTTAATTCACTGTACTTACACAGGTATTTAAGAGTTCGTCACACTTTCACAGTTCCACAACTACTGACCAACTAAACTGGCGCTGCAGTGTAACTTTTTATCCCCCTCCTCTTTACCACACTAAAATAGTCAATTGACATCCTAATAACTGCTAGCGCCATTTAAGCATTTTAAAACAAATCAAATTACTTACTAATTTAGCCATTATATTTTATGTGTAAAATAAAGATAAATACTTTTATTATCTTAAATTCCGTAAATATCGTATTTAGTTATTAAATCGGTAACAATAGCAAAAAAAACATTCACCCATGTAAATTGGACATATTGCACATTTCCGGAGTTTTTCAGTAAAGGAATAGAAAATCATCAACATAATTTTGTTAAAATTACTAGTCGTTTAGTTAATAGTTTAGCTATTAGTTATTATTTTTTTTTTGCATTAAATCCAACAAGCAATATCGGTCACGGTTAATTCTGTTATAGAAAAAAAAATCGAGACCCTGAATCGTAAAGGGCTTTAAACGATCACCGTGAATTTTAGTTAGTACAAGTCTGACAGTCCCTCCCTCTTTTGATGATTTAACCATGATAAAAGAAACAATAAGAAATATTGGATTTTAGTTATATTTATTTTATGTCTTGTTAACTAGGAGTTTGCAACTCAATTTACTTATTTATCTAGAACTTCCCAGTGATGAAATTATAAGGTTTTCTCCTTCTTGATTTTTCTTAACGGTCGTACAAGTTTGGTCCTTGAGTATAGTACCTACATATTATATTGCTCACGTTCGTATAATCAAAAAGTATATCAACCGAAACAGGATACAAATCCAACCTCTATAGCTGTATGGAGGTTGGATTTGTATCCGGTTTCGGTTGATAGCAGTGTACTCGCACTTTGATATAATTATGGGATTTTAACATGACTAACGACGTATGTATATTCTACTAACTGCACTTACTTCATTTTTTTTTCCAGCCTACTGTATCTCAATATTTTGCCTTCTTCTACTCCATCTTTATATGTATTATGTAATAACTCATCTAATAGATGGTATATATAACTCCGGATAGTAGAATTGCTTGAAGTTTCATTGCACCTTTGCAGGAGGAGGTAACGATAGCGCAATGCGCCACCAATAAAAACACCAATATTTAAATTTCTATTTATTGATTCAATTTGAACTTCGAACTCACAATAAAATGCAGCACAGTAAACACAAAAATCATCAAACCATTTATTATTATGTAGAATACTTATTAAAATACGTGAAACAGTGATTGGAAAAAGGGTACAGAAACCAGGTTTTAGGTATTACTACTAACATCGAATATTGTTGACGAACGACAATAAATTTAGATCGACTGAAAGTAGATCCTATACCGACGAGAAACAGCTGATTTTGAGCAAAAAGTTTTGTTAAAAAAATAAGTGGTTGGCTCGTTACCATCATTATTAAAAATACATAGCGGTTACTTGATGCGGGATTAAACTTACGTTATACACAGTGAGTAACTTACGTAAATGCCGTACGATAAGCACGGGCGGGCGCCTACTCGCACCTCTTTCGCTACGAGACGAATGTCAAACAGCACCATCTGTTATTCAAACCCCGAACTACATTGATGGCGACAACGCCATCTACCTTCAACACAAGCAGATTGCCTTGCGCAGCGAAATAGGCGCAACAGAGCGCCGTGGCGCATCTGATATGACTTCATTTGTAGTAACGCCACAACACCCGTAAACAAATAGAAATAGTGTATATAAATTAGCTTATGTAACAAATAAGCTTAAATGTATATAATACTGAGGCAGAATTACATCTTAACTACGACGTAACATTAAGTGTGGTACGTGGGATTAGACACGAGCGCAAGCCCTTACTTTATACGGACGAATGCGATATATAATTATATTTTGCTTTATATCTATGTATCTGACGCTAAAACATCTATATAATGTATTACTTTTTGTACATCTACTTATATATTAACCGTACATACACCCACTAAGCTTATTTGCCTCGCGACCGCGTACCCAAGGTGCGTACACAACCGTTTGCGGAAAAACTGCCAAAAGTAGATGCCCCTGTTGCCTTGACTAGATACATGTCAGCACGACACGACTGCTGCGCGGCAGCCTCGCGAGCTCGAGTACTCGAACACAAAACGCACGTTGAGTACACGGCGACCTTTACGTCGGGAACTTGAGTATTGTCCCGCGGGCGAACGGGGAGGATACGTAGCGACCACGACTGACAAAGATATTCATTGAACTTATCATCACTAAATTATCATGAAGGAATGTTTCAGAGTAATGAAAGACTGAAGAAAAACGTTCACCCGCGCCGGCTATGCCGCCCGTCCCATCGCTAAGTACACATTAATTATTAAAATATATTTTCGCATTTATTACATAAAATTCACGTTATGTTCTACCTACGTTAGAAAAGTAAATGAAAGCGGGCATTAAGTGTAAGTAATTTAGGTTCAAATTTGTACGCGGAGCCTATATACACAGCGTACCATGGACGTTTGTTCCACCCGCCCCAGTGGTAACATTCAACGAACCATACAGGGAAACTATAGCTAAACCATAGACAGACTAAAACTGAGATCATTCGAGTAACGACTAACAAAACGCACCAAAGGACCGAGGAGTCCGTCAGACGTCACCACTGCGGGAGCGGCATCAAAAACTTAATTTAAAAAACTCGACTACAGTGACACTTATGAATTCTAGGACACTAGACAAAAAAACTTAGATCTAAGTCCTTAAAATAATAATAAATATTTTGGTGCAAAATAAATAACAAAAAATAAACCGTTATCACTTCTATCCTTAACAGTATGACTGACCGCGTTACGGCAAACGAATATTCCCACTAATCACACAAGCTTTATTAAAATGAATGTTTATAACAAAGGGAGCCTCCTCCGGGAGTGCGGCCTCGTCGGACAATATATAAGTAACACACACATTCATTCCATAAAGAATTACGCTGAGGACAATAGATAAAGGTGTAGGGTAGAAAAACACCCTGTCTCTAGGGGCATCTAGCACACATCACAAGAATTTTGAAGTCTGTCTATTTCCTTTGAAGTTTCATCAAGAGCGTCTTTGAGTATTTTATTTTTATTGCACAGTTCTTTGTCTTAAACGGATGGTCTAGAGGACACTACATTACAATAAAGGCTGTTTTTCAAATGAGATTCCAAGTTGAAGACGCAGAAGACTGACTCCAAAGGAAATAGACGGAAGAATTGGCCGAAAGGACACCACAACAACCTATAACACTCCCGTCCAGAGTAGACCCGACGATACATACTAGTCAGGCCTCTCAGTTGGACTTGACGATGGTCGCACTCCTAGTGGGGGTGGGAAAGGAGAGGAGAGGGGGAATAATAAGAGGGAGGATCTACTCTTTGACCTCGAAGTACTTGTAGGTCGGGTTCTCATAGCCGTTGATCTGCATGTTGGCTACGTGTCGCTCTTCAGGAGTGGGAGCTACGGCGCCGGTCTGTTCCACCTGGGAAGGGAAGAAATTGTTAAGTTAATAATTCTGGCAGAGTTCCATAATGCAGTTTCTATACACACTTAATAGTCTCAAAGTATTTTTTTTTTTTTATCATTTTAAATGGTACATAATATCAGCTTATAAATACTGCATGTTGGGTAATCAACTTGTCTACCAGTGTTTAACTAATAAGGTCGCTTTTAGGTTACCGGGATTTTTTGACGAAAACAACGTGTATTTAGTATGCAAGTTTATTCGCAACTGAGGCAAATCATAGTGGACTGTAAAAATACATGTATAGATAGCTATCCCTTAAACATATCTATAGCTCGCTACTTAAAACTCTAAAGTTATTTAGACAACCAGAATTCTTTATAATAAGACGTAATCATATTTTCTAAAAATCTTCTGTCCATCCAGTTCATTTTGTGACGTTTGTTCATAGTTATGTCAGATAGCACACAAGTAGCACTAATTTACACAAGGAACATTACTTCGCCAGAAATTATGTACCTAGTCTCCGTCACTATATGAGTAACCCTCTTGTAAGCAGCTACGTTTGTTACTGAGGTTACCAATTGATTAAGTCCACTATACTTATAGGTAGAACTTTCCTAGAAATTCTATTGGTCTCATTTGGACTTAGTGAGTGAGCAGGGTTGTTGTTTTCCAAAGACGTAATGCTCAAATACTAACCTGTACGAAGCCCTGCGCAGGCGGCGCACGGTCGCGGCGGCGCGCCACAGCCAGCGCCACGCAGGCGGCGGCCGCCAGCGCTGCGCCTCCCACACACAGCGCCGGGTACAGCGCTGATGCAGAGCCGGGGCCGTTGGCCAGCCCCGCGCCGCGTACTGTGTAACCCTGCAGAACAAGCGAAAGGGTTAACTTTAGGGAGGTAAATTGGTCCTTTGAGCCACAACAGGACCGAAACGGTTTTAAGCCATTTTGAAGTTTCTAAAAGCATAATCTATAGTCCGCGCCACGATTGAAGTCCTTTTGACTAGACGCTAGTGACCATAATCTATGTCATTTAATAAATTATACTAAAAACATGTAGTACTTCGAATTTTCTGGACTTGAGTCGTGGCGTGAACTCTACGTTCTAAACCGACAGACATTTTGACAGGGAGATCAATGATTAGTAAGGATATTTTTATTTTGGGCGGTTATACATAATTCACACCAATCTCTAATCATCTCTTTAGTTTTGTCCCAATAATTTTGGGATAGGCTTTCTGCCAGATTTCAAATCATTTTAATTGACAGTCCATTTGCTAATCAAGTACCTGAATGAATAGACCAAATCTTGGAAAATCTATACTTGATTTTGCAATACTCACAGGCTGCGAGTGCTGCAACTCATGTTTGAGCGCGTGCGCAGGTGGTGGGGGCGCGCGCTCTTCTGCGTGCTCTAGAGCTGCGCGCAGGCCTTCGCCTTCCGTCTGGAAAGAAGAGACAAGGACAAACTTAGCAGTGCTTAAAAGTTGGAGTGAAAGAGATGTTTTTTAATTCGACAAAATTAACAATCAAGACTTAAGTGAATGAAAAATTCATCAAAAACATGCTCGAAATGTAAGCATTAGTCAAAAACGAAATCGATATTAGAGTGGACAAAATAGAATGAGCGTTAGAAATTAACTTCAAAATCTTTTTTTTAATTTTAACTTCAGATGGGGACCAGTGGTCAACGTCAGGCATTAGACTGATAGATAGTCTCTGCCATACATAATTATAACCGATAGACATGGGATGCGAATTTTATAGGCTGTTGCGCAATAGTAAGCTTAATCCACAGAAACTTAAATAAAGTAGCTATTATAGTTCTCACCTCGCTAGTGGAGCGGCGGCTGGAAGTCTCGCTAACCTCGCCGGTCTCAGCCGTCTCGCTCTCTGGTGCATCAGTTACAGTGCTCGTGACGATTTCCTAGAAGAAGCAAGCTCTGTTAGTTCTGCTGAAGAAATAAACGAAACTATAAAAGAAAATGGAGGTTGTTATGTAAAAGTAATCTCTCGGATCTGAATAACAAGGGAAGGGAGGAAAATGCCAAGAAGTCGAGACTAGACCGTATACCGTAAACAGTCAGAAGATACTACAGATGACACACATCATGATACAAAGGAAACTAGGTATTAAGAAGTGAATGATGAAGTTAGGGAAATGTAATAAGACAAACCAGGTGGACAGACATAGACTGGATAGCCATCAGACAATACTATCAAACTGGAGTGATTTGGGTAGCTAACGGTTAAAGTTAAGGAAGAAGAAGCCATGTTAATGAGACCTAAAATTCTACTTACAGTGGTAGTAGTATCCTGTGAGAAAGCAGCGTGAGTGGTGGAGTCGTGTGTGGTGACGGAGGCGGAGGACGGCGCGGGGGACACGCTGGCGGCGGAGGACGCGGGGGGCGGGGCCGGGGAGGAGGGGGCGGGGCCGCGCGGGCTGCTGGATGAGGACTCCTCGATCTCAGAGGCTTCGCTGGCTTCGTCATCGGCTTCCAGGCTTTCTTTTACACCGTTGGAGGTCTGAAAAGCGGCAGTGGAAAAGTCATTTCATGCGTCATTAAAATCGACTCAAAGGTTTTATAATTTGTTAAAAAATCAGTCGCATTCTGGAGAAGTATTAAAGTTGATCAAACGGATAATTTTAAGCAACCTAACCAAATCGAACCTCGGAATGTCCCTGATGTCTACCTACTTCTTGATCGAAAACACCTGACTCTTGAACACCCCGAGGTTCGGGTTGGTTAGGCCGGCCGGGGGCATAGCAGCAGATAAGTACATTATCTGTCAGACCAATACTTGGCTACTTGCTATAAATGTACTAAAAAGAGGATCTGTCAGAGTCTTTGGCGTTCGGAGTAGTTTGTTACATCCTATAAAATTTTAACCATTATAACTGTTAAAAAACAATGTTACCTAGTTAGACTATGATCAAACTGGCACTTAGACAGTTGATTTTTTGGGTTGCCTTGGTCAACAATAAAGGGCTTAAATATTTGTTTACCGCATCTAAAACGTTTATGAAAACTTGCTTACCTTAGCCCGTTCATTCTGGATGTCCTGTCTTTGCCTGGTGCGTTGGTCTCGCTTAGCGTTGAGTTGGTCCCTGGCTGCCTGTTCCCGTTGAACCTCGGCCTCAATGCGGTCCAGCAGCAGTTCTTCAGCCTCAGGAGTCATTGACATCAGAGACACCGCCATATCGTCCTTCGATTGCATCGACTAGAATGTTATAATTTATCTTGTGTCACCAAGAGTTTACGTGTTTACTACATTTAAATTACATAAACTTCTGATAATCTGAATAAGATAAAGACATTGTTTAAGTTCCAGGATGCTAAAGCAGTCTTAAGTTTGATCAATTTGAATATTTAACAACACTGAATGTAGGGAATTTAAGAGAGCTTTTCCCAATAATGTTTTGTCCATGTTTATGTCTTAAGGCTGATTTTCTTTGATCCATTAGCTGGATCTAGCGTCACTGGTTTCCAACGCTGGATTGGAACTGGAATAATGTTTCAATCCAATGATACTGGATCTAGCTACAGGATCAATGTAAATCGATCTTTATTCCAAAGTTCACTAGTTTTTCTGTAGCACCATCGAGTGAACTGCTACTGTGAGATAGAAGGTGTGTGCAATAATATTGTGGATGAGTATAAAATCATGATCAACCCACATTTCTTACCTGAACGTAGTCTTCAATAGCAGTTCCGATGTTGGCGTACAGGTGAGGACGGCGGCGGAGAGCAGCCAAGGCGCGCTGGAGGGCACGGTCAGCATCCTGGGTCAAGCAGAACTGGTAGTTAGAGTATGGAGGAATATTTCTTGAGGGATGAGGATTCTATAAGTCTTCAAATATCCGACAAAATCATGGCTGTTATGAGACAACCGGAATCTTTACAGGCTTTTGTTGTCTTCGTTAATGTGGACATCATTGTCTTTGGCAACTCGAGGTACCAGTGTCGATAGTTGAGACCTAAGCTACTCTGGTAACCTTAGTTAAAAGTATGAGGTCTATACTGAAAACCTAAGAATCCACAATGTAGATAGAAGCTAATAGACAAGAAATAAATAATTCAAGATAAATACACTTTGGCCAATTTAAGAGGGAAGTAAAAAAGCAGGTCCTAAATTGTAGCAGGAAAATAACGTGTTTATTGCAGTCGGGGCACCTATTAAAAAACCATCCACACAACTGACCCCGTTAACTATGTTATCCGCGATAAGGATTCTAACAGTACCAAACACATGAACCCTTAAAACATATCTCTCCTTTCTTGGACAGTCGTGTATAAAGGATGGTGCCTATCCCAAGAACCACTGTTCAAAAGTAAATGCTGCTACAATTGGCATCAGTTCCATACCTGCAGTCGGTCGGCAGCACTGGAACGCTCGGCAGCGGCGGCCTCCCGTCCGTTGGCGGCGGCGCGACGCCATGCAGCCAACGCTCCGCTGCGCTCAGCGGCCAACGCGCGCACTAGGCGCTGCAGGCACTTCTGTACACGGTGGGCCTGGGCAAACAGAACAAGTTAATTAAAAGGCATGTTTCTTAGGCGCAATAGACAATAGGTCATATGGACGGGATACCGTCTATAGGTGCGGGGATCCAAACTTATTCGGGTGGTACTTAGTCATTCAATTCTAACAGTCCCTTTCACTCCGATCAAAGCACCAGAATTTCATCACTTGTTGATTCTTCACCTCAAAAAAGGGTTTTGGAACTACCTACTAATACTTTCCCAACTATGTTGCGGTCGGCTTCCTGTCGAACCGGATGTAACTGAATATTAATATATTACACGGAGCAAATGCTTATCTGACCTCCACAATTCTCCTTGGTAAGACTGAGAGTTTTCAGACTTCCGAGCTTCTAACTGACAGTCTGTCAAAGACCTTTAAGAAACAGAGTTAATTTGACAGTAGCTAGGATAGCAACACTACTAACATTTGGTGGGGTATCCCGGAGAGAGCGAGTGTAGCAAGCAAGGGCAGTGCGGCGACGTTGAGCGAGATGAGCCAGGACACGTTGTTGATGCAGGGCAGCCAGACGGCGACGTTCAGCCACGCCTTCTTCTTCAAGAGTCTGAGGAATACCATAAGATTTATTTACTGACTTTTTTGATTGACCGAGTTGTTTGATAAACAAATGGATTTGTTTAGTAAAAAAGAACATTTAAACATTCTCTTTTCAACAGTTTTTTTTTATGAAATTCTTACCCCCCACTAGGATTTTTTTCTTCTAGTGAGTACGTTTCCAAACATAGAAACTCACGTACACAAACACCCAGACCCAGAACAACTACTTGTATAGATGAACTCTCATCCCAATATATCCAACAATGGTGCAATGTGCCTTTTCATTTCTGATGCGCTGAACATTTAACAACTAACGTATACCATCAAGCCATTAGAACTCAAAGATCAAGATTAAATTGACTTGTGGCATTAAGTCCGCCTATGTACCACTGTTTGTACATGAAGCTTAAATAAATAAATAAATATAGTCAGTATACCTGAATGTTAGACTGGAACTTAGCGGTCATGCGTTGGCGGAAGGTCTGCGCGGCGGCGGGGTCGTTGTTCATCATCTGCTGGTACCGGTCTTCGAGCTCTGACCATTCCTTCATCACCTTGGTGATCTATAAGATAGATGTTCAGATAAGTATACTAAAAAGAATGTAGTTATAGTAATTTAAGAAGATTTATGGGCGACAAATGAACATCGTGTGTGGACTGTGATTATTTCTGTAGTATCTACAGACTGCTACCATTTACCATATAATTATAGATAACAGCGTGACACAAATAAAGAAGGGGCACTGTATCAAATAAAAATAGAGCACTGTATTTCTATGATATTCCTCTTCGTTTTTGAGGAGTGACAAAAGAGTTGTCATTGAAAAAAATCATAAATGCTGCCCTATTAGACAGCCTTATAGACATTATTATACATGGTCTTCAAATGTGATCTTTGACACCAATTTGCTGATTTTGCTTGGTTAATGTTTTTTTTTGTGCAAGGTTTTTCGGGGGTTGTGGTACTGTCTATGTGTATATAGTCAGTATTACACAGTGACACACAGTGACAGTCCCTTGCGCTTCGCCCAGGGCCGTTTGAAAATAAAAAGGGTGCTTTACCTTCTCACGGTGCGTCTCCTCCAGCCTTTGCTGCGCATCCTTGTAGCTCTGATGTTCAGTGCGAGGGTCGAAGTGCGAGAAGTAAGGGTCAGAGGTAGCGGAAGAAGCCTGCAAACAATATAACAATCAGTCTTAACATTGACGTTGCCACGGTACCGGCTCTCGAGTTGGAGATGTGTTGCGTGGTCGCTGTTTGTGATGTATTTATCTAATTTCCAGTATATTTATGACCCCGATTGACTTTGGCCACAGCGACTTGTATCTGTTTATTGAGAACATCGCTAGTGTGCACTCTGGTAACTGATATAGCCCATTTTTGCCGTGAAAATGTACGTGCAAGTGCGCGAGTAGCAATGGTAAAATTATTTCCTTTGACAGTCTTCTTAATTACAATGTTAACCCAAAAATTATGAAGTACAGACGCCAGCGCATCAAGCTATCCTTTAATAGTTTTTCAACTTCATCACAAAAGCAGTTGGTACAAATTCGAAAGGTCTCTAAATCAGCCTATAACGTTCCCACGGCTGGGACACAGGCCTCCTCTCTGTGAGAGGGAGTGGGCTATAATCCACCACGCGGGCCCAGTGCGGGTTGGCAGATGTCACATGTCTTCGAATTTGATGGTTCTAGGACATGCCGGTTTCCTCACGATGTTTTCCTTCACCGTTTTGAGAGCAGTGGTGATTAAGAAATTAACAAGTATGCGAGCTGGGTTCGAACCACGAACTAAATGTAGTCGGGCCGATCACTGGGCACACTGATTCGACAAGGTAAGTTCGAAAATCGGGTAGGTGTTGAGCTATCTGTACAAAAACTAGTGTGTAGAAAAGACCACATATTTCCAAACTGTAAGTTATTCGGTTTAAGGTATCAGTGCAAAACTCTAAATTTCAAATCTGTCGTAATATTTTAGGTCGTTCATGGAGTTAAAAATTCATTTCATTCTATATAATAGTCCAATAATTGGTATAATACAACTTACCGTAGTGGTAGTTGTGGTGGTGGTCGTCGTGGTGGTCGTTGACGGTTGGGATGAGGTCTCAGGACGAGGCCAAGAGTTATCATCACCATCCGTATAATCGTCATCTTCGGCATCGTCGTCGCGAGATAAATCTGCGTCTTCGTCTTCGTCCATATCTGGAATATGATAAGTGTTCAGTTCTGGAATTATATTTGTAGAATGGATAAAAACATATGATAAATTTAGGTTAAAAGTGCTGCATAGATCCTCGAACAAAATTGTCTCGGCACACCTGATTTTCTTAATCTGAGGCGATTTGATGTTCAAAAGAATGCGTATCAGTACAGAGTTTCATAGAAAGAATCTTGGGAGTCTCGAGTCTTTCTAACTCAAATAAAAGCGACCATATTTTGCCCTAAGAATTTGTGAACCTTGTAAGGCTTTTTAGATTTAACAGAAAGTATGAAATCTATTAAATAAAGTAAGGATGTAGTGTACCCTATACGTACAAAAAAAACACTATACTTTTAATACGAAACGTAACTCTTGTTATTTTTGGATTTGTGATTTTACTTTCTTCCTTGATGTTTCATGTTGGTGCAATCTATGCAGTCTATTTAACTTTATTTCTTTCTAAAAGATCTCTTACCGTCATCAGCATCGTCATCGTCATCATCGTCGCTAAGGTTCAGGGTGTCATCATCATCATCGTCATCCAGAGCATCGTCATCGTCAAGGAGATCATCATCACGCTCATCCATAGCTGCTGAAGCCGCAAGCATTTCTTCACCTCCGGGACTGACGGGCACACCGACGTCCATGGGCTTGTGCATCTTTACATTTTCTGGAAGATGAAAAAAATATTATTATGAGCACTTCAGGCAAAAGAAACCTTAGCAATGGTTATTTTTATTGAACACTATATTTTTATAAATATGCAAGTACTGAGACAATATCTATAATAATGGGTCGGACCTGAATACAGGCTATTAGGGTTTTGGCACACTATTAGCTAGATCTAAAATGTATTCGCTTACAGATAAACGACCAAATTTAATTGAATCTTCTGATCAAGATTTTTATTTTTATTTTTTATGATGAGATCAATTTTGAAGCAACATTCCTTGTAATATGTTCTTTATTAAACGGAATGGCATATATTCATATAATAAGGTTACACCGGTACTCATAATATTTGAACTTACCCTTAAAATGCTTAGGGCAGCAGACAAACTCGACACCGGAGAACAGGCTAATTCCACAAGGCAGCAGCATCGCAAAGGTCCTGAGCTTCAATCCCCTCTGGGCGCAGGCACGTCCAGCAGTGGCGTTCCACCTCGCGAACTGCCAGCACCGGGACTGGTTGTGGATGTGGTCGAAGAGACAGCTTTCCGGCACCAGGAGCGCGTCCGATTGGAATGGACCTTCTGCCGCCAAACACTCTTTGTAGTTATGCATTGTAAGTGGGCGTAAGTGGGACTGGAGGATGAATAGGGGTGCAAACAGAAAATGTGGAGAAAAGGAAAGCTCATGGAATAACTTTTGGTTGAGGACTTACGTAAGGAAGATTTTTTTCTTTTTTGCTTAGGGTACTTCCATAAAGATTGATCCTTACTATGTGAAACACAAACTACAAAAGGGGACATTGTAAACCCCATCTAGCTAACCCATAATTTTAAACAAGGGACCTTAGATAAAGAACAAGATGACAAAGTAATTACCACATATTGAAATTTTCAGTATCGTAAGACAACGTAATTCATTTCATCGCACGATGCAAGGAGGGCCAGGTAACCCTTTTTGATATTTCAGTCTTTAGACGAACTTCCTTTCGTACAATCGACCTTATAAGCCGATAACCCTATCAAATGACGAAGTAATCAAGTATCAGTAATAGATACGTACCAAGACAACGGAAGGGCTTCACCCATCGAGTGACCTTGCACTTGGCTGCGTTGCCAGTCCCCAGCTTGCACCAGTTGCTGACCTTTACGTAGTGGGAGGCTTCCACGATGTTGGTGATGTCGTGGCTTGGGTATACCTGGGAAAAAATAAATAATTAATAATGAATACTTACCCACAGCTTAGACTATGGCTCTATAACTAATGGAGTAAATCTGGTGGCCTGTCAGAGCAAGTTGGTGATCATAGCTTAAAGAATTCAGTAGCTACAGTATCAGTGGGCTGGCCAGACAACGCAGAACAAACACCCGTTGGGGTAGACGTATCCTCGAATGTTGACAGCGACTAGGGAAACGTAGTGTGGGGCACCGGGCAGTCAGGTAGAGCGACAAACTGCGAAATGCAGCCGGCAGAGACAGGGTAAAGAAATCTGAAGCACGACCTCAGCTGCTTGCATGATTATTAGCGTTGCAATCATTTCATGATCATCAATATAGAAAGACATGCCAGCCAATTTAGCATCAAGACTTAGAGTACGTAAACATCAATTTAAGAGGAACTAGAAGGTTTAAGATGAGGACCCTGTAGAAACCAAAACCAAAATTCGTTTAGAATACTGCTCGAGATAAAATCAGCGATTACAAACCAATGATAATATTTAACCAGCTTGACAAACGACGCAGTGGTGGCCATTCTACGGACATTACTCAATTTAATTAGGGTAAAATTGAAATTTTCTGGCGGCAGCTGGGAGCAGTAACGTTGTCCCTCAAACCTTTGCCTAGAGACATTCCATCCCAAATCAGGCATACCATTAAATAAAGGAATTTGGCAATTTAAAAGGGGCTTGTCTGCAGACAAACCTTTTGTGTGTAGGTTTTAATTATGTTTCTAATTATTTGTCTTTGCTTAATGTTATGTTATTAGAAGATTGGCAGATTATTCACGACAATGAAGATACTGGATTGAAATATTAAAATCAGATCAGACACAAATAATAGATCTGGATCGAAAGCACTAGAAGTCATAATGGCTTTAGCCAAATAGTGACATAATGCAGCTAAAGGTCCGAGTACATAGCCGACTGCAGACAACAGCAGCAGACAACTTGTTGCTGCAAAACTACTGGTTTCTATTTATTTGAATTACCTTATTTATTCAGTTAAAGACATAAGTCACCGACTACATGACACACGTTCGCAAATCAGCAGTGCCACAAAAATTAGAGCGACCATCTGTAGTTGCGTTCACAATCTTGACTACAGCGAAATGACGCTGCAACATGGCGACGTGTCGTTGCGCTGTTGTTACGAACTTGTACCCTATCTTCGTAATAATATCGGGACTTTAGGAATCTTTTGTAGTTGAAAACTATTACAAAACGAAACCATACTAAACGTGTTCACCGAATATTGATGTAGGGAAACCTAAAACATTTTAGGGATCGATTACACAAGAGATCAGTTACATAACCTCATGGAAAGCTACTGTGGGTGTTAAAATAGTCAAGTTAGCTATTAGTTTTAGCGAATTAGTTGTTGATAAGTAGGTATACTGTTTGTTAAGCGGCAGGGTAATGGGATTAAACGGTATCGGCAGTAAGTCGTGGTCACGGGGGGCAACACGAGGTTGTGGCTGTGTGTTGGTCACTCGTGTATCACTAACTGGCGCAATTATTCAATCAGTTAGCTAGTTTTGATATTGGTTTGAGAAATTTTGCCACTTCTTTGCATGTCGCTGAACTCAGATTGTACTCCCACCTGTGCAGCTTTGTCGTTTTTCAAATTAATGTCTTGGGAGATGCAGGTTGGCCGGGATGGACTGACGCTGGCAGTGAGAAACCACATCATCCGTGTTAGGTACAGAGATTGAATCCAAAGGTTCAGATACGACCTGAACCTAGCAATCACCAGATTGGATCGCCGGAACGGAGTTTACTCTGTCATTAAAGGCCTGACCAGATTATTTTGCCGATAACCTTTTGATAAGGTTAAAATAATATCATAACGCAAAAAGGCTCAGTAAAACTGATACGGAAAATATGAAGACTAGCTATGAACACCGGAGAGCGGACACCGTACCTCAATATATAGAGACACTAAATAATTGATTGTATCTGGGCTCATCTAAATCTCAATGAGGGTATCACTTTGATTTCTCAATTTCAAATATTAACAGCTCATTTTTTCTGGGCCTCCATTTAACCCAAAAGCAAAGACCAAGGAACAAAGACCTACGGAGCTCACCCAAACAAAATTTGAACTCCTTTTAACCGACGGATCACAGCAAGAACTATTTAGCATCTGACTCTAACTGGATGATGGCTAGTGTATTAAGCTAGTGATTTCATATTCTCGGTTACCTTCTTGCAGTAATCGAGGATTTCCATCTTGTCCTTGAGGCAGTTGTGGGGCTTGGTGGTGAGGTCGGGCGTCCACCTGCCAGCGGCGGACATGTACTGAGGATGGTAGGTGCCTCCTGCCTCGCATAGGACGGCTACCTGGGGCTCTGCCCCGCTGCTAGCCTGGAACAACAAGAAATTTATGATTAGGATCGAAGTTTCTAAAAGCTTATTAATTATGTAACAGGTAGGTAAGAGTATTGATCAATAGTAGATTGCTTGCCAAGGAAGGAAACACATATTATTAAGGCGAGATAGGATTTGTTATTGAGGTATTCCAGTTAGGGCACCTGGCACCTGCGAAAAATATTGACAGGAGTCTTATGTCGAATAGATAAGGTTACGCTGACAATGGCACCAGTAACTCAGGTGCCATTGTCAGCGGGTACCTTAAGTGGAATACCTCGATTCTACAATAGAATCCTAAGCGTTACAGTAAGGAACGAAGTTTGAAATGGTTTTATTTTTTACTGATTTTTCTTTATCAAGTTCCCATAGGTACCTTCTTACTTAAATAAGTCACAACACATTCTGTCATCGTCCTACCAAACACCCAGCTCCAAAAATCCAGTACCTACTGCTTACAGACTGTTCTATTTTTTTGATATTATTGAAAAGGGTTTCTCAAAGCCATCAAAATAAGAAACCGCTGTAGCGAGATATGATTAAATCCAGTCGAATCCCTAAAATTTCACTCTTTGCGTTGATAACTTTTCTCTTGTCAAGTTAAGAATAGAATTATTTGTACAAATAAATTCGAATCCAGACAAATGAAACTTTTTTAATTAAAGCTGTAATCACTTAAGTAAGCACGAAACCCAAATTGGGATAAAAAGTCAAATATTAATGCCAAAAATCAATATTCCAAGTAATCCGAACACTCAGACGCATTCAGACGTCTACCTGTCAGATTAGTCTAGACAGACCAAGGGGGTGAAGGGGTGGAATGGCCTAGACGCCCCCTTTGGTCCCCCTAGACTGGTTATTAAAGAAAACAGACCGGGTCATTGTTCCCTCAAGTGATTATTATTATCTCTGGCACATTAGAATGGGTTTTTAGATAATAACCACATAAAAAGATAACGTGGAGTAATAAGGTTTTAAGCTGTTGTATAAAACCTTTTTCGTAATTAAGTACTAAGACATTTTAAGGATCATGAAAAGCTAATTCTTGATCAAACTTTACTAATACAACATTGTCTAGACTTTAAAAGAGACTGTGACCTCTGAGTTTGTTTCGGATGTTTCTTCTCAGCATAAGGCCCGGTATCCACCAAAGCGGAGAGGAGAGGAGATGTGTTTAAATAACCATAAGATGTCCACATCTCCTCTCCTCTCCGCTTTAGTGGATTACGGGCCTTAGTCAGGTACGAAACACCGCCCTCGTCTATTTTATAAATAGTGTCTTTTTGACGTGTAAAAGAGTTTGCCAAAACTAATTTGTTAAATAAAGATTATTTAAGAATTGATTGCGGTTTTTCAGTTATGATAACTTATATACCAAAAGAAAATAGCCTTCGAGGTACCAACATAAACTACTATACAATGTATACAAATTCAAATACTTTAAAAATGAAACAACATTGTCTGCACGAAACAGAACAAGCAAAGGGCAACAACCCGTAACCTAATACACGTCAGCTTTACCAACGGTTTTCCATTAGTTTTGCTGTACATTGCGTTTTGAAACCTATTGTTAATCGATCGTTCGTAAACAAAGAGGGTAATGTACCTCGGCAGCATACCAAGCGTCGGTATTGAAAGAATATTTAAGAATAAAGCTATTCTTGAAAGGTAAACTGAAGTTCTTTCGCTTAAAGTGTGGAAATTTCCAACAATATTAAATAAAAAAGAAAGTATTTCAAATATCCCTAAAATAAGGCAAAGATTCTTGTTAATACAGCCAAAAGGTATGCTTAAGCGTTGTACAAAGTCGATTTCGCAAAATTATAAAAGGATTAATTTTCGCTCTAAAGAATATAGATAGGTAGCTTCTGTTTTCCATGAAGGCTGTAGTAATAAAAATATCCTACTCCTCTGAATGTTTTTAACGAGAAAAGGATCGTTAAATCCCGCCATAAAGGCGAAATATTCATGTTTTTACAGTTTTTATGCAAAACTCGAATCGATTTTTCATAAACGAAGAAAGATTTGTCTTTATCAGATCCTGAAACAGTGAAATATTATTCTGAAGAGACTTGTTCGATTTTTATCAATGAAGAAATATTGCTTTCTTGAAAACTTTATACATTTTACGGTAGCAATTTCTTATTCCGGAATTCAATTTCGCACAGATACCGCGGTTTTCTTTTTTTCCTATGGCACAATTTATTTCGTTAATAGATAGTTATTTTTAAAATCATTTTGATAGTTATTTTGTTTTGTGAACTTATATACCGTTTTTTTCACTCACTGTCATTCAAAAATAATCTTTTAAAACAACCAAATAAGCCACGTTTTCTATTGACAACATTTTCCATCAAAGTTTTTCAGCAGCTTTGAAGACGTCACCAGATTTCCACTTGACTTGTTCCAGTTAATTACTAACTTTTCACTTCGCAATCTCTCTCTTAGTTAATTAAAACATACCAACATTTTAGTTAAAATTAGTGTTTTGTATAAAGTCAGACAAGTGTTGGTTTTTGCTGTAACAAACTGAGGGTACAAGTTATTTTAAACTTTATTGCAAAAGGAATAAAGCTTTTCAGTTCTACTAAATTCCAGTTGTAAGTTTTAATTAGGTAACAACAAAAATGCAGTTACATACTATGGCCAGCAAGAAATTGTAATTCACTACATGCTCAGTGCGGGTTGGTAGATCTCACACGGCTTCGAAATTTTGGTTCTAAAACATGCCGGTTGCCTCACGATGTTTTCTTTCACCGTTTCGACAACAGTGGTGATGAAATAAATTACATGAAACAGTGTGTCTGGTTGCTATGACTTACAAATTGTAAGTAAAGGCCATTAGCAATGTGACGGGGTCAAAGGCCAAAGCCTACCGGTGACCCTAGAACGTAAAGGGCTATTGAAGGATCAACCTGGATTTTTGTAAGTTTACAAGTCTGACAGTCGCCCTCCCTGGGTGGAAGAACTTATTGATTCTGCAACGATTCACCAACGACCGGTTCATCATTGGACCTTTGGTCGACAGGACGATTCACTTATAGACTCTTTCACCATTGATGATTTTACCTCGTAAAAAAAGTACGTTACCAATGGGGCACAATAGCTCTACGGCTCTACTATCTATTTCAATTTAGTTCCATCTAAGTCCTCAAACATTTTCCAACTACCCTACACATCAAAACAGCTCTCAACCACAGCCTAGTAAATAACATAAACTTTTAACATTTCAGTTTCAATTGTACAAACTTGTACTTTGTACAAATGATAGCCAGTTTCTAGAATAGTTCTTAGGCATTAGTTTGGGCACGTCTTGAGAACTTAGAATAAGTTGGCTCGTTAGGGCTTTGAGTGACAAGAGCCATCCAGTGTAAAGTTTGACTGGGGTAGGTAGTAGGTACAGATGCCAGCACAGCAAGCTAAAACAATCTGTCAAATTTTTTGATTAGATTTTCAAACTTTAAAAAAAAAATACGTTGCTTCGCGATAGGAAATTCTCCTGTGTCGTGGATGCGTTTATAAACATATGAACTCACATACACTAACGCAACTACTAGTGGATCATACAAATATTTGCTCCGTTCGGGAATCAAACCCACGACACGCAGGAGCAGTCCAATCGCTTAGCCACTGCGCTTACCGTGGCGTCAAACCTTAGCACGATAATGGAAGGTTAGTGTGACAATGTGTAATGATGGGTAAAATTTAAGAGATTCGGGTAGATTGACCTGCTGATATTTGTAGTTCGGTAGGTAGGTATTCTGAAGGTTTAACTTCAAAGTCAAACCTTAAAAGGTTATGGTTGGAGTGATTATGATACTGGCTGTTGTAGTCGGTCAAATAGTTTTGAAATAATACTTCTAATATACAAATATTATATGAAGCTAAAGATTTTACATTTTCCATGAAATCTTTAGTTTTCTTCCAAATTGAAACGGGCAATAACAACAATATCTGTTATTCTGTTACTTTAGTGTCTTGGGCCACTCTGTAATTTTGATTTACCTATTGTAATTTACCTTCGCTAATTATCCATAATTTTACCTCAATAACGCAAAAATAAGAACAAAAAACGACCAATTCAATTTTCTACCAAGAATTAATTCTTGAACAGCTTCACAATTCTTCTTTCTTAGAAATAAAGCTGCCATTTGAAAACAGAACAATACACATTGAATAAATATACAGGCTGTTCCATTTAAGTCGGACTTGTCGACTGCGAGTCGGTACGAGTCGACAGAGAAAAGCCGAAGAGGAATGGGGTGGGGGGACCGGAGCAACGCTAAGTGCAAACTCTAGTATTGTAAAACGGAAAGTTCTTAGGAATTACGTCTGTAAGGAACAGGGTTGTTACTTGTCTATTTAATAAAATGCCCATGTGGAAAATTGTTATTATTGTTGTTATTAATAGGGTATTTTATTCAAAAAAAAAATATTAATCCGAAATATAGATTATTCAAAAATATTCGACCCGTATTTTTTCTTTGGTCACGTAAACCAAAATTGTCCAATATTTATCGCTTCTAAAAATAAAAAAAAACTTCACTCGGTCGTTACAATTTTACAACCGCAATGACGTCTCCCCCGACTTTTGAAGCGTTTTATCTTTGTTGTGATTCATTGATAAAAAAATAAAATACGTGTCCATTATTTTACAATATTTTTACTGACAGACTAAAAAGATTTTCAATTTATTTACCCTATTCTCAATGTTTCGCAAAAATCTCTTCGAGAATTAAGGAATAATTTTAATAATTGAATCTGGTTCGGTTGAGTTAACTTCTTAACTTATAGCTCGGTTTCGTGAAGCGATTGGGGTCAATTAATTAATGACCTTCTGTGATTTGTTTTAAGTTTGGAATGTTTACTGTTTAAATAGAATTTGTGAATTATAATTCAATTCTATTCCGGATTTGTCTTATTGAATTTGGGTATTAATGTGAAAATTAAATAAGTTGTTAGATTGCCTGAATACAAATCTAGTGATTGATGTTTTCAAAAAATGACAATATTTTAATGAATTTTCTTCAAATACTTAACAAACCATTTGCCATCTATAAAAACCTAAACATCTGGTGCACACTTGTCTTAAAAACCGTATTTAAACAGCAAAACGACCTAAAGGGTCGTTTCGTATCAACGTCAAATGCCGTTTTGAAGAAGTGTTATGTTTAACTTCTTTTGTAGTAAGTCTATTGCTATATAACACAACATATATTTTTTTATCAAATTCTGTACGTCATAATTCCATGCAAACCCTGCAAAGTTATAAACAACACCATGTATCAGGTTCAAGAATTTACGCTTTCCGCAGCACCCTGTATGTAATAAAAGCTAGTAAAATATAGCGGGATACTTTACCCGTCATACTATGTGAGATTATGTGTTAGAATTAAGTGCTCGTCTGATTTATGATGTTAGTATTTTTACGAGTTAAGTATTAAGGGCAAGGAACCTTAAAAATTCATGACTCACTTTGTACGGTTCGGGTCGGCGATCTGATAGCTTTTGATATTGTAAGTGGTATTTTGTAAGTTTTCGGGTTTGATAGTAGGTAAAATATTATATAAAATCTGACACTATTCATAACGAAGCGGTACTTATCAAACACAATTAGCCTCCTTTTTTGCCTGGTAAAATCATCAAATGAGTCTCACAGGGTAGGGCTCGAGGGACTGTCAGACTTGTACTGACCAAACTCCACGGTATCCTTCAATAGACCTTTACGGTCTGGGGCCACGGTAATTCGTTAGTCTCGCCATACTTTTAGGTATTCTGTGGTCTCGCGACCATTAACAGCCTGCTTGACTGTAATATTTATTTAAATGTAACGAACTATTTTACTGTTCTGAATTTTCAATGTGGGTTAGAAAATTGGAGCCAGTTCACGGCTGCTGAAAGGTATAATTCTGTGGAGAAAAGAGAAGAACGAAGAACCTACACACCATGTTAATCTACAATCAAAAATTGTATCATTTTAAGGACTGAATTTTCAAAAACGTTATTTTGACAGCTTATCCAACATGTCCCAAAATTCAACGATAAGCCGGCACCAGAGAATGGACCTACTAATGACTACTCGAGAAAAAAAAAAAATAAAAAAAAATACCTACTTTAAAATTTTTTTTTTTTTGATATTTTGGGCACATAGTAGAAGTGATTACTATTAACAACAACTTATGAAATTTGGTTCTTGATTAGAAAAAGTGTCATTTTTTTTTTGTGGCTAGTTTTCCTAAAGTATTATACCATTTTAAAATCTAGGTTAGTTGCGCTAATTTTTAAAAAAACTTGCCATAGTAGTGTCCATATTTTTTTTTTACACTACGATGAGTTAAAGTGTACTGAACGTTAAAATCTTTCAAAATTTTAGGGAAATAATTTTTTTTGGTTGTTTTTTTGTATAAAACTACGAAAATTCTGTAATTTTCAAACATTATGGTGAATAGTAGTACTACTTAGGTTGCCGATACAAACAAAAAAACTGAAATATTTGAAAAATTATGGTCATGGTAGTTAAAAGTGTCATAAGGGGTATACATTTTCGAGGAATTTCCATTTTTTTAAGTAATTTAAAAAAAAGTAGAGGTATTTTTTTTTTCTTTTTTTTTCTCGAGTGGTCATTAGTAGGTCTATCCTCTGGTGCCGGCTTATCGTTGAATTTTGGGACATGTTGTATAAAGAAAATATGTCAAATAGCTATTTTTTTTCCACAGATAAAAGTTAACTGACTATTGAAAAATCAGCCCTAATGCACACACACACTCACACAAACTCAACCACACACACACACACATACTAACGTAACAACACACACACCTACATTGATAATAGAAATACGAAGCCTGGCAAGTAATCTGCCATTACATTAAGAGCCTAATTAAGAGCATGTCGTGACGTATTAAATTTAATCACTGCGTAATTAACGATCGCTAATGTTGGGGTACACTTCATCACCGGCGCGTTTTGAAAAGGGTTCTATTTATTCATATGTGTAAAGGTAATTCTTGTATGACTTCAGCTTTTGACAGCTCTTTGGTTTCGTACCCAAAGAGTAAAAGACCCTATTACTAAAACTCCGTTGTCTGCCTGTCTGTCTGTTTGCTTTGTCTGTCACCAGGCTGTATGACGGTGAGACACTTGAAATTTTTACAGATTTTATTTCTGTTGTCGCTTTAAAAACAATTACCAAACGCAGAATTAAGTAAATCTTTAAGGGGGCTTCCATACAATACAAATGATTCGTTTTGCTGTTTTTATAATAGACTAGCGGCCCGTCCCGGCTTCGCACGGGTGGCGGACCCGGTCTAAAATTTGAGATTTAAACTATCCTATCTCTCAAGTTGGATCAAACTGCACATGGTGTGCGAATTTTATTATAATCGGTTAAGTGGTTTAGGAGTCCATTGAGGACAAACATTGTGACACGAGATTTATATATATTTAGATATTTAATGATACGGAACCCTTCGTGTTTTTTTTATTTAACACTAGCATACTCTTAAATAAATAACAATCACGTGAAAATAGCGTTACCAAGAAAATTTATTTGAACTCAATATTTTTTAAACGTAGTCCTTGCCACAATATGGCGTCCAGTTCGTCCTATTCTTGGTTGAAACGCATAGTAGTAGCACTTATTACGCACTTTCTTCCCTTTATACCTTTGTACCTTCTATCCACCTATTAAGGGCATCCCTTCAGGGCAGCTTTAGGGTAATATAACCGTGACAATTACATTTCTCCACCTAATTACTTCACTAGGGGCTCCCTGTTGCTTTTGCAAGCGTAAAATTAATTCTCCTGAACCTTTTTCCCACAAAATGATTAAAAAGGATGGAAGTTTTTGGTATTAACCTACATAGAAGAGACATACACTAGTTCAGAAAGTTTTAAGGTACAAATGTGACCGCTAAAATGCTTTTGTGATGTGTAGTTAAGTCTTTCTCTTACTCATTATTTTGAGATTAACTTCTCGTATTTTAGGTGAAATAAATGCTTGACTTGCTGACTTTTAGACCTCCAAGAATATTATTTGATTTATTTAGGTTGTTTGTGCTAACTTTATATTTAATTGAGTTTAAGTAACTATAAATAACATAACGAAATAACTTATTAAAACTACAAATAAAGACAATTAAAAACTACAATAATAAATTAACTAATTGACCTCCAAGTGACTTCGTTATTACGTTATTGCTAAACCACACTGATTGCCCAGCTAAAAAGATGACAAAATCAAGCAATATATCAACAACTTAACTCATACAATCCACTTTTCAAATAATACTTCAAACAAAGCGCAAACTTGCCAATTTAAGTTTTAAAATACCTTTCCGAACCGACTTATAAGTCGTCGACTTTAAACTGAGCAAGATATAAGTTAGAAGTTACATCGTCCTCAAGTGTATTTAATATCGTATCGAACGTACACCGGAGACCGGTGTTAGCGGTGGCAGGCAGTGTCCGGAATGTCGGAGTGTCGACAGTGTCCGATATTGCTAAAGTTGTGGCCTTTATAAAATTGTTCCGGCTTATTTAGAAAACTATTTCGGTTCGAGAACGTTTCTTTTGTTGTTTTGATTGAATTTCCTATCAGAGGGTATGTTGTGTTGTTTTTTTGTTGTTTTAAAAGCTATTCGAGCTGTTTTAGATTAAGAGTAGGACTGTATGGAATAATGTAACTGTTTCATGTATTTTAAAGTTTCATTCTTATCATTTTCAAGCCATAAAGTTTTGTCGCTCTAAAACACATTTTTAATGTTACTTTTTGATAATTATAACTACTTATTTTCTAATTTATCTTATTGAAGCACTTTTAGTCGCTGGGCTAGAGTCGTTACGCAGTGGGTTCGGATGGGCGTCGTTGCCGAGGGATGCCTAGAAAACGCTGGCGTGACGATCTAGTCTAGACGCATTCATGAGCGATTGGCCGGAGGGAGCCGCACAAAGGGAAGAGTGGAAGATTATGGGGGAGACCTTTGCCCAGAAGTGGGACAACATAGGTTAACAAAAAAAGCACTTTTAATATCAAGCAAATGAGGGCGGTAATGAATTATGAAATTACCGTGGACGCCAACTGCAAATCAAAGAACAAAGTAGATTTAGTCACTCAAGTCTGACAGTTTCTTCCACTCCACCTAAAGAAATGTTCATTAGATGATATTCCCCCTAGTTTATTAAAAAATATATATTTAATCCAGTACCAACTTAAGTTAATTAACTGATAAGAGAGATTATAATCTACAAGTTACAAGCGCTATCTTATAGCCCCTATGGCTCATGGTTTACGACTGAACATTTATTATGTCAAACAAACTTCGGACATACAACATCTTAATTTCGTAACATGTGGCAAACATCCCTCCCTACGTGAGTTGGAAATATATGGAGTTATAGAATAAACTCCGAAAATTAAAATATTATGTTGGTATATGAAAGTAAATTATTATTTTCAGAAAATATTCATGATACCTATTTTGTTCATAAGATCTATGTTTTTTTTTAATAAATAAAAAATAGGAATGATTTATTTTTTAACATAGGGACTTGTGGCACTTTTAGTGTTTTATTTTTCTAAAACGATTTTTATCAACATTTACAAAGTTTCGACACTCAGCAGAGCCCTTATCACGATTTTTCATTATTTTACTTTACAGCGTCTTTCCAGTATTTACAGCGTTCAGCAGCGTTCTTGAATGGTAAAATGAAACAGCGCCTCTGGTGTACGAAGAAGGAACAAATGCTTTCCTTGAAAGTCAATTGAAAATGTCAAAGTTCCAGTTTACTTTACGTCACAATAACTGAAAACTCATGATAAGGCTTCTGAAGTAAAATGTCAAGGAAGTTAACAGAATAAAATCTAAATAGATCTTGTAAGTAACTAAAAAAACTCATTATCATAGAATCCACGCGCACAATATACCACCAAAAGACCATTTCGACTATTACATAAAGAAAATAAAAGAAAACAAACACTGTAAACACAATCGAGTATTGTTGGGTAGGCACGGCAAAGCTGAACTCATGCCAGTTGGCACCAAAAGTGCCGCCCATCCCTAAGTACTGGCGACTAGTCGCCAACACAAGTATTTATTTTTATGGAACAGCCGAGCTTGGTAGTCGGGTTATGAGACTCTTATCTGGTCAGGTGGCGTTTAATTCTGGATAGATGGGGTCACTGTGGTTTGAGAGGGGTCTTGGCAAAAGAAAAGGTCATTAGAGCGAAGTCTATGGCTTCTGCGGTTGTGTTCGTTAAACATTATTACTTTTATGGTAACTCGTTAGTGTTTAATTTAGAATTATGATGGTTTATCTTTTTTTTAAGCTAACTCCGTATAAAAATATAAAGCCTAATGAATTATTTCATCTTTTTTAAAATTAAAAATAACGAATTTTTTGGTACTTTAAGTACCAATGTGCCCTTTGCCTTCAAATAAGTCCGTGGAGTCGAAAAGTTAAGACTTCATATTACGATAAGACTTATGAATATTACTTTTACGCCAACTCAATATAATATAATAAAAAGTGACTAGTAACCCTTTTGGAATCCTCTCTCGCGTGTCAATTCACAAGTGCCAAATGTCCCAGACATCCTTCACTTAATACGCAAGTCATACGAATAAATTATGTTACTTTTGTAATAATAAAGTACCACTTCGTTATGCTTAAAATGCAAATTCATGAACAATTCTTGTGAGGTGTTCTAAGAATTATTGAGCTTTTTAATAAGAGAATTTAAAAAAGCACACTTTTTGATTCTAGCTATTTCTGATGAAAGATGTTATAATGTTATATCTAAGAAATTCTTATCTTTTCTTATTTATATGATTCTTATTTACCTACGTGAAAAAAAAATGCAAAAAAAAACTGCTGCTTGGAGTGACTCGCGCCAGTAACGTTTTGGCTTATTTTTTATTTTATTATTTTGTTACGAATCTATACATTTACATTCTTCGTACTCGTATAATTTTAGGTATATTTCGCATAATGTAACCATATAAATTTTTTGCTCTTAATAAATACTAGGATCCGATATGCTATTTCAAAGAGACCAATTTTGAATTTGAATCAATAATGATTACCTACATTTCTATAAAGTCTGGTCTATAAGTTATAATAACCATAAAATCAAAACTAATACCATAACATTTCAACCAAAGACGTCTACTGTCCAAGAGAATGTTCAAGAACTTTGAAAGTAAAAGAATATTAAAGTCAGGTAGACAGCCGTCTCGGAAAATGCAATCGCTACACAAATAAAACCAACCACTAGTGACGGGCACCGGGCTCCTTCACAAGTCCCGGAAACTTGGCACTTTATGCAAATGCATGCAGATCCCGCGGACACTTGTTAGTACGCCACTAAAGGATCGGGAAAAATAGGGCTGTCACTACTAATTAGTTGCCTCGGTACCCGCAGTTAGTTTGTTAGTTAAGTAGATTAATGAGAAGAAGAAAAATGTGGGTCTTGTTCGTTGCTCTTTGTTGAATTTAGACTATGTTTTACATTTTAGCTCACTTTGAAATATTCTACAACGACTTTAATTAAGCTCTTCGAAAACTTATACAGAAAATGTATTCTGAATTTTAATAATGTCAGCGAGATGATAACATACATTAGATTTGAAACTAAAATGACATTTGGTATGTAAGTACACTTTGATATGAAATGGTACTAATATAAATTCAACCCACGTCAAAATAACATTTCAAAAAGAAGATCACACTCAGCTTACACAAATAAATATTAAACAAATATCCTTCACAAAAATACACTTGACCCTTGTTGATGCTGAAGCATAATATATCATAATTTTAGCTGTCAAGTCGACAGCCCTGACAAGTCCCGGGCTTGGCAAGTCCCGTACTTAAACGTCCTCAGCACTCGCTTCCGAAGTCCCGCGTTTTTTACTTACACGCTCCTTCACAACTCGACGGGGAAATTAAAAAGAAAATCATGCACAGACGGAACGAATGTCTTTTTAATTTGGTTTACATCGACGACAAGTCACGTTCCTGTGTAACGGGTTATTTGGATTTATTATATTTGTAATAAAAATGAATATGGCAGATATTTTTGTGAAAGCCAAGTTTTATGGGATCGTGGTCGTTAAACTGTAGAATCTGCACGAAGGCATATTCTTCACATGTATTATCCATATATTTGGCGGTTATGTAAACAGCACAGATCGAATAAAAATATATCGTAACGCGATTTGACTACAAACCTTAGACCCTGATCTCTTCACTTGTAACTGCCATAATATCTCCATTGTCATAAGCCCAAAGGTAAATTCCCATCATTTCGAGCATAAATCTCCCTAAAAATATCTTTTCGGTACGTGTGGCCTTCTCGCCTGACTCCTCTCACCTATAGATTCCTTTGCAGACATGATAAATGGCACCCTCTGAGTGTCTCGACGCGAGAACCATTTGTCTAACAGCCTGAATACTGAAGGCGACGAAAAACTTCCATATTTACATATCCCTCCCTAATGTTGCCAGACAAACCAGGACTTGAGTCGATATTCGATATTTGCCTCCAGAATTTTCAGTTTTAGAATTTTTGTAAAGCGTTCAGGCTCTTTGAAGGCTCTAATGTCTCTTTTCTTGAGAGAGATATTTCATTTTTTTTCAGCACGCACCATTTAACTTAATAGGATAGCGCAGAGCACAAAGTTCTAAATAGGTTGGCTTAAATTGTGAAAATGTTGAAATTTACGCTGACAATTTTCTGGAAAATAGACAATTTTTATGTTAAGACAAAAGTTTTAATGCAATTTGCAAAGTAATGAAGTTTTCATATGACTATTTGAATATTTACAGTGACCATAAATGTTTCACCCGTTGCTTTTCTATTCCTAAAGTTCTTGCAGCGGTACCTTTCCAGGGTGAAGTTAAATATTCACCCACCATACAGCCTTGCGAAGTTTCACCCGCTAAACTTGGAAGCCTTTGTAAAGAGCTTTTAATTTTTAAAATAAATTCCTTTATGTAGTAGCAGCCGATAGCATAGCCTGTGGTTATTTCAAGAGCTAAATTTCTTTCTCATAACTTTAAAATTTTCCGGAGTTACAAGGAGCCTTGTACGGCGGTATTGCTCTCCGGGGAACCTGTGTTTTATTCTTGAGTACACGTAAAACTAACGTTGTAAAGGCGTACGTAGGAATTGCGAAGTATATAGTACATGATATATCATTGGAAGCATCTGTTTCCACTTCTCAAGTTTATTCGTATATAGCGATATAAATAACCCACCCAGGCCTTGCGTGGGTTATTTCTGCTGAGGGATCGACTGCTACGCAACGTGTCGCGGTGTCGATCCCCGCAAGGCACAAATATTTGTATGATCTTCAAGTAGTTGTTCTGGGTCCTGGGTGTTTGTGTATGCGAGTTTCAATGTTTATAAACACACCCACGATACAGAAAGAATGAAAGAAAATTGCGTTTTTTGGCACATGTGCTAAAATTTAAAAGGAAGAAATTCCTAGTGTGGGACAACGTTAAAAAAAACCGAAATATTTATCTTACATGAACCTTGTCCATAAAATAATCAAAACAAAAAATTATTATCCGATTTGATGCAGTTTTTGGTTATGTGATACTGTCAACTTGGCGACATTGTTTTATACTATTTTAAGAAGCTGTTACTACAGTAATCAAATGCATTTCTATAAAACTTTTGGTTGCCACGTGTTGTTTCCAGAAATTCTTCCAGCTTAATTGTTTTTAGACATAATTAATTACGAACAAATATTCTAAGTATTTTAAGTGCTTTGCAAGTTTATTGCTTTTCCAAAATTGTTTAATTTATAGTTTGCGTTATTAGCTCATAAATCTTCTGAAATACAGGCTGTAATATCTCTTACTTGTTATTAAGTCTAGGTACACTTAGTCCTTAGAGACTACTACATAGATACAGATAGCGCGCGAGTTGAATGCAGTCGGGGACTGAGGTGAAGAGCCCCCCGCTACCCGCACGCCGGCCTCACGCGCCTGCAGTGTCGTACTTTGCCATCCTTGTCATCAGCACTACCGCATTCCTAAGCTCTGCATTCAACTCGCGCGCGTAGTGTAGAAAGATTATTTTTAAGAAAATGATCTTGAAAAATGTGGTAAAGAGTTTTATGAAAGAAGCAAGATTGTTATAATTCATTTCTAGTTCATTTATTTTTGGGCATGCGACAAGCGAGTTATGGGCGACTCGCTGTCCGACCATGAACCATGCCCTGGTCGACGGCACGTTTGTTCCACGCGCGCCTCAAAGAGTATCAGCACAATGACGGGCCCGCCCTCCAAAGGGGCAAAGCCTACCGGGGTCACGGGACTTATCAAATTACGGTGACCCAGGAAGAAAAAAGAAGGGGCTATTGAAGGACACCGTGGCATCTGACAGCCCGACCCGCCCTGCCGTGGGTGGGAGGACTCGTTTGATAATTTTACCACGTAAAAAAAAGCTTAATAATATAAATACAAACTAACTTTCCACCATATTCAAACACTTTCAATTAGCAAGGAAAACGTCGAAGTATAAAGTAACAGTTACCGATAACAATTTGTTACGTAAACATCGGTATAACTCATGATGAGTACCGGTATATCACTCCAGTACTACCAACTATAAATTAATTTAATCGCCACATAAATTTTACGGGGCCAACCAACTTCATTATAATTTTACGACGGCCATATTGAAAAAATCGATGCGAAGTTCGTACGGAAATTGAGCAAGGGAAATTGATGGGAGGTGGAAAGTAAACAGTTTATAAGAAAAAGGTGTTTGCTTATTTTGTAACAGAAGATACATTGTAACCCTGTGTTTGCAACAGGGGGCTGCAGGGTTAAAATATGCATTTCGACTTTTGTGTTTACTGTTTTCGTTTTTCGTTTAGGTACACAAACATAAATAAGGTGAAATTAAAAAAATATGATGAATGCGAACAACATATCTAAAAAAAGTCATGATATGTCGGAAAAAACTGACAGAAGAAGTCTAAAGGGGTAAAAAGTAAATCTATGTTTTACTTTTTAAGTTAAGGTACTTAGACGATCTTACCAAAGTGGCCGGAATATACCGGACAGCTAACTCACAAAATTCCCAAAAAATGGCAATAGATTTAGAAAACTTCTACTCTCAGCAGTTGTTTAAAGTTTAAAAGAAGTAAAAATTTACTTACTGGTAATCTAAAAACAGTGGTGAAAAAAACAGAGCAGTGGTGGCCCAGTGGTATCGGTCCCGACTTACGAATGTAGGTCGTGGGTTCGAACCCAGCTTGGCGCTTTACTTTGTGTAATTTATTTCATCACCACTGCTCTCAAAACGGTGAAGGAAAACATCGTGAGGAAACCGGCATGTCCTAGAACCATCAAATTCGAAGACATGTGACATCTGCCAATCCGCAGTGGGCCCGCGTGGTGACACAAGAGAGGAGGCCTGTGTCCCAGCAGTGGGAACGTTATAGGCTGATGATGAATCTAAAAACTGTTAATAGGTTCTTACGACCTCTCTTTCTATTCATATTAAACATAATAATGCACTCTGGATCAATATTTCGGAACGAATCAAAAATTAAAAAAAAAAAACTAGTCATAAATCGTCAACGTGCCAACCCTATTGTCTTGCGTGCCAATAGAAAACAAAAAGGCAAGTTAAAGCGTCAAAGCTATTGATTTCCCATCAGTACGGGTATGTGTATTTGTCAAGGCAAAGTTTCGAGCCTTCTAAGCGTCGAACAAAGTTGACAAGTTTGCTCCAATATGTGCTCACACTAAATTTCCTCAAACTAAGGGAAGGATATATAGGATTTACGTATGTATGGATGAATGTATGGAGGAATATATTCTGGCTTTACTTGAGGTTTTCTTTGGGATTAATGTTACGAACGACTTGATGACTTTCTATGAATTGAGCTTATTATTACTACGTATAGAGACGACACCACGTATCACCACTGTGTCCCATCCAGGATGAGTGCGCGCGCACAAGTTCATTCAGTTGTTTGACAGCTCTGTGGCGTGCTCTAGGCGCGTGCACTCATCCTGGATGGGACACAGTGGTGATGCGTGGTGTCGTCTCTATACGTAGTAGTAATACCTCAAAGTTTCTATGTCATTATAGGGTGTTAAAAACAATAATAAATAGAGTAGGTATCTTAAAGATCGATTAAAACTAGGAGTAGTCTTTGAACATAAATATATTTATTGTCTAAAATTCTAAAGGCAGAGTTGGGAAAAGTCCAACTAACGCCTGAAATAAATATTCTGTCTTTATACAAGTTCCGGAGTTCCTGAATTCATCGTTCAAACAAAGAAACTCTTCAGCTTTATAATATTAGTACAGATAACGATTCATTTTTTTCATCTACGAGTATACAGGGTAATTTTTTGATCACGCAGAGCGGATAATTCTTATGATATGAAAAGGACCACGGGCAGAAATATATGGAGACTGGCCCATCGTTCAACAGTGATGGAACCTATGCCAAATGAAAGCTTTGAGGATGTGATGCATTTCTTATTATGGCAACTAAGTCGAATTCGACCGCCAACAAGGTGATTTCGAGCATTGAAAACATATGCCCTTACCTAACCTAACATGTGGCAACATTCTCCTACTGATTTGAAACAGGTGTCATTCGAAGCGTGAGGTAGATACGATATACTTTTAGTATGGCGACATTCTTCAAATGTGTAAGGTTCACCTGTAATATCTGAAAATGTCAACCTAACCTAACTGTGGCAACATTCTCCTACTGATTTGAAACAGATGTCATTCGATGCGTGTGGTAGATACGATATACTTTTAGTATGGCGACTTTCTTCAAATGTGTAAGGTACACCTGGAATATCTGAAAATCTAACCTAACCTAACCTAACCTGTGGAAACATTCTCCTACTGATTTGCAGTATGGAACACCGAGTGGTTTTAGTCAGTCGAGTCTGACATGCCTCTTCCGTGTTCTCTACGCTGAAAACACAACAAGCCCATGAGGGTTTCCACACTTAAAAATAGGTGGGTTAGTTAGGTTCGTTTAAGAAAAGCCTAGGAATCCCAGGTAAAACCCACACGTCTGAAGATGTAGCGATCATAAAAATATGTCTTATCCACTACACGCTTCGAATAACACGTGTTTCAAATCAGTTTTTTTTTATCGTGGTAAAATCATCAAATGAGGCCTCCCACCCCGGGCAGGGCAGAAGGGTCTGTCAAACTTGTACTGACTAAAATCCGCGGTGTCCTTCAATAGTCCTTTATGTTCCGGGGTCACGGTGATTAAAATAAGTCCCTGGCAGGCTTCGGCCCTCCGTGAGGGGGCCTCGTCATTGTGCTGACTATCTTTGAGTCGTCGACCCGGGCATGGTCCACGGTCGGACAGCGAGCTGCCCTTTACTCGCTGTCCGCATGCCCACGCCTACTGTGTCCTCCGGGCGATCTTCACAGGTGGCACCCAGGCGTATCTTTCTTCCCTATCCGACACAGGTACCTCCTGAACGAAGCCACGTCTTACCGTCGCGATTGCGGTGTGCCCGAACCTGGGTTGTTTCAAATCAGTTGGAGAATATTGCTACAGCCTTCTTAGGTTAGGTTGACATTTTTAGATATTCCAGATGAACCTTACACATTTGAAGAATGTCGCCATACTAAAAGTATATCGTATCTACCTCACGCTTCGAATGACACCTGTTTCAAATCAGTAGGAGAATGTTGCCACAGGTTAGGTTAGGTTGACATTTTCAGATATTCCAGGTGAACCTCACACATTTGAAGAATGTCGCCATACTAAAAGTATATCGTATCTACCACACGCTTCGAATGACACCTGTTTCAAATCAGTAGGAGATTGTTGCCACAGGTTAGGTTAGGTTGACATTTTCAGATATTCCAGGTGAACCTTACACATTTGAAGAATGTCGCCATAGTAAAAGTATATCGTATCTACCACACGCTTCGAATGACACCTGTTTCAAATCAGTAGGAGAATGTTGTCACAGTTAGGTTAGGTTGACATTTTCAGATATTCCAGGTGAACCTCACACATTTGAAGAATGTCGCCATAGTAAGAGTATATCGTATCTACCACACGCTTCGAATGACACCTGTTTCAAATCAGTAGGAGATTGTTGCCACAGGTTAGGTTAGGTTGACATTTTCAGATATTTCAGGTGAACCTTACACATTTGAAGAATGTCGCCATAGTAAAAGTATATCGTATCCACTACACGCTTCGAATGACACCTGTTTCAAATCAGTAGAAGAATATTGCCACATGTTAGGTTAGGTAAGTGCATATGTTTTCAATGCTCGAAATCACCTTGTTGGCGCTCGAATTCGACTTAGCTGCCATAATAAGAAATGCATCACATCCTCAAAGCTTTCATTTGGCATAGTTTTCATCGCTGTTGAGCGATGGGCCAAAATGCGCATGGTCCTTTGAAGTATCGATATTTTCTCAAAAATGGGGTAAGTGTTGCCTAGAAAGAATTTGGACGGTGGTAAAAAAGTCACCCTGTATAATTAGAAATGATAGTCTATGGTGATCTATACACAATCTTCAACCAGGCCTCAGAACTAAAAGGTACTTGATACTTTCATCGTCCCGAATTCCCCATAAGCACACTCATACGGCTTCGTCGGCCATCATTCTATTTGTGTTCAAGAGGGCAATCAGGATATTCAGAAATAAATCAATTCCCGATACAAAGCGAACTGAAGGATGGTTTTCTTTCCTACTCCCACATATTTTTTGATTAATTTCTGTGTGGGTTTCAGGACACTAGATTAATTTCTCTGTGCTCAAAAGGCTTCATCGATCCCTTTCATGAAGCAGTAGTGTTTGACAGGCCTGTTGGTCTAGTGGTTAGAGTGACCCTGACTGCTATGCCGGAGGACGTGGGTTCGATTCCCAACCAGGACAAATGTCTGTGTGATAAGCATGATCATTTGGTCTGTGTCTGGGTGTAATTTATCTATAATATGTGTGTATTTAGAAATATATAAGTATGTAATATAACACAAGCTGTGCTTAGCTTGGGACTAGATGGCGTTGTGTGATAGTTGTAAAAAAATGTAGGAATCATTTGATAATATTTCACATCTAAAGACAAGCAAAGTGTCAGATTTCTAAAAGCTAACGAAAAGCGTATGTCAATGAAGATGTTGAAACCTTCCGATTTAAATTCACAACGTTAAATACGTTTACATTTTCCCAAACATAACTTCATTTACGCTTAAGAGTAAGTACTTGAAGCATCTCAAATTCCCTTTAACGGTAGCTTAGAGTCATAAAACTTATCAAGTAAACTTCCGCTTCGTTACGTATATTTGCGTATCTACCGCGTAGTTTAAAGGCGTAAGTACGGAGGCCTTTACATTGCTCGGTATTTCGCTGGGACAATTTGTTGGTTGTTGCAGAAGGTAGATGAGGCAGAAGGTCTGATCTGTTCAAAAAGCAAAGATTTAAATAAAGAAAGAAAATACGTTTATTTGGCACACAGTTTTGACATGAGAAAACAATAGAAATAAAGAAGCATCACAGCAGAAAGCCAGGCCACAGGGAGCCTGACGCCGGTTTTCAACTGAGCCTTGTGAGACGTTACAGGGGTAAATCCGCTTTATAGTGTGGAATAGAACATAATTAAACGAGAAATATGTGTGGCAGAATAAAATAAAATGTACAGGTATAAAGAAATAGTATAATTAGGTAAACATAGGTGTCTGTGGTCTGATAAAAGTGTCTCAAATTGTACCGTTCTGATGAAAGACGAATAATAATACATGGTAATGTAATGTCTCTCTTATGAATGTTAAGGTGACAGCTTCGTGTCATTGACATTGAGACTTGTATTGATTTACGTCGCTTAGCGCTTGTTCTAAAAATAAAATCGATCCATTAGAAAGAGTAAGTTCTCTCTTCACTCTTACTATAATAGCCCATTTAGCAATTTAAATCGATTACTTACCACAAGAAATATAAAAATCTGTTGAATACTTTTGGTAAAAAAACTGTTAATGTCAAAACGATATTACAGGTATAAGGATCGTTTTGCAGTTACACTTTTTTAGACAAGCGTTAAATAATAGTTATTTATGATACTAGTGCGGAAAGTTGGTTTTTACAAACGAGTAGACAACGTACGCCCGAGGCGCCGAAGGCGCCCGAGGGCGTACCGTAGTCACGAGTTTGTAAAAACCAATTTCTGCACGTGTGTCATACAATGTTTTTCAACACATTTATCCATATTAATATCAGATTCCTCGCTTGAACTCAGATTAGTCGCAACAATTTTTGAAGTTCCTAATATGAACATGGCGCGACTTTGAAAATGGCGCCACATGCACGTGGTGAAATTTAGAACTACATCTTTCATCTCATTTACTCTTTAGTATTAAAGTGAGACAACGTATTGAGCAAAAGCTCTTCCAAGGAGGTTCGATCAGTCAGGTTGTTTATTCTCATAATGTGAAACTCTTTGGTGGAAATCTTTTTTTTTTTTGGAAATTAAAAAAAAAACGTAAAGAAAGCGCACGCTGCAATACAAGGGGGCGTGCGGTAAAATAGGTACTTAGGTGAGAGTACCTACTTTACCGCACGCTGCGTTGTACGGTCCGTAATTTTTAACTTTCGAACACTGTATACAGGCTTTGTAAATGCATTTTACGAGCACATGTGTTGAAATAGTTATTTATGATACTAGTGCGGTAAGTTGGTTTTTACAAACGAGTAGACGAACGTACGCCCGAGCGAAGCCGAGGGCGTACCGTAGTCACGAGTTTGTAAAAACCAATTTCTGCACGTGTGTCATACAATGTTTTTCAACACATTTATCCATATTAATATCAGATTCCTCCCTTGAACTCAGATTAGTCGCAACAATTTTTGAAGTTCCTAATATGAAAATGGCGCGACTTTGAAAATGGCGCCACATGCACGTGGTGAAAATTAGAACTACATCTTTCATCTCATTTACTCTTTAGTATTAAAGTGAGACAACGTATTGAGCAAAAGCTCTTCCAAGGAGGTTCGATCACTCAGGTTGTTTATTTTCATAATGTGAAACTCTTTGGTGGAATTCTTTTTTTTTTTTTGGAAATTAAAAAAAAACCGTAAAGAAAACGCACGCTGCTATACAAGGGGGCGTGCGGTAAAATAGGTACTTAGGTGAGAGTACCTATTTTACCGCACGCTGCGTTGTATGGTCCGTAATTTTTAACTTTCGAACACTGTATAGATACAGGCTTTATAAATGCATTTTACGAGCAAATGTGTTGAAAATGTTTTTTTTTTGTAGTAATGCGGTTATGGTTTAATGTTTCATTTAAAAAAAAGTATACATGGTATGACTTCGATGTTCTGAGTTCGTATTGCTAACGTCGTCTATGAGTGAGTGCAACTATTTTCACTCTTATGAAGAACAGGCCTTCTGTACCTATCTACTTTATGGTTGCAAGTAGTGGAGATACCGCCTTTCACCACTTTCCCCGGGCGTCGTCGAAGTTGTTGAAACTTCGGTATTACGTGCCTATCTGTATATTATATATGTAAATGTATAGGTGCTCGACTGTGAAACAGTTTGTCCCAATTGATTTACAGAAACTTGGCGAGCTCAAGCGTTAGTTTTGGTCATGACGATGAAGTTTCGAGTGTTATATGTGTGAATTATAGGGGCAGAGATAAATCCCAAATCCCTTAGCATTCATATCCAAAGATATTTGGTTAAATTTTAAGGAAGTTTGGCAAAATATCGGTACACTAGGGCCAAACTAACGGGAAATGACGTTGATTATCGTGTAAATGGACATTTATATAAACATCGAAAGTCTATTGTAGCAAAATAAACGGAAAATGTCGTTAAAGTGGCTCGTAATAGACGTATCTTCCACTCCGTCCCAATTTTACCAATAAGCTACATTTATTTTGAGAAATAAAATGTCATTGACAGAATTTATCAAAACGACATTTCTTGAAACCAAGCGACACTAGCGCCATTAATTTCATTTTTATCCTCCCCATTATCGTAGCTATATTTTCCATAGACAATTTTCCAGACACTTAAAACTTTTTGGAAGTCTCTCGAGTGCCAGACTAGGTTGAACAGGTCTTAAAAGTTGGCTGTCTTACATGTGTCGGAGTCGGGAACAAGCTTTAGTGTTAAGGAGTTGTTGAGACTGTAAAATAGCATTTTTTTTTGTTGCAAGTAGAGGAGAAAGTGAAAATATTTCTGTAAATTTTATGTTCAGAATAAATACGAGTCGAGGTTAAAATTTAAAATTGGTAGGATTGGTGTAATTAATCACTATTCTGAGCAGTAGGCAGAAATGATGAAAATGTATTCTTTTACTAGAAAAAAAAATGTTTCTACACGTTCTTATTACAAACTAGATGGGTATATCGTATACCTAACTACTACCCTGCAAAGAAACAGAGACAGTTTTTCAGTTCATAAATCATTCAATAAGAATTGTAGTAATAGCAATTATTGATGAAAGCCCAGTTAAAGCAAAAATTCAGGTGTTTCATTCAAATTGGAATAATTTTCCTTTCGACAATGTATGATACACTTGATTTTTTTAATCTTTCATGGTTGGTTTTATAATTAAAGTTGTTCATAACCATAATTACTTTCAGCCCATGAAAGTTTGTTAATATTTTACAAATAATCCAGTATACTGGGTTTTACGTTATAACGTAAGCAATTAATATTGTTTAAGTGGTTAAGTTAGCAGATTGTTCTAGTGAAGTTGAGATATTATAGCTAGACGTACCTATATTAGATAACTTCCCTAGTACCTCTTAATGGCTGTACTATGTTAGACTATGTTCATTTTATCGTATTAATTAGTTTTATCGTGAATCTTAACAAAGTACATATTACTATGCCACATTATTATTATGCAAAACTTTATACCAAACCATTTTTTTTTATCGTGGTAAAATCGTCAAATGAGTCTTCCCACCCCGGGCAGGGCGGGAGGGACTGTCAGACTTGTACTGACTAAAATCCACGGTGTCCTTCAATAGCCCTTTATGTACCGGGGCCACGGTGATGGAAAAAGTCCCGCGACCCCGGCAGGCTTTGGCCTTCTGCGAGGGGGCCCCGTCAGTTTGCTGACGCTCTTTGAGGCGCGCGTGGAACACGATGCGCCGTCGACCCGGGCATGGTGCATGGTCAGGCAGCGAGTTGCCCTTTACTCGCTGCCCACATGCCCGCGACCAAACCGTAGCCTCAGATTCTTTTGCCTATTAAAAAAAACTATAAGATTTTATATTCATTTGTAACAACACGTTTCTTTCATATTTGGAAGACAATACGACCTTTTTGAATTGACGAGGTTTTATAACCATAAGTATATAATACAAGGGTTCTGGAGTAAAACAAGAAACCCCTTTGAATGATTTTGATAGCAAAACTACAGTGTGAACAATTAGTTGAAAAAAAAACGTAACAATGGCGAACAAAGAAAAGTTTTTCAACCAATATAAGCCCTTTTTCTTCACAATTATTATTATAAGCAATAGAAATCAATACATTTTAATTTAACAAGCCCGAAACAAATTAATCCAAAGACAACAATTAAAAATCAATTAACACTTCAACAGTTAATACAAATTATCAACTGCACAGCGGTCTATCAGACCACACGTAGGTAGTTACGCTATATCATAGAATTGAGACAGATCTCCAGTGATTAATGATGATACATCATCCAGCTCATCAGAGTTACGTTGCGGCGCGACGTATGTATGATAGATTGATGGAAGTGGATGAAGGGTTCGGTGATACTGATGTTTTGTGTGAATTTTTTGACTCTGAATTTATTACGTTCGGCTTTTAGGGAATAATAGCATGGTTTATAAGTACTATATATATTTTTGGTGGTAGGTGGTTAAAGAAAGAACAGAAGACTTAAAAGAACACATTTGTTAAGGAACACATACCTAATATACATATACATATTTGTATATTACTATTTAATTGTATTTGTGTATGTAATATTTATTTATGTAGCATAAATTATCTGTAATAACTATGATTTTAACTGTTTCCTTTTAAATTTTGTATGGTAGACATGTATTTTTCAGTGCACCACCGACTATCTCCACCTTTTTTATTTTAAATCCGTAGTTTTAGAAACAGGTTGTCTGGAAGATATCGCTATAAGCGATAAGACCGCCATAATTGTACCCCTAGAATTAGCAATTTCATGAAACAGTCTCTATCTATCTATCTAACACAGAAATTAACGGAAGTTTTATTCTAGAGTAGATAGTAAGGAAAAAGTAAGACGAAAATAAATATTAATTAATTCAAACAATACGTATTAATACTAGCTATTGCTGCAAGCTTCTTCCGCGCTTTTGCCGTTATTAGCTTGTAACTACTAACTGGAATACAATGTATATTATACATTTATGGGAATATGAGATAGATATACAAATTATTATACGAGGTTGTCATATCGACATCAAGTGTAGTTTAGTAGTTTTCTACGTTTTGCTAATTCATAAGAACCATGATTCAAGTCGTATAACCGTATGCAAATCATCAACGAATTCCTAGTTCTCAACAACAACGAAAAAAATAGTACCTAAAATCACTAAAAACAAATATAATATCCAAAACTGTTACTCAATTTCAACAAAAGCTCTCATCCACGGACCCTCAAAATTCAAACAAAACAACCCGCATACAGACCTTAAAATATTGCAATTACTGATTGAATAACAGCCCTTGAAAAGTGTTTAACGTAACCATACCACCCGAGGCGGAAGTCGGCTTTAACACGCGCCCCTGTTGCGGGCGGCGCCGGGTGAACAAACAAGTGGAATACAGAAGAGCTGGTAAGTTAATTTGTGACTTAATGACTTTGAAATTGTAACCAAAATGATTTGAATGGCATCTATGTATGCTTATCATGCGAGATTGGCTGTAGAAAAGCTGCACAGATGATAAACTGGAAGGTTATCGGACCTTTCCCCAGTAGTGGGACAATATACCTACGTCATAAAAGTAAGTATAGTAGTAATTTGAAGATATTTATGAAAAGAAGATGGTACAAATAAGCTGAAAACCTTTTTAACATAACGATGAATCCCTTAGACTTATTAGCCGAAATTCATAATTATATAGGGTAAAACACCCAATTATTGACCCTTTAAGCGGTTTTTCTTGCTTCTTTCGCAAAATAAACTAATGCACGAGCTGCAAGTGGAAATGAATGTTTTTGGAAGATAAAATAAACATTGGAGAATGTAACTAAAACATTATAAACAGTCATACAAAGGTAAAAAGTGTTTTTTTTCTCGAGTTTAGCAAAAACAGTCCATTTGACCAGTTATCAACATGCCTGTACCAAATTTTCATCATGCTATGACCAATTTTTTGACCTCTTGTAGTATATGAATAAACTCAAATATTATTTATTAGGACTGTGATACGAGGTTTTATTTGATAAAAAACAAACAAAGGTAGTCTTATTGCCCTTCTCATTTTCTTTTTTCACACAGTTTTGGTCTACAGTCTTCAAACGCGGCCTATAATATTCTTGCACTTATTTTTGAAGTTTTGTTGTAGTTTTATCAATTTTTGTCCAATTTTTCCTCTTTATTAGTAGTTATTTCATTTTTCAGTAATATGCAGCAGATTAAAAATGCAAGCCGGCAAAATGAAATTGAAAGAATACGGCTTTAGTTCTTCAAAGTGAGTTTAAAAAAGTTTGAATTAATATTTTCCCAATTACATAAGACTGTTTTAACTTATGTAGAAGATCCTCACAAATGAAGAGAATTTAAACACAAATCAAAAACTACGTAACACTTTGCCTCGGACATGATTTAAGTCAGTTTGTTCAAACATGCAGGGTAGAGTAACTTTTGTCATAATTTTATGCACTAAACCAACTTATGACTGAGGCATTGCCCGTGTTATGTTCGGCATATGTCCCACGGGATCATATACCGACATAAAAAGTATCCTGCGTCCAGGTACACCCACCTAGCCAGGTTTTTGTATTATCCGTTTGCCAAATTGTTTCAAAATCCATTCAGCCGTTCACTTTTCCTATAATTATAGTAAGTTTAAAATATTCAGGAGGATCCAGAATGTGACAGTAGACCGAAAATTTAAGTACCTCGCTCAAATTAAGCTAGGTTCTTAGGTTACTACGTAAGGTATTTTTTTTATGTTTGTGATTATGCAGATACCTTTAGGGGTGTCAACACCCATGGGCATAATACAGATGCATTAAAGTTAATCTACCTCACCATTAAAATGAACTATACGTATAAACCGTGGTGTTAGTAACTGGTATTTTCATACATATTTTTCATTACCAGCTATTGACATGTCGTGTCAAATAAATGGTTATTCATACATTTGAGTGTACCACATATTGACCCCATCATTTTAACTAGTTAAGGATCATTAAAACTTGAAAATCATGTGAAAAAGCATTATGTCTCTCTTAAATAACGAAAAAATACCAAACTCTAAGGAATCTATCGTGTTAAACTGAAATAAAATGACATTGAAAACAACCTTCAGCTTAGCAAATTGTTAAATTTCTTGGTGATTTTAGCAAGGTATTTTATTATCATAGATTTACGGGCGCAATATCGCTTTATTTAAATTTTCTGTGACGCCGATATATTACAAGATAAATTATTTTTCATTAACTGTATTCTTTATGCAGCACTGCAAGAAGATTTATTATTATTTTTGATAAAAACTGATAAGAGGTCAATAGTTGGTGGGAGGTCAGCAGTTGGGTACTTTACCCTATGTGTATTTAGTCACATTTGCCAAAATGTTTCTCACGCCCCAATTCCTGAAGAAAAGATTTTACTTAAAATTTATCTTCCATGTGTGACTTTCTACGTCTTATTTTTTAATAACATTTATCTTCATTTTTGGCTACATAATCGTCCTTACGCCACGCAAAGAATACCTTTTATGAAAAACTATTAAATGTTTTCACTTCGCTACGATTTTAGCTTTATACTTATGATTTAAGGGTGGGCCTTCTGAATCCCTCGTTTCATAAAACCGGCCTACCGGCCGTACCGGGCGAAGGAAATCCAATTGTCACCCGGATTAACACTCTGGATTGTGCTCGCGAAATAACTCAACTTTTACTTATTTTAAACTAAGTGCCGCCATTGAAGCACGGGCAGAGGATTCTTTTACCTTTTTTGTGGTGAATACAATGACTTTTATTTTTAGATCTTCAGAGGCTTCAAAAAAAGGTAAGATAAGCTGATAAAGTGATACTGGGAATCTGAAACGGAATTGGGAAAATATTAAGACTTATAATGTTGAGAAATGAGGAAAATGTGGAGAAGAAAGTTATGCGCATGGTTTTGTGGCTTTAAAAGTTGAGAAAGACAAAATAACAGAAGCATGAAAGGTAGAAAGGAGGTTACTTCTGAGATGACAAGTAATCGGGAAGAATGAGAGAAAAAGACTTGCTGATTTGACCCCCAATGTGTTGGGATCTGGGTTGATTTTGGGATTTACCTCCTAGTGGTACACCCCGGGCAACAGTACCACAGGTTTGCCTGTGATACGGCTGAACCATCGCAGTCAAGCGGTGATAGTCTCCGTATGAAGCTACATTCCACTGCAGTCCGTCAAGCAGCGTACTGATGATGGTTGATGTTGATTAAGCCCCTTCATACACTACGCGACGCAAGTGTCCGATACCTTACGACTTTGGCATCCATGTGACTATCGCAATACAAAACCATAGAGGGGTACGTGTCAATGGATAGTGTACGAAGGGGCCACTTAAATGAACATACACGAATACTAGCGTTCGACAATTTATCGACTTTAGTATTCCCGTTAAGGCGTGAAAAGAGTAATAAATTATACAAAAAGTTGTGCCCGCATTGATTATTAGGTAGTACAAAAATGTAGGAACGGAATGTTAAGATAGATGAGTAGAATGAAGCGTAAAGAATGAAAGATGAATGACTGATTTGAAGCATGTTGAATGGAAAAGATGTAAATTAGGAATAGTTGAGGAGTGAATGTTAAAACCAAGAAAAGGAAATAGACTGAAACGGAGAGTTCAGACGAAAGTCGTGAGGAGTAAAGACGGTATTCAATAAAAAATCAAGTTTTGATGAGAAATCGAAACTTTTATTTGGCCTACATCGAACTTATCCCACAAGTATTTGTTATTGTAAATCAGACACACCAGTTTTATCGAGGTAAATCTTTGTTACATGGTTACTTACACAACAAAACATTGGATTTGTTAGTCGTAAACAATATCGCATAAACTTTCCTTATGCCAACATAAAAGATGTGAAAGTTCCATTACAAGAATGTCACATCTTTTTCCTCATAAAATGAACGTACACTTTTACTCAACATTATGCTATGCATACAGTAGAACTGTTAACTGAACAAGTAAAATACAGTAAAAACGTGTACCTATATTTAAAAACAAATTATTTTTATATTTTATTTGCTTTTATAATTAACAGATAAGTAATAAAAAAAATATCTAAAATTCGTAATTTGATCAAATTACGAATTTTCGATGTAATTACGATGTTTAATTTTTTATTCAAACCGCTTTGTTTAGTTTTTTTTTTTTTGGAAACTGTTTTTCATAAATAGTGAAAGAATAACAAACTAACATAAGGAGTTTACAAAAAAATCACTTTTTTCTTTTATTTTTACAATTTTGACTGAGCTTACATGACAATGAGCTTTGTAATAAATTAATTAACTTAATTTGGCTGTAACTTTAGCAAGTTTTAACATAACAAGTTATAATATAGTAACATTGTAAATTGATTTGTTAGCATCAAAGTAATTTCGATCAACACAAAAATTCTATTTAGAATGTATTATATTTTATTATTTTATATTTTGTTCGTGCTCTCAGAGTACTTGAAACGACTATTTTAAAAATGGCTGACTTTAATTTCAAGACGTTATTGCACCGTCGGTCTCTCCGTACACTATTATAACTTTTATAGAATGTTATTACATTTTGTCAAAAGGAATTATGAAGGCAATTTCTTGCTGTAATGAAATGTCAGGACATTTTGTTTTATTATCTAAGTAAATTTTTATTAACTAGAGTTGAGTTTTAGTTAGACTACATAAATAAGGCTTAAAAAGGCTAGCAATATAGTAATGAAAATTTTTGTTTGTGTTTGCATTTTCTTATGAGGAAAATTTAAGATTTTTGTCCTTCGAAAAACAGTTCTGTCTCACTACTTAAACAACTACACAATTATTTTAATAAACTTTCAGCAAAATCGACTACAAAATTGACTTGCTGACTAAATGCGTTTTTAAAGATATACTTTTATACGCAATAACGCCTGCGTTCCGTCTCCGCAAAGATATTTTTAAGCAACAAAAAATTCAGTTGCGAGCAGGGTTCGAACCTGTGTTTTCCTTAAAAATATCTTTGCGTTATTTAAATATTAATTTAATACCGATATCAAAATATCGGTACTCAAACTTTCAGGTTTTTGCCAACCCGACTTTCCTTGATACTCGCCTGAAACCTACAGCTTAATGTGCTCGAGGCACGGAAGCAATATAAATACACCTACGTATCTATCTATAACCTATACGTATGCCTATTACGTATAATTCAGTTCAATATTCGCTCTTGAAGCCAACAGTCGACTCCACTCCCGAAGATACCGGATAATGGATCTTTTTTGTTATTTTAATCACGTCTCGGGGAAAGCGACACTCCTGTTAAATTAATTGGATTTTATGGGATCTCGCGCCATTCCTGTTATCGTTTGTTTTCAAAAGTCAACCGACTGAATGAACAGAGAAATATATAATTACTTACACATTTTCATAACAACGAGGAATATCTACTGCTTAAAAGTTTATTTCAAACTCTCAATTTGCTCTGAAAAGCAAGCTTCAATGACAATAATGAAGTCATTAAAATACTTAGTAGGGAATTTAGGTATTAATTGAATCCTTTTTGTATTGTCCTGCAATTATCAGCTTATAATGGTTTTGCCGAATAATTTCCTGTTGTATCAATTTAATGCATGCTACCCGGGCAAAGGCACTAAATATGATAAAAGCTTATAAAGGCTAATCGCACCAAAGAGTTCACGTCACAAACAGATTTCCAATATAAATTCTTTGTCGGAAACTTTTCACAACGCCCAATAGATGGCGATCCGATCACGTTAAGTCTCCCCTGTATAGAATAAAACAAAAACGTTTAATTTTCAAACACCATTTAAATTATTGGATTACAAATTCAAAATAGGAATTGTCGTGGTAGAACGTGCAAATTTTGTAGTCATTAATCATGGTGTGGAACTGTAGAGCGATGTCAATAAGGATGGGGCTCTGGGGTCGCTGTGACATCGATAATTCAATCGGCCACGTGCCTATTATAAGTCTATTAGTTTGTACTACGCTTGTTCAGCGCTAAGTGTTCGGGCGACAGCGTTATTGATAGGAGGCCTGTTTTCATTAACTCCTAATGAACACATAGACCCGTGTTGTTGGTTAGTTTGTAAGTGATAGGGTTCACCGTATCGCTCGCATACATTATTTTGAAACAAGTATTTTGGAAATAGGTAAGTATACGCTACAATTAAAAGTGACACTCATCTAATTAACAACATGACAAATCCAAATCTCAGTAGAATTAATAAGAATGTAAATCAATAACGTTTTCTTCGAAAAACGTCGTAAATTACTGGCAACAGTAATAAGCGTAGCTAATTCAATTAGCAAAGAACAGCTAAAGAATACTAATTTTGTTAAAATGTAATTCGAACGTCAGAACAAAAATCTATTAAACTGTTATTGCGGGCCGCTGAACTGAAATTGGCTGTACAAATAAATTGTGTAACCAACAAGTCAAGTACACCCTCGGCTATTTTAACGGCTACTGTAAAAGTGTCGAAACTAATTAATATCGATAAGCTGACCATGACATCTCTATTCGTTGCCACCGTATATTTTGTGCGTAACACGGACCGTATTGATTTTGTATGCGCGCGCACCGCACCCACTCTGAGGGGGGATGGGGTGAAAAGGGAACAGGGGAGACGCGCCGATTTGAATCGAACATTTTTATGAGGGCGCTACAATCCCTAAGGTTAACACAGCGATGTGTCAGCCACCGAGGATGTTTGAACAAACTTTTTAATTTACGACAAAAAAAAAAAAGAATACGTGCGAGAGTTTTCATAATCCTATAAAAATATGGTGCCTCTGTTGATTTCGTGGCCCGTGGTAATGTCAACGAAATTGAGGCAGTTGAGACGCAAATAGTACGTAGGTACATAAGCACGGTTTATCGCGTGGACTTTTCACGGTTTTGGGGTAAAAATGTTGGCTCATAGCAATTAAAATATCTGTAACGCCATTTATTTCTCATATAGCCGATAGCAATACGAGTAATACATTATTTTCTAAAGGAATAGGAGAAGTTATTCCACATTGTTGCATTGCACCAATTGGTAATACAATCTGAATTATAGTGTAAGCCAATATATGAGTATTGTTTGTGCTATTGGGTTTCCCGAAGGAACCTTTAGTGGAGGTAACTTAGTAGTTATTGTTATTGAAAAGTTTGATTGCTACTTGAACTTAAATTGGATTTTAAAAATAAGTATCAACTGTCTTGCACAATCACTTGAATCTTGGCCTCCCTACGAACTCATTGACTTAATGTTTGTCAATTATTATGTCCTCTGTTTTATCTTTAAGTATTTAATTTTTTTTTCTGTTTGTTATATTATGTAAACTTACTATAAGTTAGCATGTAAGCGGTATTCTGGCGTATGTTTTGTCAGTGTTGTGTTTGCCCGTAATTGGCATATATATTAGAATGTAACCTAAGATTAATTGTATTTATGCTTATATATGTGCTGTGGGTGAACCTTTAAATAAATAAATCACTTTATAGACGCCTTTTATAATTTAATTTAAAAAAAACCATTTCTAAACTGTTGAGATGGTTACATACTGGTCATAAAAAATGTACGCAGTCCACGAAAAAATGCATAATAATCACATTTATGTCAATTAGTTAAAAAAAAATGTTTCATAAACCCAGACAAGGTATAAAGTTCACTTAACACACACAAGTACCTATTTCAATCGGCTTACGTCAGAACAAATTCTTGGGCATTTCCACGAACATAAAATTCCTAGAAACGTTTTCTAGGAATTTTCTTTAGATTGTTTTTTTAACTTGAAAATTCATTATGGCTAATTTTTCCTAAAATTAAACGTTTATTACAAAACAAAAAAAAATAGATTACAATCATTCCATGAACATTTCCTTGAAATGATAAAAATAGTGTGTTTAAGAAATAAAACATTATTTTTATTATGAAACACCAGGCGATGGGAAATATTAGAGGGAACAATATTAGAATATTAAACATTGCAAACATAGGGTGAAATTGATTACTTTTTGTTGGAATACCCCAATAGTAAATAATTTTAAGGTTTGTTTAGGTATGTTATGCTTTGTACAAGAAAAAGAAATTATCAACTGTATCGCCAAATAATTCTCAAAATAAATACCCTCATAAAAAAACAACAACTTCTTCCAACCCTTATTTTATATATTTTTCTTTTCAGAAGTTCTCCATTCTTCTTTGTGTCATCACTCCAGTTCATCGCGTTTATTCTCCATAATATTCCCGTCTTAAACTTAGTTGAACTAGTAAACTATTGTTTCTTATACTCAGCAAGTCTTGGATACATATTCATGAGGAATAAAGAAGGCAAAGTACGCGACTTGGATGACACTAAAGTTATAAGTTCGTTTATTTTTTCTCGTGGCTCTTAGAGGGTTAATTTTTAAATTTTCTGGATGACTCTGAAAGTTTGGTCGTGTGTAACTGGTATATGTATGAATTTGGCTGTACTTAAATATAGGGGCATTGACCTAGGCTATCTAATGAAAGGCAATGAATTTAACTGTCTTGAATGGATCTCGAAACAAAAAGGAACAGCAGATGCTTAGATTAAAGAATGTACAGATTCCTAGTAGGCCACTAATAAATAATTGAAGCCAAAAAAAAATAGCAATTACCCTCTACGTTCGATCCCTACGTCACACGCCAAGCAATTATTACATTTAAATATGAGCGTGGAGCTCATCTATTCAAAAATGGCTCCACGAAAAATGTTACTGTTCTTTCAATTTCAAGCAGAAGACAGAATAAAACAAGGCCGATAGACTCAGATAGTCGTTTACACAATAGACAGCCAACTATTTCCCAAATTACTTACTAATATATTACGCCTTACGCCATTTATTGTATTTCTAATGTTATTTTTCCCGACACGAAAGAAACTTACCCTGACCTTCAAACTAAACACAATATCATAAACATCACAGTTTATTATTACACAAAATCATAGCTCCCTCATTAACGTCAAAGTCTTTGATCATGACACGTCAGAAACCTCCAGAATTCCTAAAATAACTAACAGATATTAATTTAATCTTCGAACCTTCTAAGCTGTCATCACCAATCTTATCAAAGAAGGTTACATACCTAATTTAAATTCGACCGACCTCAGATTATCGGGTTGTTATAAGTTTGCTACAAAATTAATTGCCCACGAGTACCTATGTGTAAATTAGCCACAGTTTTAATTTTTTAAATTATTTTTTAGTTTTATATCGCCCCATTTCCTTTTTCCGCATGGATAACAGTACAATTAAATAACCCAGCACAACATTTCAGAAAAACGAGGATACAATCTGGAATCTCAACAAAAAGTACTAGGAGAACAGGATCATGGAGGTGTTGGTGCCGCTGCCTTCAGTAAAAATTATGTGAAATGAAGATATAATGTAAAAGATAAGATCAGATATATATATAATGCTGATTTACATCCGTACGCTCACCACGTAGGCTCAGTTGAAAACCAGCGTCGGAACCCCGTTGTCCGGCATTTGCTAAACTGGGTCTATTTGACGCAGCCGTGAGTCACACAGTATATAAGGTTTAGTTATAAGTTTCTTGTAAATATTTGTTCCTTTTTTATGTTGTGTACTTATGGCATGTGTCAATAAACGTATTTTCTTTCTTTCTTTCTATATGTGGCAACAACAACCCGAATTATCAATGCCATATTTTTACCTGTTCGACATTAAAATGAAAATGCCCTTCATATTCTGGCCCAATTAAAGGTGGCCCCGGCGTGGAGTGGAAAGTGTTCAAGTTATGATTTAATCAAGAGTTCTTTGTAAAAGGTGACTTTCGAACAAGTTACAACAATTTGTTATTTTGTCATTCTGTTGTATGCAAAGAACAAATTGTTTAGCCTTTTGTTTTGGCTTTTGAACGTCATTTGTTTAATGATTGTTGTCATTAAAAACAATGAAACTATACAAAAGCTTTTCATGATATCAAAGGCAATAGTTAAACACACGGTATCAATTTCTATAACATAACGCATCGTTAATGCCTTTTTTGGGAGTAAAAATCATAATATGAGATCATTTGCCTGCCTTTTATCTTTCTTTGCCATTTGCATAGGTCGCGTTATCCCTCTTTGACTACAATTTGGAGGTACTCTTTTTATCAAATAAGTCCTACGCACGCCTTAGGTGGAGCAAAGGGAGTGCCAGATTCTTACTGACAAAAAACCCACCCAGTTCCTTTACGTTCCAGGACTACAGTGCTCTTCACTACACTACACTAGTCCCGATATGAGCTATTAATACTTAATAGCAGTACTCTTAAAACTAATATACCGGGAAGTTCTGCTTTGTGCTCAAACCACGAGGGAACAAGCGTTATGACACTGCATATTAATTCTGAACAGCAATATCTTCCATGCCAATAAAGGCTAGATCTTCATGAACAGAGCTTCATAAGTTTGTTGTACGGTTTATAAACTTCAAAGACTTCATACGTTCAAGAGTTTCTTAGAATATTTAATACTAGCGTTTTGCTCAAAAATTATCCCACGGGGAACGTCTCACCGGGATAAAAAGTATCCTATATGTTAATCCAGGTTATAAACTGTCAGTGTACCAATTTTCATCCAAATCCGTTCAGCAGTTTTACTGTAAAAGAGTATCAAAACTCCATCTATGCTCATGAATGATCACATTTTCAATATGTAGCTGTAAGATGAGCCAAGACTTTGAAGAAGATAATAAGGTAAGTTTAGTGTTTAAGATACTTCATGAAACAAGTATTAACCTAACAGGTCGGAAAATAGTTTCGACATAAGTATATTTTTTATTACTTGCCTCACACTAGGAATTTCTCTCACATCGTGGGTGCGTTTAAAAATATAGAAACTCACATACATACACTCACAGACTCGGAACAACTACTTTCAGAGGATGAGGACGTTCTGCAATACGCATGTTTTTATGAGTAATACATTATATAATAAACCAAAACATCAGTATTTTAAGGGCAATCACTAAAACAATTAAAAACTGACCATACATGTTAAAACAATTTACGATCCCAAAACACGCCAACTAAATGCGCCAATCACAGTCAAATTGCAGTACAGTGTAGTAACTAGCAGTCAATAAATCACAGTAGTACCAGTTAATATCACTGGCAACCCACTGTTGGCCAATCACAGCGCAGGCTTTACGTGTAAAACCTAAATTTATCGAGTAAAGTACGAGTGATCGGCTGCCTGAGCGATATATCGGTGTTGCCAGTTTGCCAGTAATTGAATAGCTGCCCGCTGGGATTTAAATTGATTTTCTTGTGTTGTTTTTTAGTTTTTCCCGTCTTTTTTGTTGTGGACGGGTTATTGAAGATCTTGTTTCTTGTCTGTTTGAATTTACTGAGTTTGATTAGGTTTCTCTTTATCAGAAGAACTATCAATAGGAAAGGGTTTCAGGGTATAAAACAATGTCTAAAACTCTAGTTCTAGATAAGAAAAGTTTGAGTCTCACTTGAGTTTACGTGGTGCAGTTTGGAGAAATTAAATTAATTTTGATCTGTGTTAATTTCTTCTAGGAAGAAGAAAAGAAGCATTTCTCTCTTCTTCGGAATTTACAAGAAAGGTATCCAAAAGAAGAAGAAGCAATGAGAAGTGGAAGGAATGAGAGGAGGCCTTCTCTCAGGAATGGGACAAAGTAGTTAAAAAAACTGAAATCAATGCTTCATATTTTAAAGGTGATATTGCCACGTTAAAAAAATGGCATTGATCGCACGAAAAAGAAACTGTAACAATATATCTGTCGCAGCAGCGCTTTACATCGTGTAATCACTGCTCGTACCCCAGACGCAAGTGTACTACTACCCTAACTTCATTATAGTCTAGACATTGTCTCGATTAAGAAGTCGCGACTAGGCTATTGCAATCACTTTGTACTCCCCTAGCGGTTACCCGCACTCTGTGAAATTAGATCCTTTATTAGATACATTATTTTTTCACATTTTATAGCTGTAATATCTAGTTAAAGGTCTAGTAAAATTTTAGGGTACGACTGGCACCCTAAAATTTTTGATACCCTAAAATTTTCAGCTATTATAGTTTCATTAACCGAAAGTCTAATTTAAGCATTAATAGCTTGAAACCCAGACAAATAACTCATACAACAGATTGTATGAACGCTTGGACGCGGGCACAGATTGGATTCCGAACGTAATTTTCTAAAATTGGGTCGAACAGTTCAGAAACACACGCCTAACTTCTATTGTCAACCTGTGTCACCTGGGCTTTGTGGAAAACGAGAGTTTTCGGGATTGACTAGAGACCTAATTTAACTCTCATACACTAGGTAGAATACACTTTATTATACTAACATTATAAATAAAATCTTATTTGTTTTGTCTTCTGCTGGATATGAAAGGAACAACAAAACGTACTTTTATTCCTCCTCCGCTATTCTATTCTGATTAATTTCGTTATCTACAGGTTTTAAGACTTTAAATTCATTCTCCGGGACACGTCGAGCATCATTGTCTCGCCGCCCACCGTTGATTCTAACTTTCAGGAGTTACAGTGATTTGGGAACAGTATGGAGTAATAGTGTCAAAAACATTACAATTCTTTTATAATTCTTCTTTTATTAGTGTTTAAAATAATTTCTTATTTTTACTTTTTAGATTGAGAAAAAAGAAATGCATTCGTGTTAAAATATCGGAACAGTTTTGTTAAAATCGCGTACATCACGCCCGTTTTACACTACATGCCAAACAATTTAACCCAGCAAAATATTTATGCAAAAACGCAATGCAATTTAGATGTAATTACACTGGCCGCGTGTGTACGTGTAATTCGATATGGGGACGGAAAATTGCGTTCCGATAACGAGAGTCAATATTAGTTGGGCAATATAATAATGTTGTGACAGCAAAACTTTGTTATGTGTTATTAATTATGTTTTGTTTACACTGTAGTTCATATTAATTTAAGGTTTGTTTTAGTAATTCAAATAATAAACAAATAAACACTGGATGACAATTACATAGCACGTAACTGTGTTTGTAGTGTTTAATTGATATTTCTAATTGGAAATATTACATTTATAGTACGTTTACGTTTCACTTACCTAAAATATGAATACAAAATCTTTTGTTCAATTTACCAGTTTTCATTTTGAATTGGCTAAGTCTGAAGGCCTGTTTCTTTCTTTATTTTCCATTATTTTATTTTTTATTAATTGGCAAGTTTTTCTATTTCATAATACAAATTGGTAAGTATTGTATAACTAAATAATATTCACAAGAGTTGGTAATCATATAAAGGTCAACTAACATAAAATTATCGGTTTTTTTTTTAATTCTCAGTGTTGGCCGAACAACCCTGGAATTATCTCTTTCAATAATCTTTTACTTTTTATAACTTACTTTGTAGGTCTTACAAAAGATACAATTATAAGATAGTGCTTGATACTTTAAGTAAGTAATATTGTGAAAGAAGCTGAAAGTACAGTACCTAACTGGACGTGTTAATAATATTTTAAACACAGCCTTTTAGTAATTACCCAGAACACCTACGGTATTTTACTTCATTACAGTGTCTTGACGTTGTTAATTTCATACAATCAGCCTCAGGGTTAGATTAAATTCTAATTAAATAGCTCAACACTGAGTTTCTTTATTAAATTATTTTGTAACGGAAGTTTTACTCATAATACCTTGTGGCATGTGCCTTATTAAAGTAAAGTCGAGGGGCAAAAATAAAATGAAAAAGAATCCTAGTACAGATTTTAACTAACAGCTCGCTTCTCGTCATAGAAAATAGGAAAATTTCCCTGCAATAGAAACTTTTATAGACTAATTGTTTTACTATAGATATAAACGAAACATAATCAACAAAAAGCTAAATATCACATGAAAAAAATAGTCAAAACAACTACAAAATATGCAGTAACAATAAATACAAAGCCCACTGACAGCTCAAAACAAAATTCATAAAGTAAAACCAAAATACCAATCATAAACTAAAAACTGTAAAAGGCATATAAATCAAACAAAACTGCGTGCAAATTGGTATGAAAACAAATTATTTATGTATACACAGTTATATGGACTGGCAACGTAGTGCCAGGAAATTGGCAATTTCTCTCCGAAGTGCCAGCGATGAGGCTGGACGGGATATTGTGAATATTTATAGTTCAAAGTATAACGGTTAATTGCTGTTACAAAATTGTTAGGAAGGTGCTTTAAATTAATTCGCTGTGGAAGTGGGACGGGCCTGGAACGTGAACGTCCAAAACGGAGGCTCATTTAGTGTTATTTTTCGTTGTTGTTGGAACTACTATTTCTGATGTGTAGTTTGGATGTTTCCAATTTTCGGGAGTTCAAAGGACGGATACCGGATACCGTTATTTTAAAATATATCCCATTTATTAGAGACTGGATGAGGAAAGTTAGGTTAGTTAGCAAGACAGGGCTCAGTGGCGCACATTGGGAGAGGCCTATGTCCAGCAGTGGATGAATACAGGCTGATGATGATATCTCATTTAGTTCGTCGAAGCCTTCGATCATTATTTTTTTCTTATTAATGGTCGAAGGTCGCAGGACTGTATTCAAAATGTGCCATAGCCTTGGAAGGCAAGGAGACACTGAAATAACTTGGTGGTTCTCAGTCAGTCAAGTTTGTGAGTTTTTCCACTTTAGAGATATAGCGGGAGATTTGATTATTTTACACCTAAGAAGGGACTTAGTTAATTGACTGAAGCTGTGGTCTCGTGTGTCTACTACTACGCAATTGTTCTTGTTAGTAGGGATGCCAAACCACACCTACATACGTTAGCCTCTTTTTTCTTCTTACTAGTTTCCAACAACAAAAGATATATTTTTAAAATCGAGAGTTACTGAAGGACGTTTAATACTTACCCGCCTCCTCTTTAAACATGAGTGCCTAGTACCTATCTACGTCATAAGAATCAGAAGTTACATAACTTATGAATATATAGGTACTTTAATGACGTCACTCAGTCTAAAAATAAATCATACTCATCCCTATATACTTTCACCTTTTAAAGAAGAACGTTCTCGAAACATTTCATAATATGTATGACAGGGGAAATATGTTTCATATTCTTGAAGATAAGGGAGGTTTGAGATGTGCCAATACTCTTTGAGTCAACATGCGTGAAGTAGGATTATTAATCTTCTTGGACTATAAGGTATTTTGTAAGAATAGTGTAACATATAATTATGTTTGGGATCATTATGAATATTAACTTCCGAAATACAAAATCTGTGATTTGTATTCGTCATCATAAAGAGTTTATATTTTGAACTGAATTACAAAACGGAGAAAGTTCTCAATTCAAATCATCATCGTCTCAAACGGACAAAGTTTTCAAAACGAAAGGCGTAAACATAAAAGTTGACAATTAAAAATTGAAGTAAAAAAACACAAACAGGTTTATTCATTACACTTTGTAGGTACATAATTTAGAATCTACAAATTTACTAAAACGTCCTATATTATTTTTAAACCATAATATTCACAAGGCGTCAAAAGATCCATCCTCGTTGCTGTCAACGGGAATATAGTGGGCGCTATGGCAAAAGCTGGCGGGATTCTTCGACAAAAATTATATGATTTATATTACACCTGTCAAGCCTTTAAAACGTGTAAACATTTAACTATGTTAATCCACAAGGTACTCCACACCTTTCCCTGTCTGTAAAGTTTCCCTTCCTGAACATATAATTCAGTAAAATTCAGTAGTCTTCGCATATCGCTTGTATATGAAGTTAGAGCCGCGAGTCCCACATAATTGGCACGTGATCGGCCTGGCAATACGAGAGTATCATTAGCGGTTTATTATTTACATTACATCACGTCTCTTTGTGTACCTGATACATGTGTATTATGTGTAGTAGCTTTTGAAAGCTATCCCACACGATGTAATACCGAGATCATCTTTATAATATTCGCGAGCGAAAGTATAGAGTCACTTCCTCCAATTCCGTGGAATCTTGAGTATTTAATAATTAGTTAAGAATAATAAAAATGGTACCATTTTGAAGGTTGAACTGTTAACTTTAAGTTGATACCAAATTCATTCAAATCACGACATTATTTAAGGAGCTCTCCCGGATTAATTCCAAGTAAGTCATTCCACACTTTTGCACATCAGCATCATCATCTGCCTAGCCTCTTTCCAACTATACTGGGGTCGGCTTCCAGTCAAGGGATGCCTGTTTTCAGTTTCATGAACTCGACTTTTAGCTTATACGTACGAAGTTATATTCGAGAATGTTCAGCGGAAAAAAATCTTGTAATAAGAAAGAAAAGTCAGCAGAATGTACGATTAACTGTGCAGTCAAAGGCAATAAAGAAGAGATATATGTATCTCGTATTGTAAGTAAAATATTACTAACAAAACCACTGCATTATACATATTTATTCGGCAAAGATTGTACGCATAAGAAAGAGAACAGATTTTTTGTGTCATACCCCGGAATATTCAATTATGAGAACATCATAAAACTTTTTGAACAGCGCCTCATGCATAGTGCAGTGACTACGAGCCGCAGTATCCGCGGTATCCGCCGTATCCGCAGGTTGGACGTGAGCCTCATGCACAATGCGAACCATCAACGTTATATATCCGAATCATAATCCCTTTATGTGGGTCAGTCGTGTGGACGCCGTTAGTGACGTAAATGTTTTAGTGCTATTGTTATTTGCTCTTATTAGCTTGTTTCTTTATTTATATTAGTCTGTCGGGGTAAGTTTTATTTCTTTGACCGAATAAGGTTAAACTACCGAATATTTCGTGACATATCTCGTCATTTATCATTAACAGTTTGTTATAAATTCAATTATCCAACTAAAACTTTGCGATTGAAAACGTGCCCAAATGACCTTTCCAATTCCAGTGAATTCGCTGTGACATTTATGCGGCACGACAAAAACTTTTTATTTTCACATTTCCATCGAAAAATATTTCCTCTAACGAGAAAAAGCGTATCCCACGCACTCTATGAAACACTATCAATTGGAGCGTGAGACGCATACACAATTCGGATCATCGTCTATTATATTCGCGTATCCGAATATCCGAGTATGTAGGTCGCGACTTTGGGTCACCATTTTTGGCTGCATTGCGGTGGAGGCGAGCTGGCACAGAGGTATTGCTTGGCGAATGTGAAACTCATTTTGGTAATAGCTTCGTCTTGTTTTACTTATTAGATTAAAGACGGGAGGGGACGCCGCGGTAATATCGTTTGCTTTTATTGCAGGTACGTAGAAATGAGAGTGTGTTCTACTTTTGACTTAGTATTGTAGCGTTGAACTAAAATGTTGAAGACTGCTTCTTGGGGCACAATAATACACCCGTTATATTATCCCTCACCCTATAAAATATGCATCGTCTATAGAACGCAACGATTATATCGGCATTAGTACTGAATAATACAGCAATACAGCCTGGCATGAGGTCACAGAAGTAGCTTTCAAACTAGTGCTGCACTAACGTAGTACGTGACGAGAAAATTAAACACCGATAATACTGGCAACATTCGGCCGGCGTGAACTGGCAACACTAGCAAACTAATGTTACATTCAGTGCAGACTAGGGATTTAACAAGCAAGCGGTAGCTGGATTTCGCATATAAACCGAAGATACGTGGAATACCGGATCGATTACATTCACTGTACCGAAATTAGAAACTAAATCCGGATTTACCGAGTTTCCGACTTCAATTTGTGCCGAATTTCCAAGTTTACCTCTATACGTTTAACAATGGGTGGCTTTTGTTTAAATAATGTTTTGGAACTGATTATGTTTCTATTCTGTTAGCTTAATTGGGCGCTGCGTAATCTCTTCTGGGGATTTTGTGTAGAATAGATAAGGTTAAAACAATATTGTAGTACTAGTTCAAATACAATGCTATTATTCTGAATAAAGTTTGAGAATTTAATTAATTTTTAATTTAAAATTTTCATTGCATCTAAATCTAGTTTTAATTTATCCAATGCACTCCTAAAATATCATTTTCTGCTGAGGCTTGAAATTAAATCCGACCAAAAACGTAGATAATAAAAATATTAAAAACCACCATCTTCATCCACACAATCCATCAAATTAAATCAGTTAATTTGCGAAAACAATTACGTGATTCATCCAAACAGCAAATAGGAGAGTTCCGTGCTATTTAAATATTCACTTTTTCACATCGCTTATTTTTGGAGCAAACACTCTGGACCGGGGATTTTAACAGGCGTTATGTTCGCAAAATAAATATGTGACCGACATCAGGTGCTTGTCAAAGTGTCATCACCACACGTGTGAAACGTATCAGCGTATCTGACAATACGCCGCGTTTCGATACGCCTTTGAGCGTATCGCTTTTGATCATATCATATACTCGTAGGTAATTTTACCGTGAATACTGTTTTTGTGATATTTCTAGAGGATCCAATATTGTTTGGATGATATTTTTTGGTTGACTAATTTTGAACAAGTTTGTTTCACAACTTGTTATTAATTGGGTTATTATTTGTCGGTTTATAGGGGAAGTTGTCAACTCAAAGCCTAACTAGCTCTCGGCCCAAGGCAAAAACTCTCAAGCAAGGCCACAAAACAATGAGAAGGAATAAAAACAGTACGACAAAATGGCATTGATTACTACGCCACGTATCGCGGGCTTGATTGCCGCACGGAACCTACAAGTAAAGGTGTTTGTGTATGTCACAATCACATTAGAAAAAACTAAGTGTGGGGCAACGTTTAAAACAAGATACAATTTCACAATGCTTAATCTTACCAGCCCTATGCGCTATATGCACGACAACAGCCATAATATCTGTCAGTTCTTGCGACCTATTATATTTAAAAAAAATCGGCTGGTTCTTCATTAAAAATGTAATAAAACCTACAAAAAAAAATTGTATTGCATATTTAACATGACACTTATTTGATTCTGCCCCGAGTAATTCAAATCTCTGTTGTAGTCCCCAAAACCGACTTTACGCCTTTATACTCTCCATAGGTTATAGTTCCCTCAGAACCACACAAAGAAAGGGGTTTTACCTTACAGTAAATGAGGCAAGCGACTGATGAGTGCTCTCATCTCATTATGTCTGCAGTCAGATTACATTATAGCAGCGTGGATGGGTGTGGTATCACGTATATATGTGAGATGTTCTACATTATCGTCGGGTTCATTGCACTTAAGTATGTTGCCGTCTGTAGGGGAAGATATGGCGGTGAAAATATCTTACTACTGATAGAAATGTGAAAAATTATGCGGATGAATGGATGGATGATTGCTTCTCTTTCTCGTAAAAATAGTGGAATAGATTTTGCTCACAGATAGTTTATTTATTTTAAAAATAGAACGCTCGAAGGCAGTCTCATTATAGTTCTCTGGAAAATCATATTACTGAGTGTCTCTTCTGTAAATCAGCAAATTTATCAAGTTTGGTTTTAAAATAGTGAATTGGGGCGCGGAACAGTCCAAACAGATTACCTTATTTTATCGTGTTAATATCATAAAACGAGTCTTTCCAACCACTGTTAGAGTGCCTTTCCATCAGAGATGTGCTATGTGGCAATGCTGTTAGGATGTAAAAGCTGAGCTACGAAACTGTGTGATAGTTTCCACTGATGATACGCTATGTGCGAGTAGCTGTGCTATTAAGATGTAAGTACTATGAAGATGCTTAGCCGCGCTACGAAGATGCGTATCTAAGCTACGGAGATGCGCAGCTCGAGCTATGCGATGTATCGATAGAAGGGAAGACGATAGCGTAGCTCGCATCCTTCCATATAAAAAACACATTTTAGTTGAATCCGTTTCCACCAGTGCTGTGCTATGTAAACCAATGAATATGATTGGTGGATATCAAACGCATCCGTAGCAACGTAACATAGCGCATCTCTGGTGGAAAAGCAGCCTTACACTCGCCTATTGTAAAATCCACGGCGTCCTTCAACAGCCCTTTACATTCAAGGGTCCCGGTTACCGGATGAGGTTTTTTAGTCAGAAACAGTAGGTACCTTACGAAAAAAAAGAAAAGGAACTCCCCAGCAACACATCAGGATATTTCAATGTCAACGTGACCAGCAACACATCGCGCCACGCGTATTTATGACTTACAGTCCTACAAACTAAACCCATATTTGCTTGCGTTAATAACCATAACCCCGACTGAGGTGTACCCAGCCCTACGTATATTGGTACCATAGTTCACTGGACAAATATACCGTTCACCTCGTCTAGACGATATTTGTCATAGCGTGACGTTCTGCGGGTGAAGTCAAGTGAGGAAGTGAGTATGTCAGGAAGATTGATAGCACAAGCATACATATATCATACTAGCTGTTCCCGTGGTTTTACTCACGCTGCTCGCCTTTTATTGGTCGTAGCGTGATGTAATATAGACTATAGTCTTCCTCGATAAATGGACTATCCAATACACAAAATAATTTTCGATTCGAACTTGTAGTTCCTGAGATTTGCGCGTTCAACTAAACAAACAAACTCTTCAGCTTAATAATATTAGAATAGATACCAGAATGGTATTGTGGTGCCAGGTTGATGTCTATTAATTATTCCATCACCGTGACCCTGGAACGTAAAGGGCTATTGAAGAACACCGTGGATTTCAGTCAGTACAAGTCTGACAGTCCCTCCTGCCCTGTCCTGGGCGGCAGGACTCATTTGAAGATTTTACAACGAAAAAAAAAGTCTTACACCTGTTTCAACTACCATTAGTTGAAACAGGGTGTAAGACTTTTATTTTAGCCTCCATAGGTTATAGTGCCTTACACGTTAGGACTTGCCTGTCGGTTATGCATGCAAGGTTTAAACCATCATGCAAACCCTAACGTGTCTGGCCTCCATAAGACCATTTCAAAAGTACAGACTTTTGCAACCCCCCAAAAACTTTGACTCAGAACCCCATTAAAATAAAATTTACAACTGCGGGTGCAATTAAACGCCGGGGTATTTACCCATAATCTGTTTATCGGTGATTCATTGCAGGAATGTCAGCGACAGAGGGGGCTGTGATCAATACCAGTTGTCTAGACTGGGGGTATGATTCATTGTCCCAGGTACTTGAAGAGGGGGTAATAAGTAATGCAGGGGGTTGTAATGGTGTCGTGAGGGGTAATTAGAACTGGCTGGTTGGTAACGAAATGGTTTTTGAAAAGTTTATAAGTCCAGGAAAAGGACAATCGATTTTGAGCTAAGATTTCGGTTTATGTTTTTTTTTTTTTTGTTTTAGTGGAATATGTTATTACATATATTTCATGGAACTAAGTTTTATGAAACTTTGATGTGGTAAAATGGTAGTACACTCGCCTTGATATTACAAAACCAGTTTATCGTGATCTTGTTTTTTATAATCTTTCCGCACATTTAAGACTCAACTTATACTGGTTTTAAGAGCTTGCCGAGTAACCGTGTGTACATAAAGTGCTCTCTTTAATTAGTTCAGATATTTTTAAATATTTGAGTAGCTCAACAAAATTATTTAGGTTATTTATTTTAGATATTATAGATTTTTATCACGAATCTTCACATTATGTATACTTAGTGAAATTTTTAAGCCATATCTTGCTTCGTTTACCAAAATATATACATTTATAACTACCATATAATTCCATATAATCATCTTAAAACACACAACAGAACCAAATACGTTTATAAAGCCAACGTTTACTCTACGCGTAATCGCTCCATTCTCGGCAATGTTCGCTCGTTTCGCTCGTTAAGCGACGAGCCATCGCTTCTTGCAAGCATCTCGTATTTGAACAGTGTATGTAAGATAATAGCTTAATATCTGTAATGTGCTTGCTGCTTAAGTTATCTCTATTAAGGAAACCGTTTCGTGTGTAGCTTAATCGCTTGGCTACAAGCCACATACTTAAGCGACACGATTATTGTAAAAGCGATTATGAAAAAGGATTGATTAGAAAATTACACTCATACATGCATGTATGATTATGACTTGGCTCAATTCGCAGCGCTTTTTTTAGGTGGTAAAAGCATCAAGTGAGCCCTTTGGGGGAGTGGAAGGGACTGTCAAACTCGTACTGATTGACATCTAATGTTCCTTCAATTGCCGTTTACGTTCCAGGGACACGGTGTCCTTTACAAACGGTCTCGCCACTCCGGCAGGCAAGTCGCAACGCCTGAGTTCGTGAAAGGAATGAAATATACGATCTAATGATACTGACAATGCAATATTGCGTCTAAGTTTTATTTAAACCTACGCAGGTGTCTTCATTTACATATAGAGAGAGTGATATCTCAGCACTGCACCAATCAATGGTGAACACATGCCCTACATACCACTTACGGCAGATTGCACCAGCCATAGATTACAGACATACTTGGTCGAGGCAGCCTCTCGAGATGATGCACCAAATATCAGGGGCATTGCACGATTTATTGAAGTTCCGGCTATATGCGGAACAATGCATATGATATGCAATAATATGTAACATTGCATATGATATACAATAATGTCGAAAGACTACTATGGTCTTTGGGTTGTGGTACATATCAAAAAGCTGTAGAATTTTCTTCAATTGTTGTTAGGAAGATATCGCTATCAACGAATAAGAATAAGACCACTATTGTAATCGTAGAGTTAACAATATTTTTGAAAAAGCTCAGAAATATTTTTTGGTTGACTAATGTCACTGAGCTCATGTCCACCTATTCAATCTATCCATGCATCCGTCAATCCGTTTCATCGCTTACTCGTTTTGATATTTTAATTTTCATACATTGAGACTCGTTGTATCAAAATGGTAGTCCAAAAAAAAACAATTGTCTCATAATCACACTTTACTGATAAAGGAGTAACTTTGACCCACAACAGAATCTATCGTAATAAAACAATAAAAAAACAGCACATCAATTACAAAATCCCAACAGGAATTGGTCGAACAAAAAGCCTTTGCAATTCAAATTATTGTCACCGTTTACTCGGCGTACAAAAATAATCGAAAATAAAGCTCCCGATTGCTGCAAACACATTAAAAAGCAATAGATTGCGAGCAATTAGCGCGTTTCGGTGCTATCGAGTGAGGGGAAAAACGAGCAAAACATCACGATGCAATTTCCGAACGCTCCGCTCGCTCGGCTCGTGCATCGCAATATGATGTCAGCCCCGCACTAGTGTTATTGACGATGAGCGGGAAAACCAACGGAAAAATTTCTGACGGAATTACAAATAAGAAGACTTGCAAACTTTACGAGGTTTCGGAGTTTTGAAGATTCTGTCGGGAACACGTTAAGTTTCAAGAGTTTCGGTTGTTCTTGACGTTATTTTCAGCCTGAAAGCTTGAATAATCGATAACTCCCTGGTTTTGATACGACCTTTCTGATAACAAATAGACGAGATACAAGTCTGTCAGAATATTATAAATAAAGTTAATGAAGAATTTGTTTGTTTGTTTAGTTGGACGTGGTAATCTCAGGAACTACTAGTACGAATTGAAAAAATCGTTTTGAGTTGGATAGTCCATTTAACGAGGATGGCTATTACATCACGCTACGACCAATAGGAACAGAGCAGCACGATCACAACTACAGGCCAGTACTAAAGTAATGTACGTAATATTTTCAGTTTTACAGAAGATAGGTACCAAAAAACCGATAAGTAGTAATTTCATGAAAATTACCTCCATATTGCAGTCGTTACACGTAGACAATATGATTGAAATAAATATACCGCCATTACGGTGCGTGATAAAATTTAATATTCCGCATTATTTACCGTTCACAATGGCCCCAGATAGTTTTATTCTATAGGTGGATAGTTCAATTGTTGTGCATAACGTGAAAGTGTGTGCTGTCAACGGTTTTTTTTTATTTAAAGTTAGGTTCACGCTTGACCACTATCTAGGTGAGAGACGAGAATACTAGGTGTAGGATGACAATTCCATCGACGTGGAATTTTAGCTTGAACCGATCATCAACCATCACCGTAAGGTAAGGATGAAGTTTTAAATAAATAAATGAATCACGTGTCAACACATTTGTCGCATTTAGTTCGACAGTAATGCTGAATCGAAGGGCATCTCTCGAGCGTAATCGACACGAATGTCATATTTTCTGACTAAGGGCCTTTTTCCTTACATGGTAAAATAATCAAATGAGTCCTCCCACCCAGGGCAGGACAGGAGTGACTGTTAGACCTGTATTGACTAAAATCCACAGTAACATATGTAAGTAATAGTTCTTTACGTTCCGGGGAAAGGGTTACCTAATAAGACATTCCTGCAACTGAGACTGAGGACGTAAAGGGCTATTGAAAGACACCGTGGATTTTAGTCAGTACAAGTCTGACAGTCCCTCCTGCCCTGGGGTCAGGACTCAATTGATGATTTCAACACGCTAAAAAGAAAAAAACTATAATAATGCTTCAATAAACTAAACTCAGTAACTGAAAGATGTATTAAAGAAATTCATAGAGGAACTCCACAACAATTTTACATACATACCTATCTAGCTATAGGAAACTACTTTCCTTAAACGCTGAATTTCATTTCACTCAGCTCAAATATACTCGTTCCTCCAACCGCATGCAATTGCATACGGCCACGGAAAAATGTCGAAGATATTCGTGCACCCGTATAACCCGACTGATTGAAAACAGCAATCACCTACGGGCGGCTGTCGTATTGATTGCATGCTCCTAGAAATTGCAGGGTTATCGAAAAAGCCGTGTAACTGTCGACGGCATATGGATTTAGGATTTTTTAATAGCGTATGAAGTGTAGTGGAAGGATTTTCTAGTTAAAGCTGGTTTGATGATTTATTGAAGAATTTATAACGAATGGAGTTTGAAAATATTATTTACTCAGGCACTTCTAAGTCACGACTTAGTCAATACGTCAACTCAGCTAGACTCAGTTGACGTATCGACGTTTTATAACGTTCAATAAATTATAATCTTTGCTGCAATTGGCGCATGCTCTTTGATACATAATTTTATAATTATGGTAATTCTGTTTTTAATGTTTATCTATGTTATTAAATTATCTAGACAACTGTTGAACTGTGTCCTATGGGGAGGCTTCTTCTTAATAAGTTTCATTTTACTGGAATCTCTGTCGAGGTTGTTACAAAAAAGTTTAAATGAAAACAAACAGAGTTCTTTTTCTTTTTAAAAACTGCTTCTAAATTCAAAATTATCGAGAAACCAGAAACTCAGTTTCTAGTCTTTGTATTTTCACGTTTATCTTTAAACTTTAACCGTTTCTGTGAAAAGTTAACAAGCAAAAAGCCCCTTTGCGTTTGTTTAGTGAAAAGCCTCCGTGATTCATTCCATTATCCTTTCATCTTCACTAACAATTATCGTCAAGACTTGCGTTTACTATAGCTTTTATACAGACTATGTGATAAGTACTGTCGGCAACAAAAGTAGTTTAGTAGGTTTTTTTTATTTCTTAAATTGACACGTTTTCTGGAAGAGATTCTTGCATTCAAAATTTCATTTTATAATATGTTTTTTTTTCAATTGTAGGTTGCCAGATTCCTAGTAGGCCATTAAGAATTAAAGCCAAAAAAAGGTAAATAATGTAAATCTGGGGTTCGATCATTTTACCACCATAAAAAACATACGACCTTGAATAAAAATCCTGAGGTCCTAGACAGATGTCAATCCATAACCAATGATAAACGTTAACGCATAATCGTATTTAATAAATGTTCAACTTTTACTGTCTAGATTTTATTAAGTTTGAACATCTATTGATAAATAAATAAATGATATTTATTCCGCAAACTTGGTTTTTAACAAAAAAAACTCTTTTACAGGTTCAAAAGACACTATTTTAGATAGATGGGGGCCCGGTGTTTCGGTACCTGACTACTCTGAGAAGACGGAAGTCTGAGTGGTCTTTTGAAGAAAGAACACCACACAGATTTGAGTGACTGTCAGTCAGTGCAGCGTGTGTCAGTACGTGTAGATCAACTTATAACACACGGAACTCCGTATTAACGAAAATCAAATGGAATGCCACTTGTCTAGGCACACTCTCTCATTAGAGTGCAGGCTTCAGAGTATCTGGGACACGATTTATAGTATCTTGTATGACAATTTTTGAAAGTCACTGTGCTAAGTCATTTAAAAAAAACTGCAGTTTTAAACAGCTTTCTTTGCTGACTATACACATCTTCATGGTAGAATGGAAGTCATCAAGTGGGAGGCCCTAGGATGATAGGGGCGAGGTAGATTACAATTTTATTAGTGGAAAACATTTTACCCTGTCGTGAGGTTTTTCGTAGAATGGTATAAAAATACCTCCGTAAACGCAACTTGCACCTGTTCTTCGAAAAGCAATATATTTTAAAGGTCGTGATATAATTAAGTATCTAGGTACGCCCACTTGTTCAGCAAAGTTCAGCAAAACAGTAGGTATATTAAGAATTCTTGGAAGCTTTTATTTTATAAAATTCGGTAATTTTAAGTATATTGATCCCATGAGAAAATCGTAACAGAGTATCATTTATTATAATGTTAATCCTGATTATTAACTTATTTATCCGGAAATTAATCAATAATAATCTAAATTAGTTTAGTCGTTTTGTGTGTGAAAGTGTTACATCAAAATGTTAATTGCAAGATGTGAGATGATACCTACGTTTTAAAACTAAACTCGATAAGATATTTTGTTGTCTTCAGTTCAGTGCTTACTTCTTATATTCATACCTAGATTCTCAAGCATAAGGTACATATTCGCGTGTGTCTATTATTATCCCAGCTTTTAGCAATCCACAAGTCAGTGTTCCGGAATAGGCATGTCTTCTGCTTGACCGCGGTTTGATACTCAGAATGTTACACTGTATTGTGCACAGGTAGAAATTCACTGGCACGGAAAATCATAGGATCTATCCCTGCCTTGAATAACTTACCTACATTGTAGTTATTCAAGTTCATGTCTGTTGGATTATCTAGATAGATAGCTAACATACTTATGACTAGCTATATGTATAGATGGGAATGTGGACGGCAAGGAATAAGCGAGTCGCTGTCTGATCATGGACGAGTTTCGAAGCCCGGGTCGACGGCGCGTCGTGTTCCATGCGCGCCTCTAAGAGCTTTTTTTTTTACGTGGTTACATCATCAGATGAGTCCTCCCACCCCGGGCAGGGCGGGAGGGACTGTCAGATTTGTACTGACTAAAATTCACGGATCCGCGGTGTCCTTCAATAGCCCTTAAGGTTCCGGGGTCACGGTGATGGCATAAGTCCCGCGACCGCGCCTCTAAGAGCTGCGAGCAATATGACGGGGCCACTCTTATAGTGGGGTTCGCGCTGGAGAACGCGACTGGAGACAGCAATCGAAGACCGCGACAGGAGATCGCTACCGTATCTGTCTCCTGTCTGTGTCTCGCTCGCGAACTGTCGCTCATACATTCATCATCATCATCATCTCAGCCATAGGACGTCCACTGCTGAACATAGGCCTCCCCTTTTGATCGCCACAAGTACCGGTTGGAAGCGACCTGCATCCAGCGTCTTCCGGCGACCTTCATAAGGTCGTCTGTCCACCTTGTTGGTGGACGTCCTACGCTGCGCTTGCTAGTCCGTGGTCTCCACTCTAGCACTTTTCGACCCCATCTGCCATCCGCTCTGCGAGCAATATGGCCTGCCCATTGCCACTTCAGCTTGCTAATCCGGTGGGCTATATCGGTGACTTTAGTTCGTCTACGGATCTCCTCATTTCGGATTCGATCACGCAGAGAAACACCGAGCATAGCCCTCTCCATAGCTCGCTGAGCGACTTTGAGCTTTGAGATGAGGCCGATAGTGAAAGACCACGTTTCGGTGCCGTAACTCATCACTGGTAACACACATTGGTTGAAGACTTTCGTCTTGAGGCACTGAGGTATATCGGACGAAAAGACACTGCGTAGTTTCCCGAACGCTGCCCAACCGAGTTGGATTCGGCGGCTGACCTCTTTCTCGAAGTTGGATCTACCTAATTGGACTACTTGTCCTAAGTAGATATATGAGTCAACAACTTCGAGTACCGAGTTTCCAACAAAGACTGGGGTGGGCACAACATTGGCATTTGACATAATTTTCGTCTTGTCCATGTTCATTTTCAAATGCTCATACATTGCCTAATGTTAAATTCTGTCGCGGTCTCCTGTCGCGTTCTCCTGTCGCGGTCTCCGGCGCGAAAGAGGAACCGGGAGCATCTGTGTGTGAGTTTATATGTTTGCAGACGCACCCATGACACAAGAGAAATTACGAGTCTGAGGCAACGTTTTATTGAACTTTATGATGGAGGAGTCATATAAATAGTGATAAGATATACTGATAACGTCCAGTCTCAACGCCGAAATCCGCCCCTTTAAAATCATCCCACAAACGCAAAAAGAACATACCGAAAATATAAAACTACCGATTATTTTTCCGGTAGCCATTGCCCGAAGCGGCCTGGAAACTATGAGGGATGTAATTTTCACCGGCGGAAGTGACCTATGTTGGCGACGTCGCGTATTTCCTGTCAACATCAAGTTTAATTGGTTTTACGTCGAGTTGTACACTTAGGGTCAATTCACACACAGACGCGACGCTGCGCAGACCTTATATTAGCGACTCAAAATGTAACTGTATTTTCTACACGAAAAAAAAAATCATATTTCATCGATGACACGAGGCAGCGCAGAGCTGCGAACTAATTTTTGGTAGCGACTCAAAATCTAACTTTATTTACTACACGAAAAGATCTACATTTCAAGTATCGTCGCATCACGTCGCGTCGCGTCGTACCTCGATGTGAACTGACCCTTTCTGATATACCTAGTTACTGGTTTCTATGCAGTAGGTAAGGGACTGCACTGCTCTCAACTTTGAAAGCAATTAATAGTAGTAATGTACAATTTTGTGCTACACAAATAATTTATGCTAATGATGAGAAGTTATTTTCATGAAAATTTACTAGATATGTTATTCTAGATGTTTGTAAAATTAAAGTTACAATAAATTGAATTGTATTTCAACACCTTTTTGTGTCAAAATCATTAAATAGATCCTGCCGCCTCAGGTGAAGCAAAAGACTGTCAGACTTGTACTGACTAAAACTATCGCGTTCCTTAGCGGTCCAGAGAAACGATGCCCTTTCAAGATAGTCCGCAACCCCCGAAGTATTTAGTCAAAAGTAAAGGCAGTTTTTTCATGTACTTGGACTAACTGCTGCAAGGTATTAACTATCAAACAACTTTTGGGCCAGCTAAATATCATTTTACAGTGTGTTTTCCCGTCATCATTCTTTATTTCCACCATCCCTTTTTAAAAATCACAAAGGAAACTCAATCTAGAACAAAATACGGTTCATATTCTATGACAATGTTCTGCAACATATCGATTTTCATTGTCAACTGCACCACCGATGTCGTTGTTTGTTAGTACCCGAGCCAGTCAATAATAGGGTGGGCGCCCCAGTTGCGTGCCACCGCATCGACTCACTCACCTGAAACAACCCCCATGCGTCGTATGTCTGAGCAATTTATCGAGTTTACATTTCTAGAGATCCGTACTGAAAGGGTGAAACGGGACGGGCATGCGAACGGCGATATGGCAGGCGTTCCGATCATGAACTATGCCCGGGTCGACGGCGCATCGTGTTCTACGGACGCCTCAAAGAGCTGTAAGAATTCTGATGGAACTCATAGAGGGCCAAAGTCTGCCGAGGTTGGGTTTCAGTCTTACCAGGTAACCGATTCTAACAGTCCTTCTCGTCCCACACTGGGTGAGAGGATTCAATAGATGATGTTTCCACACGAAAAAAATGTAAAACGGTACCCAACTACCAAGACTCCGCGCTTTCGATTTATCTGTCTGGACTGTCTCATAAACCGTGATAGTTAGACGTCTGAAATTTTCAAAGATAATGTATGTTTGTCTGTTGCCACTACAACAACAAATAAAAGAAGAAAATGGTGGGTTTTCCATACATTTTTCATTTTGAGACACGATTTTTAACCGTTTCTTTTATAATAATGGTACGGAACCCTTCTTGTGCGAGTCGATGTGCTCATCAAAATATACAACATATTTCTCAAGGCAGCCATTGATATGAATACTTTTAGACATCGTGTCGCGTCACGTAGCGTATAGTGATTTGATATTTTTTGTACGTTGTTTTTTTATGTAAATGAAATATACGCGAAACCTGTGGTTAGAAAAACTTTAGACTTAAGGATCAGTTCATACAGGGAAGCGACGCGACGCCACGTGACGTGACGTGACGATACAAATGTGTATCTTTTCGTATAGTAAATAAAGTTTAATTTTGAGTCGCTCCATTGAGATTATCTAGAATATGTATGTATTTTTTTTAGCTTGGTATATTCATGAAATGAGTCCTCCCACCCCGGGCAGGGCGGGAGGGACTGTCAGACTCGTACTGACTAAAATCCACGGTGTCCTTCAATAGTCCTTTATGTGCCGGGGTCACGGTGATGGAATAAGTCCCGCGACCCCGGCAGGCTTTGGCCCTCTGAGAGGGGGCTCCGTCATTATGCTGACGCTCTTTGAGGCGCGAGTGGAACACGACGCACCGTCGACCCGGGCATGGTCCATGGTCGGGCAGCGAGTTGCCCTATACTTGCCGCCCGCATGCCTAGAAAAACTTTATACCTAGGATCAGTTCATACAGGGACGCGACTGTGTGTCACTGTAAATAAAGTTAAATTTTGAGTCGCTCCATTAACATCTGTGCGTCACGTCGTCGATTTCAATTGACCTTAACCAGGCCTTTCAGACAGCTCCACCATTTTCGTCGAATTAACTTTAACAGCTTTAAGAAACACACAGTAAATTAACTTTCAAACTGGCAGCAAACATAAAAACAAAACGAGTGTCCATAAAACAGAAAAGATAAGACACTATTCTGAAGCTACGGCTATAAAAATAAACCTCGGTTTAACTAACCCACGGTAAGGGTGTGGTCAGACACACGCGCTTTGACCATGAAACACACCCCAACCCTTCACTGGCCACGCAATTTCTACGTTAGTGAACTCCCACATACAGGAGCTCGTGGGTAAATAATTACAGCCGCACAAGCCGATCTTCCGTGTGAAGTCACGCTTGTCGAGGTTGGTCTGTGGATTGGTGACCATCTGTCATAGCGAGTTTCTTCCGTGCCTCGGAAAGAACGTAAAGCCGTTGGTCCCGGCTGTCGTTTGTACATCTTTGACAGTCGGTACTTTTAGTCAGAAGCTCTACAGTCTGACACACAGTCTTTCCATAGGATATCGTATTGCCCAGTTACTGTGTTGTGGACGTCCGACAGGCAGTCGCTCCGTGTAAATTACTAATATTCAGGTTTGACTGGAAGCCGACCCCAAAATAGTTGGGAAAAAGACAACAACAGACTATTAAAACTTCTGTCCATTCTTCCTAAAAACTAATAGCTATGATTTGTTAAAAGCCAAAATGGAAACTAGTGGTGAAAATACCGTGAATTTACAACTGAAGTCGATAGAACACTATTTATTATGTCGGTTTTCCACGTTAGCGCTGAATGTATGCAGTGTGAAGCTTTCGAGAGGTTTCCGTGAAAAATGTGCGCACTGACGGCTATTTATAACTGTGCTTTCGACCACTGGCCGACAAATGGTGGATTCATCACCACTATTGGCTTTGGGGTCTAGTTTTCCCAACGTGTTATGTAAATAATACGTGGTGTCTTCAGGGTTAAACAAAACTCTCTGGGATTATTGGTAACCGCTTCAAAGAGGTCAGTCAGATGCGTAGACGCATCTGTCGAGCGAATACATTTAAATGATTTACAGATTGCATATATTATATTGTACACGACGTTAAAATTCTTTGTAAGAATCATAGTTGTCTGAACGGGGAACTACGGCCCAGGAACGCAGAAGACCATTGTAGGAACATGATGTTTCTAAATGAGTACGACAGTCTCTTCTACTGAGTTCGCTTTGACGATAATTTTATGGAAATAGGTTATTAGTTCCTCGTTCGTAGAGGAACTTTTTCAGTACGCTGGGTGGTAATACGGGTATCTTGTGCTGAGGCCTCTGATACACCAAAAAATATTTAAAAAAATATTATTATACAAATGGCATTAACAAAGCTTACTTTTTTTACCAAATTATTTATCTACCTACTTACAGGAGCACAGTCCCACATAATTTTAATTGAAAGAAGTTAAACACAGCGGCGTCTAACTTAAGTTACAGCAGTCACCACAATGTTTTAATTATAACTTCAAAACACTGCGTATCTCTCAGTCTTAATTAATTAACTCAGTACTTAGTGTAACATGGCTGTAATGTTAGTATTTGTTTAGTAAAGTTATTGTTAACCTTAGTTCTATGGCTTTTAGTTAGACTAAATTACTAAAACCTGTAATAAGAAAAGGTCTGAACGGTCTATCAATATAATTTGTTACTTTTATTTGTTCGTTTCGTTTTATTCCTAACATAAGATGATAAAATGTTATCATTCCGTTTTCAAAATCAAACGTATTTTAATTCGAAGCCACTTTTTCATAAATGTGTAAGCTCCAAGCTCACCGTTAAATATAATTCCTTGACGTGTGACGTAGGGATTCTAAGGATCGAACGAAAGGGATATTTTTTCTTCATTTTTTTCATCAATTCACAGTGGCCTATTAGTCTAATTTAGTAGAATCTGGATTTTCTATAATCTAAAGTGTCTAACTGGCAACTGACAAGGCCAAAAAGGCCTCGTAAAGCTGTTGTCGCCGACCTCCACTCTTTTAACCAAATGACTTGGTTACATTTTAATTCCTACTGGAAATAATCAGTGTGGTAAAATTGGAAAGCCACAATATGATGCCTAAAATTTTACAGTAACTGACACGAAACGCACAAACAAAAAGCGTCCTGAAAGAAAAGAGCGTCGTTGATGCGTCTGGCACCCCTCTAGATCAGATCTCACTACTGGATAGATTAAATATAGAAACAGTAGATAATATCTCATTGTTTTCATTATTATAAAGAACTACATTACCCCATATTGAATAAGGGTTGTTCGTGCTTCTATACTGTACCTATCTTCTATCTATATCTATACATATAATAAAACTGTAGAAAAGTTATTTTTGTACATTAAAAAAAAACTCAAAAAATTTAGCCAGGGTATTAAAGGACAACCAATAGAACCCATTTCTAGCATTTTTAGAATTTTTGTCTGTTTGTCTGTTTGTCTGTTTGTCTGTTTGTCTGTTTGTATGTTTATTTGTCCAGGTATCACGTAAAATGTACGAAATTTATGTAGATAACTTTTATACACAACGATTAAGCGTAACTTGGAGAGGAATTTAGTTTTTGTTTCATTGGAATCGGTTCAGTCTATCAAAAGTTATTCGAATATAAAGTGTTTCAGAAGTAAAATTACGGTCAGTTCACACCAAGACGCGTAGTTCATAGCGCGATCTAGCTTCGATTCTGCTACATATTCAAATAAAAATTCATCTAATGATTATGATAGGATGGGATAGGATAGGATAGGATGGGATAGAATAGGATAGGATGGGATAGGATGGGATAGGATGGGATAGAATGGGATAGGATGGGATAGGACGCGACAGGACGGGACAGGACGGACAGGACGGGATAGGACGGGATAGGATGGGACAGGACGGGACAGGACGGGACAGAACGGGACAGGACAGGATAGGACGGGACAGGACGGGACAGAATGGGAGAGGACGGGACAGGGCGGGACAGGACGGGACAGGACGGACAGGACGGGACAGCTCGGGACAGGACGGGACTGGACGGGACAGGACGGGACAGTACGGGACAGGACGAGACAGGACGGAACAGGACGGGATAAGATGGGATAAGATGGGATAAGATGGGATAAGATGGGATAAGATGGGATAAGATGGGATAAGATGGGATAAGATGGGATAAGATGGGATAAGATGGGATAAGATGGGATAAGATGGGATAAGATGGGATAAGATGGGATAAGATGGGATACGATGGGATACGGTGGGATTTTGGAGGGAGACCTTTTTACCCGACGCTTCGCACAAAAAAATACATTGGTAATTTCCGACATCCACGCGAACGAAGTCGCGGGCACAGCTAGTTAATAAATAAAAAAAACAATGTGCTTAGTTGCATGACGTGCAATTTATGACCGACCTGCATGAACGTACATTTTCTGAACTGCGCTATTAGCCTAATTATTACTGCGTTTTAGAACGAAACACGGTGGATTGTATGGTTCAGAAAGTTGAATGTGTGTTTATCTATGGTTTAAATTACTTTCCTTTAGAGCTTAAGAATCAAACTTATACTTAAATTAATCTACTGGAACGGTTTTAACTTATTATATGTACTGCTACTTTTTCAGGGCATCATAAAACTTGTTTTTTTTTTTTAATTGACGTTTTCTTTGTCCTCTATAAGGTCACGTAAGAGAAAACAATTCAGGCAATGGTTTCCTTAAACTGAAATGAGTACTTTTAGAAAGGAGAAATAGCAAAGCAAGAAAGGAGTTTCTGAGGGACATTGCCATAATCACGAGCTAAACACTAGGGCTAGACTTCCGGGTAATTCCGTTTATTATCACATTGATAGACATTCATAAATCAACGGGAAATACCGTTAGTGTAGCCCGGCTATACAGAGTATTACAAATCGTATTTTTTTGTTTGTTTCAAAAATACTTAATAAAATTAAGTATAATTATGCAAGTGCCCGCAGCAGCTTTTCTACTTTGAGACCCAACATGAATCCCAAAAAATAATCCTATAATTATTTAAATCAAAATTTGACACGTCCAAAGACTTAATTCCAGTTCCCGCCACCAAAATGACATAAATAGTGTCGGCATCATGCGAGCTTACTCGTGCCTGTCCGTTACGTGTCGGGATGATATCGTAATAACACTGTTTCGGACAAAATGGCCGCCGCAGAAAATACCCGCCGTAATGAAGGTTTCAACTTAATTACGCAACTTGTGATCGCAGTATTTGGGTAATTATTTCCCCTGGAATTTAATTATGGAAGGTTTTGTTAGGTAAATAAAATAATTACTGAAATAAGTAATATAAAATACATAAAGCGGAATTCGTAAGTCACGGGACTATCAAACCGGTTATCGTGGTTTTGGAACGCAAAGAACAACTGAAAGAACGGTTTTTGGTTTTTGTTTTTGGTTTTTAAGTCACTACGAGTCTGACAGTCCCATCTGACAAGACTCATTTGATGATTTTCCACTTAAAAAAGGGCAAATTCTTAATCAATCTCTTGACACATCACATGTTAGCTGCTTACATTTCTATTTAACATAATTAAAGAACTAACGAACAAAAAAATACAGCTGAAACAATACTTATTGATCTTTCAGTAACTGATTTAACATGATAAGAAAATTTATCCTTAATTTATTTACGCTTCTCTAATGATAATGTATGTTAATGTCCTGATCACTCAATTACTGTAGGGTTTAGAGAGAGCAGTCAATTTAATTGGATTGGCCTCATTAAACCTCAATTCATATCATAATTAATATGATTGACCCATTGCATGAATACTTCGACATTATGTACACTCGGTGCCCATCATTGCATGACCTATCTTATACGGCGGAATAATGTCAAAGTAGGTCAAGCATTACTGGCCACTGATTGTCTTTAGTTGATCATAAATACAAAGTATATTTTACTAGTTATTGCCGGCGGCAAAAATTATCCCACGGACACGCAATATTGGGATAAAAAGTATTCTTTGTGTTAAACCAGATTATAAATTATCTGTGTACCAAATTTTAACCAAATCTGTTCCGCAGTTTTTGCGTAAAAAAGCGACAAACGTCTTCCATCCATCTAAACTTCCAAATATAAAATACTAGCTGTTGTCAGTGCTTTGACCCGCTACAACTATAAAATTATCACAAATACAGGATAAAAACTGATAAATTATACGTGCAAAAAAAAGCAAATCTAAACAGCAGTTTTTGCGTGAAAGATAAAAAATGCTTGTTTCTCTCGTCCATCGCACATTCGCATTTTTTTAAATATTAGTAAGATTCATTTGTTGCGTTATTAGATAGACAGCCATCCATGTAAAATACTGATATGCAGCTTGCAGCTGCATCTGGTTCGACTGGAAGCTAACCCCAATATAGTTGGGAAAAGGCTAGGCTTGGTTAGAAGATGACTTACAAAGATAAAATACGGAGTACTAACAGTGCACTTAACACAAAGTTCCATCAAAAATACCATAGTTTAAAGAATAATGTGTAAGTGAAGTTCGACCAAGTTTTCTCGTTCCTCAGAACTTTTCAACTAATTCAACCAGAAACCGTTTTACGAGTAATCATAAATCGTAGGAAACGCAACTCTGGGAGGAATTTTCTCCGAGAAATGTTACCCTCTTTGGTGAAACGATTCTATTTTATAGTTCGTAAAATATTATTCTTGAGGTAAGTAGATCCGTTTAGGAATTGGTTCTGCTGAGGTTATTTCAAAGTTTTTTTCAAATCTTAGGTTAACTCTTTTAAAAAAATCATTTGGGTTCATTTATTAACGCTAGATTAATATAATCTGACTACTAAACGAAAAACCTTTCTCTAAGAAATAGGTCTCACGATATAAGCAAAGACTCTTGGCAAGATGGTCACTCCGTTGGCAAAGAAGAAGAAAAACCATCTGATAACATTTTCATTATTTAAGTTTAGAGTTACTACTCTAAACTTTTGAGAGAACCCTAATAGATCTGAATTAATGAACTCTGATCACACATCGAGAGACGGGATAACTGTCCAATCATATTGACACTAATTTTTACCCTACTACGGCAAAGCCAAAGGGAGGGTTATGATTTTTAGTTCGTATCACTTACTAATCTTATGTCTTAAGTGATAAAGAATATGAACTGCCCGAAATGTCGGCTAAAGCGACGGGTTTCGTGCTTAAACAGTAGTACCCCAGACCCGTCACTAAATTTCGAAGGGATCACGCCCAAACACAGTCCATCACACCAACTAACGACCAATTCGATAACCGACAAGGTTCAACCAAATCACGTACAACTCTAATCTGATCACGAAATATCTGACCTAACTAATCTTCTCAAAACAGGCGTATTACAAGCCAATAGATCTGACGTCATAGGTCATACTACATGGGATAATATACTAAGATGGGTTATCTCAGTGATTCCCAAACTGTGCACCGTAGAGAGTACAGAGGGGCGCCGCCACCGTGAGACGTCAGTATTGACCACTGTCCGGATGAATATTGCGTGGACCCAAGATTACCAACTTTCTACACAGAGGAGCCATCGGAATGGAAAAGAAAATCTTATTGAACTTATTAAAGCTTCAAAACTAGATTTGGGCCATGCAGTGGGGCGAGACAGAATAGGATTAATCACCTCCATCTGCGAAGCATTTATCTTAGCCTCCTCGGAGACGGAACGCGTGAAGAACAGGACAGTCCACCAGACGATCTAGCCAACACAGTATATAGACGTCGACTTTAATTAACGTCACGAGGCATTTTCCTGTTACCGTAGGAACGGTCATGCGGACAGTGCTGGAAAGTAAAGGTTTATTGAAGGATAACACCATATTTTTAAGTCATTAAAAGTCTGATAGTCTCTACGTTCTCATCCAGGGCGGGACATTGGCTGATTTCAGGTTTAAGAAAAAGAAAATTGATTTGATTTAGTTGAGCTTACAACCAGATATTAATTTGACTTGACCGTTATTCGAAGCTTATTTAATTTGAGATAGGCACTACGTTTCCCGCCATCTATATCCGTCTCTTTCTATCTTGTATCCTTCTCTTTCTAACCCCCACCACCTGGCAGAGTGGGGGCGCACTTAGTGAGCCGCCATCTTTATACCTCATTGGCGTCTTGTTTCCCGCCGAGGACGGTTGTGCTAACTATAACGTTACCACAATACTGTATTTTATTTTAAAATAATTATAATTGTTAAGTACGATTGCATTTAGAACAAAAAAATAATATTTAGTGTGTTCTACGTGTAGTGCAACATTATTAGTGCGGTAATAAGAAACCTACTGGTAAAAATACCCACAAAATACGACACGTGAGTAATTTAATATTGTTTTAAAACAAAGTGATTCTGTGCATAAGATCTTTGGGTCCACAATTACGTGGGTACCCCCTTTTTAAGCTGTGTTATTTTATGCAAGATAAAATGTGTGTCTGTACCCAGTGTGTACAATCGCTTATTTTTATTAACGGATCTTTCCGTTCGTATTAATGTTTAAATGTTTTCATTGGTTTTTTGGAACGAACATTAGAAGTTTTGCTTAATTGTGCAATATCAGTTTTCAAATACAAAAGTATAAAAAAAAAAAAAAAAAAAAAACACGTTATTGTTGTTTTAAAGCCACTTTGCTGTTCTAGAATGGATAATAGTAATAGTTTTGTGCAAAATGAACCGACTGAACCCGGACCATCTGGTATTCAGCGTAAAATAAGGTCCAGAAGCTCAAGTTCAAGCAGTAATAGTTCCCAGAGCAGTTCTTCATCTTCGTCTTCATCCAGCCCCTCAAAGCGTCGAAGGACTCATCACGAAAAAAAGAGGAGGGGGAAGAAACGATGGCATTCAAGACAAGAATATAGAAAATTATCAAAGGAGGTACGTGAACTTCGCAAATCCTTGTACATTCGTGATAATGAGCGTCAAGTTCAAACTAGCGATCACTATTGTAATGATTCCATGTCTATTAATTCTGGTGTTAGTCGTAATCTTTATGAAGAATTAGGTGACAACGTGTCAGTTGTCGACACGCCTAATGAAGTGATTTTTAATATTCAAACAAAATTAAAAGAACCTTCTATGCCCACGAGTTCAGAAGTCCATTTAAAACTGCTATGTGATCTTCAACATTGGGATACTAGTAATTGGAATGAGATCAGATATTCCGAAACTCAAAAGGCGTATAATCACAAACCGGGTTTTACGGATATTGAGATAAATGAGGAGGTTGCAGCCTTCCAGTCTCCTCGCCATTTGATATACGCTGATAAAGCCTTTGCTACCTTGACTATGTGTATTTTAAAACAGAAGGAATCACTTCAGAAAGTATTGCTTGATTTCGCCCAGTGGTCTAAAGAGTTAACCCCAGATTATGAGGTAATTAATAACAAGTTAACGGAACTTATAAATTGCGGTGATTTTCAAACAACCTCCGCAGATTTGTTACAGCTTGTTTGTGGCCATCGCGCAGAGATATTGCAAATGCGTCGGGACTGTGTAATTAAACAGGTGAAAGAGCCATTAGTGAAATCTACTCTCAGGAAGATTCCTCCTACATACACAAACTTGTTCAACGCAGATAAATTCACAGCCGCTTTGGAAAAAGCTGGAGGAGTACGGAAATGTTTTTGGCCAATAAAGAAGTCTAACAACTCTACCTCGCAGGTAGAGACACACAAAACTAGCGTCTCCTCGCAGGAGTACGCAACCCGAAAAAGACCCTCGCAGGGTTGTCAACATGGGTCATGCCACGTGCAAGGCTGTTGTCAAAACGCACCACCCCCGCAGGGTGGTTATAACTCTTACTCTCACGGACATAGCTCCTATTCGGCCGCACCGAATAATCGGAGCCTTTTTCGAGGACAGGGTTCTTCCAGAAATTACCCAAAGCACCGAAATCAGTCCAAAGCTGGGCAGAAACGAGCACCATCTCCGCCCAACAACAGTAGAGACGTCAAACGTCGAAAATACTGACATGATGCAATTCAAAGCGGGCCGTCTAGCAAATTATTTAACTCAATGGGAACAATTTGGAGCTCCAAATGTCATTCTCAAGATGATATCGGGGTATCGCATACCCTTTCGTCAAAGGCCTCCAATGATCCATCCAAGGAACATAAAAAAGGAGATGTTAATTCCTTATTCTGTAGAGATGACTGCTGTCATCGACAAAATGAAGGATCAAGGAGTCCTCGAACGAGCACATCGGTCTCCAAGTTTCCTCTCATCAATGTTTTTAGTTCTCAAGAGCGACGGCTCTGCTCGGCCCATTTTCAACCTGAAGGCCCTCAATCAATTCGTAATTACCACAAGATTCAGACTAATGAATGTCACTCGTGTGCCGGACTTCCTGCAGGAGAGAGACTGGCTATGCAAAACAGATCTCTCACAAGCCTACTTTCACATACGTGTAGCTCGCAGCCACAGAAGATTCCTACGCCTAGTCTATCGAAAGGAGCTGTTGGAAATGACATGTTTACCCTTTGGTCTAAGTACTGCACCCAAGACTTTCGCAACAGTGACAAATTGGGTTGCTCAAATGCTCAGAGAACGAGGAATACGTATTCTGGTGTATCTGGACGACTTCCTGATTGCTCATCAACAGGAGGAACGCCTAAGGGAACATGTAAATATTGTCATCCGAACTCTCGAGACATTAGGCTGGATCATAAACTACGACAAATCTGTGTTGACTCCGTCAAAAACATTGGCATATCTAGGCGTTCAGTGGGACGCTTGGACAAACCAAAAGCAACTCCCCAAGGAGAAATTGACTTCGCTGATTGTCAAACTGTCCCAAATGCTCGACAAGAAACAGGCAAAGCTCAAGGAGGTTCAGAGTCTAGTGGGACTTCTCAATTTTGCGAGTTTTACCGTCCCAAGGGGCCGACTAAACTATCGAGCGTTATTGGACCTCCTCAACAAAATGTTGAGATCAGACCAAAAATGGCATTTAATTCCCATCGAAGCCAGGAACAACATAATATGGTGGCTTCAGAACTGCCAGCGCCCTTCACCCATTCAGGTTCGTCCACCGACCCATTACCTAACAACGGATGCCTCCGATATAGCATGGGGAGCTCGATTAGACAATTTGTCTCTGGCAGGGTTGTGGGCAGACCACGAAAAACAGTTACACTGCAACCAGAAAGAGATGCTCGCCATCCTAAAGGTGTTACAAGATCATTGTCAGCTCCTGTGCAGGAGTACAGTACTAATTCAATGCGACAACAAAACTGTTATCGCATATCTCCGACACGAAGGGGGCACGAGATCCACACCACTGATGGATCTGACATACCAAGTTTTTCAGATTCTGGAAGAATACCAAATTCATGTGAATATTTTTCATATTCCCGGGATGTACAACGGTCATGCAGACCATTTGTCGAGACTTCGGGTCAATCCAGAGTGGCATCTCTTGGCCAGAGCCACAGAGAAAGTGTTTGCCAAATGGGGCACGCCCCTGATAGATCTCTTTGCCTCCAGTCGAGCACATGTGGTAGTGAATTATGCGTGTCTGGATCTGAACGATCAGCAAGCATTGTTTCACGACGCGTTCTCCCGGCAGTGGGATTTTCAACTGGCGTGGATTTTCCCGCCACCGTACTTGATTCCCAAAGTACTATCTCATTTGAACAGTGCTCACGGGATATACCTATTAGTAGTTCCACACTGGGATCGAGTATATTGGCGGGCAGATCTGAAGGCCCGAGCGTTGGCAGCCCCATTCACACTTCGGAATCTCGATCAAGTCTTAATAGATGTGTCGACGGGATTTCCACCCCCCAGGACACAGGACATGATTCTCGAGGTATGGAAATGTGGGGGTGGGCTGAGACCCTAAAAGATTGGAATAATAGCCAACTAAAATTATTGAAGAAGTCTTGGCGACCTTCCACGCTAAAGACTTATGATGTTGCTTGGAAAAAATGGGTAATCTGGTCTAATGAACACCAAATTAATCCTCATAATCCTAATGGTAGAGAGGTAGCCAGATTCCTGTCGGACCTTCATCTAATTAATAATTTATCTTATAACACGATTCTGTTGCACAAATCTGTAATTTCCACCCTTTGCAATCCAGACATTGCTGGCCAAATTAGTTCTCATATTTTAGTAAAGCAGGTTTTAAAGTCTATAGCGTTAGAGAGACCAGTCAAATCTAAACCACCAATTTGGAACATAGACAGCCTAGCTGTCTACCTAAACAGTTATAATTTAACACATGACAATATTTTCCATGTGCAAAGACACACTGCAACATTATTACTCTTATGCTCAGGGCGAAGAGTTCACGACTTGACTTTATTACGAACTGATGTGGAGCATTGTGTTCAAAGTGATAATTCTATCACCTTGTGGCCTGTTTTTGGTTCAAAGACTGATTCTTCGGATCACAGGCAATCGGGTTGGAAATTGTCAAGTAATTTGGAGAGTAATAATTTAGATCCAGTTTATTGGATAAATAGAACAATTGAACTATTAAAAAATCGTAGAGAAACAGCTAAGATCAATAATTTGTTCATTTCTACAAAAGGTGAAGCAAAAGCTGCATCAAAAACAATCATATCGGGGTGGATTAAAACTCTACTTAAAGATGCAGGTATAACTGCAACGCCTGGGAGCTTCCGTTCTGCTGTTGCTTCAAAAAACTGGCTAGATAACTTCCCACTAGAAGATATTCTCGCGAGAGGAAATTGGAAGTCCCAAAATACTTTTTGTAAGTTCTATAAGCGGACAGTTTTACCTTCATCTTCAAGTACCTCTATAACTATGTTATTTAATCCTGTTGATTGATGTATGTTGATTATTACAATGTGATTAATCCAGTTCAAGAAATTAAATAATGAAACCAAACTCATATAATTATTTGAAGTTTTTAAATTTTCCTTCTTGTATTTGTTTCATTCAAATGATCAATATAATACCTAAGTAATACTATAATTTTACTATCACGTCATTCACATTGGCGTCCGTATCACCACCACCAGGCGATAACAAACAGGTCTCAAATTAAATAAGCTTCGAATAACGGTCAAGTCAAATTAATAGAAGCGTTTTACCTCACAATAAAACGCATATTAATTTACTTACCTTATTCGAAGCTTATGTTTTAAAGGCTGCCTGGTGATTTTCGACTCAATGAGGTATAAAGATGGCGGCTCACTAAGTGCGCCCCCACTCTGCCAGGTGGTGGGGGTTAGAAAGAGAAGGATACAAGATAGAAAGAGACGGATATAGATGGCGGGAAACGTAGTGCCTATCTCAAATTAAATAAGCTTCGAATAAGGTAAGTAAATTAATATGCGTTTTATTGTGAGGTAAAACGCTTCTATTATAATGTAATTATTAACCTGGTAACTACCAGCTAGGCTGCCCAGACAAAATTCTAAACCTGCAAGTGCGACACGAGCTGAAAAACTTTGGGAGCCACTGTCCAATCTGATAAATAAGGCCACTTCCAAAGCTATTATGTAAACTGGCGATCCTCCGGAGTACATTATTTACGAGGACAACGCTTTGAGCCCTTCCCTCGTAAGTCTCAATAAAGGATCGTTGAATATTTGTTCGACAATTTGTAGGGACGTCGTATGTCGCCTTTATTCTTTGAGAGGAAATTAAGTCTTACGACAAACAGAGTATATTGAAGTTCTTACGTTTTTTTGTAATAAAGAACTTGTTCTTTATCATTAGATTGTTCATTCAATACCTAGTTATTGTGAATCTTATCGTGGTAAAATCATCAAGTGAGACCTCCCGGAACCCAGGGCCGGACAGAAGGGACTGTTAGACTTGTACTGAGTAGATCCAATCCACGGTGATCCGTCAAAAGCCCTTCGATCAAAACTAAGCGGCAACAACTTATTCAAAGCGCGATGAGAGTTGTCGGCGTCAATACTTCATAACAATAATAGAACGAATAGTCTCTGAAGTATGTTTAAACGAGATGAGAATATTGTTAATTAATGAAACGCACCTCTAACTACTGCTAATTTCACGTGCGCTTGCTGTAAAAAAGTGCTAATACAAGATCACTTTAATGCATTACGTATTAAGGTTGTAAATCGAAAGATTACCAGAAACTAAAACATTACTGAAAGAGAAACGTAGAAAAAAAATAACTGAAACGTAAATAAAGAAAACAAATGATCCGATCGAACCTTCGGCAAGATAATCTCTATTTACGATACTGTAATGTCGATAGCTTTCCAAAGAAATGGGTTACGAAAACAATAGGAGATATTTATTAGGACTGTTTATATGGTACTGACCTACTCAAGTACTGTATAAGGATCAATTCACACCGAGACGCTACGCTACGGGTACAGCTCAATAGAGCGATTCAAAATCTAACTTTATTTACTACACGAAAAGACACACATTTCACCGACAACGCGACACTGGTTTGTGTCCCACTGCTGGGCAAAGGCCTCCCCTTTTTCCTTCATACCTCTCTATTTTTTGCCCCGCGATCATGATCAGATCGTGGCACCTCCTCCACCGTGGTCGACCTCGACGGCGATGTCCTCCTTCAGGCGTCCAGTGGGTGACGAATTTTTAATAGCGACTCAAAAATCGAATTACTACAAGGACAGATACACATTTCAAGTATATCGTCGCTTTAGTGGCTTTGCGTCGCGTCTCGTCTCGGTATGAACAGGCCCTAAGGCGTATAGGTATTAAACTAAATACATAGCTTGAGTAGGTCTTAAGTAGATTACTAGGTTATACAGGGTGGGTTTATGAGATCGTGCGTCAGAGAGAATTTCGAAACTATGAACTTTGATGATAAAGGTTAATTAGCTATAACCCCGATTTAGGACATGATTTACTTACATATTATCATGAAGGAAATTATTTAGACCCGGTATTTTGATATTTCAGAATTACCTACGATTGTAAAATATCACCATTCTCTCAAGCGGTTATAGATGTTAATGAATGAGGTTACAGCGGCCCATGAACGCAAAGAGCAACTGATGGAACAGGGTATTTTTAGTCAGTCAAGTCTGAGAGTACCTTTCGTTCTACGCAGAGCGGGAAGACTAATTTTATGATTTACCCACAGCAAAAAAGGTAAAAGTCAGCTTCTTATTTAAGCTTTTCGGTAGGTTTATTCAATACATTTTACATCCCCTTTGTTTCATAGAAACAAATTTCATAGAATTTCGTTTCGTAGAAAATGTTTTCGTATAATACTTGGTCCTTGTATTTTGTCTACATTTTAGACCGAATAAATATTGTTTTTTAATAGGTTTTCTTCTAAAAGAAATATATACATTTTATAAAAACCTATTTAAATAAATACCCTGCTATTTCTGAAACTTATCCTTGGAATTCAAATAATGCTAATCAGACAGTGACTCTGTGACACGAAATTCCCCGGAGACTGAAAACTGAAGCAGAAAGGAATATTAACCTAACGAGGGTGTGTCCTTCGAAAAACATGAGCTCACAAGAATACTTTGTCTTTGAAATTTGAAACAAGGTTCTTGCGGCCAACGGTCAAGGCCAACCTTCATTATTTATACGGAAAAACTGCTATTAAGGTCGGATGAGAATGGAAATATGTTATGACTAGCTGTTACCCGCGGTTTCACCTGCTGCCTTACTCCTTAGTATCGTAGTTTGATGTTATATTCTGTATTTAATAAACAATTTTAAACTGGTTTTTATTTAATAAAAGTAAAAATGTGCCAGTAGATATCCCACAAGTATTTCGAAAAACAAATCATATATTCAAATCACATATTTTTAACCTTTTTCTCATGGCAAGATCATCAAATGAGTCATACCAGTCTGCTTGATTTGGAAGGAACTGTCAGACTCGTACAGACTAAAATGCTACTACGTTGTTCCTTCAATAGCCCTTTATGTTCCAGAAGTCACAGTTACCTGTGTAGGCAGCCCCGTAATGTTATATTATAGCCTTCCTCGATAAATGGACTAACCAACACCAACATATTTTTTCTCTTCGAATCAGTGGTTTCCGAGATTAGCACGTCAAAGTCAAAGTTGAACAAAGCATCTCTTTAGATATATGTATAATGTTAGCATAGATTTTAAAGATCAGGGACTTCATTTTTAAAGAAAACACAGAAGATGACCATTTATGGACACACGTAGTGTAGTGTGAGACGCCCTAAGGCACGATAAATTAAAAAAAAAAAGAAAAAACCTTTAACCTTTACTCAAGATCAAGGTGGCTTTCGTCCACCCGTGGACGACAATTGGCTGAGGAGACTAAATATTATTGATAAAAAAATAAATGGGCCTTTAGAAGAATTTTTAATGATTTAATTAATAATTCTGTGAAGCCTTAATTAGTCTTTAATAAAAGCATATTAATTTTCTCGAAATTCAACGATTGTGGTTTAATCACGCTTTGAAAGGAAAGAACTTTTAACTTAAAATTTAATTTTAAAATTGTTCTATCTTGTACTAGCTTATTAAAAACACTAATTAATTGGCAATGTCTAGACTCTATGCGAGTAAAAAAATATATACTCAAGAGCAAAACAATAACTGTAAAAAAAGTAATTCATATCAGAAATAAACTTATTCATAGTACAGCATTGTTTTCAATGTCTGCTATTAAAGATTCTTTATAGTTTCACAAGAGTAAACTCCGTATTTCCATGAATTGCTCTTTATTTAGTTTTTCAAAGAAAAATTCCAGGTATTTTTGTATGAAAATAAACCCTATTTCACCGAGCAAAAATCCACCACCAAAGCTTCCTTTATTTCAGGTATTTCAGACTACAATATGCCAAAACGGAGTTCAGTATTCTACACAAGCATTTTTGTAAATTCGTATTTTCCCGTTTTGCGGAAAAATGCATTCTGGAATATCTGTTGGGCTCTGTTAATGCGCCAAATGGTGTATGTTAATGTACCTGCGATTTTATTTTAGGGAAAAAAATATTAAAGCGAGAATCTCTCTCATTTTTTATGAGATGAGCATTTTGTGCCATAGAAATTCAAAATATTCTGCATTTAATAAACATTTTTTAAACTGGATTTTATTTAATAAAAGCAAAACTGTGCCAGTAGATATCCCACAAGTATTTCGAAAAACAAATCATATACGTAACGGCACGGATATTTCAATATATTCAGGGCTATTGACAAAGAAAATTAAGAACAAAACCGTTACACACAAAGTATAGAATCCTCTCACACAAAGTACCTACAAAACTTAAAAGAATCGCCCCACTTCACAGGCTGGATGTAAATCCAGGCCGTGCGAAGTTTTCATCACAAACCGTATCCTCCAAGGAGGTTGGTGCGAACTTCGACCTCCTTCAAGTTCCAGTGAATTTGTTGAGCCACACATTGTTGCCAACTGTTTGTATTTCAACCAAACTGTTTTTGTTTTGTTGGTCTTATTCGGAGTTGTACACTTATTACGTGTGTGTGTGTGTGTGGGGCTCGAGCGTAGCGAGCCAAGTTGCTTTATTTTATACAACTTGCTGAATTTTTTCGTGATAGGAAAAGTAATTTGTAAAGTTATTGGAGTCTTTCTCGTAGTATGTTTTTTCGAATATTATTTATTAAATAAAAAGTTACTCTAGTGTTGTAGCAGTAGACCACAGAAGAACAACTTTTTAAAGGTATTTGTGACTACAGGTTTACTAAGGACTTTACAAACTGCAGTACAGTGTATGCGAGCGTCATCTATCAGAACCTATACGACTTAGTTTCTGCTACAAGATGCTCGACCAGCAGTCATGTTTTCGGAATTCTCACTGTAGTGGTCATGTGGTGATCATAATCAATATGACAAATATTAAAATATATATATTAGTTGCAAAAATAGAAAAGAATGTTGAAGTGAAAATGCCATGAGATTTTGTGTTACCATTTTCAAATTCATTAAGTTATACATACTTCGCGAGCTTCGGCTTAATCCAAAATGGTTTTACTTTATCACACCACTCATATTACCTCGAAAACTTACAACTAGCACTAACTCATCAACTCTGAAATCCCCAGAACCTGAAACTTTCAGGTTTTAGTCTAACAGTAAAACTTAGTTACCTTTTCATTTGGGTCACACGTGAGTACCTATATCTCGTTATTACTGTTCAAAATATAGGCAAAAAGGTACTAAAGAGATTTTAAGAGTTGTGTATAAAGGTTTTATAAACTTAATAATGATAATTAGGGTTTTCAACCGCAGGCATGCGGGCGGCGAGTAAAGGGCAACTCGCTGTCTGACCATGGACCATGCCCGGGTCGACGGCGCGTCGTGTTCCACGCGCGCCTCAAAGAGCGTCAGCATAATGACGAGGCCCCCTCTCAGAGGGCTAAAGCCTGCCGGGGTCGCGGGACTTATTCCAACACCGTGACCCGGGAACATAAAGGGCTATTGAAGGACACCGTGGATTTTAGTCAGTACAAGTCTGACAGATGATTTGACCAAGGCAAAAAAAAAGGGTTTTCAACCGAATTGGTTTAGTAGTTTATGGGTGAAAGAGTAATAAAGAGGAATCAGAGTAGTCCATGCAAGGTGGACAGACAACCTGATGAAAATCACAGGATCGTGTTGGATGCAAGCTGCTTCTAACAGATCCTATTGGATATCTATAGGGAAGGTTATGTTCAGCAGTGGACGTCCTACGGCTGATTTAAAGCCACTTACGTGTCGAAGGAGCTTGTTGCGATACGACACGACATACAAATATGTCTCTAAGAACCGTATTAAATGTATGTAACCGATATTATGATTCAGACTCGTCACGACACGCCACGACACGTAAGTATGTTTCCGCCTTATGAGTAAAAAACAATAGTTAAAATTCAGCAGACCCTGTCTAACTCTCAGTGTTTGTAAAAAAAACTTCTCACCAGACACGATTACACCAATTTTTTAAATGTTAAACAACTGAGCCCTTAAAATCAAGCTGTTTCATTCCGTCAGACTAAACTCCGGATTAAAAACCGTTGTTCTTTTCTTCAAAACGATGTTCATCAGAAAACTGGTGTAATTTTTCCAAACAATCCGTGCCCGATCGTCGGCAGACTAGAAAATACTCTGTCATTGGAAAACAATGGGCCACGAACAATAGCCGACGTTCTATAAAATATCTCCCTTTCTTCTTTTTATCGGGACATCGTTAATTAAGATAGAAATCCTTTACTGAGATAATCTTTTGTAACTTCGCCATTTTTTTAAGATAAGAACTAGTTTTTGCTTCAATATTGCCCGTTTTCTAGGAAATTTCTCTTGTATCATGGTTTTGCGTTTACAGACATATTAACTCACATAGACAAACAATTACTTGCAGATCACACAAATCTTTGTTGCGTGCTGGGATCGAAGCCGCGACACACTGAACAACAGTCGATCACTTAGCCACTGCAAAAACCGTGTCGTCTTTAATAATTGAGAATCCTAAATTCACGTTATGCTTTTAGGTGAGAAAAACTTTAACAATGAGAAGATTTTTTGACTATTAATATTATAAACAGTGTAAAAATAATGAAATGGGTAATAAAATGGGGTCCTCCCCACTCTGGGGGGGAGTGGAAGGAACTGTCAGACTCCTACTCGATTAAAACCTCCCTTCTCCGTCGTAGCCATCGCTTAGTCAGTCTCGCGATCCACTATTAATAACTCGAAGAAAACTTTTCCACTATACGATGAAAAGTAAGACACCTACGCATAATCTATTTTTATACTTTCGAGAACCTATATACATATTTCTAGAAAAATGTCATTTAGAAAAAGAACAATTTTAGCTTACTTCTAACAATAAAATCCTAGCCACTGAGTGATGGAAATGTAACAAAAGCGTCGTTATTCCGTGTCTTGGCTACCGGCGCCAATTAGCAAAACCAATTAAAACAAACTGGGAGCGACAGATGCGTTGCCATGGCAACCGTTCTTTTTGCTCCAAGGAACTTTGCTATCGATTTTTCTATGATGCAAGGCATGAAGTTCAGACATTATAAAAAAAAATCATATACGCAACATAATATATGAGAGACATTTCTGTTTTTTTTTTTGCTTATGTTTGAAAAGAACTCATCTAATACTATGTTACTAATTGTTCAATGGTTGTGAGTTCAAACCTCTAGTGTCTTTTTCAATACGTATTATACAAGATTTTTAAAGGCCTAAAATATCAAAAATATCGGGAAGTCTAGACTAAAAAAATCTAGAGATTTGCGACCTAGATTTTTAGTAAGTAATCTACACGAAGAACGAATAGTCTACGCCGAGCGTAGGCTTATTCTAGTTTAGCATTAAAATAAATGTTGATGAAAACAGGCTAAATATTTTGTATAAAATTTAGAAATATTCAGAGTAACTGGGAATTCTCAAGGGCGAGCTTCTATAACTTGAACGAATGAAAACAACAAAATTGTATAAAACAGAAAACATAACAGGGCGCAATTGATGGCCAAAGTTCATTTTATTTACGTGATACAATCATCAAAAGAGTCCTCCCACCCAGGGCAGGACGGGAGGGACTGTCAGACTTATACAGACTAAAATCCACGGTGACCATCAATAGCCCTTCACGTTCATAGCCACGGTTACCTGAAATGACAGTTCCGTGACAAGTACTGTTACTTTACCGTCGTTTTACAAACGACGTTACAGAAATGATATTTTTATTTAAATAAATAAAAGTGCTTACGTACGTGATTTTATAAAAGATGATAGCTTCAAGAAAATTACGTTTTTCCAGACTTTTCTTAACGAGATACTCGAAACAACAAGGCCTGTTTACCTTTATTGTATTTACTTTATGAATATGTAAATAAAAATAAGATGACGTAGGTTGTAGACGTAAACATGTAAAAACATACTAATATTAAAAACGTGTCAGTTTGTTTGGATGTTTGTTAATGTTTCTCACAAAAAATACTGAATGGATTAAGATGAAATTTGGTACACAGATAGTTTATAATCTGGATTAACACATAGGATAATTTTTATCCCGATTTTCGAGTTGTAGCGGGTGAAACCGCTAGTAACAGCTAGTTAATTACAATTGTCAGAAACTTCGCACAAGAGATAGGTACCATGGAGTTTCTTATCCATTCTTGTCCATATGAAATCGGCTTACACTGGGACAACCTCCTCTGGGATTGGGATAACCAGGGAATAACCATGAAACCTTCCGAATGAGAGTAGAATCTATTTTATTTTCTTTGTTTTAATGTGTTTTTCTTCATTAACTTCATCAACATAAATGGTTAGACTTTGTAATGTTGATTACACATGAGGTATTATAAAATCATTAAAATCACAATAACGTAAATAGTGTACGTAAACTGTGTACAGTGTTGACTGTACACAAAGGGGGTGAGTATCTCTGAAGCTGTTCAGAGATACTCACGCCCTTTTTATTGATGTCAGTAACAAAATGGATGAGTTTTCTCTGAAGCTTACATACAAAATTATTAAGTTGCAATTTCCTTGCACAGAAACAAGTAAGGACCTATACAGAACCTTTACAAAGCAAACAAGCGAAGTTAGAACACTGAAAGACCGCAACAAGGTCCGAATTATACGCAATATAAAGCTGCGGTTCCACTGAGGCGGAGCGGAGCAGAGCGGAGAGGGATTCACCAGTCACATAGCTTGAAATCCACATCTCTTCTCCACTTAAGCCATGTGATTGCTGAATCGCTCTCCGCCCTGCTCCACTCCGCCTGAGTGGAACCGCAGCCTAAAAGTAAAGTAGACAGGCCACGCCCCCAGACCGTTACGGGGTCTACAGCACCTCCGTAGAGACCTAACCCTCACCCCTTTTGTGGCACCCAAAGACATTAAAATATAGTTACGAGAGAACGTGAACAGAATCGTGATCTACTTGTGAAAACCAACTGGGTACTGTTGGTATAAGTGTGACGTGTCGAATTTAGCAATTATGTATATCATTTTATTTTGGGACGATGCCGTAAGGTTCTCAAATTGAAACGATCGACAAAGGTATAATAATAATATTTATTATAATATTTCACAACTATCACACAACGCCATCTAGTCCCAAGCTAAGCAGAGCTTGTGTTATGGGTACTAGACAACTGATAAACATACTTATATATTTCTAAATACATACATATTATAGATACATTACACCCAGACACAGAACAAATGATCGTGCTCATCACACAAACATTTGTCCTGGGTGGGAATCGAACCCACGACCTCCGGCATAGCAGTCAGGGTCACCAACCACTAGACCAACAGGCCAGTCAAACGGTGGATAAACGATCTGATGGAGAACACAGAATTGCGCTGGATGCAAGCATCAAGTCTATCCTATTGAAAATCTATAAGGACGTGTTCTGCAGTAGACGTTCTACGGTTAATAAATATGATGATGATTTTTGAAACATGACATTATCACAATTTTTTACAACATTTGTTTTTGATATTTTTCTAGTCTCCCATCAATTTAAAAAAATAAACGGATACCACTTTTTATAATCAACTTCCAAAATAGGAAAGCTTTTCAATACGTTGGAATATTTTTATAACAAAGATTGACACATCTTCTAAACGAAAAGATCCATTGAAGAAAGTATTTAAAATTCTACTAGCTAAATACGTGCTAATTTAAATTTGAACTTAATATTACAGATACGCCACTACCTCTGTAGAACAGTATAGAGCCTCCGTAGAGACATGACCCTCAACCCTTTGTGGTACTTATTTATAGGTACCTTATATAGGTAAACAAACGACCTACAGACTGATCAACCTATGCTTAATTTACAGCTTCAGATTTTGGCTTAATTAACATCGTTTAGTTATTTGATACTCAATTGTTTAAGTATAATAATCTAGACATAACAATAATATTACTGCGTGAAAGGAAAATTTTGTTTTTGATGTAGATAATAATATTAATGTATTATAAACATTAATTATGATTTCGTAGGAGTCTGAAATTTGACACCTTTAGAGTCTATGTGTCCCTTAAATATTACCTACATTAATAAAAAAACAAAATAAAACACACTATAGTTTGAGCCAGATAAGTGTGGAATAAAATTCGTTGACCCCCGTGTACCAATGTATTCCAATATTTCAAAACCATTCGAAAAAATGTAAAGAAAGTGTCGTAACACGATCAAAATAAAGGAATCGTGGTAAGAGGCGACCGTGACCTTACATTTTATTTTGAAATTCGAACGATGGTATAATAGAATTCTAACGATGCGTTGTTAGGATCAATGACCTTTATTCCAGACTTATATGGCGAGGACTATATAACCATGCGATTAACCGTTTGACACACTTTTAATGTCTTTCGACCGTAGTACTATTTGTTAAACATCGATTTAAAAAGAGAACATTCCAATTTAAAATGTAAATTAAATTATTGTCAAATCTCAATCACTGAACGATCACAAGTAAATTATTCCTTTAAAAGTTAATAGGTTACTTCTAGGCAAGCGTGCTTCATCGCCGACCACATTATGCATCCGACATCATTTATGCTTACTAACAGGCAAGGTACTGACATGGAGTGTTATTTTTAAATAGAAAATTTTACAGGTTTAAGTCAGTTTCCAGTGGAAAAATTGCAGTTTCTGCTTGTACAGTAACCTTTTTTTTTTTTTTTTACGTGGTAAAATCATCAAATGAGACCTCCCACCCCGGGCAGGGCGAGAGGTACTGTCAGACTTGTACTGACTAAAATCCACGGTGTCCTTCAATAGCCCTTTATGTTCCGGGGTCACGGTGATGGTATAAGACCCGCGACCCCGGCAGGCTTTAGCCCTCTGAGAGGGGGCCTCGTCATTATGCTGACGCTCTTTGAGGCGCGCGTGGAACACGACGCGCCGTCGACCCGGGCATGGTCCATGGTCGGGCGGTGAGTTGCCCTTTACTCGCCGCCCGCATGCCCGCGCCTACGGTGGCCGGAGATCGTCTTGCGACGTCCGACGCCGTGGGCGTCCACCACCGCGGGTGGGGCGGAGGGAGGACCTTGTCCTCTCTCTCACGCGGCCCGCCTCCTCCTTCGCGAGCATGACTGCTTCGCAGAAGGAGGCGACCGCTTCCCACTCCGTCTCGCCCCGCAGCATGGCCGCGACCAGTGCTGGGCGCGAGAGGTCTCCGCCTATCGCCGCCGTGAGGACACGTCGGTGCTCCGCCCAAGCGGGGCAATCCTGCACCGTATGCTCGACTGTGTCCTCCGGACGATCTACGCAGTGGTGACACCCAGGCATTTCTTCCTTTCTCATAAGACACAGGTACCTCCCGAAACATCCGTGTCCGGTGAGGACCTGCGTCAAGCGGAAGCTTAGGACGCCGTGACGTCTCTCCAGCCACTCCTCAAAGAGGGGTCTTATCGCCGCTATTGCGGCGTGCCCGCCATTGTACAGTACCCTTAGCACGAGTTTTCACTCTTTTACTTGTGTAAGTGCTGTAAATACTGGGAAGACGGTGTCGTCTTCCCAGTATTTACAGCGTTTCTTGTATGAAAAAATGGAACAGCGCCTCTGGTGTGCGAAGAATGAACTATTTTTTCGTTGAAAATTGACAATTTGAAATTCTCAAAGTTCCCGTTTACTTTGCGTCTCAAATACTGAAAACTCGTGCTAAGGGTACTGATATAACGTAAGTTTATTTCACAGAATTCCGTCAAACAGCAAACAAGAGAGCCAAGTTTAATCATTGTAAAGGCTTCGTCTTGAGGGGAATTCGACGTAGAATGGGACACAGAACAAACCACTACAGGGCCTTTGTCGTGACCTAACCCGTTTGTGATGCCTATCTAGTGTTGGCACACAAAACAGTAACAGTTACTACGAATAAACGTACCTGTTCCTTACCTTGTCGATGGCAATCTTAATAGATTTAGCCCAAAAGGTGACTAGTTAAGTTACAGTATAGTGTTATTTGAGAGTTGCCAGATTTTAGTACTTTATGTGTTCTACCCCAAAGTTCTTTTTTTAATATTTGTTACTCAAGGTGTTGAGCACCTTATAGTCTGAATTACACTATCTAATTGCACTGACTAAACAGGTCCACTCAAATAATGTATGGTTCTTTATTGAGCATCAATCCAAATCTCGTTCTATTGTTTATGATGGCCGCTTTTGATTGGAAATCTAAAGTCTCGGATAGGCAAATTCAGTTGTTGATTGGTTTCGGGCAAAGATCAAACCAAAGATAAGCAACCGAGATCATTAATGTCATGGATGAGACGTTAAGCTACTTGGTCTTTACTCTCCATGTCGTAATAGTTCAGTAACCCGAACACAAATGAGCCTATGTGGAATTATTATAATTATTCTGTAGCAAAAACTCACGAGGCCGTATTTAATCAACAACGCAAACAACAGGAACTCACAACCACTAAACAACAAATACTACATGTCATCAACATAATGGATCACGCCATTCTACCACATCGCATAATGCAGCGTAATCACTTAGTTCGCATAACAGCCACGTCACGCTCGTCTAAATCGAATAAATAATAGAGAGGTACCAGAATCGATAACTATTATCGCTAATCGACTAATATTCATGAGAAAAACCAACTTAGTATTTACGTGCATGATAATCGTGTTAAATGATTCGTGATAACAGCTTAATTTTAGACGTGTCCTAGTTATTTTAATTGTTCGATTATTATACAGGGTGAATTGGAATAATTGCGACAAAATGAAATGGGAGTTTCAGTTACAGTAATAGTAATTATAAACTGTTTATTTCTACAAAGTAAATCGCTAAAAAAATAAGCGATTATCATTAACAAAAGGTCCATTGATGTTGCTATTATTATTTAAGGACGAATGATCGGTATTCCAGCATTCATCATCATCATATCAGCCGTAAGACGTCCACTGCTGAACATAGGCCTCCCCTGCCAGCATTGAATATGCAAAATAAAAATTAAAGTATCAAAAAATCTCGTCCGACTCATCGCAGCGCTCAATAATCGTTGTGGAGTACTCATGTTATTAAACGTTGCAGTTCATAGCGTAACACTGGTCAATTATTGTTTAATTTTACATTTGTTATTTTATACATTTTATTGACAAAACATATTATCGTATATTTAATTTTGTCGAATCTATTCAATATACCCTGTATAGAAAATATTGTAATATTCCAATGATCATGAATATGTTTGCAGAATTAAATAGGTGTACTGACATGAATATTTCAGTTGAATGAGTCGATGACGGAAAAGCAATTATAAGTTATTAATATGCTGTGAAAACTTGATGGAATTATTTTTGTATTGACCGCACGCGCGTTAAAACTGATAAGCCGATATTTTATTCGAAAAAACAGTACATACTATATCAGTAAACTTGTTATGAGGTACAAGTCTGTCTAAACCTTCTAGGTTTACTGACTTGGTTTAATAATTTACATATTCAGAAGTATATGTAATGTAAATCGCAAATATCATATTTTACCTTTAGTAAATAAATCAGCTTTTATAATATGCTTATTATATTATCAGTCTATTGCCGTCCACTGCTGGACGTAAGCGTAAGCGCTCTTTAGGGGACCAAAGAGCGCCAAACCACCCGGTCCTGGGCAGCCCGCATCCATCCACTGCCAGCCACATTCCTTAAATCGTCTACCCCTCTTGTCGCAGGGTGTCCTACACTACGTTTGCCCATTCGCGGTCTACACTCTAGAACATGCTTATTACTGTTTACTAACTAATCACCTAAATAACGGCAAATAAAGTCGCTTAAAATGTAATACTTTATTCGTATAATTCAAATTACTAGTTCACATACCACAACCCTAGCATAAGTAACAATCACACAATGCCTCCGAGCGCTCAAACATATCGAATGCAATTGCCAGAGTCAAATTAACCGAATACACACAAGAATGCTTTATTAAACGAGCCATAGTCGACTTAATAACTTTGTGGAGCCGTTTATATGTCAGTTTACAAACCTTGAACATGCTCTCAACACACTCAAAAGCTCATTCAGATCGCAATTAACATACTAGCCTAGGAAGGTTCTACTAGTGACGTCACTGCGAACATTTAAATAATGTAAAACTAATTAACAACTACGATGTTGAGAGAAAGGCGAAAAGTTATGCGACTTTTTAATTTTGTCGCGTTCCCAGATTCTCTCTGCATAAAAATCTCATTTCAACGTCATAAAAAGAACTTGCACTCAACATTTCAGGATTTTTCAGACCATTTTTATTCAAACTAAGCTAGGACGTCGACTTGTCAGTCATAATTTAAATAGATCTTGCTCTCGTAGCAGACTTGTTGCTACGCCGCTACGAGGGTCTACGAGAAAGCGTAGGCGTTTAATCGTAGACGTTTGCTGACGTCACCATTTATCTAGCTAATAGGTACATTATTCGCGGTGTGTAGCAAGTAATATGCTTTTAAAGCGACGCGACTAATTGCTGACATTAAGCTCATGTATGTGTTACTACGGAATTACTGTGAAAGGGGTATTAAGGTTGCCTCTTCGGTAACTGGGTCATAGACGTATATGTCAATCTCATTAAATCACTACTCGACGGCTTAATTAAAGCCACAACATCATTGTCTGTCCAATACATTTACAAAATTGAAACTCTCATCGGGCCTCATTAATCTGAAATGGAAGTGCTACAAAATACAAAATCAGATGCGAACAATGGCAACACGACTGCTACAGAGCTCATCAAATAAAAAATGAGATATTCCGAACAAGAGTTAATTCAATCGGAATGAGCAACGGGTTGGCAACATTTTCTGATGGTACGAATAGTTTCCGCCATTAATTATCGGATTGCCTTCGTCGAATGCAACCAAAAAGAGTTTCATTAGCAGAAAAGCCAATGCTGCACGTTTCTTTGTTAGAAAAAAGAAAGGAATACGACGAAAATACGCGTTCCACTTTCCTTTCTTCTTTGCGGAATGGATGGCGGGGAAAGGGTTGAGACATAATGAAGAGACATGCAACTGTGGCTTGAGATTGTCTCTTACATGTTTCCGTTATTTTCCTTGTAAATTGTAAGCCTCCATTTTTTGGGTACGTAGCGTTTTGTAAGGAAAAAAAGAGGTTTCGAGTTCGTCGAAATAATGAGTGAAATGTTGGCTATTTTTATCCGCGAATTTTGTAGAAAATTATTTGCTTGATTAAAAAAGTGCTTTCAGTGTTTTACAAAAGATTAATTTGGCCAATATCAAATACCTCCTTACAGGGCCCAAGATCCGAAAAGTTAGTCAATAAATAATTATCCTACGAGAACTTAATACGAGGATAAATTATATTCCTATGTATTATTCCATACTATGACTGATCCAAACAAGATCCACATGCCAAACGAATACTTCGACCAACAATTCAATTGCTGAAATACCGTACGTTACCCTCATGTGTCGCGACCCTAACATGAAAGTATAAAAATTCAAATTAATTTGGTATTTTTTTTCAACATTTTTCTCTGTAGCTCAGGCCATGAATAAACACATGATTACAATAAAATTTACACATATTACCTTTGGGAATCTATTCCTTTCATCAGCTAAAAGGGCCAACGGACGGCACATTGACTATGTATGACTGTTTACCCCCTCCAAATAACTGGGATGAATATTATGCGCGCAATCTTATGTATATGAGATGACGGACTTTATTTCGGTTTTGTTTTTGTGATGGATCAAGCGATTTAATGATCTTTCTCATAAATATTATATTATTATTTAGATACTCCTAGCTACTAACTGATGCCCGCGGTTTTGTCTGAAATTTGATAAAAATCCACAGAAAAAACGGGATAGAAAGTGTCCTATATTTTAATAAACTCTCTGTATGCTTTTCTTCCATCCGTTCAGAAGTTTAGTTTATTGTGAAAGACTGACAAATTACCATTAATTTTTCACAATCTATAATAGCAGGTATTAAGATTTAATTAACATAAAATCATGCCAGACATTGTACCGTGTAAATAATATCATAAAATAAATAACGTCGAATTAATATTCAAGACATGAAAGTAAAATTATTCGGAAATTGTCCTTGACTTGACTTCAAGATCTAACAGACACAAAAAATATCAAATTACACTCAAGAGAAATTTCAAAGAAAACTATTCCGCGAACATACAAGTAATATCCTGTGTCGTTTACGTACAACTTTGAAGAGACGAATCGTTTTTCTCTCAAAGAGAAGGAAGAAACACTTATATTTACGAAAAAAAGGAGAACCATTACTGGAACAGACACACGCCACAAAAACGTGGCAAAGTTCGACAAAGATAGTGTCATTAACATCAATGGAGGCAGTCTGGCATTCGTACACCCTTCACGACTGCCAGTCACGGGGGTAAGGCAGACAAAAGAACGCGAACAATACCACAATGATCCTAAACAGGTTCGTTTTCCTGCCTTCTTGTCTGCCTACCTCCTTCGATAGAAGCGTTAATAGGTCAGCTCTAAATAGTAAAGCAATTAGCCCAAGCTATTATCCAGTGACCTAGAAACCTTTGAGGGTCAACCACGTTAGTGAATGTGTGGAAACCCATTAGCATGTTCTGCATAACGACGTCACACTTAGCCCCTTCGTACACGAGGCGACGCAAGTCTCCGGTACCTTACGACTTTGGTAGCCATTGAGGCGTGCCTGTGTACAAAACTTTATGGTTTTGTATTGCGATAGTGGCCTGGATACAAAAGTCGTAAGGTGTCGGAGACTTGGGTCGCTTTGCGTACGAGTTCGTAAGCGACTGCAAACAGCAGCGACAGACGACGTGACGTTGCAACATGTTGCAGTGACACGTCGCAATAATATGTCGCTGCGGTCGTGATTCTGAGTCCAACTGCAGATGGCTGCAGCAATCGGCAGCTTTTTATGATATCGGCATGTTCCATGAGACTTTTATTTTTGGGTAAATTTTAACGCGTTTCGGCGTCGGTCGCGCAACTAATCTACGTTTGGATGATACTTTACCTGCATATGACGTGTAGTCGACCAACGAATGGCTAGAAATATAGATATATTGTCGCAGCGACGTGTCGTCTACTGCTGCTGTCTGCAGTCGACTACGAATTCATTCCATAATAAAGCTAACTAAAATTAACTTATTTTATGAATAGAATTACTTGATTATTCAACGAATTTTAACTAAAACTTCGCTTAGTCTTTTAATAATAGCTGACACTCCGAAAAAGTTTATCTAAAACCAACATCTAATCTTAAAAACTTTATTCATAAAACTTGAAACTTTTAGATATTTTTATCTTAAATATACTTTTGGGAGTTTGAAGGCCTCGTTCAAGAATAAAAAATCAGCGTCAAATGACAGTGAAACGGACTGTAAAATAATATTTTGGTGACTGCGTATGTATAATAAGTTTAAAATAAGTGGTTAAATTCTTCAGTTAGCATTAAGGTCATTACTTCATGAGAACTTTGCATTGCATTGGACTCTTAATCCTAACTAATTTTATTAATACGACAATGAGTTTGTTCATAAGTACCAATAGAAATAGTAACACCTCTGGAGACGGTTTTTATCCATAAAACTTGAAGGGAGACATATATGGAATTAGAATAGAGAGTTAGGCGAGCGAAGTCAGCCGAGTGATAAAATTATAATTATGATGACCATCATTCTTCCATCAGAGTATTCATATCACTTAACCAGAGATATTAGCGTCAGTATTAGTATCATTAATTAATCTGTATCAACTGAGGTAAATAAAGTCCTAGTTAGTCAGTGAAGCCAGTATAGTAAACTATCCCGACAGTAGCACGTTTGCGTAAGCCAATCCGGCGTGGCCACGTTACGCCAGTACCAGTATGTCGGATACGGTGCCTCGTTTACTTTCTGCCTAAATGCACAATTTCTACATGGATAAAAGCTTGAAAACTCTTTTTGTTTTACGGTAAACGAGTAGCGATATACGGGTTACATTTTGAAAAGGTGGATATTCGAAATATGGACTACAAACCGGGCTTTAAACCGGTAAAATCATCAAATGAGTCCTCCCACCCCGGGCAGTGCGGGAGGGACTGTCAGACTTGTACTGACTAAAATCCACGGTGTCCTTCAATAGCCCTTTATGTTCCGGGCCCACGGTGATGGTTGAAGTCCCGCGAACCCGGTGTAAACCGGACTTGCCAACAAAGAGTTCCGTACGTGTTTTGTGCGGCAATAGAAATACATCATGAGTGAAAATTTCAACTAACTGATTAAGCGAATTAAGAGACAAAGTCTGGTGACAGACAAAAAAACAGACAGACAGCGGATTCTTAGGAATAGGGTGCCGTTATATCATTTGGGTATCGAACCCTAGAAATTATAGCGAGATTTTGAATAAAGTAAAACTAAGTTATTATCGCATTATCTCGCAGTTTAATATCTTAAGCTAGAAAAAAGGGATAAACGACCTAAACCAATAATATTTCAGCTAAATTAAAAGTAAGATCCACAAACTCATTATCTGGCTCATCACTCATCGGATTAGAAATTTTTAATAACGGTTTTTTTTTAATATAACCCCAGAGAGTTTCTTCCAGGAAAAAGAATCGCGTAACCATGTTTCAAGAAAATCGGATTTAGTAAAACTCATGCACCAATCAAATCGGAGCAGAAAAGGGTTGGCAATTTCGGTTTCCGAACATCGCAACTTATCAATTGGAGGCCGTAGTTTCTTGTTGAACCGAAAAACAATTTCCTGCCACAATTTTCCTGTCCCAATTTCCTGATAAAGATCCCCGTAACTGACCAGATATTCCTAGTACCACATAACCTTTTACCCATTAACCTGACCTTACATAAGCCCCTCTACAGCAATGTCCAGACTCTGCAATGTTCATTAATAATATAATAATAATATTCCACAACTATCACACTACGCCTTCTAGTCCCAAGCTAAGCAGAAACTGATAAACATACTTATATATTTCTAAATACATACATATTATAGATAAATTACACCCAGACACAGAACAAATGATCGTCCTCATCACACAAACATTTGTCCTCGGTGGGAATCGAACCCACGACCCCCGGCATAGCAGTCAGGGTCACTAACCACTAGACCAACAGGCCAATCTTAGTCATTATCTTTCACATTTCACGGGATCCTCCATCCCCCATACGATACCACCAGAGAAAATACTCTAATGAGTTACATTACCAACTAATGGGAACTCCTTTACAGCGTTTGCAACATTATCCGTTAGTACGGGGATTTTTTCCGATTTTATTAGGTTACGTAACCCCCAAAACGCTGCGAGTGGGGCTGAATGTACCCAATTTGCAGTAATGTAAGATATTTTACGGCACAGGTGAAAAGCAAAATGAAGCTTATTTAGGTTCCCGTTAGATACATTAGCTTTGTTGTGGAAATAAAATGGTAGTGCCTTTTGAATATATTTTTACAATTTCGTATTTTCTTTTAGGGTTATATATTTTTGTGATAAAATTCTTCGTTCTAGACCACGTACAGAAGATAACCTCCATATTTTTCAATACATATTACAGTGGTAAATTGTATAAAATGTGTTACAACGAGAACGATACCTTACTATTTTCGTAAAAATAATGTCCCACACGCCTCATCAAAGGGTTAGAACATGAACAAACTGTAAGAACGAATTTATTCCGCTACATTACTCTCATACATGAAATATGACCTATCAATAACAGGCATCGATAACTTCACCTATTCGGGGGCCGGTTGGGCCCTATGGGGAAAACGTCATCGTATGAAAGTCATGTTCCCCAACAAAATAGATTAGGTATAGGTGTTTATCTGCAGGACGGTCGTAATATATTACCGGGTACTTGTATGGCAGGGGGTTGCCAGTAATCGGTCCCTCGAGAGGACCTGTCGTTTCAACCTGAGTGGCCCCTTTTTTCCACTCGCCAAACGGTTTTGTGAACGGGAATTCTCTGGAAAATTAGTTTTCTTGTGTCACTGTTTTGTAATTACGTTGTTATGTCTGCTTATTTATATTTTTTTCTAGAAAAACAAACCTGAATGTTCAACTATACTAATATTATAAAGCAGAAGATTTTGTTTGTTTGATTGAACTACTGTAAAATATAAATTAGTATTCATATTTTACAATAAAATTGCAATGACAAAATAATTAATACGATATTCTACATGTTTGATTTTCATTGTAGTATTCGAGTATTATATGGCTAATAAATAATACCGGATAAAACAAAATACGTCTGTTCGACTTCCCACGAAACGAATACAAGTTTTAATTAGTATCGTATTCATGACATGTTGAAAATATTCAGTGTTTTGTAACAAAAGCTTTGTTCAAACTCAAATGAACATAATACTCGTGTCATACCGCGAACTAGTTCGCGTTTCCACTTCTATAAATTCAATGTTTCCTTGTTATCTAACTTTCATTTCATTGTTCAGATGAACTAACTAAACTTTTAATAATTTTCGTCTGAAATAACATTTTCAATTTAAATTAGAATTTTCTACCTGTCCAATCGTAGCACGAATAATTTGAAAAATAGTTTAATAATAAATCCAATATGAACGCTACACTACGAAGTAAAAAGTATCCACGGTGATCCTTCAATAGCCCTTTACGTTCCAGGGTCACAATTAACTGATGAGACAGTCCCGCGACCACGGCAGCCTTTGGCCCTCTGAGGGAGGCCTCGTCAAATTCCTGAAAGCTCTTTGAGGCACGCATGGAAGACGACGCGCTGTCATCAACCAAGGCATGGTCCTTGATCGAAGGGCTAGTCATCCATTAGTCGCCGTCCGCATACCCGCGCAATAGGTAGATAAGTGATGTAGTAAATTCCATGGAAACACTGCATGGTTAGACTATCCTACAGTGTTTAAAAAGGGAATATACTGTAGAGGTTTTAATGTGAGTGTTAACCTTAAATGCACTTTATAAGCACTAGCTGAATAATATTTGAAATATATTAAAAAATAAGAAAAAAGAACTGTCCAGAGAAAAAAGAAACAATTGTAAAAGGTGTACGATACGTTGAATACATACATAAAACTAATTATTTGTATTCCAATATAAAAGATCCCATTACAGTACTGTTTACGAGATTCTTGCAGGCAACGCTGCGGGCACGAGCTAGTCTTTATAACACGTGATGTGACATGCTGACACCATCAAATCCTCTGTCAAACGAGGCGTGCGTCAAATTTATTGCCGAACATAAAATTTTTACTATTCCGACTTCAAATCGGAAAATAGTTAGACGTCGCTGTTTCTGATGAGATAAGATTTAGTTTTTATCAGTTAGATTTATGTTCAAATTAGATTAGAAGATAAGGGGAATAAATCTGTCTTCTATAATAGTAGATTATTAACCAAGGGGATAAAGCAGGGTCTTCTGTCGCGGGTGGCGAATTAAATCGCGAGCGTAACGAAGGACTCGAGATTTACTCCCGAGCGTAGCGAGGGTGTTAAAAACTTAAATCACGAGCGAAGCGAGGGATTTAAGACGAGTCCTGAGTGTAGCGAGGGATTTAAGTTCACCCAAGACTAAGACAGCTTTATCACCGAGGAAAATACTCTACTTTTCGTACCATTTGCGAAAAAAATAACACAGTAATAATATGAGATACGCATTTTAAACATTAATATTTAACATTAACTTATTTATAAAAATAAGTAAAAATAAACTCAACGTTTATGTATTTGAAGAATACAAAAACGCGGCAAATTAAAAAAGCAAAGGCATCAAGCTCATACGGCCTCGTCGGTTTTCGTAATTTTATTTAACTAGATGAAAATCCGGCTTCGCTCGGGTGAAACGTGTGTCCCAAATACTACACATCTAGGTACTAAATGTAGGTGTCACGGTAAGTCATAGGCCGAAAATAAAGAAAGAAAAAAAAACTCAACATGATAACCGATGTCAATAATGGCGGCTGCGATCTGTCTGGTTAGAAAATCATTAGAAATTTACAAAATACTCGACAATCCGAATTTTGCGGATATATGTTGTCGACTCGAAATCTTTATTTTTTAATGTTTTATTATTCTGGTTAGCTTTCGATCGAGTCTACCGTAATCTAAGTATTCCAAATTTAAATCACAACAGTACAACATTCTTTCCCTGTTTTTCACAGATTAAAAATGACTATTGTTATGTTCGCTTTTTGTGGCATAGAATGTCACTTTTTTGAGCAGTTCAGTACAACATTCTTTCCCTGTTTTTCACAGATTAAAAATGACTATTGTTATGTTCGCTTTTTGTGGCATAGAATGTCACTTTTTTGAGCAAGTGGTACGAAAAGTATATTTCAACATTGACGAGAAATACTACTCAGCAATAAAAGAGATTGAATATAATACAGAGATACTGTCAAAAAAAATAATTTGTCACCGAAATTGTCCGTGGAACGCAAAGGGCGATCGAGGAACACATGTGGATTTTTAGTCAGTAAGAGTCTAACAGTCATCCACACAGGGCGGGACGACTTATTTAATGATATTAGCACCCGAAAAAAAATGTCATTTAATTGCCAACTTTTCATGACACACTTGGTCCCTTCAAGTCAATTCATGCACATTCTATCGCACCTATAAAATATCCTTTTCTTCACCGAACACAAATTAAACAAGAACTGAAAAAAATATGTTACTAAATGCCTGCTTTAGACAAATAAGCCGTCGCAACAAGCAATTTCAACAAAAAGCACAATTAAACACAAAATGAGGTAACAAAAATGCTATTTAAATAACAAGAAGACACGTAAATTAAACCAGGAACCCAGAACACGACAATTTACCTGACAAACGAAAACCAGAGACAAACTCAAAACCACAGATTCAAAATGAACCTGTTAGCTCAAAGCTAGTTATACAGGGTTATTTGTTTTGCTTATTCCATCCCTGTAGAGTGCACTGGGGAGATAAGACGCGCTCCTATTTCATCGTAATAGTATGATGACACCCCAGGGCGTTCGCTAGGGGAGATTGGGGTGTTTGGATGCACAACGGTCTGTAATAAAGTCTTTGAAATCGCACCAAACTGCGCCGAGTGTGGATAATGGCACTCGAATTGCATTTGTTTCTTGGTTCTAGGAGCTTTGAAGCAATTAAAGGAGGAACTGAGATAGCGTGATGTTGGGGGGAGTCGGGAAGCGAGGAAATGGTTGTGATTTAAGGGTATGCGAGATGAGATTGCAATTACAAGGAAACTGGAGTAAATGTGCTCTATTCTGGGTACTAATTACTTCCAATTTAAAAAAATACTGCAACTTCTTAGTATGGAAATAAAAAACACCGAGCATGAGTGCTTAAATAAGAAGAATTTGTGTTATCTTACACATCTCACATCTGACTCACACTGTCTATTTTAACTAACCTACACCTTTTTGTTTAGCGTGGTAAAATCATTAATTGAGTCCTCCCACCCAGGGCAGAGCAGGAGGGACTGTCAGACTTGTACTGTCTAAAATCCATGATGTCACGGCATTCGTTAGTCCCACAACAACTAACCGACGCTTAATACATTTTTCATTTCACGGACAATTTTCCTCAGAACATAGTGTCTATGATATCTTAAACACATAATCTTCAGCGGAACAGACCCGACTATACGAGCCCCATAACACCTCGTAAAAACTCGGAATATGTTTACGCATTTATGACTTCTCACTTCGGACATTTCTAACCTTTGCTTTTGTTCTGGGCTCATGGTCTGTGCAGACAAAATGAGAATGGGCGTTAAGTGTTCCCTATTGTCTGGTTTTGTTACTTTATTTGCTCATAAACATTGTGTGTGAGCCATTAAATATGGTGTAGTATAATAGTCAGTAATTATAACTAAATTTTTTTTAAAGAAACCTGTAGAAAAATACTTAATTTATTTAATAAGTGAGCTCAAACTATTACAATTTTCAAAGAAATCCTAATCCATTTCGCGTTATCCATGAGCAAAAAGAGGTTTCAATAAGCGCCAACCCTAATAAATCCGTATTGATGGTAACCCTAGATAAGACACGACGCAATAGCGTACTGGCAATAGAAAATTGATAAAGCATTGTTACCCTACGCACGCAGACTACCAAAGAGGCACGAAAATATAAAAAAATGTGGTCACAATAAAAAAATATGTAGTAGAAACATGGTAACCCTAGTTTCCGTTATTTAAGGCTTTAAATCTTTCCTTAGATTTATAATCCGAGGTTGGAATTTACGCAGAATTTATGTACAACCTATTATGAAACCCTGAACGTGATCAATTAGAATTTATAGCTTGTACCTGTAATGGCCATATTAGGATTATATACGTATTTTATAGGAGTACTATTAAAAAAAAAACTACCGAAAAATTAGGTTCTTTATAGGTTACAAAACCGGATTTGACGAGCGTTTTGTTCCTTTATTGGTACTTACTATATACTTATTGTAGAATGCTAGATGATATTAAAAACGCGAATAGAATGTAGTACTTAGTTGCTTCGGGGTGTTGGTTCAACAAAAACTTCAAATTGGAATTTGCAGTCCCGGAAAGATGTGCAGTATGTATGTGTATCAAAATCGAAAACCCCTAAGTATATTTTCTTATCTGAGGCCTTATCAGTATTTTATTTATAGTGTACTTGAAGTATTAACAGCGTTTATTGTATGGAAAAATGGTGTGCGAAGAAGGAACTATTTTTTTCTTGGAATTAATGTCAAAGTTCCAGTTTACTTTACGTCACAAAAACTGTAAATTCATGATAAGGCCTTTGTCTACAGACATAAATAGAAATTCGTTTTCGATGACAGGGTGATGTGGTGCCGCCTGCGCTGAGGCTGACTGTATAGTATGCGTTCCTAAACCATTGATCCGAGAAAAGGACAAACACAAAAACGCATTACTAGACGAAAAAACCATATTTGCTTAAGACCACCACGAACTAAGTACGGAAGAAAAAACATATTATACGAAGGAGCAGAGCTGTATAATAAGTTACCTAATGACATCAAAGAAATCCAGTTCTTTACTTTATACAAAAAAAAAACATAAAACACTAAGATTTTTCTAGATTTTAATTAGAAAAGAAGTTCAACATAACTGAAAGATAGAATCAAAAATTGCTATGGACTTGCCTTTGAGTTAGTAATATGTAATAGTTCACTAAGTTTTTTCATTTACCCACAATTTTGTAATACTTATTGGTTTGTTTACTTCAAACACCTACAAAATCTTCAAGTAACTCTTTTGTTTAGTTTTAAGTTTCGCTTGTATTTCTCATATTAAGTGAATTGTATTCTTTTTGAGAAATAAATGACGTCTTAAACCGTATCCGTTATGACGAAACTGGTGCACCTGTAAAGCAGCCCAATAGATAGAGCATGCCGGGTTCAGCAATCTTTCAGTAAATCTTAATGAGCGCTTCAAAGACAGTTGTAGAATCAACTCAACATAACAATACTAAAAATAACAGAGAAATGGTTGAACTTTTAACAAATCTAGGAAAATGCTCCTTTGTAAAAGTAGACGTAAAGAATTCCTGTGATCAGTCAGTAGATTGTTTCAACTTCGTTCCTTTTAATTAAAACAGAAAGGAATACTTGAAGAACTTCTGTGTTCAGCAACTCCTTACCTGGAACAATGGAAATTAATATAATTATATTTTTGTTACTTTTTTCACACACATACATAATATTTATAGAGAAAATTCAAATAATTTAAAAACCCCTTTTCATTGAATCAACTACTATTAAACACCTAAAAAAAACAATGCCTTCCATAAATATTGTTCTAAATCAGAAAACAATATAATTTTCTTTATCTCTCAAAACGGTTGTATGTAATATCGTAAGGTAAAAATCATTTTCTAGAACCATAAAAGTTAGGCGACATCCACCATGATGGATTACAGCTTTGATACTCTAAAAAGGTGACAATTCCATCTATTTCCAAATAGTAGATAAGTGAGACCTTTATAGGTTGATTATCTAGATCAATGACAACTGGTTTTTAATTTATTTCATCCTAGAATTGTCGGATAATTGCAGTGTGTTACCTAGAATTAATGGACCCATAAATTAATTTAGAAATAAACAGTTACAGCCCATAAACATTTATTTCCTACTACCATAACTTACACAACATACATAAAACACGGACTTTCCAAATTACATAATTGACCACAACGAACAACCATCGATAATAATTTAACTTATGTACACGCTACAGTAACCGGATATCGCGTGACGTCACATCCTAGTACACCCCATTTATCACAAATACAAAAGCCATCGTATATCGCTATAGGATCTTTAGTTCGTGGCGAAAATCGGAGGCAACGTCGCCGTCTTGATGAACAATCCACAATCGCAAGCAGTACAAGTAAATATGACGTCCTTTTTTTTTTTTTTTTTATCGTGGTAAAGGTAATCTTCGCTTCGCTGACGACATAGTCTTGTTCTCCTCTTCTGCTTCGGAGCTCGGGCAGATGCTTGAACAACTAAACGCTGCAAGCCGAGAGGTCGGACTGAAAATGAACATGTCAAAGACCAAACTTATGACCAACAGCACAAAACGCCATCTTTACGTCGAGGGTGTTAGGGTGGAGTACGTCCATGAATACGTATATTTGGGCCAAATAGTCTCATTCCAGGCGAGACAAGATAAAGAAATTCTACGTCGGACCGAAAACGCCTGGAAGAGCTTTTGGTCCATGAAAGACCTGATGAAGGGAGAACTTCCTTTGTCGCTAAAGCGGAAACTCATGGACGTTTGCATCCTCCCCATCCTCACGTACGGTGCACAGACCTGGTCTTTGACAAATCTTCAGAAGTCCACACTCGCGGTTTGCCAGCGACGCATGGAACGCAGTATTTTGGGAGTCAAACTTTCAGACCGCATAAGAAACACAGTATTGCGTTCATTGACGCAAATTGCCGATGTGGGAGAAAAAGCTGCCAAGCTGAAGTGGGACTGGGCTGGCCACGTATGTCGAATGCCATACAATCGCTGGGCAAAACATACATCCGATTGGGTGCCAAAAGGGAGAACTCGACGTCGTGGCAGGCCCAAGCGAAGATGGTGAGATGATTTGGACCGCTTCATGAAGGACTGGACCACGGTCGCAGAAAGCCGCGAGAAGTGGAAGGAGAGGAGGGAGGCCTTTGCCCAGCAGTGGGACACTATGGGCTGATAATAATAATAATCGTGGTAAAATCATCAAATGAGACCTCCAACCCCGGGCAGGGCGGGAGGTACTGTCAGACTTGTACTGACTAAAATCCACGGTGTCCTTCAGTAGCCCTTTATGTTCTGGGGTCGCGGTAATAGAAATAAGTCCCGCGACCCCAGCAGGCTTTGGCCCTCTGAGAGGGGGCCCCGTCATTTTGCTGACAGCTCTTTGAGGCGCGCGTGGAACACGACGCGCCGTCGACCCGGGCATGGTCCAAAAAAATATGAGGTCCTGGGTTCAATTCCCAGATCGAGCATTGGTTTTGGGTTGTATCTGTGATATCCTTGTGGCATCCATGAAAATTAGAGACCGCACCACGACTCAAGACTTTTTGACGACTTTTTGTGTCTATATCATTACATCAAACTGTATTAAAAAAAATGTAATACCATGAATTTGCCAAAGAAGTTGAGTGTTGGCGCTGTTTCTAGATTCATGCCCATTGTTGTTGATGAAAATTGGCTGTCCCCCGTTTATAATTATGATACTTGAAAATAATTAGTGAAATATTGGCGTACTATCACATACAGTAACAGAATTATTATGTCGTACTTCACAAAACTAACGACAAATTTCAACAATAGCGTTACCCTATCAACTTCAAACATCATCAAAAATTCTCAGCACATTTTTCACTGAAATATACATTTTGATAGCAATAAGTAGGTAGGTACCTACGTGAAGCTTGATAAATTACGGAGTGACAAACGAGGTTCAAAGTTTAGTCGTATGTTCTGAGCTAAGTGCCTCCTCAGGCGACGTGAGTGAAGACTTATTGGAGGGGGAGTGGGGGGCATTATGTTTCACCTGCCAAAAGAAAGTTCTAATCTAGTGGGGACATTTTTAAGAACTTAGATCAGATACTTATCGATTATTTGATCGCATTTACGAAGCCTAGATGGAAAATGATGATTGAGCCTAAATAAAAGACGCAGTTGAGTAACAGGTGACTCGCCGTCCGATCATGGATCAAGCACGGGTCGACGGCGCATCTTGTTCAAAGCACGCCTCAATGAGCTGTCAGCAATCTGACGGGCCCCCCATAAAAGGCCGAACGCCTGCCAAGGTCGCAGAACCGATCCTGGATCTTACTTTCACTCAACCTAGGGCGAGGAGGTCTCATTTGATGGTGTCACCATTTAAAAAAAAGCCTATATAAGAATCTGGGCCCGTAAGACCCACCACCTCATTATCATCATCATTAATTATCTTGCCTTAATCCCAATTGATTAAATTCTTCTTTTCCAGACATCTGTATTACTCATCATATGTATTACTATGTGTGGGACAAACATGAGGTACGGGACGTATCTAAAATCCATCAATCACTTTACCAAACTGAAATAAAATGGTTTATAGGAGGATAGAGGTTATGGAAGCCCGCCAGGTCATAAAGAAACTTGAAAGGTCAGACCAATCTATCTCCCTGAAACTCAGCAATTTAACTAAAAATTATGTCACTTGCTGATACAGTCCTCATCTATCCAGCAAAAGCATAAGAAAACGCTAAACAAACGATGTTCCAACTTGTTGATTTTATGTAAAAATATTCATATGTCACCAACATAAGCAATCTTCACTCAACTGTAATGCTAATATAAACCTTATTCCTATTCACAGAATCCCGTTACAGAAAATTTTACCTTGTGGAACTCGAGTCCCGCAAATGACTTTATAATACGACCAAATTGCAAAGGCATCTGATGATACCTTTAGGTAAACATTACCCGGTGCTTTTTAAATTGGCCGTTAGGAACCAAAAACCATACGATTACGTAATCTCTTTCGGATTTTCAGCGCAAAATGTATGTAGCGAGGATTTCGTTTTGCACTAAATTTTAGTGACAATTTTTGTTAGTGTCTTTTTAGAAGGTAACGTTATAAGTAGAAGCTACGGCGTAGCTCTCGTAGCGTAGTATTCGTAGCGTTCGTAGCAAGTATTCTTTGTCTTGCTTCTCTTTGTTAAAGTTGTACATTTTACAATGTTCTTTCTCTGATCAAATTACAAGGTAACAATAATTTGTGGCTAATTTTTAACTTTCATGATTTCTAGGTTTTATTAGCGTAAAAACGGCATGGTTGGCGCAGTTGACTGTTGCGCAGCGTGCCGCGAATTCGTTACCCGCACGGAACTAATTTTTGAATGATCTGTAATTAGTTGTTTCGGTTCTAGGTATTTGTATAGTTTTCTATATTTGTAAATGCACCTAAAACACAGGAAAAAATCTAAGTGTGGGGCAAGGTTTAAAAAAAAAGAATAATTAGATGTTGAATACTGTTTTCCAGTCACCTGCTACTTATGTAACTATTGACATAAATGAGAACACAATAAAGCAGTAAAGAACCATCAGATTTTCTCAGAACCCAAGCATGATGTCACCGTAATCACCACAAAAAGCGGTCTCAACGAAACCTTTGAAACTAAAAACTTTTACCTTACAAGTTAGCAAATCATTTCCGAACTCCAACCGACAGGGGTTTGCTCAGGATATTTGACTCGGTGTTACGTAGGTGTTTTTGTTCATTTTTCCCTGTGAAGTTGATACCTTCCCACTTTACCAGGGGGTAAAGGGGGAAGGTATCAACCTCCCCCTTTGTTATGACAGAACGCCCAGGAACCGCTCCGCTGCTTTCAGATTATAACTTTTTCTTGAAAACGAAGTTACACTTTATACGGGCCATTAATAAGCCCGGATTTCATTCTCAGTGTACTGAAAACATTATTCTTTGTTAATTTAAATCGCCTATTTATCGTGTTTATTGCGTGTAATGGAATTTGAAACGGAAACGTTGGTATTTATTACAAACATACTTTTTAGTTGGTGAAGTCGTTACTGTATTTTAGTGACCTGGAAAGTATGTTACGAGGTTTCGTTGGGAATTTAAGTATGTATTTCTAAGTAATATAAAGGTTACTGACTCAGTATTTTTCGTAGAGTCAAAGAATAAGATTTATTCGCTATAAATCTCACTGCAAGTAACAGTTAACTATCGAGGTCGGGGAACTCTTTAAACTGGATCACGGCCCTGTAACGTCTCTACGTTACAGGGCCGTCTGCCCTCTGGCATGTGATGGAACAGGCTAGTTTTTAGTCTGACAACCCCTTACGCAATACCCAGGGCGGGAGAATATAACTTATGACTTTTACAACCGATAAAAGCAACTGGAACACCATAATTATTGTCTGTCATTTTAATTACATTAACAAATAATATGTATGTATTTAGAAATATATAAGTATATTTATCAGTTGTCTAGTACCCATAACACAAGCTCTGCTTAGCTTGGGACTAGATGGTGTTGTGTGATAGTTGTGTTATATTATTATTAGAAAATATGTAATATATCCACTACATTTATGAATAACTAGCTTCTGCCCGCAACTTCGTACGCGGATCTTGTTGCTTATGCCAGCGACAATGGGGTCGGCAAAATCGAAGATATGAAAAGTCTGATATCCAACTCCAAGAGCCCGGGTAAAAAATCCGTGGGAGTTTGGCCAGTAGAATAAAAATTGTATTAATATATTAATCGTCATCGAAAATCAGTCCGTGAAATTAGTGATAGCTTTGATTTCCACATCAGGTGTTCCAAATCTTACATTTTAATACATCAATAGATAATGCTCATCAGGCTGAACAGCTCTTTCGAAGACGGCATTCCTATACAGGGTGAATTTTTCAACCGGGCGTTGAGTTGAACAAAAATAAGCATGATTTCAAAGACGAAAAGGTTAACTTAAGTTTCGAATACAGTCATCGCCTTGAAGATTGATCAGATTTTTTTCAATTATACGTTTTTCTTAAGTTTGCCGTATATGATTACTTCCCAGAAATGTTGAAAGGAGTCTTGCAACATTTTTCGATATTCCTCATAGTTTCGAAGATAGCCATCCACGACCAGTTGATAAAATTCATGTTATAGTGTTGCTGGGCTCTTTTTTTTTCGTGGTAAAATCATCAAAAGAGTCCTCCCACCCCGACTGTCAGACTTGTACTGACTGAAATCTACGGTGTCCTTCAATAGCCCTTTATGTTCCGGGGTAACGGTGATGGTATAAGTCCCGCAACCCCGGCAGGCTTTAGCTCTCTAAGAGGGGGCCCCGTCATTATGCTGACGCTCCTTAAGGCGCGCGTGGAACACGAGGCGCCGTCGACCCGGGCATGGTCCATGGTCGAATGGCGAGTTGCCCTTTACTCACCGCCCGCATGCCCGCGCCTACGGTGGCCGGAGATCGTCTTGCGACGTCCGACGCCGTGGGCGTCCACCACCGCGGGGTAGCTGGGCTCTTGGAGTTCCACATTAGGTGTTCTAGATCTTCAATTTTTATACGTCAACAAAGAGTGCTCATCAGGCCGAACAACTTTGCTGAGACGTCATTTCTGTATATGTTATAGTGTAGCTAGGCTCTTGGAGTTCCACATCAGGTGTTCCAGATCATCAAACTAACTCTCTCAGCAGAATATGCTCATCACGCAGAACAATTTTTGCTATCGCACCATTTTTGTATCTCTTATAGTTTAGCTGGTCTGTTGCGGCTCTGCGCCAGGTGTTCAAGTTTCCAAAATAAATTATAGCCTATGTTTTGACCAGACTTAATACCTATACAACAAAAAAAGAATCATTCAAATCCGTCCAGTACTTTTTGAGTTTATCCCGGACATACATACAGACAAACAGATAAACAGACAAAAATTCTAAAAACTATATTTTTGGCTTCGGTATCGATTGTAGATCACATTCCAAGTATTCTTTAAAAAAAATATTCAATGTACAGTTTTGACTTTCCTACTATTTTATTATATGTATAGATGAAACAGAATAAGAAAAGAATATCCCTATGCACTATTACAATGTAGGCACATTTAAAAAACGGTGAGCTTAAAGTGGTAAGAAATGACGGGCGACTGAAATGAAAAAACAGAATTTTACTTACAAAAACTAAAGAGAAATCTTTTAAATCATCTTGTGCATCCACAATCACAAACTTCTTACCCACCGCAAAGAATAAGCATGAAATAAGCTTTGACAGATTAAGCCGTAAGGAGTGGGAGGCTTTTAGTAAGCCACGGTAAAGATCGTTGCTTTTTTGGCCATTCTCCTTTATTTTATCTATTTGTTTCTTTTCATTTCTCACACTCGGAAAGTAGTGTTTGTTTGATCTAAACAGGGGGTCGAAAACGATTCTTCCCTCCCTTGGGCGGGAAAGACTCATAGTAATTGCTTCCCTCCCTAGGGCGGGAATGAATTTTAAAAATAGAACTAAAATTGGTTATTTAGTCGGCTATAATTTTCTATATTAATAATTTCGTGCAGGGCTACGGTAGACTCGATTGAAAGCTAACCTGAATAATAAAACATTAAAAAATAATGATTTCGAATCGACAACATATATCCACAAAATTCAGATTGTCGAGTATTTTGTAAATTTCTAATGATTTTCTGACCAGACAGATCGCAGCCGCCATTTTTGACATCGGATGACATGTTGAGAAGTTTTTATTTTTTCTCTTTATTTTCGGCCAGTGTCATGTGGTGTATTATGTAGTTACTAAACCTCCTTAGAAAAACCTATAAACTGTAACCGTGCCACGACAAATTTAGTGCGGCGGGAAGAGTTTTTACATAATTAAGAAAAATATCGATTAAAAAAAAATGCTGCTGTCTTGTGAGTGTATACGGCCAATGTGAATTAAAAAAAATACCTACTAAAGTGGGATGGCCCGCGGCGGTGACGCAGGCGGTGTGTTCCATATTTGAAATTTAAATTTAACCCTTTACGCTCCAGGGTCACGATAAACTATTTAGACAGTCCCACGACCCGTTTCCGCGGAGATACTAAGATTGCACCTTTGATTCGACAAGTCATGCAATGGTTACATTTTTCTTATTGTGTACTTAATGCTGATACAAGCTGATTCCTTTTATCACAAAGGCACCTAAATGTATTGCATAATTGAAGCATATTGTTAAACTTTCAACTCTCAACGGTTTTCCGACGTTTGAAATTCCAACTGAATAGAACTTCATTGCGGTCTTTCCCAGTATTTCTCTTGTAACACAAAACCTCTTTCTGGAAAGCTCTAATATAGTCTAACACAAAGCATTCCAGCGAACAGGGTGATACATAATGTAACATGTCTGCTCAATATCCGTATGCATAGTGCGCAATATCCGAGTATCCGTCTGTGTGCACTAGCTGCTACCAATAATGTGCAATATCATATTAATATGGCGCTCAACCGCACAAACGCTGCGGTGACGCACACTTTGTGCTACTATATATGCTAGTGCACTGTATTTGTGCAGTAATTGTGCACTAATGTATGCATCGCGAGTCTGCTGGTTATCGTAACGCTAGAATGCAAAGGGTTTTTGCAAGAACAGGGTGGAATTTTAGCCAGTCAGTCAGTCATTCCTTTACGCTCCACCCAGCTATACTATTCTCTATAAAAATCAGCGTCGTGGCATTGCTTTAGCTACTGTTTGTCCTTAAAAAATCTATTTTTAACTTAATGTTCTAGAAATTAAAGTTAAAAGTCAACTAAAGGAAAACCGTAGCTAAAACGGCGCTGAGTTTCGAAAAGAATAGAATAAAAAACATCAAACAAATGCAATTAAAACTACGTATCTACACTCTAGTTAGCTATGCTTTTAATTTTCCAACTTACTTATAATATTCCCATTTTGTTACTTGTAAGCAACAACTTATCATAACACAGAATTTGAGTAGGGATTATTAACCTTTACTTAGTGCCAAATTCGTCAGTTTGTTGTATAGTATAGCGCGATAGACCCTTGAGCGAAACATCAGAACCTATAAATTGACATTTCAAGCTGACCTTTTCAACAAAGTAAACTTAGTAGGTACTCAGTCTAGCACTGAGTTAGGCAATTCACTCTAAAGTTCAGTAAACGCACTAAAGCAATTCATGGTTCATGGATACCTAAATTGCCATCAGAACTTTATATTTCTACTAAATTCGAGAACCAACATCAGGAGACAAACCCCTGAAAAACGTCACACTGTCATATAAATTCGATCAGACCCGCCTTTTCCAGGCACATGCCATAAAAAACATTAGCATACGTACTTGCGACACTGACTTCGGCCATATTTTATGTGGAAATAACAAAAAGCACGCGTCGCGGACAAACTTTAACATAACAACCTTGTAAAAGAACATCGGTCGCGCAAATGTCAACTTTATGTTCTAAACAACTACGCCTGAACAAGTCGCTGAGTAACCTTCTGTTTTAACGCGTTAAACAAAACACAACCCTAACAACGTGTCGCTGAAGTTCAGTTTTTATTAGCTTCACAACAACATCGAACGTGATCGATTACAAATTGTTTCATTATGTACCTAATTACAGTAGCTGAAGGTAGCTTTTACTTTGCGCGTCTGTTAGGGGAGGGTGTCGATGTAAATTGACTTTCATTGCTTTGTCGTTAAAGTAGTGAATAGTGTGTGTTGTCGGCGTAGGCTCGTCTGCCACGAGGAGTGTGCCCCCGGGCGCCCTGCGGCGGCCCCTTTAAGGTCAAATACAAACTCGGTACCTTTACCCTCTGAAGGGAAACAGCTATTACGTCATTTTATTGGCTTAAGATAAGAGCTGTTCTTGGTAATTGTGTACACAAATGAAGAGCTTTTGTGATTATGTTATAAACATGTTTACGATAGGTAATCACGACGGAGCGCGGCGCTCCGAAAAATTAGCTTTCACAGAAAATTACGGACTGTGAATTGATTTTTCCAGAATGTTCTAGGGATACTATTCAAATATTATATTTTCTCATGTATGAATAATCAAATGTCATAGTAAAACCCCAAAATTACGTAAGTTCAACTTACAGGTCGCCGGACTTATCGAATTACCGTGACCGTAGAACGTAAAGAGCTATTGAAAGACACCGTGGATTTTAGTACGAGTCTGACAGTCCCCCCGCCCTGCCCTGGTTGGGAGGACTCATTTGATGATTGTACCACATAAAAAGAAAAAAAAAAGGTTGAACTAACAACGTGTAAAAACCCTGTTCAATATACCTACTACATACTTTAGTACAACTAACTTGAAATGGGTTAGTTAATGCTAATTGATCGTTAGAAAACCCCAAAGGTCTAGACCGTAATCTGCGAAGTTATTCCTCAATAGCTACCTATTTCATGGCAGCGTACCTTCCAACGATAGTATCATTGAATCCGATACATAAACTAACCTCACCTAATCTATCGAGTACCGTTCCAAGATTATATTCAACAAATTACCATAGTTAAACGAGTTGATATAAATCTCAATCCCGTCTAATTTATATGCAGCCTCCACGTCGCTATTCCGTACTCCTAAGCTTTAAAATGACTTGGTTTTTCGGGCTTAGCAAATGTACTGTGATTTTTCTTTGTTCGCTCTGACATCGATGGATGTCAATTCATCGGGAAAACGAAGGAAATGGCCTCCTTTGATAGAAAAAATACGGCTTTTTAATGTTGTCGGAGGCTGCAGCGGAAAAGTCGAGAAGTATTATAGAGAATTGATTTTTTGTTATAAATTATTAATGTTCGGATCATTTGATGACATGACAATAGGGTATCGAGACTTTTTGAAGATACCTTTAAAAAAGAATTGATATGACCTATATCTTATGCGTTCCCGCAATTTATATTTCCCCTCTTTTTCGTATAACAGAGATCTTCACAGATAATTATTGTGCATAAAAGCAAACAGCAACTAGACATGCGGGCAATTCCATCTGTTCCCGAGCAATATCTATAATTACAATCTTTGTCCTTTGATCGTATACAATTTAATGCAAGCAGCGTGCTATCTATCGATCGCGACGTCCGTCCTCTGCGGGACCAAACGCCTGAGTGAGTGCTTAGTCGCCCGAAAGCGTCTAAATACCACGCCCTTTACAAACTACCCACAATCCAGACATTACATGAACTGAAGACGTGACAACTACGATATTGGTCATTCCACACAATTGGTAATTAGGTCTTCGGATATAGGTATTCATACTAGCAAATTCTGTAAAAGAGGATTCTATCTACTAAAGGATTTGGGCCTCATACGTTCATCTACTTTACGCAAAATAGACCTTACCGAAGCAAATATTTTATCATGAAAAAGGTACGAAATACGAAAATGATATTACTCATCATATACTCCGAAGCTTAGAAAAGTGCTCTTCAATATTACATCTATCTCTTTCGTTCGTATAGAAATCTTGTAGTAATGAGTAGGACACGTATAGATAGGTTGGTTGTGGGGTTCGATAAGTTGACATAAAAGCCGTCGCCCACAAAGTATCAGTTGAATAGGAGCTATTGGAAGATATTAGAGGTGTTCACTCGATGCTCGACCAAGTTTAAACCGATAAAGTTTGCACTGAAAACTGGTTCCTATTTAAGATTCTCAAACTGTTTGAATTTTTCATAGGATTTTTCAAGAACATTGGCAAAGATCAGGGTTGTAAAAATGTGAAGTTGGATTCTAGACTCAGTAATTGGGTCATGTAGGTCCAATTAACAGTGACTCTATGTAAAATATGGGTTATTGGATGATTGGCGAGAATTTAAACTCACACGAAATGTGTAAATTGACACCATCAGCTGCATTTGGTTAGACTGGAAAGACCCCACTGTTGGAAAAAGGACAGAACTACTGATCAAAGTGTTCAAATCACATCACAACCACACACAAAATAGTTGATAGGTGTTTAATAGAATACTGTTCTAACACGATTTTAAAGCACCTGTTTGCAACACTAGTCTAGTGTCGGCCACAATTTTTTTCATCCATGCGGCACTTTTATTTTTCTTTAGCTTGGTAAAATCATCAAATGAGTCCTCCCATCACCCAGGACAGAGCATTTATACTTATACTGACTATTTTAGTCAGTATAAGTTGCTTTTCAATAGCCGTTCCAATACGCTGCGGGGTCACAAGATGTTTAGTCCCGAGACCCCGGCAGGCTTTGGCTCTCTACTGTGGGCCCCGACATTATACTGACACTCATTGAGGCGCGCGTGGAATACAAGGCGCCGTCGACCCTGGCATGGTCCATAACCGGGCAGCAAGTCGCCCTTCACATCTATGCAGCACTTAGCAATGGCGACAACTCCAGCATAAAAATGTTTGTAACTGTTGCAAGTAAAGCTTATTTTTATGTTTTTTAAACCTTTTTACAAATTAACAGTCCCTTCCTCTATTATCTATAACTTATCTTGCAAACGCTAAAGGTTCTATAAGGTCATCTGCCTAGCCTTTTTCCAACTATATTGGGGTCGGCTTCCAGTCAAACCAGATTCAGCTGAATATCAGTATTTTATATGGAGCGACTGCCTGTCGGACCTCCACAACCCAATAACTGGGCAATACCATATCCCATGGTAAGACTGGTTGTCAGACTTTAGAGCTTCTAGCTAATAGTAATGACTGTCAAAGATTCACAAATGACAGCCGGGACCAACGGCTTAACGTGCTTTCCGAGGCACGGAGGAAACTCGCTATGACAGATGGTCACCCATCCACAGACCAACCTCGGCAAGCGCGGCTTAACCCAGTAGATCGGCCTGTATGGCTGTAATTATTTAGCCACGAGCTCCTCCACAGGTTCTATTAGGTATCGACTATTAAATAATCATGGAAACCAATTCCTCTCTATTACTGTACATATACATTTAATATTATGTATGTATCGCTTGATTGCGGCCTCCCACTGATTGAGTCTTTTGATGTGATTGAAAGACTCTTTTAAATTAATTTATATAAATAAACGTTTGAGGTCTGAACAGGGTCAATACATATCATTATGTACGTATATAGCTAACTGCTTTATGTACTTAAGGGCTGTTTATGTAGCTGGGAGCTATTATATTTGCTTATCAATTAACAAACATATTATTATACTTGTGTTAGAATTATTATATAAACTAACCTTAGTTATTATTACTTATTTTGTAGATGCGGTGAGTACATAATAATATGTAATGTATTTAACACATAGGATGATTTTTATCCCGATTTTATGTTCCATTTGGATAATTTTCAAGTTTCAGCTGGCAAGGACGTTGGTGCCTGGTGTCATAAATGTGTTTAGATGTTTAGATAGATGCATGTACATATTTATGGTTTGTCATTAGGTTGAAAAATAAAATACTGTTTATCCTGGTATTTAATCCAATGGGATAATGCTAATATGATAATGGCGATAGTCGAGTCTGGACACTAAAGTCGTAAGATATCAGAAACTTTCGTCATCATTTGTGTATTAAGAGGCGATACCGTAGCAAAAGCTAGTTTTCAAATACAATATTTGTTGATTTATTCAATTCAAATTGAAAAATATTTTGTAATTGTTGCTTGCTTTAGCAAGCATCGCATAAACATTAAAACTTACTAAACAAAGATATATTATGGATATTTATTGGAAAATTAATGCAAATATATTAACGTTCCTATCTAGGTCGTGAGTAAATAAAACCAACGTATTGATTATTGGTTTTATTTACTCTCTCTTGTTTTATTAGCTCTCAATCGTATCATAGAATTAATAAAGAACGGTACTCGATACTTTTATGTAAGTATATAATATAACTTTGCTTATTTTGTTTATTAAACTTTATAGTAACCCTCAAACTTGTAATAATGTATGTTGTTAGTAGACATACCAATTTGTTTTCATATAAGGTGGTAAAATCAACAAGTCGTCAAGCCCTGTGTGGGACGAGTGAGACGGTCAGACTCGTACTGACTAAAATCTATGTATAATATCCATCGTGTTCCTTCAATATTTCTTTCCGTTCCAGGGTCACGGTTTCCCGTTGCGACAGTTACAGTTACCCAGAAAGCAAGCCAAATCCATTAAGTTGAAGCTGATTGAATTGAATTGGAGATCGACCGATGAACTGAAATAGCATAGCTGGCAACGACTGGATGGAAGAAAGCGGGACATAGTGCGCTGTGGACCTCCTCGGGGGAGGCCTATGTCCAGCTGTGGACTGCATGATGATGTCATTATCATCAATAAAGGCATATTGCATGTTAACTGGTCTGCGGCAATGCAGACTAAAAAGTAATCAATTTTTTTGTACATTAAAAAAAAAAAAAAACTCAAAAAATATAGCCGGGATTGAAGACAACCAATGAACCCATTTCTAGCATTTTGATAGAATGTTGTCTGGTTGTCTGTTTTTTCTTGTGTGTCTGGTTGTCTGTGTATTTGCCCAGGTATCACTAAAAGTACGAAAATTAATGTAGATAACTTTATACACACGATTAAAGCGTATTTGGAGAGGAAATTTATTTTGGTTTTCATCGGATCGTTTCAGTCCGTATCAAAAGATATGTGAATTTAAAAGTGGTTTTCAGAAGTAAAATTACGGGTGCCTTGGTCCTCACACATTGATTTCGTAACGTCAGTCGCGCGATCTAACTTCGAATAGAAAAAACTAAACTATACATGAATGGACTGGAATGGACTGGAATGAATGGAATGGACTGGAATGGACTGGAAGGGACTTGGAATGGACTGGAAAATGGACTGGATGACTGGAATGACTGGATGGACGGAATGGACTGTATAACACGATATATTATAACAAATCTTCCGATTGCACTTCCTCACTATCCTTTATCCTTACACTCACATAATACCCATGCTCGACTATTCTTTAATATTCTATATTCTTGCTTTGTAAACCACTGTTTCAATAAAAATAGAAATTTTATATAGCTAGTTCATTCCGCTTGGCTGCCTGTGGCGTTTTGTCTCCGAAATGCATCGGGTAGTAACAAGTACGCGCGTACCTAGATAAGAAATCTGGCAACAATCGAAACAGTTTTTGAAGCTAATTACCACATAGCCTATTATCAACGTGATCGTCATATTTGTTCTTTTATTTTCCTGACTAGTTTTTTATCAACACATTGCTTATATAGTAACTCCATATATATTTACATAGATTACTTATATTTATTCATTTTTTAAAATTACATGTATCGACATTTTTTAATAAGTAGAAGTTTAAACAAAGCGCTGAACACATCATGTATGTCTAAATCTGATTTGCATTCCGTCACATCGGATCCTCGAACAATACTTTCACGCGATAGCTTAAATAAATTGGTAGAGGGGTAACGTGGGTTTATACTTATCCCTTTCCGGGTACAATACCTATCCCATATGATTTATTTCTGGCTATCCGGCGACCAAAATTGGGGCTAAGTCAAACTTTTCGACCATTTTCTATGACGGATATCGGTGCTCCGTAATTTGAAACCCGGTATTCCTGTACCCGGAACCCTTTGGGGTTTTGTTCAGTAAAAATGGAACTCTATAACGAGTTTGTAACTCTTCGATTTGATACGGCTGGTGTGAATTAATGTAGGGTTGTGTTTGTTAGATGATTGTTTGGTAAATTAATTTTGGAAATTATAATGAAAGGGATTGGAGTGTTTTCAATTAGGTTGCGAGTTTTTTATGAACTTTGTGGATTTAAACATAACTGTATTTAATAATCCGCGAAGTTAATAAAAATATTCTTTGATGTATTTTCGTCAATTTATTTTGCAAAGCAATTGAAATAAAAAAGGCGATTGGGGGGATTTGTGATGTGGTTGATGGGATTAAAAACTTAGCCACGCACTGAAGAATCCAGGCTATACTTGCAAAACTTGCAATCACAGCCGAGCGTAATTAAACAAGAAATATTCATAAGATAGTCAAATTATAAAGTGGTGACCGATGGGTTTTTAGGGATCTTTTTTATATTCCCATAGACGAGCTAGGCAATAATGATAGTTTTTTTTAAAAAACGTTGCCCCTTAACTTGTACCGTATGTACGTTTGCAAACCACGCCCAGACTCGGTAAAACTACGCCTGACCCTGCTGTCATCTCAACATATAATTAGTATCTGAAAAACTAGTAAGTGTAAAAAAAACCTTAGAATTACAAAAAAAAAACCAGTAACTCCACCATTAAATGTCGCAAGTACTTAAAAGCAGAATACGTAATACAAGTTGGTGAGGTCGATATCTCGACACAAGCAGGGTAGCGTGCCCAGTTGTCTCCTCATGCTAATTTAATCGTTCTGCTTACCCACGCGGCTCCCACGCGACTTATAAGCCCTGTGCCTCGTTTAGTACGTAGGCGAGTAGTTACTCTACTAGAATGTCACCATGGTATAACAATCTCTACATTTTTTGCATAAGAAATTGTTCAAAAAAAAGCGCTCTATGGTGTCAAAGGCCTCGTGGGACTGTCTGTAAAGGTAACCGTGATCCTGGAACGCAAAGGGTAACTAAAGGAACCGTGATTTTCAGGGGTTTTTTTTTACCAATAAGAGTACCCTTACGCTGTACTCATTGCGGGTGTACTCAATTGATGATTTTGATACCAATAGAGTACTCGTCAAGATCGCTTTCATAAGGGAACGTGCCCACAAGACTAACAGCATTGTCACACTGAATGGCTATACTCATTTTGTTGCCATTGAAAATGCCACACGTCATGATACTTTGCTAAAACGAAATGTCGACCATCTCACTCCCAAATTACTTCAAAACAAATATTTTTAAGTCACTTTAAAATGTGTTCACAGTTCCAACATACTTTTTGCCTGCCACTAAAACCTTTGCAGGAACGGAATTCTAATTAACTCTCGCATTTCGTGTGCATTATGTTTTAAACATGACACCAAGAGTTGCCAACATTACCATTTCTATCTGACTTCCAGATCTACTTACAAAAGATTCCCAGATTTTTGGCAGCTTCGCCAAAAACCTCGTTTATCATACCTACGTGATATGGTTGGGTAATAGGTAGCTACTGTTCGAATGTTATAAAAAATAAAACGAGTAATAAATTTATGTGAAAAAATATCGTATCTATAAAATCTGTTATTATTTTAATGAAATTCTTTATAAACAATACAAGATCTCCTCTTGAGTTATTTATACTATACCACCATCAGGCGAGATAGAAGTCGGGTCGCGTTTGATCCCTATATCGCCAGATGGTAAAACGAAGATGTGGACGACGGTCTCTTGATTTGAAGACCCCAAGATTCTAGCACAGACACCGGCCGGGAATTATTCAAATCGACTCCTTGGCTATGCACACTAAAAAGTATGTGCAAAAACGCTTTGTGCGTAAGGGCGTCAACCATGTAAATTACATAAAGTAAGATGCCTGTCAGGGTTCGAACTACACTACGAACTACGTTCGAACACAAACACAGTTCAATTTAATAATTCTACTGTAGTTTCCAAGGAATACTGGTGACTAAACTATGTCGCTCTAACATCTGCAACGATGTTCGCTTATTACAATGCCTTCGACTTAGCATTAATTAATATTCTCGTGCTATATAGATAGAGAATATCAGCCATAAACTTGTGAAAGGGCTAGGTTAAATAAGCTAAGCTGAAGCATAACTCATTTTCTGTCAGAATTTACGATCTGGTTCGAATCAAAGGAGTAGTAAAAAACGTGATACATTTCAATGAAAAACAACAGATGTCAGAACAACGAAAAAACTGAAAATACGAGAGACATGAAATATAAAATTTTAACTACTTTGAATTTGCAACTGCGGAAGCAATTAAAATAGCCAGCCGTAATAGGGAAAAGTGAGACGAGTCCGCCACCGACGTACAACGTTAAACAACACTAAAAAAGACGGTTCAGATTTAATAGGATTCGCTCCAAGTCTTCAATAAAGATTTTTTGCAACTTTCAACTATAAAGGCAGCTTAATATGAATATATTAAAAGAATATATTTAAATTTTTGCCGTGTTTCAAACCCCAATCAAGAAGCCTTTTTTTAGCGTGATAAAATCATCAAATGAGTCCGGCCACCCAGGGCAAGGCAAGAGGGGGCATTATTGCAGGACACCGTGGATTAAGTCAGTATAAGTCTGACACTTATACTGACTTTTACGGTGTCCTGCAATAATGCTTTATGCTACGGTGTCACGGTTAATCATTAGTCCCGCGACCGAATCAAGAAGCTAGAAAATATTCTACTCCATTTTCAAGATAAAAGGACATTTCAGCCATCTTGCGTCTACTCTGAAATGGCGTTACATAACAACTTAGTTACAGTATTACAGTATCTATAGAACGACAGACATTTCCGCTCAACCACGAACTTAGGTATTAATACCGAGGCTTAAACTGTAGCCTGAGATGTACCGTTGTTGCTACAAAGAGCCTAATTGATTGCAACGAACAATTTAGCATAGCAGCATCATCATCTTTCCCTTGCTCCCAGACCCCAATTTGGAATGGGATTCGAATTTGGAATTTATTATTCCAAATTCCATATACAAATTCAAAAAAAATTCAACAATTAAAAAAAATAAGATAACAGTTGTTGTTTGTTTCGCTAAAGGGGCGCGTTTGAGCCAAGCTTCTCTTACCTAGTCTCTCCTGTCATCATATATGTTCGATCAGTTAGTTTCGCAATAGTTAACTGCATATAAGAAATTCAATTACTAAACAACACTATCGAGAGTTCAATAAGCAATCTCCTCACGTCTTATTCAACAAAAACTATTCCAATCTTAATCCGAACTTAGTGAACTACTCGCGCGAGTAGCTCGTCTCGTTCTAAACGCTCCACGATCCAATATAAGGCGACTAAGACCGGTCCAGACACGTACCAAGTGAAAATCTAGATCCAGAGATTCCCACACTCAGTTCCGAGATCCGAACAACTCATTTAAGCAGACCATAAACTTGGAACTGGAAATTAATAGACAAAGTTTTAAACAAGCAATTGGTTCAATAGTTACAGATAACGTAAGTTTTACACTTTTGGGCCTCATATTGGAATATCCCAAATTTATAGAGGCCCAAAAGTTTCGAATATTCAGCAGAATGTGTATCCTACTTTAGTTTGCGCAGTACCTTTATCAATAAACCATTGTTCTTACGAAAAATATTCTAATTAACAAAGTTCATTTTGGACTGTCAAATTTTCTTAAGTTATTAATTACTTTGGCGAAGTTCACGAAGACCTTCTGACATCGTATTAAAAATTCAGCCGTTTATCACTCTATAATGCTTAATTTTGGGCGAAAAATTCCAACAATGTTATTCGGTTTTTGAAATTTGGTTTCTTGAATACCAGCCTGTGAAGTTGATGATGGGATTAATAAAACACATCGAAAACTTATTGATGAAATCTTGAATAAACCACAACCATCTGAAGATTCATAAAGTGCTTCCACATCTTCGCATAGAGGAGTTTAAGCACGTAGTCGAGCTTTCTTAACAGGCAAGCTCGCTTTAAAAAGCAACTTAGTTCGAATTCCCTTGTTGAAATAATCAATCCAACGGATTATTTAAGTTCTAAAAACATTTAAAGTGACTTTAAAAGCATTCGAATAGGTCACCAAAGAAACAAAACCACAATTTCATACCCCCAACTAAAACAGTTACTCCTAAAACCCATTAAGATATACCATATTCAAATACCAACACAATGTCTACTGCCGTCCGTCACGACATCACCCTCACGAAATGTCGTGTCGTTATCGTCCGAGAGACGGACGACCCACTGGCGTGACGATATCCATTACTTTATCCGACGGGTGCCAACGTTGGTCCAACGTTTGAGATATTAACCAACATTCAATGTATTGAGATATTGGTCTAAACCGAACGTGATTTAACGGATATTGATGGGGTATCTGCTTCGAATATGTTGTTAAACTGGATTGAGTTTGGCTTAAATTAGTTTGTGCATGGTTAAACTTGCAGAAGATGACTTTGTCAGTAATAAAATTGGTCAGGTTTGGATTAGATGATGGCGAAGCGAAAGCTTCATAACTTTTCAAAATGGAATTAAACCCCACATGATGTTAAATAAGACATATTTACATTTGCTGTTTACAGCTTTCAGCCAACATGACGGTACTTAAAGTTTTATTACAATCCTGTAATCTATACTAATATAAACAGTGCAAACACTAAACTTACGATTTCTTAAGCCAAACGACCCTTTGAGCATAAAATTCTAATTAACATAACCTATTAAAATAGAACGTAAGATAGTAAGGATAACCTACCTATGAAATCATACATGTATCTTATGTAGATGACTAGCAACCAGTACTACCCAGCCATTTATTGTTTATTTGAAAAAAAAGTGTCTATGGCTGTTAGTATGACTTTCATCAGTATCATATCAGCAGAAAGACGTCCAATGCTGAAAATAGGCGTATGTCCAGCAGTTACTTTTTTTAAAGTGAAATAATTGTTTTTAGTAGCTTTTGATAGCAATAATAAAATAACCAGTGACTCATCCTGGCTTTGCACAGATGCAATTTGAAAATAAATTATGACCTGTCACTCTTTAAAAATAAAGGAATAATTGAAAACGATATTCTATTAGGCCGTTATCATACTAGCGGTTTGGAAGCGGCTGCAGGGCGGAGCGGACGCGCAGCGCATTCGTCGCGACAACGCCGCGGCTGCGCAGCGAGGACGTCGCGGACGCGTGGCAAATGTGTTACGTTTTCGTCGCGTGTTTGTACACTCAGTAACAAAATGGATTCCGACGAGGAAACATTGCTGTTGACGTTATTACTTCGAAAACGCCGGAAACGAAAACGAAAGCATCGACGAATTTGGGAAGGTTCATTATTAGATTAGGCTGAGGAATTTTTCGCAGATGTTATAAGCCATTTTCATGTTTTGGTAAAAAAAAAAAATCTCGGCTAAAAATTTTGGATTATTATCCATCTATAATCTGTATCACCTACTCTTATCATATGCCAAATTTCAGCGCTGGAGGAATTTTTCGAAAGTCTTCATACAAAAAATTCCTCGTTGATCTGAGGTGGGGCGGATGTTTGGGCGTTTGTTCGAAGCAGTACAAAATGGCGTCTACTATGCTGTTCGCGGCGATCCCGTTGCGCGTCCGCAACGAATTCGCTGCGCAACCGCGGCGTGTTCGCAACGCATTCGCTGTGCGGCCGCTCCGCCCCGCAACCGCTGCCAAACCGCTAGTGTGATAACGCCCTTAGTGAAAGAATTTTTAAATTCGATTAACAAGGTTTAGTCGTTCATCTAAAACAAACGTTCAAAACAATAAATAGGTTTATTTATGTTTATTAAATTATATTTTATTTATAATCTCTTGCTTTGAATGCACCTGCCATGTTATTTCTCCACTACCCTTGGTTGACTGGTAGAGAATGCCTCAGGCATTAAGTCCGCCTATGTACTTTTATGTTGCATAAAGTTTTAAATAAATAAATAATAAAATCTTTCCTACAATATACATATAAACCACACCTAGAACTCAGGTCCCAGATAGCCCTAGCCTTAAGCTAAAACCATAGACCATTTGTTAGCTAAAATTACATTTTATCGCCAATGTTATAACCAAACGTGATGTGGACAGCAGATAGCGACCCAATAACGGGTAAGTAATGTACTGACTTGCCTTGCGAGGCACAATAGGAATGAGAGGAAAGCTAGATAGCTCTAATACCTCGGGCTATTCGCTTCACAGACAATATTAAAGAGGAGGGAGGAGGGATACACAGTGTGTTGTCGAACAATATTGTGCAGTATCTTCCATTGTAGCAGTGTTAGAGTTATGGGTATTGTACAAATGTTGTTTGCGATTGTGAATTAATTGTGTGTTGAAATCGAACTTTATTATCGATTACTATGGCTTTTTTTACGTTGTTAAATCATCCAATGAATCCTCCCACCCAGGGAAGAGCGAGTGACACTGTCAGACTTGTACCGACTAAAATCCACGGCGACAATTCCACGATATAAGACAGGCCAACGACACTTAAGTACCCTTGTTCGTTCAGGTTAAACTATGCATGTATTATATAAAAAGCCTGCTTCTTTATGCGGGCGTAGCCGCTGAAAAGAACTAGTAACTATAAAAGTAGTCAATTAATTAAAGTCGGCTTCTGATAGATACAAAGTCTAAAGAAAATAATTAAACTTATAAGGCTTTAAATTAACAAGCAATTGACAAGAACTTCATCCCTTGTCAAACCCATACAACCTCGTAATTTAATTAATTAGAATTTCCAAGAAGGTACATGACAATAAAAAGCCAATATAAATTCCAATACTCCAAAAATTTTCTGGAGACACTTTCAAGAGGCGCTCATAAAAAGGCTACTTATTACATCTCGCGGGCGCCATCTTGGATCGTAGGAACAAATTAACTTCCGTCGCTGTACAGAGTGAAAAGTATGAGAAAAATTCGAGTCTCTTTAATAAACTCCGCATTATGAAGCTCGAATTAATACGCACACCAAATAGCCTATTTCGGCTCCTTTGGAACTCGATAGGGATTAGGATTTAGAATTTTATAGATATCGATAATATTACACGTAGGTATATGCAGACATTGTTTTCAATAGGTTACTGAGCGAAACGATTGATGCATAAAATAAAAGAGTATAAACTTGAATAAATATACAGAAGCGAGGTTTCATGTTTAGCAAACATTTTGAAGTATATTGCACGGATTGGAGTGCTCGTTGTATTTGAATTCGATGTTGAAGTATCGATAAACTAACATGAGTAAGTATCGAATATCGATGTTTTTGTAGATAGGGTGGACAACCCTATCGCTAACCGTACGGTGCACGTACTTGAGGAATTTCTCATTTAGAGCGCGCCACCCTATGCACCTTTTGACGTTAGTAGCCAGTAGAGAGGAGACAACGGAAATGTGAGAATTTTGTTATAACACGAAACGTGCCGCGTAAAGTGGCTGTAGTAAAAATATATGTCATGTTATATCCTTCTTGGAAACTCGCGTTACGTAGGTTGTAAAAACTTGCAAAAGAAAATTGCTACAGCAAAACTCTGGTCGTTGTGTTTATGGTATCCAAGCCTCTATTTACTTAATTAGAATACCTGTTTGCGCAAACCCATAACACGTCATTAATATTAATACAGACACAGCATAAACAAGCTATTAATTTAATACATCAAACTGTCACACATTATTGCGTCTACCCCTCAACCCTTATGGGGACAATTCTCATCCCATCACTCAGTACTAGAAACTCCATGCGTTTCGTATTTCGCAGGACTTCCCAACAATTCGCACCCGTTTCAATCGTGCAAAGTTCGACATCAGAATTCGGAATGTCGGGTCGGAATCTTTGAACTAGGAGGGTGCAAAGTAAAACAATATGGAAGACTCCAGATTTATTACTCAGTCAATAGTTTTATGTGAGTTCTACCATTGTACAAATACCTATGACTGTACAGAAATCGAATCGAGGTGTCGACAGTGAATTCGATAACTTGGATTAACTTGTTAAAGCTCGTTAAAGTTAAGCTGTGACTTCGGTTTTGATTGCACTGGGGAGTAGGAAACCTGGAGTATGATTCAAATGGACTTTGATATGACAGGTTTATTGCTGGAAACAATTGGATTGTTTCACAACAAGCAATGCATTGGTACTTTATCGTTCTGTGCAGACACTTGATTAAGAAGTTTGGCAATTATATTATAGAGATCCTCCCTTAATCATCAAAATGCTAAGTAAGCATTTTGATGATTAAGGGCTGATTTTTTATGGTCAGATAAAAGTTTTCTGAACAATAAAAAATCAGCCCTTTAGCCCCAGAATAATACTAACGAGTATTTTGTTAATTATCCCACTGGGCAGTTATTAAACTGTTCTCCATAGTTATATCTATTGCGTTCACAGCAAATAACAGTAACAGAGTAATGAGTAAACAAACGCACATAAAACCACAAATTAAACATGGCCGCGTCAGTTGGTCTGTCCGCAGTTTGTAACAGATTTATGGTGACAGCAACATTGGAGTACACGTCGGCGTCAGGGTGACCATAAAGTACAGTCATTGTGGGATGCTGATGATGACAGGTGATGGGCTTTGAATGGTTTTAATAACCAGTTAATGTGTATCCATTCAGGATATTCAAGATTTGGAAAACATTTCAAAATAAAATATCTCGTCATTTATCAAATTACGAATGTTAACAAACAAATTAGTTCAAAATGACTCATTGATTCGTCTTTATGTCATTGAACAAACTTAAAATTTCATTTCTTATTTCTGAGCATTTCTTCAAGTTCGCAATAAAGAGTGTAAAATAAATTGCAATCTTTTTTCTGCATTTCAACGATATTTTGAAATTCGTTTTGGAATAAATAAGAGCGAACCTTTGTCTAGCAACGGGACACGTTAAAATCTAATAAAAATATGTGCTGTAGACTTAGTAACATTTATTTAAAGAACAATCTGAAAGCCACCATGTCTCGACGATAACCTTTCCATATTTTATGAGTAAGTCTAGACCGAATAAGTCATAAATTACTATACAGATATAACTATAGGTTTCGGGAAACTGAACCTACCTCCCTGAAGGAAATATCTTTATTTTTATTCAACTGTACATTTTGAGAACTCCCAGTCTCAAATGAACGCAAATTTAAATTTTCGTACTTTTATTTATTGTTCCCAATTGTAGTACTGAAGATAATAATAAATATTCTTGATTAACGTTCATTTGCATTAAAAATGAAGACCCTACCCACATATGTATCTTGTCAGTTAATATAAATTGAAAAATTAAAGCAAATGAAAAAGAAGAAGTGTACAAACGAGGAAATAATTTCATTCAGCAAATTATCGTCAAAGTTCACGTTATTGTGATCTAGGAACCTTCGGTCATACCACGACATCTTGTAACTCAGAATAAAACATTAAAGTAAGGCTTTGAGTTGATACTATGCCAACACTTTGTCGTGTGTTGAAACTGATTGATTCAGAAACGAGTGAACATAGCACGAATATGCAGAGTAAAATGTAGCAATTTAAAAATACTCGAAACCCACGGAATATTTGACACTCGCAATAGTCACAATTGGCGTTGCTGTATGATTAGATGTATGGATGATGTGGATGAGGTGATAATGTATGAAAAGCTCAAAACAGACTCACGGCGAAAAACTCCGAGAACGCCCGAGAACCGTGAATGTGTACTGGATCGCTTTAATTCGTATTTCACATTACTCTAGTTGATCTTTATTGTTATTGAAATAAGGTTGCTGTCAGAACTGCAATGTACAGAAACATATAGCCACATAAGCCTTCCAATACCATTTGACCCGAGGACACCAGGTGCTACTAGCTTTTACTTTCAATTGAATTATAACTTGAACCCTTTTTCTTTATACTGAAAGTCAGTAATAAAACAAGCAACTTAAACGACCAATTCTTGTCTAAAACAGGTTTTTAAATTTCAATTTATTTCGCGTAACGAAAAGGCTGTAACGATTTGAATGCTATTTTGTATTTTTAAAAAGCAAGTTTACACAAAATGAATTAGAATAATCATGACCACTTCTTGTGACGTTATGGGTACCCTTACAAACAAAAGAATAATTGCCAAATCAGTTTGGGAGCTTTTCGGTAAACTTAAATATTATACCCATCATCAAATTCTGACTTAGTGGCAATCAGACCCGCTCAGTACCTCATAGGCTTCCAAATGAAAATAATTTTGAAAATGGGTCACAATCGGCATGGGCAACAAAAAAAAACTTATTCATAGGACTTGTGACCGCCCCAAAAATCTTTGTCGCCCAGATACTTATCATATACAAAGTCAATTTGTTACTTAGTATTATGGACTATTCATTCAAGATAATATCCAATATTTAAACATGAAAAAACCCATACAGATAAGGATTTGAAGAAAAATAAAAGAATATGGACATAATTGCTTCGTGACACGCAATATTACACTTTAGTCCTCAAACAGACCTTCCAGGTCATTGACCGGCCTTTCATATCTAAGATACGATTGGTGACATTTACTCGACATATCAGTTACGAATCGGAAAGGTTATGAACCTAAGTCGGAGGCCTAAATAAGCCACTTCAGCATAACTATAATAGGATAATAATATTAATTGCGATAAAATACATAATAATTAAATATTAAATGATAAGAGCAGTGGTGGCCCAGTGGTATCGGTCCCGACTTACGAGTTGTAGGTTGTGGGTTCGAACCCAGCTTGGCGCATTACTTTGTGTAATTTATTTCATCACCACTGCTCTCAAAACGGTGTAGGAAAACATCGTGAGGAAACCGGCATGTCCTAGTACCATCAAATTCGAAGACATGTGACATCTGCCAATCCGCACTGGGCCCGCGTGGTGGATTATGGCCCACTCCCTCTCACAAGAGAGGAGGCCTGTGTCCCAGCAGTGGGAACGTTATAGGCTGATGATGATGATGACATAATAATTATGGTCGCGAAAACAATTAACATTATGAATGAACGCAATTCATATTACTATCCTATTATGATTCTGCTATATTCTTTTTAGGCTCCTTGACCTGAATGTAGCACGCTATTGAAACAAAGAGAAATTATCACAGTGAAGGAACACAGTACGGGGAAAAGTGTAAAGTATTCAATGTATGAAACTATCAATGTATCAAAGAACTAGCTGACCGGGCAAACTTCGTACCGCCTTAAAATCACCTTTTAAACCTTCCCTGAACTTCCAGAAATCGTTCAAAACTAAAATTAGCCAAATCGGCCCAGCCGTTTTCGAGTTTTAGCGAGACTAACGAACAGCAATTGATTTTTACATATAAGAAGATAAGATATGTGCGAAAGCGTTGCAAAGTCAAGTTCTAGTCTAGCCCTTCATGCGACCTTTGTCTGGGTACCGTTGGCACATCCCTATTTTTGTGTAGATGCATCCTTGCCTCTCTTCTTTTACGACCGCCGTTTTAACTACAAAACTGACTCCTATATTTTTTATGGCAGATAATGAACTTTCCTTCCTAAAGACATAAAAACTTTCCCTCTATAACGTGAAGGTATACAACAAAAATATCGTAAAAAGTTCATCAATATACTGTTGTATCTGATAATCCAGCTACCAGCATCGATAACGGCCTTAAAACTCAAAAAAAGATAAAAGAACAAAGCCCCATACGTTTTCAATTCTACGCTCTAAGAGACCGCGAAACCGAATGAATTCCGTGTTTAAAAAAAAAAGTACACCTACTATGCTAATGTTGGCACTAACTGAAACAAACAACACGGGAAATCCGTTGGAAACAAGGACCATTGAAAATGACAAAAAACCTTGTAAAAGGTGGAAAAACCGGGCGGCCGACACCGGGAATGCTGTATGCCAACTATTTGGGGCAGGGACGTATTGTAGGAAAAACACAGCTTTTATCACTGAAAAACTGGAGCTGCTGAAAATCTTACTGCTATTATAAATGCTGAAGTTTTTGAAGGTATGCTTCTTAGTAATTTTACCTTTATGGCATGCCAAATGACACTGTGCACCAGAAGCAAAAATTACTGAAACAACTTATGTATTTACCTACATTGAATGCAAATAAATATTTTTTAATCCATTCTAATCTTTCAAAAAAGCAAAAAAAAAAATGTAAGTAGCGGACGTTTGTACGAACTAAAAAACATTAAATGTTTCAAGACTATTGTTGCATACGATTGAATGACAGATAATATATTACCTAAGTTAGCACATATATGGACATTTATGGATAGATAAACTGTCTTAAAAAAGCACCACGGCCCTTGGAAGGAAAGACCAACTGAAGAAACAGGTTAATTTTTAGTTAGTCCACTCAGACAACAGACAGCCCTTTCACTTCATCCAGGAAAACTTATTTGATATATTTCCTACAAAAAAAAAGACACGAGTAAAGCCGCAGGGATAATCTACTTTAAAAAAAGTATCAGGTCTGGAGGAAAACAGGATAAAGGAAATTAAATAAGAGGATCTCATTTACATATTAGGAGACGGTATTTCGCGGTGTTGTGTTGAAAATAGATTTGGTTTCGTCCCAAAGGCGTAATACGTGTTCTTTTATGTCACGTGGTAGGTGAATTTTCAGCTTATAAATATAAGGATAAACGGAAAACGACTCAGGAAAAATATGACTATTATAAATGAAATTAAAAATGTTACTACTTTTTATTTTGTCCTGGAGCACTGAACTATTCGAATGTAAAGACTGCTTCCCGAAGTAATTATCTGTTTTGTCTTTTATATTTAATAAACTACATAAATTGTCCCTAGTTTAACTTACTGACATTTTATAAAACAATACAGCAAATTATGTTCCGAAAAATAAACATCAAATCGTAAAAAAATGCCACTCATTTCGTGAGAGCGTTTTTTATAGACGAGTGTGTATACGAGTATCTAGGTCTTTAATAGTAACCGAAGACCTTTGCATACTCCTTACAATTATACTGCGGTACAAACAAATAACTACTCGTACAAACAAGCAACACATGCATGTCTTAAAACCGACTCGAAATTGGAACGCAGCTGCAATCGAACCAACGCATCTCCTAATGAACCTATATCGTTAAATTTTACACACCCTGTATAGGGAAATAGCTTGGAAATACACATCAGGAATACATTAGAATACGAGTACATGCAAATTATATAGGAGCTATTTAATGAGACACAAACAAGTCTTCTCGAGAGGAGCTAGAGCTTTTTTGCAACCAGCCTTGAATGACCCACTGCTGTGCAAACGATTCCCCATAACTGTCCAATTACTGTTTTAAATGCTACATATGATAAGATAACATAAGAATTTCAATACAGTGTAATTTATGAAACATTGACAAGAGCGTGTTTGATTAAAAAAAGTACTTTATTTTGATGATTATAAGTTATATAATCCAATAATCATTCAATAATGAAATAGTTGAAATCTGAAATAGGCTGGCAAAAGAGGACGGCAATTGGCACAAGAGAAGGGCTGCCAATGTTAAGTATCCCAGAATTAATAAAATTAATTATATTTGTAAGGATGGAAGAAGAAAGTACACTTTTTATTTGAGACACGCGACTTGTGAACAAGAAGCAAGAAGTGAATTAAAAAAAAATCAAATAGGACCAATTCAGCAACATGCAAACTAATTTTCAACTGACTTGAATGTAACGAGCATTAACTATTTATTTTTTAATTGTGTGAAGAGGTACTCAAATAAATAATTTCCTACCTCCCACTGAATCCCTTTTTAATCACCAATCTTTATTTCCGAAGGTGTTTTATGATAATTTATTTATGGAGTTCTCAACACGCATCGATGTGGGCCCATAAACCGCGGTACTCAACGACTCACGGATATTATGCAGGCTCACACTCATGCGGCGTTTACATGTAGATAGTTATCTCTGCTAACGACGCCCCGCCTATTTTATTGTGCTTGGTTTTTTGTGGTGCAAGTAAGGAACTGATGACTGCCGATGTCGCGGGACCGTCTTAGACGTAACCGTGGCCCTTTCACTCAACTCAGGGCGGGGATAGTAATAAGGAACTGACGTGGTATGATGGCAACGTAGTTTAATGAGATACTTTTGAAATAATCGATACTGTAAGTCATCTTCTTTCCATTTTTTTTCTAATGTATTGATTTATTTTTAAATAATCTATGGAGTTTTTTGAGTTAACCTTCCTTCCGACTTTGTAACAGACTCTTTCATGTTGTTTAACTTTTGAGCAGGTTACAAATATTAAATTTTTAACAGATGTAGTTTTTCGTCTCATGTAATAAGAGATGGATGTGAGTTTGAATGTTCGTAAGCGCATACACAATACAGGAAAAATACCTAGTATGAGCAACGTCCCTTCACGGTATTCACCTCAATAAAATCAAGTAACACCACAATTTTAGCTACTTTTTTGAATCTCAATACCTTAGTGTATATAACTTACTTTTAAAACTAGTAACAACAACCCTAGAGTTCCAAATGATTACAGACCTAACAAAACATTAAGTTAGAGACTAAATGTTTTGTTAGGTCAGAAACACCTAGTATACTCACCACGGTCATTAAATGTTCACCTCAAAAATAAATTAATGCAGCAATTTTAGGTACTTTTTCTAGGTAAACATAATATAAACCTAATTTATATCTCGCTTACTCAATATCTACAAGTACTTTTTTTTTTTTAGCGTGGTAAAATCATCAAATGAGTCCTCCCTCCCCGGGCAGGGCGGGAGGGACTGTCAGACTTGTACTGACTAAAATCCACGGTGTCCTTCAATAGCCCTTTATGTACCGGGGTCACGGTGATGAAGTCCCGCGACATTATGCTGACGCTCTTTGAGGCGCGCGTGGAACACGACGCACCGTCGAGCCGGGACCTTGAAGTACTTAGGTAATTTACTTTGTAGTTACCCTAGACAAGTGTAACTGCAAAATGACCCTTATATCAACCTGAAATGTCATTTTGACGTTGACAGCTTTATTAGACAAGTGTTCAACCAACCAAATATAATATTTAACTATTTGTAGTAAGGCATTTAGTCTCTAAATCACTCCCGCTATTAGTTTGTGTCTTACACCAAACTCCAGTTTATCGAGAGTGCCATGTGATTTATATACTCAGTTTCAGTAATGAGGGGTATTCACCAAATACATAAATATTGCGTCTCTAATAGATGTAGGCTTATTAGGGAATCGTAAAATGTTAGCTAGGTTAAGCAATCATTGGTTGATTTCGAAAAAGAAGATGGAATATTAAAATAACGTTAGAATTGTTAAAAACTTTGAGTTACTATTCAAATAAACAACGGATTTTTGAATTTTGACGCTGTTGAGTAACTAACAGGACAACAACAGAGCTAGGTCTGTTAATATTTTATTTATATATTTAAGGGGAATTCTCTTTTGGTTGGGCCTCAATTTAGCCCAGAAGCAAAGATAAGGACTTTTTGTTTACGTAGTAAAATCATCAAATGAGCCCTCCTACCCAGAGCGGGTCGGTAGGGACTGTCAATCTTGTACCGACTAAAATCCATGGTGATCCTTCAATAGCCTTTTACATTCCGGAGGTACGATTATCTGATAAGACAGTCCCAGGACCAAAGGTGAGGCCTAAGATGGAACTGGAACTCTTTCGTTCCGACGGAACACAGACAAAAACTATTTAGCCTCGGACTATGGATGGACAGACGCATTAACTTGAGAAGTTAAGACATATAGTACTAAAGTTATAATAACTCTTTCCTAATGTGCCAAGAAAAATTTATATTTTTTAAAGTAACCCACCTAATTATATACGTATGTTTCAGAACGAAAACAGACAATTTCCCAACGTGTTTTACGCAGAACAGCTTGTACCAACAACATTTAACTAGCGTTACAACTAAACTATCACTGTGATGCTTTTAAATGCTCTCATGGAATCCATTTGGGCGCCAACCGAACATGATAAACTCGTGCTCAATTGAATTAAGTCGAGTCTCCGCTTCAGCGCTCCGCTCGCTCAGATCGCTCAGATCGCTCAACTCGCGCAGTTTCGCTCACAACGAGCCTATCAGCCTTCGCGAACCATTGAGTGGCTGGCTTTAATGTTGATAGTCAATAAATTGTGTTGCATGGGAGTTTTTTTGACAGTGAGTGGTGATTAAATTATGATGGCGAGCTTGTTTGCAGTAAGATGCCAAAATTACATATCAGAGGTGAGACAGGAATCACCAAATAATCTCCCTTCCTATGCCTTATCGTTTAGGGGCACAGCAAGACGTATAAGCATAAAATTGTCAGTGATAGTCTTAAAAGTCTCTCAAAACGTTACCTATGCATGCAGTAATGCGAAATGATGCAACTACATTATAGTTCGCCACTAAAGTGACAAGATGAAGTGACACATCATTTGGCATCACTGCATAGCATGCATAGAGAGACTTTGAGAGACTTTTAAGACTGAGTTGTCTGTCTCACCAAATAATCCCTTTACCTTACTGTGACCTTGTTATTTAGTAAAAACAGTAAAAAAAAGGTGAACAGGGAGAAATTTTGAAACGGTATTCCAATGTTGTGCTTTAAGCTTCAGTGTGTCTGCATCCTAAGCTCTTTGCCTGCATAAAGCATACAGCCAAAAAGAGTCATATTAATGAGAAGTAGTCTATTGCTTATTTGAATTAGTTCACTGTACCAAAAACAGCTACAACTATAATGATAAATTCCTAGTCTAAACTAAAGTCCAAAAAAAAAAAACTGTATTAAAGTTGGCAGTCAAAAGCTTTTTTAGCGAGTCCGCAATAAAGCTATGTTAAAGTTAGTAGCTATGCATAAATTTCGTATCGCTCTATTTTCTTTGAAGCGGACGTGTTTCAAGCCAGGATTTTGTTTCGCCAAAAATCTGGAGCGGAAGCCAACCGACAAAAAACGAAGTACGCACCCCCTCGTTTTGCCTAAGGAGGCGAATTTTTATTAAGTGGAAGGAGCAAGGAGTATATTACAAGAGGAAAAAGTTCTCAATTTCAGAGTTACTTAGATTACAAACAAACGAGTCTTCGCAGAATAGATATTGTTTATTATTTTTCACGTTTTACGTATTGATTTTAATTATACCTACTTTTATTTGAAATGCCACTTAGCGACATAAGTTATCGTCATTTCGAACCGGGGAAACTTTTATTTATCATGACTGTCAACAACAAATAATGACTCTCTTATTTGTTGCTGACTTTATAAATAAAAGTTTTCAAATTATAGTTCCGCTGAAGAGCTCTGTTTTAGTCCCCTGATGACACGACTGTTCGGTGTGTCAACTTTCAGTACATTGAACATGGATATCATGACTTTTAGAGAAATGGTGGTCCAGTGGTATAGATCAACCCCTATGCCCAATGATAATGGCCCTGACCTGGCCTTTCGGCGGGATGTCATGGGTTCTAACCAAAACAGGCATATTACTTTGTTTAACTTATTTAATCATCGGGCAGTGGTGATGAAATAAGTAATGATGTATCAAATCAAAACATTTTGAAGAAAACTGATAATATAAACCTAATTTATATCTCGCTTACCTAAGTAAAAGCTTTCATTTCTACTTCACTGTTCACAACCTCTTTGCTAACTTACCTACTAAGAACAGCTCTGCTAGCTAAATCTAAATAAAAGTACCTTGTCTGCAGACTAAGCTCATCTAAATCCCCAATCTCCACGCTCATGAGTTCATGAAAGCGCTATCACCATTCTATTAACTCCTTACCTAAAGGTGCTAATAGACTTGAACATTCACTTGTAACAGAACATCGAACATTCGCCGTTATTAATTTTGCGAACTGAACATCGAACAGAGCCGAGCATAGAGCCAAACATCGCATCGAACATGTTCACGATCTTTCTAGCGAACGCTCTATTCGATTTTCGTTTTTTTCTTCATTAAAGGCGCTCCCTCACCGAGAGCATTCGCATAATTATAACGTAAGATCAAAATGCGCATTCTGATACTCGATTGTTCTCCCTTACCAATGAAATGTTTGAATCTGTAACGTCACATTATAGGTGAATGCTCGCGGTGAGGGAGCGCCTTACAGTGTCAGACGTGACAGTCGCCTCGGCAAAAAGCTCGACAGAACGTTCGTTAGAAAGTCGTTTGCTAAAACGCTCTCGTTTGTGTTTCTGTAATGTAACATTCACAGGAATGCTCATTACAAATGAATGCTTATAAACCTTTAGAAGAAAGTCGGGGTTAATGAATGAGCTACTAAAAGGATATAATACCCTTTCACTCTACTATTTGCCGACTCCCTCTCATATACATTGAGAAGGAAATTCTAGTAACCCGAAGGTACAATTCTGTTCCAGTTTGGAAGTCAAATTGGGTTATATAGTAGCGAATTGTATTGTCCGAAGTTTGGCTAGGTTCTTTGACATACATTGCTGATGCATTTCAATTGTATACGGATTCTTTTTTCTAATAACCGGGACAAGCTAACGGCATTTCCTGTTGATTTCCGAAATAATATTTTCTTTTAATGTTTATAAACTTTCAATTAATAGCATTTCCCGTTTGAGACTTCGCGTAATGAAAACAGAGTTTTAAAAGCAAACAGGGATTTTTATTTCTTTTAGCCAAACTAGAATGGCAAAACTAAAAGTATTCGTCCCCATTTCGTTTTATTTTTCCAGTACTGGCACGATTTCTCGTATTCATACATACATAAGCTCACGCCTTTTCCCATGACAAAGGCAGAAAACACAGATATACTACGGCCTGTACATACCCCTTTTGCCACAATTCCTGCTACGATCCATACAAACTCCTTTCGCCACGATTTAACATAATTATTGCTACAAACAATCGCAGCAACTGACCCAAAATAAACATCAAACAATAATGTCGTAATTAAACCTCAACAAAAGCCAAAAGCAACACATTTGCCTATGTCCGAAAAAAAAACAATATTAAAACTCCGCCATTTTTTTAAAAGGCCGCCATTTTTTTCAACCCCCCTAGAGGTGAGGATTCTCGGATATGTAAATAAGAGGAGCACTCTAGGGGTTGAATTAAAAAGTGGCCGCCGGTAGAGATAGGGCTGTGGTCGCGATAGGGCTGCGATGACAAGAGCCCTACAGATTACTGATAAGCTGCCTTATTTGGTCTGACAGATTGTAGGCTGCGCTCATTTATTATTTTTGAGTGTTTGAAATTATTATGACATTTGACTGAGATTGGTATTCGAAAGAAAGATTACAGTTTAAAAATACTTATGGATAAAAACAGAAAATATCTAAATGATTAGAGGGACTTGACTATAATTAAGTTTTTCCACTTTAGTGAAGTCCAACAACTAACTGAGTTACCAATCGAGTAAATAACTTTAAAACACGATGAAGATCCCGCCCCTAAAAAACCAATACACGGACAACTTCCCTATTCTCGAACGAAAGAAAAACAACCAGTTCAGAAACTTTTAATTACGAACTACCAGCACCGAACTTTTTAACGTCCAAACCGATTAAAAGTAACAATGTCGCAACAGATTTCTATCAAAAAAGGTTTTAAGGATGAGGAACCGGGTTCGGGTAAAAGAACCCGTTGTTCTTCCCTTAATGAATACAATCTTAATAGGCCTGCCCTTTTCTCCTGTAAATATTAATTAGGTCGCAAGGTGCTCCTTTAATGGCTTAATTGCTGGAAATATGGCGTTTGTTGCACGGCGCACATTCTAATTTCGCGCTAAATGCGGTTTATATTGCACGTATCATTTTAAGATTGCGTGGGTTTTGACGCTTATAGATGTTAAGTGGTGGTGGCGTTGTGAAGCGATAGTGTTTGTAGGTTACATAATGTCGAGATGGTTATTTCATCTGATGGAATCTACACCCACATGATCAAATTAAATCTAGTTTTGTTTTAAACGTTTAGGTTACATGGTTTAAGAGCGAGGTTTATGCCACAAATCATTCTTCTTGGGATAGGCTTTTAAATTTGAAAGACTGATTGTGGTGTGGTTGGCAACAGCGATCTCGCAGTCTTCCACCTACACGGTGGACCGATCAGGTGAAGGAATCATTGTCCTCTAAACTCTGCACTGCATGCGCTGGATAGAAACTAATGGACGTGGACTATCAGCTCCTGATGCTACTCCGAAGCTGACCACGATCCACAGACTTGAGAGACTGACTGTAATGAGAAATTGGATATATTTTAAATTTTGTTCAAATTACTTGTATGACATCTTTGCCAATGTTCTTTCCATAGAATCGTATCCCTCAAGAAATAAAACTGAAATTCCATTACAACACATATTAAGATGGCTATTACGTTATTTTGCAAGTCTACGATCAATACAAACTAAATTACCCACACTGAAGGACAAGTTGATCGGCTCAGTATAATCTGAAGGCTGAAACAAATTGCCTTGTAGAGAAACAGTAATTATGTTCCCCATGTATGAGTATTACGTATTAAGTGCTCATAGACTTGAACATTGACTATTAACCATCATCGTTGTACATCGAGCATTCGCCGTTTTTAATTTTATCGACCTGAAAAAGCACAGCCAAGCATAGATCTCAATATCGCTACGAACATTTTCCGTGATCTTTCTTGCGGACGCTATGTGTTCCACGCGCGCCTCAAAGAGTGTCAGCATGATGACGGGGCCTCTAGAGGGCCAAAACCTGCCGGGGTCGGACTTATATCATTACCGTGGCCCAGGAACGTAAAGGGCTATTGAAGGACACCATGGATTTTAGTAAGTACGAGTCTGACAGTCCCTCCCGCTCTGTCCTGGGTGGGGAGGACTCATTTGATGATTTTACCAAGCTAAAAAAAAATGATAGCGGACCTATAGTCGATACTGCTCTGCATAGAAAACAAGATGCCATGACAGTAAAAAAGGTTAAATATCATTTATACCATCTAAGTCAACTAGATTAATCTTTATTTTAGTCAAAGCTAAGCTAGCAAAGCTTAGCTATTGAGAAGTTTCTATTAAAAACTAAAATTCTACCATTATAAAGAAGACTGGGCGCATACCAGTCAGCTTCGCTTTTATCCGTTCAGTGACCAACCATTACCATTCATATTTTTACATCAGTCTTTAATTTCATATGCCAGAAACGTCCAAACGAGTGCCTAGTACCATATTTTTGGCAAAAACTGTGCCGCACGTAATAAAGTATAAAGGAAAATCTTTTTATTCAGATTAGGGTTGTATATGAAGTACTTTTTGTTAGTCAAGTAGGTTATACTAGGACTGTTTCACAACATCGCATAACTTTGGAGATGGAACCGAGACGCAATTTACATTCCGACTACGTTAGTCGAATACTTTAGCTGAATCTATGTCTTGAAGCGTAACGGTTAGTAGCTGGTATTCGTATTAAGCATTCTCTGCATTGTTATTGCCATTATTCTTTTATTTTTGTCTCATAAAGTATCTCCCTTCCCCTTTTCTCTTATCTTCTCTACCTACTCTTCGTTTTTCAACTAAGTTTATTTACTTTTGTCTCATAAAGTATCTCCCTTCCCCTTTCCTCTTATCTTATGTACCTACTCTTCCCTTTTCAACTAAGTTTATTTACTTTTGTCTCATAAAGTATCTCCCTTCCCCTTTCCTCTTATCTTATGTACCTACTCTTCCCTTTTCAACTAAGTTTATATATTTTTGTCTCATAAAGTATTTCCCTTCCCCTCTCCTCTTATCTTCTGTACCTACTCTTCCTTTTTCAGCTTAGTTTATTTACTTTTGTCTCATAAATCTCCCTTCCCTTTTCCTCTTATCTTCTGTACCTACTCTTCCTTTTTCAACTAAGCTTATTTACTTTTGTCTCATAAAGTATCTCCCTTCCCTCTTTCTCTCTTCTTCTTTACCTACTCTTCCCTTTTTCAACTAAGTTTAAGCTCCCTTGCACTACTGACGTCAGCATCGTCTTTTATTTGACAAGTTGCCAGATTCCTATCCGTATTATTGTTTTTCAAGATTTCATCGATCAGTAGTGGAGCTACTTGGCAAAGCTTATATTTGTTACTTACAAGCATAGCATGACCAGCTTATTTTCCCAATGTTATGATGTAGGACTCCTTTCCGGCAATGGAAGTGGATCGTAATCCACAACTAGGCTGAGCTCGTATTGGTGTATGTAACATAATGTCTTCGAATTATTTAGTCCGGACATTTTGGTTTCATGGTGGAGCTCGTGGCTAAATAATTACAGCAGCACAAGTCTTTCTTCCGGGTTAAGCCGAGCTTGCCGAGGTTGGTCTGTGGATGGATGACCATCTGTCATAGCGTGTTTCCTACGTGCCTCGGAAAGCAAGTAAAGCCGTTGGTCTCGTTGGCTGTTATTTGTAACTCTTTGGCAGTCGTAACTATTATTAGTTAGAAGCTCTGAAAGTCTGACAACCAGACTTATCATGGGTTATCGTATTACCAAGTTACCGGGTTGTGGAGGTCCGATAGCCATGTAAAATACTGATATTCAGCGTCATCTGGCTTCGACTGGAAGCCGGCCCCAGTATGGTTGGGAAAAGGCAGGCAGATAATGATGTTAGTTTCATCAGGATGTTTCCTTCACCGTTGTGAAAATAACTCAAGTTATAACTATCACAAATTCAAAACACCTTTTGAAACCGCAAATGTTCATTCCATATTTACGGAATCACTCACACGAAAACCTTTAACGTCAAACATCCAACCTTCGTAAAGTAAATACTAGTATTTCTTTTGAAAAGAGTACCCAAAGAAGAAAGCCAGTGTGTCATGGCCGCCGCAGTGCACTTGAGTTAGGCGTTCGCGACTTAATGAGGACTTCGCTAGACTTCGTAAAGGTAAACTGAAGACTGCAAGTTTACTGGAACTTCTGAGATGGTTCATAAATAATTTGATGAGCTACCCTAGAAGAGTCTTGACTGGATTTTTATCAGAATTTTGTAAGATAGTATTTTAATTGGGCTTATTGCAAAAAAAGGCTTACAAATGAGTTATAGAAATTACTATGTTGGGTGTTTAACTAAGTCAATATTTTAAAGTCCTTATCTGTTAATATTTAGTCATTTATTTGAGGTTTTTTTCTTGTGAACTCATAAATCATAATACAGTAGTATTAATTTTGAATTCACTAAGTAAATAATCTTTTAGTTATTTCATGTTTCACCCAGGGTGGGAGGGCTCATTCGATGACTTTACTATTAGTGGTCGAAGCTTTACCATCAATAAAAAAGCATCGAATTTATGACCCCATAGGAAACCCACAAGTTTTGTGCTAAATTACGTCCGACTCTAGGTTCCAACCCATCTAATTTTTTTCTACCTTCGAAAACACTCGAAATTCAACATTGTAATTCAATTAGGTACTGTTTTAAAAAAAATTATGAGGTGAAATAGTGTGTCATCCTGAAACATAGTGTGTAAGGGTGACACACTATTTCACCTTATAATATTGTAGGTAGCTATTGAGATCACTACTTAATAGGACTTTGCCCCACGTCAGGTAAGCTGAGGACAGAAAGTTCCGGGATCGCTCGTAAAATTAGATTTACAGTTTTTATCTGGTCGGGACGGATGGATAAAGTTTTTTAATGAGGGTCTGTCGAATCTGTCGATTTATTAAAAGTTTTAAGAACCGGTGGCGACCGAGTGTGGGAAAAAGACAGAACTATACAAGTCGCCTAGCGCCACCTCGTTCACTCACTGGAACTCAACGACGATATATTACTAGACTCCGCATGCACGATCTAAGGAACAAAAACTATTATGTCAACTCGCTGAGTTACTACGTAAGCGAGGGGGACGGGATACTGCGTTGTGATTGACTAACTCAAGGTCTGTTCTGTCTTAAGGTATGTTTACGGCTCACGGGAGTGGTCGAAATAAGACGGATATAAGACTTTTTTGCCTAATGTGTTGACAGACATCGGTCACCTGTTATTAGGAGTCTATATAGTAATATGTATATCGTCGTTGCTGGAACTACTCTCGTTTTGAGACGTCTTGGCCTACCAACGTGGCCTACCACCTGATTAGCGAAACTGGAAATGAGAATACACGATTGCAGTTTCATTCTTACTTCTTAGAATGAAATCATTTTTCAATTTGTCCTTAAAATTACCAATCACACAGTATCAGAGTGCTGAGGAATGAATCTTCTATTTATCATAATTTTTAAATTTTCAACCCCTCAAACAGCAATAAAATTATGCAACGTTTCTGCAACTCAGCATTTAATATTATATTTTCACCACAGAAACAGCTCTTATCTTCATAAAAATAAGATTGAAATTCCACTAAATAAATTCTAATAAAAATATTTAACGACAATAATAAAATCCTTAGCTTTATTCTCAAAGTTGGGGCCTAACCACAGTTTATTGTTTTCAATTACATTTTTACCTTCGCATAATATACTCGATTTTCTTCAACCTGAGACGAGGGAATTTATATGATTACGTTTTTAAATCCCTTGTGCTTTATCACGAAAATAATGTTATTGTAACAATTTATTTTGTAGATGAATTGGGTAATTCATTTTTTGGAACGGTTTAAAGCCAAGACTGTTTTATTCTTCCCGTTTATTTTTCAAGATAAAACAGCAAACGTTCTGTTCTCATTTAAAACAAAAAACTTAAGACCCGATTAAATATTTTAAATGTTCCAGAGCGCAACTCGCTAAAATATCTTTTAAACTTTCCTGAAACTGTAAATACCATTTCCCTAAATGTAAAGCTCATCCTGTCCTCTTCCTTGCTCTATATAAAGAACGGAATAAATACTTAAACAGAGGAGCCGAGAGACACACAATTTACTTCAAAAGTTTAGTCATGGACCGCGAATAAACAGAGCTTAAAGCACCAACTCTTAGTATCGCAGCGTACAAAGTAGAACAAAGTTTCGGAGCAAGCTAAGCGACAAATTGGACTCTTGCCGCTCGGAAATTAACCGAAATACCTGTGTACTTTTGATGTGATCACGTACGTACTAGATCATAGAACTTTTAATTAATTAACTCTTAAAACTCAAGCTTTGATGAAACCTTTTAACGTAAATAAAAAGAATATAAAAACGTACAGGGCAATGCGAAATTGGAAAGCGCAGAAAATTGGACTCAATAAACCCTCTTAATCCAAGCAAAGCGAGCTCGACGTGACAATGGAAAATTAAAAACCACTAAAACATTTTTCAAAACAACAGTCCCGTAAAGCGTCGAGATAATACACGTTAAGCTAACGTAATCTCTGAGTAACACTGAATTTGAATTAGTCCACTAACCTCCCTAAAAAGTTACGTCGGCCGTCCATTATGTAGGTCATTATAAAGGGCGGTGTGCAAAGTTTTAATGAGAAGAAGCGTTGCTATCATCACGGGCAGATAAGAGACGCTGGTGTAATCCTTGGCTAATTGATTCGCGAAGCGTCGACTCATGCCCTTAGAGGATATAGGGCCGGTCGCCATTGTTGAGAGTCCATATCGATTTGGTCCCGTTATCGTAGACATAAACGTTGGGAACGGACTTGGTTATTGGAATGGGAAGTAATGAACTGGTTCTAATATTAGGGACCGAATACATGCTATTGATCTGTAATGGAGTTCTGGAACGAGCTTCGATTTTTTTCAAAATTGCGTCTTACATTGGACGACAAACGGTTTAATTTTGCGTGTGTAGGCTACAACTCGTCGTTTAGTAACTAGGTTATAATTTAATTAGATTATAAAGGGGGTTACAATATAAGTAATTCGCTTATTTTTTATACTTATATACCTACTGATACTGATGAAACATTCACCAAAACCTACTTACACACAACCTACTTACCACGACTAAAAAATTGAAGTATCTATCTATCGCCAAAAAACTATCCATTATAAACGATCACAAAACTTTCTTCCAAAGTGTTTGCCCAAAGTAGATACCTAACCCTTCATCCCTCGTTGACGCGACGCTTCCAAACATTTTGCTGACGCTAACACTTCTTTTGATTCTTCAAAAACCGCCCACCGCTCAACTTTTCTTCTACGGAACTTTGAATGGTTTTACAAGTAATTATACGGAATAACTTGATGTCATGTATCTTATTTTAAGGTACTTTGGAGGTTTTAGGTCTTAATTTAATACTAGCTTTGGCCCGCTGCTCTGCTCGCGTTAACTTAGAATTAAGTTCTGATTGTATATGTGGCGCCATCTATTTAGGCTTGACAACGTATAATTATGCAGAATGATCGAATCAGTGGTATTATACATGACTGTGTATTTGTGAAAAAACTGCTTTCGCATTAGTATCAGTTATTATAATTTAAAAGAAATTGCTTGTATGAACAGATATTTTATAAAAAAGACGAGGCAAAAGGATTAAAGATATAAGAATCGAAGCAGATGGCGTTGTCCGTAGTTTCTGCCTAAACCCATTATGTAAAGATGTACTCATCCTTGTAAATACTTCTTAGGTATTATTATGTATTACTCCAGCCAATATCAGAGTCTACAATAAACATCATCAAGTGCTATTGAATAGAAAAGTACCCGCTCTTGTAATAAGAATGATAAGAAAATACTATATGAATAATATCTCTCATCTTTTTCAAATAAGAGATACAACAATATCAGCTTTATCTATAAAACTAGTTACTCAATATCTCTTTTCATATCATACTTTTACCAAGTGAGCGCTAAAGAGAATTTAACAAGCACTGAGAAGCGGCATTTTCAAAGTACCTCCCTGCCAGTGAAAACCGCGACCGCGCTACCTTTGATGTTGCACCAAAGGTAAACGCTGAAAATATCCGCGGTGCAAACTTGCAGCGAGATGCATTCATCTCTATATAAACTTTTGCAGTTTACTAGAAACAGTAGTATTTCTAAGTAAAGAGTTCTCTATCTATTTAATCAACCTCTTTCTCGGAGTGTACCCATCCATTCAGATAAGTAAGAGTTAAGTTTTTAGAATTTGCTTCTACTAACTTCGAATAGTTGGTTCGTTTCCCTTATCAGCTTTCAGCTGTTAATGTAAAACTAATGCCACGCAACGTAAATTATTCCGGCATTAGAAAACCCAACCCGTGCCACTCGTGGAATGTCATAAATATGATAATACCGAAGCATTAATACCGATTATGACAAATTAGCCGATAGGAAAACGATAATTTATTGCTATCCAAAATATATTTTCACCCAATTCGGTGGAAGCGAACCGGGAATTCATAATTTATTCCCCGATGACAATATAACAGAAGCGTCCTTACGGCAAGCACGTAATTTATAACGTGAATCACATTAACTGCTAAATGTGTTATTTGTATGCTTCTTTCAATTAACTTGTTTCATGTCCGGAATCGCGTAAAAGTCTCACACACACTCTGAGCACGAACATTGTGGAGAGTTATGTCCACTTGAGCATCACTTAGCAGTAAAGTACGGACTTAGTAGCACTAGAAAGACAATACTCCCTTAGCACCTACTTCCAGTCTGTGTACTGCTGTACCTTGAAAAGAAAATTGTCCAAAAGCCAGCTATAAAAGTGTCAGTGTCGCCCGTAGCCCATCAATTACAAGGAGCATAAGCTCCACGGACACTCCATTCTACAGGGAATGGTACGGACAGGAATCCACTACACTTCCACCCGACTAGCGCGACTATTCGACCGGAATAAACTCGAGCATGTCGTGTTGCAAAGAAGTGTACTGAAGTTGGAAATATCTCGGGAAATAGCAAACTTAAAAGTCCCGCTTTAACAAAAGGATACGAGTCACATTGGCTCGGAATCGACTTAACGGAATGTACAATCAAAAAGACAAAAAGCATTATCTCCTCTGCGAAAATTCTGGAGGTGTAATAAAATACCAGCTTAACTCCAATACCAATCTTGAAACGAAATACGGAGGATTATTCCGTCAGCTGATCTATCTAATTTAGGAGATTGAAGGTTATTAGATGGTTTCAGCAGTACTTAGACCCAATTATATTTTTCGTGCGGAATAAGCATTGGATATTTTCGGTTTGAGGACAATATTAACGACCTTTTTTACTGACACTTCATTTGATAAAATCTCAAAGTGCTGAACAGGAGCAATCAAAATCGCTTCAACACAAAGTGGACAACAATAGCGTATCTACAGTAACAAAACAAATACGATTTCATGGATATCTTTGTTGAGCACACGGTACAAAGTCCCATTTCACATTGGAGTATACAAAGCGACTCCATTCGTTTGGAAATATATCACGGCACAGAAGTGGAGGCTCTGTTCGTGCTATTCTTTTTGAGAAGCTCTCGAGGCTCGTTTAGGCGAGTAATTGGGATACAGGACAGTGTGCTGGACATTCGTGTTCCCCTGGTAACGGCGTGCAAATATGCGGCTATTGCTAATGGCGACCAACGGGTTCAGACGTTTTTAGAACACATTTTCGGCTCTTTACGATTCGTGGCATACGCTGTTTTGGTCTACTTTTTACTTTAATACGTTTTCGCTGTAACTTTATTGTGGAATTAAAACGGAATAATGAGGGCTTTGCAGCCTAACTTATGTCCTGCGCTTAGCATTTTTGGCAACAACAAAATGTTTGCCTAAAAGATTAAAATCTCTGAAATGGTTATTCGCTTGGACTTTAACCTCCTCTCTGCTTTTCTACTTATGGTTGGATAAATACATTCTTAAACATTGTTGAGACTATTGCGTTTGAGATTTAAATAATATATAAAGGGATCTGCACGAATTTCCAATATCTCTCCTTCAGTACAATAACCTCATCGTGCTTCGAATCAATATTCCAAAGGCACTCGTATTGCTTCGTTCTCAACAGAATTGTGGATTTATGCATCTCACTCGATGCCAAAATTATTTACGTGCCAAAATGTAAAATTACGTGAAAATAGGTTACGAGATTTCCACTCCGAGTTTCAGATAAATGTAAAGATCAAACCTTACATGACATAACCTCTTTGCCTTTTAGGCCTTCATTTGCAAGTATATCAAAGGGGAAAATATAAAATATATTTTTTGCTCTTCTTGTGAAGTTTGAAGACACTTTTCCGATTTTTATTACTTTAGATACGGGCGACACAGGCAAGATTTTTGTGATGTTCGTAAAAGATAATTTGATTGGTGAGGTACATACGTAGATCTGTATATCCTTACAAACGAGATGATACTAAAAGAATATACACACACGAAACAGAATTAAATACACGAGCAAAAACCCAGATCAAAAACAAATTGGTTTTACGAAATGTATTATTTTAAGTTCCAAAACTAACACAAGTGGGTTTAATACAATCACCTGACTTTGCAATTTATCCGTCCGGTATTGCCCGGATTCGTCCGGACCCGGGCTCGCAACATAACGGTGGTGTGATGAGACGGGCCGGGTGAATACTGATGAGGCGCGTTGACCCGGCCGAATATTAATCACTGGAGCAATGTGACCGCCTGTTGCATTATGTAAGATCTCGCTGCTAAGAATTTAAAGGAATTTCTTGGATGAAATGGGAAGACTTAAAGACGTTTTTTTCGATGAATTGCAGCATTAAGAAAAAAATAGAAGCAGAATTAGGACTATTGTCTCTAACTCTCTCTTTTTAAGAAAAAATAGTACAATTTAATATTATCTACTCCTTAACAATTCTTTTTCTAAAAACCCATGCTAGAGACAAATCAATGTTTTCTTACTATTTCTACGGTAGCCATTCAACCATTTAAATATCGAATAATTTCCATCAGTACTTTCTCCAGGCCAAGCGTTTAATTAGACATTGATTAGACTTTCGAAACTATCAAGTTAAATCAGCACAATGACTATAAAACTAACAGCTTTATCGTCTTGTCATCAAGCTCATTACAAACACCAGTAGCTGTAACATTTCTCCAGCGACACAATCACGACCATTGCTTTCTAATATTAACTACAACCAGTGGCGTAGCGAGACCAGATCTAGGAGGGGGCAAAACACATCTGCGAGGCCCTTTTCTTTCAGTACCCTTATCACGAGTTTTAACTATTATACTTTACAAAGTTTTTCCAGTATTAACAGCGTTTCTTGTATGAAAAAAATGGAACAGAGCCTCTGGTGTACGAAAAAGCAAGTAATTTATTCCTTGAAAAATGTCGATTTGAAATTGTCCAAGTTCCAGTTTACTTTACGTCTCAAATACTGAAAACTCGTACTAAGCATGCCTACTTTTCGTAAGCTGACTTGGTTCCCCCAAACCATTTAAACAAAATTTTATTGTCTGCGGCATCAGCTTTGCGAGGACTCTTTGACTCTTTCATTTCCCACTCATCGGACACCACGAGTACATATAATTCCAGGCTATATTTAATAGAATTTAAGTGGCACTGATTTACTGACATGATACAAACTTGTGATCGCCGTTGATTGCCATTGAGATTTTTCTTATGTTTCTCTGAGCGCGAGGCCCCTTCAGGTGCGAGGCCCCGCTAGGGTCCGTTTAGCCCCTGCCTAGCTCCGCCACTGACTACAACTTCCCAACTACAATCGACAAGAATAGAAACTTGTGCCCATTGTGAGCTTCCACTTAACGATCAGTAGCTAGATGAAGTTAGCCTAACGACCAGTGAACACGCTAGGTTTTACTTAATAGTACTGCAAAGAGTTCTTTTAATATCTTTAGATGTCATCTTAATGATCTTGATCGGAAACGCTGATTTTGTATTGTTTATAGTACCCGTGGGACTGGCTGCATGGTTATATTTTTTTTTGTTGTTTTATTTATTGAGTCTTTAGTCTATGATTTTTGTAAAAAACATAAACTAGTCCATGGGTAAAATTTAGACTTTAAAGATACATGAATATTAAATAATATGAAAACAAAACTACTTATTTGACCCTGTAGCATTATAAAACACGATTGCTATTACATAAAAACCTAACCAACCTTTGTTCCTATAAATACGAGAACAATTTCGACCCTTTCACGTTTCAAATTCAAGTAAAAAACCAATATTCAACCCAACGAAAATCGGAAGCTCCGCATCCCACAAAAATGTATTGTGAGCGGATTGCCGATAAAAAATAAGAAAAATAGTGTTGCCATAATATTCCCGGGAACGTTCTGATTTATTTCCGGGTAACATCAGTCAAGTAATATCCGGGACGAGAGACAACCCGCTCGTGTGAGGTGAGGAAATGAAATAATTTTTCATTTTCCCACCTGGTTAATTTTCATTCACCTTCTCTTATCAGTTTATGGAGGGAAATCTGCCTTTTATGAGGCTTCATTAATACTGTTTAGTATAAAGATTATAATCCAATGAAATCTCAAACTAATTCAGTGGTAAAACATACTAATTAACAGTTAATTCATTAGTTTGAACTTCATTTAGCACGTACTCAGTTTCCAGCCCATTTACGGTGTTGACAACTAGTTGGAATACTAATATAAACGAGAGATGAATTAATTAGTGTTGTACTCATTTAGATTATTGATATTCCACTGTAATTAACTAGCTCGAAATAGTTTCAGAATGCTTGAAATCCAGACGACATTAAAAGCTAGCAATAAACTGGAAAATGTTTGAAAAAAAGTTACCAAAGCCACCATTTTATTTTTCAACTTGGTATTCAAGCAATGCTGTGCTGAGCCGCTGAGCCTAGCAAGTTTATAAAACAAGGTCACGCCTCCAGTTTATAGGGATAATAAAAAGTAAAACAACACGTCCATTTGACGAATGAGATCTAAAATGAGGATCTGCCACGACAAGAAAATGTAAGGGCACGGAATATTTTACTCTGGCAACTCATGCATTATAAAGGTAAAATGGTGGAAGTTGTAATGAGTTTATCTATAACTAAAAAGTTCTTCGGCTTAAATTTTCGTAGTTTCTCTGAAGGTGGTTAATTTGGTGTAGGGTCCGCTCGCCCCTTGGATCTTGCCCCTTATGATTAAAATGACCGACTCGCCCCCTTCACTTTTAGATACGCTGACTCGCCCCCGATTGTTAATAAGTTAAAAGTACTGTAAGCAACACAAGTTTTTAAATATTTAAATAAATGTTGTTTGCTTACAACTTCGAGCGTCTATTCCCATTTCTCCCTACTGGCTTTAACACCAGTGAGGCGAGGCTATTAGAAGCTAACAAAAAGTATTAGGCTAGCATGAGTTCAAGGTAGTCTGTATTTAAATAATTCTAAAGTTTACCTGAAACTGCCTTGTTCTTTGACTATCCAATTAAAGTACTAGGCTAACATAAGTACAAAGTGGTAGTCATTATTTTTGGGTAGATATAAAGATTACCTGAAATTGTCTTGTGCAACATTAACCAGCAAAAGTACTAGGCTAGCATAGGCCCAAACCGGTATGTATTTATATAATTCTGGGTAGGTAGTTTATTAGTTGAATGTTTTTTTTTTTATCATGAACTGGGTCCGGGTGGGCTAAGGTTAGGTAAGGTTAGGTTCGGAATCGACCCAGAAATATTTAAGAAAATACCATTTTGAACTTATGCTAGCCTAGTACTTCTGGTAGTAAGTCAATGAACAAGACAATTTCAGGTAATTTTTCAACTTTGAACTTATGCTTGCTTAGTACTATTGCTGATTACAGGCATTGTCTAATTGTCCTTATTTTCGCGATATCTTTAGTTTTTTTTGCGAAAACGTGGTCTCACAAATTGTCTTACGACGTAATACAACTCTCTCAACAGGTAGCACAAACAATTACAAGTATCACGATGAGTTTGTGACAAATATAGTTGACTAAAGTAATCAAACGTAGTGTTATTCTTACTGTAAGCATTTTTCTGTCTGACTGTACCTTTCTTGGTTAAATTTCAATGGAAATGCCGCAAGGGGCGAGTGGGTACACCAAAATAATTATTTTAATGTCAATTTTCAACTCGCCCCTTCATAAGGGGCGAATGGGTACACCAAAATAAATAAATACGGGGCGAGTCGGTCATTTTAATCATAAGGGACAAGATCCAAGGGGCGAGCGGACCCTACACCGTTAATTTTAACATAGAGGTTGCTGGCAATTTCTTAGTTTTGTGGGATCTGAAGTTTTACGGTAACCAGTTAATCAGCAACGTGTATCTTCGTACATTTGAACATTCTTCTTTTTTTTGTTGTTTTGGTTTAAAATAATGTGCTGTTTTCCTGAATATTGTCATCATTTAGAAGAAAACATCCTCATAAAAAATATTCCATCACCTAAGCGCTATAATCAAGTACCTAATACAAGAAAAAAAAGACAAAGGACAAGATATTTGTGCGAACACCGCATTGTCACTGGCGTCCCACAAGGCTCATTACTGAAAATTAGGTTAGACTCTCTAGAAAAATAATGGCGGTTCTCTTCACTCGATGAATATTCACAAGATGGCGTCGTAGTGGTCATGACGGTTCTCGCGCGACGCTCCGTCACGGGGATAATTAAAAATAATTATGAAACCCGGCCCGCACTCGCATCCCTGTACATTGAATTAATAATTCAGGAATATGCTGATTCCGAGACGAATTTTCAAAGGAATACCGATAGAGTTATTCGCCTATTTAAAAGGCACGTGCGTGTCATGGAATGGCGGCCATTTTAAATCTTACCGACTTAATCGAAGTTCTTAATTAGAAATTCCAGCTTACCTGTAACAAAGAAGAATAATTAATTAATACTAGGAAAAGATAAGTAGTTTAGTCAATTTAAATGGACCTTAGGCTAGGATTCAGACATTATTAAAGGAACGTCGGAGGTGATTCCCTTGGGACACAGATCTCCTGTCGTCGATTGAAATCGGTAGAGCTACGTACGCTACTATTGGCGTTGGTAGCGGCAATGTTTACATTTACCTTACACTCCTGGATTCTCTTTGATATGTTTATCTACGAAATAAGGTACTGAGAGTTATACATATACGTTTACTTTGTAGCTACCGAGACGTGTTTGGTTAGTGCTAAGATGTATAAACTTACGTCTATGATTTATAGGTACTCATAGTTTTATATCAGTCTTTGAATCAGGTATATTTAAAAAAATACAGCATTCAGGTCGTTAAATTAAGATTGTATACATGAACTCATACAAAAACCCCATAGATCTTTTACAATCCAGAACAATATGCTCCGATTGGCAATTCCAATTCTTATAAAGACACACATTGTTCAGAAACACATACCTCCAACAACACATGGGCACTTTATTCACTACATAACATACGGCATTTCGATAAGAAAATAGCAGAAACACCAACAATTTCCCTCTCAAATAACCATTTCTTATTCCTTATTCAGTCTGTATGCATGCAAAGGAGAAAACGTTTCGAACGCGAAGTGTTACAGATAACTTTGTACGAGCGTCGCTAACAGTACGTACGAAAGCTAACACAAATAAATGGAGCGATGTGACTTTGTAGAAACGTCCCTATCTTCACTACAACGTATATAAGTACCAGCTTCGAAGCACGGAAAATGCTGCGGGGTACGTATCATTTATTTTTCTTTTTCATAGACAGCTCAAAGGCAGAAAAGAGTGATTCCTTCGATTGCGATTGGGAAAAAAATATAAAACGAGCCAGTTCAAAGAGGATTCGAGCGGCAGACGATTTTCAGCACAATCTATTTTACGATTTTTTATTCATTGCATTGAATAAATCTGGAATTTTTATAGAGGCAATACCTATTGGATACCGCGGATATTGAAAAAATAAATTTGAAACACCTCGTGGTATTGATTTTTTTGTGAATAAATGAGCAGGGATGATATACTGATGAACTTATTTTGTGACCTGAAAAGCAGGTATTTTACCTAATTAAGGGCTGATTTTTCAATAGTCAGATAACTTTTATCTGAGCTATAAAAATGGCGATTTGACTGCTAAATCATTAGCCTGATGACAATGTACCAGACACAAAAATCTCATCACAATCACAAAAAGATTTTTGTGTCTACATGGTGTGACTGTCTTTTTTATCTCAACCATATTTAACAGATTTGATGCGATTTAAACAAATCATTATGCGGTGCTTGTACCACGGTGCGGTACTTGTGAAAAAAGGAGTTGGTTGCTAGTCGATTATAATACCAAATAGTTACAATTTTCTCTTTTCAAGACCGGAGTCTAAAGGCTGTCTACTACTAAATAATTCAGTATTTCGTCTGCAGTTTTATTACTCGCCAGCTCCCCAACCCATTAACTGTAATGATAGTCTTCGGAATACTAAATCCGACAGACTAAACTGATACAGGTCTAGAGAGACTACACGGTGTAATATAAAATGATCATAAAACGTTATAGCTAGAAAGTCAAGTCAAAATTTCGTCAGTGATTTCCACTCAAGCGACTATTAGCACCTTCGTACACTAGACCACACAAGTCTCAGATACCTTACGACTGTGGTATCCAAATGACTATCGCAATACAAATCCGTAGAGGTTCGTACACAGGCACGCGTTAATGGATACCAAAGTCGTAAGGTATCGGAGACTTGCGTCCCGTTGTGTATGAAGAGGCTGTGTAGACTACATCAGAGAATTGAATCATATAATAAAGCTTCATGGACGTCAGCTGTGTTATCGTTGATGGGATAGTTAGCGGTAGCCTCTCTTACTTGAAGAAAAAAAATGAATTCAGTCATGTCCTCCCAGCTGAAAAATTGTTTATATTGATGTTTACCAAATATCACAAACTATCAGCTGGCTATACCATTGTGGTGGTAAACTGGTATAAAAATTCAACTTTCAACTCACAGCTAAAGGTTGAATATCCAAGAACACAGCTTATATTCGGGCTTCTGTTTATGTATCGCCTTGTGTTCGTGGAAATGGCATTAGTCAAGAAACAAATATATATTGTGAGAGATAAGCATAAGGATGTAAATGGATTTTGGTTCTGTAGATAAATAGAGACTAGTTGCGTTGTAATCTTGGTAACAATTAATCGTAAGTCAGCTTTACTAACACTTTCAGCGGTAATTGTAGTATCAGATATCTTATTCCCTTTAAGTACTTGTGTTTCTCTAGGAGCTTAACCTAGCAGCGAGAAGCCTTTATTTGGCATTCAGATAAGTGCTATCTAGTAGTATGAACTGAAAATGATTATTAGTTAGGAAAATGAGAATAAGAAAAAAAATATAAGATTATTACCAAGGGGATAAAGCAGGGTCTTTCTGTCCGCGGTTGGCGAATTAAATCGCGAGCGTAACGAAGACTCGATGTTTACTCCCGAGCGTGCGAGGGTGTTAAAAACTTAATCACGAGCGAAGCGATGGATTTAAGACGAGTCCTGAGTGTAGGCGAGGTTTAAGTTCACCCGACTAAGACAGCTTTATCACCGAGAAAATACTCTACTTTTTCGTACCATTTGCGAAAAAAATAACACAGTAATATATTAGATACGCATTTAAAAACATTATATTTAACATTAACTTATTTATAAAAATAAGTAAAAATAAACTCAACGTTTATGTATTTGAAGAATACAAAAACGCGGCAAATTAAAAAAGCAAAGGCATCAAGCTCATACGGCCTCGTCGGTTTTCGTAATTTTATTTAACTAGATGAAAATCCGGCTTCGCTCGGGTGAAACGTGTGTCCCAAATACTACACATCAAGGTACTAAATGTAGGTGTCACGGTAAGTCATAAGCCGAAAATAAAGAAAGAAAAAAAAAACTCAACATGATAACCGATGTCAATAATGGCGGCTGCGATCTGTCTGGTCAGAAAATCATTAGAAATTTACAAAATACTCGACAATCCGAATTTTGCGGATATATGTTGTCAACTCGAAATCTTTATTTTTTAATGTTTTATTATTCTGGTTAGCTTTTGATCGAGTCTACCGTAATCTAAGTATTCCAAATTTAAATCACATTCTCTCCCTAGAGAGGGAATGAAATTCAGTACAACATTCTTTCCCTGTTTTTCACAGATTAAAAATGACTATTGTTATGTTCGCTTTTTGTGGCATAGAATGTCACTTTTTTGAGCAAGTGGTACGAAAAAGTTACTTAAGGCTCATTATTTAAACATTTAACTATTCAAAAAAAAAAATATAAAACTACTACTCCACCAGCATTGAGAACAGGGTAGGGCTCGAGCCTACGTGTCGTGTTCAGAAGTAGGTACTGTTTTCTGAATCATTGTGATTGATCCAGCTGCCTAGCGAGAGCCTTCTTAGGTGTAATGCCATATTATGATGTACGCAAATTTATGTATTAAAGGCTTCATTTATGATGATTTCCTTTATAAATTGGTTGCCATGTAACCGGAATAGCGGTAGGCCGCACAAACATTTCTAAAATATGGTCCAAACTTATTTAAAGCCGTCCAAGGACCGCAAAATGGCTTTAATTAACTTACCAACACTGAAAATTTTACCTGTTAACTTAGCCTATAAATTATAATAAACCTGACGTCTAGTGCTGCAGTAACTAACCCTGAACCAGCTAGAACCAAGTCAGAAAAACAGAAGTAGGTCAACGCGCTATGTCAAAACTTGTGTCCTACATATGTTGGCAACGGCACTGGAGGGATGCCAGGATCCCTGGCGACTTCATAACCTTGCCAATTTAAATGGCAACACTTTTGCCAGAAAACCTTGTAAGTCGTTCTAAGTCGTTGGAAGTCGTGCCGCAGTGCAAAGTAAAAATACAAAAAGGAAATTGCGACTTTTCGTGTCATCCAAATGCGATAAGCCAAGAGTTTGTACGTCACGTTTGTATTAGATTATGTGTAAATACATTTGGGTCTTGCTGTGTGTTATAGGAACGTGTGTTCGCGGAAGAAATGGGTTAAACTATTTACTTCTGTGAGTATCTAGAGGAGTAAGCCCAGGTTTGACGCAAGCAAATACTCTATTCCGTGTTTTAATCCGTTTTGATTGAGTATTGATCAATATTTACAATGCTTCCAACGAACGGTATGAAATGAGTTGTAAGGAGGATCTAATGATCGAAGCAATAAACCTTCTGCATTTTCTGCCTAATCAAATGGGAAACCGTCTTCGCATTTTTCACTGTTTTCCCAAATAGCAGCTGGAATATGGCACTGTCACAAACACAGTCATCATGTGGACAAACATGGTCATCCCACTGCCACTTCAGTTTGCTTACTTATTATCGTACCTGGACTTAAATAAAGTGTTAACTGCCACCAGGTGGCCTAGTAGTAGTTCCAGGGAGGAAACGAGGTGGCGCTACACGACTTGTATAGCTCTGTGCCTCTAAATCACTTGCCTTATATTAAGAAATATTGTTATTAACACATTGAGTCCTAAGTTACTTGTAAATTAATGTAAAATAAACAATATTTTTCTTAGTATCCAATTTACAATATCTCGTGTCTCCAACTTCATATTATGTACTCGTATAAAGGAAATACAGTACAACACACACAATCTTAGAAACACATAAACATTTTACGTGACCATATACTTGAAGTAACACATTATGTACCGAACGAAAGAAACTTTACACCATCTGTATCTAACACAATTGGAGTACAATTTTAGTTTCGTTATATTCTCAAGTTACTAGCAATTCTTTTGAGGATATTGGAAACGTGTTTTGGCGTAGAAAACTGAACATGAGCTGAAAATTCTTTGGTAAAAGTAGCTTTTGATTACAACCTTTTTTTGCCGTTTTTTTAAGGGTTCCCGTAACCGTTAAATAGGACCCTGTCACTAAGACTGTCTATCTATCTATCTGTCCGTCAGTTATTAGGGTATATCTCTTAAACTGTGACAGACACTTGGAAATTTCACTGATGATGTTTTTCTGTTGCCGCTTTAACAACAAATACCAAAAAAGAGAGAAAAAATTATGTTAAATAATGTTTAATGGGGTCCCAAACAACAGACATAATTTTTTGCGTTTTGTTTAGATTAATAAAACAAACGAACATGTTAAAAAAAACCACCATTGTAGTAGTACGGTATGCACCGTTTGTGCGGGAGTCCGACTCGCACTTGGCCGTTTTTTCTTTTTTCTTTTCATGTAGCAGAATAATGACATACTTTACTTGTTAGAGTAAAAGATAAAAATGTACGGGATTGACAAAGCCTTATTAGCTTTGTCAACCCTCTGTGAAAGTCGTTTAAGAGAATAAAACATGCTTTGTAACGCTGTTGCTGAGCGACTGCTGCTATCCCCGTCGCAGGATCTACACTTCTGGACACATCTATTGGCCCACCTTAGAGTTTAGGTTTCGATGGCCCCTACCGAAATATAATTGCTAGATTGAACAAAAACTGTTGATGCAGTTTTAAACCTGATACATTTTACCATCTTTTTCGATCGTATTGTTTTAAATTTGAATTCAGAATACCATACGACATGGAGCTACGCCTAACAAGTCGGATATGCGCCTTGTTAAAGGCAATTGATTTTTGAATAAAAAACATGTTTTATCAAATAAAGGTTTAATTTAATAACGCGTGTTGCCTCCATGGGCATCTACCACAGCTCTCATACGATTAGGCATAGAGTTTATCAACCGCTCTATGAAATTTTGAGGGATCATCTCCCATTCCTCTTCTATGGCAGTTTTCAACTCCTGCATCGTCTGAGCAACTGGCTGACGAGCCCTAACACGTCTTTTTAGCTCGTCCCACATGTGCTCAATGGGGTTCATGTCTGGGCTTCTGGCTGGCCAGTCCATAACTGTAATGTTCACATCCCGAAGATATTCCCTGACGATGCCGGCCGCATGGGCTCTTGCATTATCATGCATAAAAAGGAAATTTGGGCCCACATAGTCCGCGTATGGTATCACGTGAGGTTCTAAGCACTCACGAATGTACCTTTCAGCATTTAATGTTGGCAGCGGTGGTCCTGTAACAACCTCAAGTTGAGTTTTGCCGCTCGCGGATATACCGCCCCAGACAGTCCATGAGCCACCGCCATAAGCAGTCCTCTCTTCAAAGCAGCATTGTGCGAAACGCTCTCCCTTACGTCGTTAGACCTTCTTCCTTCCATCATTGCCATGTAACACAATTTTAGACTCATCAGAAAAGAGTACACGGCTCCAATCTTGCTGTGTCCAATTTAAATGACTGCGTGCGAAATGAAGGCGCGCTGTTCGGTGGGCTCGCGTTAGTTTGGGCCCATTAGCTGGCTTGTGTGGTACCATATCGCGTTCTTTTAACCTTCTCCGAACAGTTCGAGCGCTCACAGATACTCCGTGGAAGTCGCGAAGTTGGTTTTGTTTCTCAATGGAGGTAAGGTGACGATTTCTCAAGCTGGTCGTCACGATGAATCGATCCTGCCTTTCAGTTGTGACCCGAGATCGTGGCCTTCCTTGGCGACGAACAAAGCCGCCAGTCTCTAGGTACCTCCGATAAACATTTCGGACCGCAGAACGACTTAAATTAAGTTGAGCACTCACGTTTCTTTGGCTGTGTCCGGCCTGAATAAGTGCCACAGCTTGGGCGGCGACTTCAGGTGAAGTATCCATAGATTATTGATAGAACCTAACCTTAATGTTAAGAATAAGTAATGTTTGTTGCAAAAACAAAGATATCAATCACTTTTTCAAGAATTAAATCCAAGTAAACCAATAAAACCAAGTTTTCTTGGTATTCGATTGTTTGATATCAACAAACAGGCTCCAAATTGTCTTTTGTTTCTTTAAATTCTGTGTTCGAAATTCAAAAAAAGACTATTGAATCAAATTGTGAATGTGCCAGGTTCAAAACTGTATAAAAACTTTTTGCTCGACCTAATATAAAATTTTAGCTAGGACCAAACGAAACTGAAAATACAAGGTGGGCCAATAGATGTGTCCAGAAGTGTATTTCCACACGAAGCAACATTTGTATCATATACAACTAGTTTTTCCGGGTCTAGATGAGTTAATAAGTTTGTAAACGCACCTACGATTCAGGAGAAATTCTTATGGTGGTGTTGGGTGAAGTTATTCTAAAAATATAGTTACTTTTTATAACTTTCTCTAATTCATTTTCGACCCTATTTATCTTGCTTATTCGTATGAAGTTTCATTGAAATCGATTCAGTCATATCTACTTATCACTTTTTTAAACGTTGCCACAATAGGAATTTCTCCTGTGTCGTGGGTGCGTTTCCAAACATAAATAAACTCACAGAAACGCCTTGCCCGGAACAACTTATAGGTAGATCATACAAATATTTGCTCCGTGCGGGAATCGAACTCGCGACACACAGCGCAGCAGTACGATCAAACAATAAAGACTTGAAACTTTTCATATCGTTTGGCATAATGCTCTAAATACCTGGTCAACATTGGAGCAGTCTATAATAGCCCACTGACCAAAGTTAGTAGAGATTCAAGTTTCGTCGTTCGTAGAAAGGGTCAATTAAAGTAGTTAGTGGTCCTCCTGAAATTGAAGTGTTGTCATTAGAGACCAAGATTGTACCTCCGTCTATAGACAAATTTACTTAGCTGTAGCTGTAAACTGTTTAGTTTAGTACCCCTGCTTCCCTTTGCGTGAGAGCACCTGAAATTTCTCTGGTTGCAAGAGAAAACTCTGATTACAATGAAGGTCCTTTCAATCCAGTTAGTGGGTCAAAAACGGTCACTTTTTGTGTTTATTCCTAATGATTCACTTCGTGCATTTCCATCATCGTTATTAGCTATTCATCTAATATTCATTTACTAAGTTTATCATATTTTTTGCCCAAAATAGAGATGTTTGGAAGGAGAAAGGGGAGGCCTTTGGCCAGCAGTGGGACACAAGACAGGTTATTAAAAAAAAAAGTTTATCATTCATATTTGGCCGTTTTAAGCCCGCTTGCCTCTTGAAACGGTCCAGTAAATGAAAGGTCTCAACTACTATTATTTTCTTTTCAAATTAACCATTAATTGACTGTTCTGTTCTAATTCTAATGCAGACTACAGCTTATAACAACATAAGTACATCATTAATCGTTATTAGATTTCAATTACCTTACTTCTACTAAATTCAGTACGAAATAATTTTTATTTTGAAACACAAAGAATTTTTTAACAGCAACTTATTTAATACAAAAGCCAGAAACTTCAAAGGTAACAACGACATTTTTCTATAGTAATTTCAGCTTAGATGTAGTATATAATTTACGAAATCCCAGCAGTTATATCATCAAATATTTACAAGAAGAAAATGGCGATGTTTATGGCAGGGTTGCCTCAGACTAAATCCCGGTACTTTACGTCTTGAAGACCGTATTACTGGTCGTTTAGGGTGATTGTTCTAACTGAAGTATAATAGTAACACTTGATTTTGTGATGGAACTAGGCTTTTTTTATTTGATTAACTTGAGCTATTGAGGTAACGGTGTTAAAGTGATGTATGTGAAGTCAAAATTGGGAATCAGGGGAGGAGAATTTTGCTTGGGCAGTCTTGCACCGTATGCTCTACTGTGTCCTCCGGGCGATCTTCGCAGTGGTGACACCCCGGCGTTTCCTCCTTTCCCATCAGCCACAGGTACCTCCCGAAACTTCCGTGTCCGGTGAGGACCTGCGTCATGCGATAGGTCAGGACGCCGTGACGTCTCTCCAGCCACTCCTCAAAGAGGGGTCTTACCGCCGCGATTGCGGCGTGCCCGAGGAGAATTTTGCTTAACAGTGAATTGATATGCAGAAACAAAAATATAGATGCGGTAAATACTCGTTGTACCACCACAATGTTAAATTACAAAATACAAGTAGATACTTTAGAAAATACAAACTGTACAAGATATGTAATGTTACTTTGACCTACAACTAGTTGTTCAAGTCTGGGTGTTTTGTGTATGTGAGTTTCATGTTTGTAAACGCACCAACGACGCAAGGGTAATTCCTGTAGTAGGGCTTTTATAAGGGCATGACAGCGGACAGCGAATAAAGGGCAACTCGCTGTCCGACCATGGACCATGCCCGGGTCGACGGCGCGTCGTGTTCCACGCGCGCCTCAAAGAGCTGTCTGCAAAATGACGGAACACCCTCTCAGAGGGCCAAAGCCTGCCAGGGTCGCGGGACTTATTTCTATTACCTTGACCCCGGAACATAAAGGGCTATTGAAGGACACCGTGGATTTTAGTCAGTACAAGTGTGACAGTCCCTCCCGCCCTGCCCGGGGTTGAAGGACTCATTTTGATAATTTTGCCGCGCTAAAAAAAAAGGGGCTTTTAAAAAAAATGATAAACAATAAATTACTAACCACAACTGATTGCTAGATTTCCTTTTGGTTACTTGTGCCAGTTTTCTTCACAAATTATCTTTTCTTTTTCTAAACCGTGGCAGCCCTATGCAGTCCCGCCCACTGGCACTTCACTGACTGTTTATCTACAGTTTGGAGCTCCCAAGAGACTTGAGATGAGTTTTTGTACATCCTTCAAGATGTAAAAGGTAATTACGAAATAAACTAGATCTTGTGAGGCCCTTTGTTCGAGATAAGTGAAACAATGTTAGTACTTAGTCTTTTTTAGCTTCAAAGTGATTTATAAATAAAAATGCGTATCAAAGGCTAATGACTTTTGGGGTTCCGTACCCAAAAGATAAAACGGGACCCTATAAATCATCCTGTTTGTCTGTCTGTGTCGTATTTAGACTATTTTCAACCCATTTTCTGCACACTAGAAGAACAATTACTTCGATTGAAGAAAACTTTGTTGAATCAAGCTTCGTATACCTTTTCACAAAAATAAACAAAAGAGAACTACCTATTAAATTCCTTCAGTGACCAGAATAAAAAAAAAACAAAATGGCCACGACATAACAATTTCATAAAATTCGAAAGAGTTCACTTCTGAATACAATTTTCTCTTACTTATTGGCTGGCCTGGCTTCCGTCAACAGTCCGGAAATGAGTTTTGCCGTCTTATACCCCGCCCCCCGCATCCCTAGTACCCCCTTCGTCCCGCGGCAGGGACAGGCAAGCCACCTCATTATTAGCACGTCGGAAAATCCATTTGACCCCGGCCGACTTCAAGAATAAACAATTCAACTCTCCTATAAAGTTACTTGTATTTTATTTTACAATCCCATTGCTTCTGTTTATTTAAAATCTCAATACTGACGGTAACGGAAATATTAAAAAAAAAAAACAATACTTTTAAATCCACAAACACGTACGTACCTATATTTCAATTTCATTTATTCGGCTGAACTCTCATTTGTAAATGGTATACTCGTGTTTGCTTTTGCAATCCACAAAAACGAAGCCAAAAATAATGTTTGTACGAAAATAAACAGAATCACTAACGAGGTTCACCGAATGAAGGCAAACAGGCTACCCGAAACCTGCTCATATAAAATAATGGAATCAAACGCCACTTACAAAACTCGAAAAACAAACGTTAATCATAACTTTTTCAGCATAAATAAAAAGATTAAAGTCACAAACGAGATCTCTCATGAAATCAAATTACATATTCAAGACACGGTCAACGGCAGAGCTATTTTCGCCAAAACAATCATGGATGCGCAAGTCGTGTCCAACCAATATGTTTTTGCCGATCGTAAAGTAATATGTTAACGATTTTCGACCTTAAAACGAATGCAATGAGTATTTTGGTTTACATATTCATGATACAACTTAACTTGGCCATCGATGACGTCGCGGCAATCCCAAAAAAATATAGGACAGGCTGGATTCGCTAAACTTAAAAGCGTACCTTGGATTGCGGCCAGTTGCTACCGATATTCGGCCAAATCGAGATGGGATTGCTTTTTCTGATTTATTGCGAAACATAACGTCGTGTGCCGTGGTTAGATTATTGGAAAAGGTATCCTGCTGGATATAGCCACTTAACTTAATTTATGATTTCAAAACATTGGTAAGCATATCGCAAACTGGGATAGCAGATGCTGAAATAACTCTTTCATGGTCAGATAAGACCCCACGTCGTGTTTGTCGATAAACAGCACAAACACGCTTGCATCGTAAAGATGTAAAATAAAGTTATTCCCATTTCCACCTGGTACACCTGGTTGTCTGTACCGTAATCAAATAGACACGTACCAGGCGCGCATAACACCGTAGAGATGCGCCGCAGAGGAGAGGCACAAAACGCTAGTGCGCTACGAGCCCTCGACTCGCGTGCCGTCGAGGGCCGCCAGTGATTAGAGCGCGCTAACAAAGCGCAGAGGGCTCTTAACCTACATGCTCCGTTTCACAGCATCGCCCGGTGACACTCCTAGGAACCGCTGCGAGCCTGGTAGCACACCCACTCGCTGACGGCTAATCTCACTTTACGACTATTTTATTCTTTTCTTTTATTTGAGCAACGGCAAGCAGATCCACGCGTGAATCGTTATAAGATATTTCAGAGAAAATAATGTTCATGAGATGCATGTCTAAATAATATCACTAAAACCTTATCAAAAATTCAACAGTGTAAACAGAACAATAAAATTCAGGGGCAAGCTTAATATAAACGACACGTCATAAAACCTTAAAGCAAGCAATACATAAAACAACAGACAATGTAACAAAGCGCCGTAGATTTCCTAGATAAAACGGAGAAGATGGCACCCCGAAATTTTCAGTTTTATTTTACAAAACTAGAAGTACTTGTGGAGGCTTTATGGCATCAGGGAGCGGCAATAAAACGGCATTTAATAAAACGGAGCTCCGCGAGACAGGCACCGCTGACACTACAACCGAGAACATGAAGCACGTGAACACTTTGCAAATATTGATTTCCAAAGCTTATTTCTAGCTGAGTGTTGAACATCGTCGTCGTCGCATTGATTCTTGTGAATTTATATAGAAACTGGCACCTCGTCAAGTAATAAAGCCGTTATCTTCGCTCGTTTGCGCCAAAACGGAACATTGATATGCCCCATACTCGGCAATAAAATGCTGTAAGCGTGTAGAAGCCGAATTTCAGCGAACGGCACGGTAATTACGAGCGAACTTCGAAGGTGGGAGACAACTTTACGCTCGTAATTTGTTCCTAAACTTGGTTAATGTTCCCCCTGACAAGATAAATTCATTAAACGGTGCCTGTTTCGAGCTTATAGACGACAAATGAATCGACGTCCTTCTCTCTAACGACATCGTCTATCTCAAGTGTATCGCTCTTCAAACCAAACCGATATTATACAATAAATGCCTCATTTGATAGTCTTATTAGATGATCCGCTATTCAATTTTTCTAATCTTATAACTTTCTTCAACAAATCTCTCTTGACAGCTATAAAGTTCAAGAGCCAAATCATTTCAAGAATATTGGCAAACTTTCAAATAAATCAAATCAATAGCAAATAACGTTTTCTATCAGAGTAAATTTCTTGGTTACGAACTACTTTTGCGAGTTTCCATTTTCTTGAACACGACTCTTCACTTTTATGTTGAATGTAATGTAGAAGTTGTTTAGGGTGCCACCGTCAGTCACAGCAGTAAAACCACAATATTGTCCAAGTGGGTCGATATAAAGCCTAAATGGCGTCGGACGGTCAGTGCATCCCGCGGCGAGTGCCGAGTGGACCCGCTCGCATTAAACTTTTACAATGCCATTAGAAGACGAGACGGTGAACGGACTCCTGATTGCTTTTCGTACCATTTAAGCCCATCAACTGTCGCATTTCAACGCTAAACTGAAGCCAATATTTTGAAGAGCTATTGTTTCCGTTTATTGCACGATTTCAGTTATGGTAGGAATCAGACAAAATTGAGGAAAATGGTTCAGTCTTATACAGAGGAGCAATGTTAAATGCACAGAGGTTTGTCAAAAACAAAAGCCGTAAATAGCGAGGGTGGGTAAATATTTTGTACTTTTCTTGTTTTCCTTTCTAAAATCTTAAGCTGCTTTTGATGAAAGGCTTTGAAATATGAAACAACATAAAATAGGTAATCTTATTTAATCTCAAAGAAAGGGGACGAAGTCAACACTTGAAGTTTATAGCCTGTCTGCAGCATGAGATTGCATTATTTACCCCATCGTATCTGCCAGTACCAGTTTATTTACAATCGTGGCTTGATTTTTGCAACCCTTTCCCTCTCAAAAACTCTTAAGAGGTTTTTCCTTTCACCGTTAACACATAACATTAACCACAAATGCAGACATAAGGGCGAAAAAATGTCCTTCATAAATTCCCCACTAATGGTTCGACTTTGTCGGTCCGTCATAAAATTGCTATAATTTCGGTTCACAATAAAGATTTTAGTGGACAACAAAACGTAGCGTCATATAATCCGAATATAATAGAAATAGTGATGGGAGACCGAGAGTCAGTAAATCTTTTTATCGGTACTTTTAAACATAAGAGTTTAATGGACGTGAGGACGGTGATACTGCAGCGTAGTAAGATGGAGAAAGTAATGATCATAGAGAGGAGCCGGAGGTGCCTAGACAAAAAATGGAGACAAAACTTTAATTAAAACAAAGCCACTAAGTTCAAGTGACGAATATCCTATGAAATGAGTTTTGTGAATTTGTGGAGCCCTACCACAAGAAGGGTTGATGGGCAACCTCATTATAAGATGACTGAATGAGCTTGATTTACTGACCAAAATTATGGATTGAATGAACTAGATTGACATTTAGGGGAAAAGCTTCGGTGCAGCAATGGTATAAAAAATTAAGGAAAACAAACCTTAATATCTATCATTAACATTAACGGCAGAAGTAATCACCAAATTGCACGATGAGAGCCAACCGAATGAACTTAATGAATCATAACATATAATACTGTCTACAGCAGTTCATATCGCCACGTCATTAGCAGGGCCGGATTGAGAGCACACATCACGCGAAATGGCACGCGCAATGAACAATACATTCTAAAACAGCCATTATTGTATCCAATAGTACGTTATTTAATTGCAGAATTGCGACCCAAATTCTCTCCTGTTTCCAAATAACGGCGACGATAGAAAAAGCGTTTACATTATAAAATGAACAGGCGTCGTGTCCGTGAGTATCTCGGACATATTTAATGAAGTCCCGAAATACAAGGATAATGTATGTAAATAGATACGGGGTCACAATTTATGTTAGTAATTGGTGCGTCGTTCAATTGTGGCATAGAATTGGAATGGAATTTATTTATGGCCTGAACAAGAGGCGACTCACGTAGTAGGTTTAGTGTTCGGGGCTGTTGCGGCTCTTTAACTCATTCAATCAAGTCTGGTGAGGGCTGAAGGCCTCAGTGACGTCATAGGCTGAAGGTCATTTGTCAAGGATTTTTGCTGAATAATATCGTTGTGGGGGATCTATACGCATGCGTGGCTACTGCGAACTGTATGGGGATATAAATAAATTGAAAAGCTTCAAGCCCAGCAGCAGCTGCGAATGGTGGCAGTGGAGCGAGAAATGACATGCGAACACGTACATGTGGAGCTTTATCGTCCAGTTCATATCCACTCGCGTATCTATACGATCTATACGTGTTTGTGTTTGAATGGATTTATTCCTACACAATGTGCTTTATATGTTCATTTTATTATTGACCAAATGACAATCTTTTTCTTGGTGATACAGTATAAAAATATGACATCGTAGTAGCGTAATATACGTGTTTTTAGAATATATAAAGAGATATCCGGCTCGAAGGACCGCTTTATGTATTGTAAAACTGTAATGCTGTATTTGAATATTATGAGGTTTTAATTCTAGAAAACATGTGTATTAGTTATAGGTAATATGGGATGGAGTATAGTTGCTATTTAAATTAACATTGCTTTTTACATGATCTACCTGCCGCAGTTTGGTTGTCTTTAAAACCCTAATTTAGTCCAATTTAAATGCTCCAATGCATCCATTTACATTGTCTTCTGAATTAAACAAAGCCTTAACAGACTGTTAATGCTACATAGCTATTTTAACGTTAAAACCCAATGAAAAATTCAACACTAGTCACAAGAAAAAACTACAAACTGGAATCTCAGTACAAATAAAAAACGAAAGAAAATCTCAACTACAACACTGAAACTAAGCACAGTGGATATACGTACGAATTAAGGAGAGATGCGGGCACCCAATCGGATAACAGCGCTGATTGCAATTTGATTTAGCCGTATAATCACTAAAACAATCAAGTAAATGTACAGAACTCCGTGTGTGGAAATGCTGGATAATAATGGCGATCCCACAACAGGCTTAGAAACATAATGCGGTGGTTAGACAATAATATTACTTAGTGAGACAAACGCCGGAGTGTATTTCCGCACCATAATACCCTTCTTTGTATGCGGCCTTTGGATTATTACTTTAATGCCTCGTGTTTATAAGGTTTCTAATGGATTAAAGCTGTAGTGGTTGGAAAACTATAAGATAATTAGTAGATGCCTCTCATCGTTTAGGCACTTTCTTATAATATTAGTGAGGAACGTCTCATTGCCAAAAGCAACAAAGCAGACCAACTAACTCGGTACAGTCGCGGGACTTATCTCATTACTGTGACTCCGGAACGTAAAGGGCTATAGAAGGACACCGTGGATTTTAGTCAGCACGAGTCTGACAGTCCTTCTCGCCCTGCCCTGGGTAGGAGGACTCATTTACCACGCTAAAAAAAAAACTAACACGGTACAGGAAAGTGATATATCGCAAACACAAATAATGGTAAGAAGGTGAAGGTATTGAAGGATAATATTCGACACAGACTTTAAAGAAACTTGTCAACAATGACATATCAATCACAAATGAACCCTGTGATCCTCACATCAGAATTCAAAACGACATTCCACCATTCAACTCTTTGCAAATCTATTTAACTTAATAATGCAATGTAACAAAGCAGCCAATCCGCAAATCGATAATACTAGTATCGATATAAAGAACACTGGCGATTCGATGACAGAGCCTTTAAATAGGAAATCGGATTACTGGCATATGGCACTGGCGAATATAGAGGACAGGAAACGATGCATTGTGGTCGAGCTCAACGCTCCAGTGCCTCTCTATACGACGAGTACTTGTTTAGATGTTCTGACCTATGTTATGTGGATTTAGCCGATACGGTTCGGCGAATATTAGCTAACGCATCCGGGACAGCCAAAGTCATTGGTCATTACGTGCCAGCGGTGCCAGATGTCGAGATTAGTAAACTACTGATGGGCATTTGATGGGTTGAAAGGAAAACGGCGATTTGTATTAATTAGTGTCACTGTAGGACTTGGCTGTTACACTTTTGTGTTCAGTTATTCAATTACTACTCATAACTATAAAGAGGTATACTTATATAGGTGGTCTCTTTGACTGTAGCGGTTTAAATCTACAAAATTGCTTATGAGGTTTCGAAAATTCGCAATATGCTACATCATCTTCGACACAAGACAGTGCCTCCCGTGATACAATTTCTGCCTATAACGTGCTATAACGTAAGCTGGCATTAGTTAATCATTTAAATGCACATGGATGTCGTGATAGAAGTTCGGAATACCGCCTCCTCCTGGTATCACATAAAGACAAATACTGATCGCCATTTTATTTGCTCGTAAGAAAACGAAATGGCGATCTGTAGACAGATTTTTTTTCTTTAAACTGTGCATATTTATCAAACAGTCTTGTTTTCAACTATTTCCATATATAGTTTATACATAAAATAAATAAGTAATATATAATACATATAATATTTATTCGCTAATGGATTGGAAAAGCTTTTAATAAAATATCACTACATTTGTTACCCAAGAGAGCACTGAACAAATTGACATTGGCAAGATTAAAAACCTTTTTTCGCGAAATGAAAATCGAAAGGACTTTGGATTATTATGAACAAGTTGTTGCCAGCGGCTTCACCCGCTAAATCTCGAAAACTCTGCCATGCCAGCATGGTAATATCAAATCGGGATAAAAACTATCCTATGTGTTAATCTAGGTTATAAACTATCTGTGTACCATATCCCATCAAAATCTGTTCTGAGTTTTTTTTTGTGTGAAAGAAACAAACTCTAAAAAAAAACGTTTATATTATTAGTAGGATGTTGGAGCCTTTGTAGTAAAATTCTTTTTATATCTTATTTTGTAACGTAAGCATAAACAGGGTTTATTTACTTTTCATAAGCCACCACACTCGTCGAACGAGTGGGTCTAAATAATTCCGTCCCAATTTACTCTCCTTCAAGAGGTTACCTCAAAATTCATTTTTCACGCAGCCTGCCTTGGAATAAAATGTACAAGATTAGTTTATTCGCTCAGAGGGCCGGGATATCAGTGTTTAGGCCCGTCGCCATGGCAACTGGAGCAGAAGGGCCTATTTGCCGCTCCATTGGGCATTTTGAGTGGCACTGACGTAGTTAGGATCCAACATGTGTGTTACAATGTCGTTATAATGAAGTTTGAAGACAGTAATGGCTGGAAGGAGATGCTTCGGCAGCAATATCAAAGATTTGGGACCTTCTCCGGGCTTGTGTTGATATTCTGAGGCGATCTTAAGGCCAATTGGGTCATTGATACCCTCTTCGCATGTGTGATTGATCAAGCGTTTTATAGAGATACTTAAATATTGGATCCTTACTTAATTAGAGCTTCATCTCTATCACATTTATTTTCCTTCACTTAAAACTGCTTTTTACTGTTGAAAACAGGTTATAATTACTAGAAATAAAAACAAGTTTCAAAACTTGTTCACATTAAATGGATTTGCCAAAAAGAGAAAATGCAACCATCTTCGTATCCAATCCAATTATCACAATTGCCATCTCAAAAAAAGATGACAGTGTTGCCACTACTAGATATGAATAAATGATGACCACCGTACTCGCCTGAGTTACTGGCGTAAGTACTGGAATGCGGTCTGGACATTTTTATTTCTGTCTTATAAATAGTGGTGTCCTAGCAAGGACGAACTGGTTTATCGATATAATCGTTTACAGTTAAAGTCGGCATGCCATCGATTTGCTTTTTAATCGATTTGGACATTGTTAGTAGTGGAACATGTTTTGTAGTGGTTCTGCGATACTTTTGAAATACTCGATACTTTATTTTTTAATGATTATAGTGTAGTTTCAGTATAATTATTGCGAAGAACGCAGATTCCCATCCAACCTTTTGAAAGACAATAGCTACTAGTGATGGTTTGTTTGCTAGACTTTGATTAATTAATTTAGAGATGGTTTGGTTAAATATGTCTACTCAAAGCCTACACAGTACTAAGAGGTAAGTTGCGCTAGAAGTCTACAACTGAGGAGTATTCAACAATGAATCCCTTTCTGAGAGAGTCCGCAGAACTCATACCGTAGATAATAACCGAACTAAGACTTAGTTGTAAAGTTAGAAACACTAAGGGAACCCTAAAACCAAGCACTCAACTAGTCGGTAAACAAAGGCAGGCCAATAAAAACTGCTGCAAAACAGCACAACTGTTTTCTTGTTACAAAACAGAAAACGAGTTTTACAAAGTTGTTCCTTTACAATTACAACCCTGGAATCGTGTAGCTGCGCCTTTATAGACTACTTTCTCTATGCTCCCCTGTTCTGACGTCACTGTCAAAGGGAGTTCGAATTTCAAATGGATTAGAACATGAGGATGTTAAGGTGATATTTATTTGTATGCCAGTGCTCAAGGGCTTCGGTCGTCTGATTTAGTTGAACTGTTTCTGGCTCTGTTTCAATACAAGTCTGATGAATTATGTAATAGTCCCTTTCTTGACGTTGATGTATGTCCTACTACAGCACTGGAGTTAAGGAACCTTCATGGATATTCATTGAGATTTTGCTTATGTGGTTTGTGCCTTTAATTATTGCTTGATGTAACCGCCTGAATTTAATTTTAGTTCGTTAACCTGTATGGAATACTGATTACCATTTCCACATAGAACGTACACAGTTGTTTCCTCAGCTACCTCCTAATTTTTTACATCTACAATACTAGTAATTTATGTAAATTGTTTTATGTAAATGTAAATGAAATCTAAGCTCACATTAGACCTTGAAACTGTCCCCTACATGTCCTTCTAAATCTAAAAGTGGGAACTCAACTAAGAATAGATAAATTTCCCTTCGCACCCTCTCTGCCCACAACACTCCACGAGGTTGCATTCTTGTGAAACAAAAGACTGTAGCGCACGAGTTACGTATCAGAGAGTTCTAAGACGGCTCACATATGGCCACTAAAACTACGATATCTAACGCCACCTGAGAAGAAGTAATACGTGAAGCCATGATTCCTTCTCGGATATCGCTAATAAAATTGTAAGTCAAGAAGAACGCTGTATTAGAGTTGTGTAACAGTTTTGGTGGACAGTATCTGTAAATGTTTATAAGTCTATATTTTATAAACCAGCTAAAATAGTCTAACTACCCGGTTGTCTTGGTTCATTAAAGATACATTCTTTGACGAACGAATCTTAAAGAATAAACAAAAAAGTGAGAGAAAAAAATCGTGATTTTCAAAACGGTAATCAATGGCGTTATGGAACTACCGAAACACCTTATTTTACCTTATTAGAATTTTCTTAACAGATTTAGAAAAACGAAGGAATCAGGAGTAAGTATTAATAAATACTTTAAGAAACAAAATTAATAGAAGCCAAAGCAACTAAATTCTACCACACCTTACCGACTACACCATAATTAAACATCTCATCCCGTAAGCAGAAAAATTGTGATTCGATACTAAAGTCGGTGTCGCTTGCTGCGTGGCCCTAATCTTGCGAACTGAAGGCTTAGCACGAAGTACCACGGCGCCATCTTGGAACCGGGGATTAAATTTCAAAGAAGCTCTTTGAATTGAGGGTAGGTGTGTGCCACTGTTGTATTTTCTCTAAATCTAAGCAGTGTGTAGGTGTTTTTATAAAACCACCTACTATTTCGTTGAAACTTGCAATGCAGTGATATGCAAATATTTTGTTTTCTTCAAATGACTAAGGAGAAATTATTAATCTTTATTTCCTGTCTACCGTTGACCATAACTGGATCATGTTTTTTCCTAAAAATTATAGAACAAAGTAGACGTTCAAAAATACTGTTTAGGTTTACTTCCAATAGCCTAAGTAGGATAGACTACCTAATATTAATAAAATCGAAACAAATTCCTTTTGCTTTGAGCTAAAATTAATTGACGGAACATCGAACATACGTCACAGGGTGGGAAAAGATTAAATCCTCAGTTCAAACCACAAGGGATCCAAAATACCTAATCGCAAAGAACTTCCAGAATTTCTAACGTTTATTTAATTTTATTCACTCCGGCTTTCCATAACTTTTCACGTCCTTCCAACATTTTATAATCAAGTTTTAATTTTTCCAACTTCTAAGCTTTCTGAAAAGTCCCGGGAAATATAAATGAGTTTTTCATTTCTATAAAATATTGCAAACCTCTCCGTGAGGGACCAACTTTTGTATGCGGCGTTTGTAAGGATTCCTTTGGCTTTCAAGAACACATATTGACAAAGTTTTTTCATTCGTTAAAAACTTGATTACTTAGAGGTGCAGAAAAATATTTCATAATAAAGTTTGACAGCTTTTAAGCGAATTCAAAAAAGATAAATAAACTATGAGAGAAGTTGGACGTGTAACCTTATTATGATACGGTAATTGAGACTTCCATAATCCATTTTACTTTTATTCAAATGCTACATTTTAAGTAAGCAGTTTCATATTACTTAACCAAAACATCTCAATCGAATCGATATCTAAATTTAAATTCATTACCGTATCTAGATACATAGAAATGTTTCCCAGTTCCATTCCATTTCCATAAGAAACTTCGCCACAAACTGGTCCTTATTGTTCCAGCCTCTGAATAACCAAACAACAACATTGTACCACTATTGACTATTCAAAATATTGATCATCTAAGCACAAATGGCTGCATTTAGCACAATGGCCGACGTGGCCGTTCGCAAGTTTTCAATAGACTCAATGAAGTGTACATTGCGACAGAGTAGAACACACAGATAACTGAAATTAATAACCTGGTACGCTTTATATATCTCGTACAGTTCATATATCTGGTACATTGGTACAGCTTGTATACCTTTGTTCATTGTGTGTGCTGTCGTCGGGTAGGATAATGGGTTTTATGCGATTAGTGTTGGATAGATGTTTGTAAATGTGCAACTGGTTTTGGGTGTTTGTAAATTTATGCGCTTGCTGTAAATTATGGCAGGCTTCATTAATTTAATATTGAAATGTGAATGTATTTGATGGGTGATTAGTACTTTTTCATTAACAAATAAGTGAAGTATTTCGTTAATTTTTTCTCTTTCATTTTCCAGGATGAGCTAAATCGAAACAAGCACACGTCTGTCGTATCCCAATTAAACTACTAACCAAAAAACCACTAACGCCTGGTGTAGGTTTTAATCACTCCACAATTAACCGATAGGACAGCACAAACCTTATCAACGACACACATACACAACAAAAGGGCACTCGAGCCGCTTAAACAATGGTCACTCTACAAAGCCACCCTAAATCCAGCCAGAAAAGGAAAATTGGAATAAAACCTTCACAACATCGACTGGGTTACCAGATAATATATTTAAAAAGACATTATGTTGTGAAAAGGAGATTTGGAAATGGAATTTGAAGCTCGTATTTTAAAAGGTTTTGAAAACAGAACAATATGGCGGGTCTTAGTGTGCGTGGTACTGGGAATAAAAGTTAGAGAGGAGTTTTACTTTATAGGTTTTCTGTGAGAGTAATGGACTTTTCTTGTCGCTGTCTCTAGGAGGGCCGGAGTGTGTGGAATGGGAATAAAACTTGCTATATTGGCTGGAATATGGATTTATCTTCAATTTCAGATACGTTTTGACGTGACCTGGCGCCATCTTAGTTTTATTTCCCACAAGAAAAAGATAGGTAATGAAGTACAACAATAGAAAAACTTGGTAAAGGAAATCATTAATTACTGAGCCTATTATGAGCAATGTAGCTTCCTAACAAACCCATCATCATCGTAAATTAAGCTAATCCTGTAATCTACGACCTCATCCCGTTTTTCTTGGCAAACGTGTATGCTACTGCATTACTTGAAGGAAGGGAATTATAGGCGGTAGATAAAACAACTACAACACTTACAACTGGCTGTGGTTGTAAAATTATAGCTTGTAACGGTCGATAAAACTGCAATGTGCCGTCTAAGCACTTTTATGACTTGAAGAAAATATTATTATTAGACATGTAAACAAAAATAAAACATGGAATAAAGGTGAATGGGCACATTAGGGTCTTGATCACAGATTTAGTATGCGATGCAAAATGTATCGCAAAGGCTTATATTTTAATGTAACAGTTAGTTTGTTATAAGTATTATACATTTCATTTTTAACCTTACTTACTTTTTTAATCTTTAGGCAAGAAATTTATTTGAAACAAATACATAATTATGTTAAGTAAGTACGCTTGGTACTTATAAAAAAAGATTGACGCTTGTCCCAAAAATTATGAACTATAAGCGACTCAAAACCATGCTAGTATGCAAAAACGGGGTGTCCAAAAATTTCTACAATTATTTTTCGCAAATAAAAAGACTTTTTATCCTCTCAAGAAAAACAACAAAAGCGAAGGACGGCCACAGGGTTTAATTGGCTTGTTTGTTTCAGAGATTCTTATAATGTACGAGCACTCCGTCCGCGACTTCGTCCGCGTGATTTTCGAACTTTGCTTTTGTGAATTTTTACTCCCAGCCACCCTCTATAAGGGATACTTTTCGAAAATCTAAAACAAAATTCAACAAAATTTCTATCTACTCGCAGTCTTGGGTGGTACCCACGTTCTTAAAATAACCCCAATGAATATATTGGGATTCGTTGCTAACAACCCCAAAACTACTCTTAAGGGGTTGAATTTCGCAAGATCTTCACTTAGTGAGAACCTATGTCTAAAGTAGAACCTCCTGTAAAATTTGAGACCTCTAACTATCAATACATCAATACCGTTTTAACTATCACTTACGTCTTGAGACTCCTAGCACTTGTAGTAACAAAGTTTCATACAAACTATCAACCCCAAAAACAAACCCTTGGGGGTCGAATTTCACAAAATCCCGTCTTTAGTATCACTTGCGTCCAACAAAGAATCCATATGTAAAAAATTAAATCTCAAAACTATCAACCCCAAAAACAACCCCTTAGGGGTCGACTTTCACATTTTTTTTACCTTGTTGAGCATTACGTCTTAAAATGAACCGGCATGCAAGATTTGACACGCCTAGCACTTGTAGTAACAAAGTTTCATACAAACTATCGACCCCAAAAAAAAACCCCTCAGGGGTCGGATTTCGCAAAATCCCGTCATAGTAAGCATCTACGTACTAAAAAGACACCCCATGCCAAATTTGGAATTCCTAGCACCTGTAGTAGTGAAGTTTCATACAAACTATCAACCCCAAAAACAACCCCTTAGGGGCCGAATTTCGCAAAATCCGTTCTTAGTGCTCACCTACGTGGTATAAGGAGGGCTTATGCCAAATTTCAAGTTTCTAGGCCCAGCGGTTTGGGCTGTGCGTTGTCAGATCAGTCAGTCAGTTTTGAATTTTATATATATAGATTGATTATTTAAATTATTTGAAACCGATACCGGTAATTTGGATCATTACCTACCTAATCTTACATTATACATATACCTAATTATATAAATTTTATTACATTATCAAAAACAACCACAAAAAAGGGTAAAATAACCTACAAAATAACTTTTCTTTCGGAAGTCGGTGGCTTTGTTTTATTATTTCGATGTCTTTTTGCCACCGACTTCCGAAAGAAAAGTTATTTTGTAGGTTATTTTACCCTTTTTTGTGGTTGTTTTTGAAGGCGGTTAAATTTTTTTTGAAAAAAGTTTTTTATTTTACTCTTTTTAGTTTTAATATTCAACCCAAATTCTTGGCAAATACATCATTTTCTTACATGTGCACTAGAATTTTGTAATCCGTAGCACCGGTATTAACATCGCCCATGTTGTGTACATAAAAGTTCCAATAAAATTCCCTATCTCAAAAAATGCTGAACAGAGTTCGATGAAACTTGCAGTATTCCCTAAGGTGAACGATCCCTAGTACAACAAAAAAACAATTTTGAAAATCGGTCCACAATTGGTGAAGTAATCGCGTAACAAACACGCAAAAAGTAAAGATCATCATGTCATCCAAGTAGGCGAAATTAATAAAAATGCTCACAAAATAAAAAGTACTGAACCAAATTTGATGAAATTTTTATGGGACCACACTGCAAGTATCCTGCATCGAACAAAAAAAGAATCACACTAATCGGACTAGAAACCTCGGAGTAATCGATGTACATACCTACCATACCTCTTCCTTTTTTTGAAGTCGGTTAAAAATCCAAAGGTCCATCGTTATTTTTATTTCGTATTGACATTTAAATAATTGCAGATAGACATTTGAAAACATTTTTCCCCCGAACTCAATGAGAACTGGAATTCTTGATAAATCCGCGAACCTGAGTGACGTTTGATTTGGATGTTTCTCTTCAGAGTCAGGTACGAAATGCCAACCTCATATAATTTGCAAAAAATACATTTTTCATACCTACTCAAGCTACATAGATAAATAAATATAATTACATCGTATTTATTAAAAATCTCCATACTAAAAACCTCCTGTATAACTGACAACATAGTAACAGAACGAATGAACTCGTCAGAATACCGCGCTACTTGACAGCCAATATTCAGGTGATCCGATAAAGCTGCTCCCCTTTTGTTTCGCGCTGTCAATCACTCATATTCCATCAGGTTCTACCCAATCCTCTTTAAAAAGAAGCTGGAGAGTGGAACGTGGATTGGAAAAAGTTTATTACTTGGTCGAAGCCGATTGGAGTGGTATATGATCGAATTGTGATCGAACGACTCCGACAGCTTCGTCAATATTCGATGTTTCTATGTTGCTGGCTATATCACATATACAGACAAAAAATAAAGGAGTACATCTAATAGCCTGTGAGTGTTTTAATCATAAGGTAAGCGGCATCAGTCCAGATTGTGATCAAATAACATAATTTAAATATTGAAAAATAATAATCTCCGAGCCTATACGTACCCACTAAGTCAACAAATCGTAGTAATTAGTAAACTCCCACTTAAACGAACACACAGTAAAACGACTTAAACTAACCTCATTAGCCCTAATTCAATGATTGACGACCATTTGTAAATTATTACAGGGAAAATAAACACAATAACTAGAATCGCTCTACCTAACTACCAGGAGTCCAGAGTAAACCAGGAGGTTTTATTACCCATTCGATATACAACGGCTGAACAGATCCCGCGTGGAAAATCAAAAGCCCATTTCATTTTGCACGCACAATAAGAGAATAAGACCCCAGTTCACACGGAGACGCGACGCGATGTTACTGGAAATATGTAGCTTTTCGTACAATAAATTTTAAGTCGCTATATTTAAATGAAAACGTAGCGTCGCGTCTTGATGTGAATTGACCCTAAGGGTAACTAGTTTTTCTTCCTATCTTTTACTACTTTAGAAAAAGTTCATTTAAAATTCATTCACGTTGTCGTTCAAGGGAGGTCCCTCGTTGAAGGATACCTGATCAGCATCACTTTCCAATCATCATCAAGTAGACCTCTCATAAACGTCTTTCCTGCCTCTAGCTAAGTTGTTTTAATGCCTACACTAAAGCGGCTTACTTTGTTGCTACGGTGTGCTCGCAGCATAGGTCCTTGACATATAGACACTTGATTTTTGTAGTCGTCCATAGACTTCTACTTTATAAATTGTAATGTAAATTATGACGATTTAAAAACCTTAATCATTTAATTAATTAGTTATGTAGTACCTAAATATTTAAAAATAAGTATGTCGACATAGTTCTATGCAATAAGAACCTATTTTCTAAAAGATACTTAGAGCTGTGCCTAGAGGAATGTTTTCAATTCAAAGTAAGCTCATATAAAATTCATCCATACAAGAATGCCGTCGATCGATGCCTTTGTATGAATTCCTGAAGCTCGCTAACTATGACAATTTAGTATCATTATGCAGAAACCATGTGTATGATTCCATCAAGTACCTGTTATTAGCTGATTTTGTGAAATAAGTTGCTGAAAACTGTGTTTCACTTGAACGTTGAATAACGTTAGGTTATTACTTACGTCTTATGTCAAATTCCATTTTCTAATTTCAAATTCATTTAGTTCTACTTATATTGTTTACTTATAGTTATATTAAAAGTAACCTAACCTTTTGTATCTATAATATAAAAGACTTTCAAAGCCATATTGAATGAAAGCATAATCACTAACCAATCACTAACAACACACACTTAAAAATAGAAAACAAATGGAAATCGCAAAGTAAAATTGCGAATTTCCTCACATCAAATCATATGTAATTTACGGCTATTTCCCCCAGGCTGCGGCCTGAGTAAATGCAGGGACGCAGCAAATAAGATAGAAATGTATGGAAATGAGGGTGTATGGCCAACAAGACGCATAAGTATTGCGCATTACGTATGCTCCGTCGGTTTTTCAGCTGTCTGTATAATGCCCAACACCCTTTATTTCAGCTATGACGCAATACTCAATCCAATATGTTTTTTTTTATTTGCTTGTATTTCGAAACTCCAACGAAGCCAACAATTCTAAATTCAAACTGCGATCAATATTGCCTATGCCTATACGAACAATTTAGATTTGAATTCGGAAAATGATTTTAACCAAAGAGGTTTGTTTTTGGATAGATGTAACCATAGACGCGATACGGTTTCTAAAGATTAAAATAATGGTCGAAGATTTAAAAAGAAGTTGTTTAGTAGTTCTATTGTAAGTACCTGACAACTTAAATTGCCATTTACTAGAACCGTGATTCGCATACATACTTGTATCTATCTACAACAGAGTACAAGTCTTTCTAAAGCCCTGCTTGTAGTGAACATTCCAGACGGTTTGTTCTTGAAGTGTTAGCTGCTAAAGTTGAATGCCCCTTCGACTTTAATTGATTTTATAAGTCTACTTAGGAACTAAATAAGAAGCCGTACAAACTCCTATTGTTTCGAACACTTGTAATGTAGTCTTTAGGTCGGAGAGTTATTTGGGTAGTTTAAGCGGACTTAATTTCAAAGTTGTTTTATTCAAAACCATTATCATAAGAGGTTTATTTATAATAGTAAGAAATGATAAACTCACGGTTTCACCAAAATCAGGAATTTAATCGTTTGTCAAATCTCTCATTATATTATTTGTTTTCGTCAAATAATTATCTAAGCGTTTTTTTTTTCTTAATAAAAAATAGATTTTTCTTAAAAACACGTTTCATCGTTTCAACACGTTTAATTATATCTCAAAAACGAAAGCAAACAATCTGACTTCAGATCTGAAATCAGCACCCTGAGACAGTACAATATTAGTCATAATATTTCATGCAACAAAAATGCTGTTCCCTTGGGTAATCGTCTTGTCTGGCCTTCCTTTGAAGTAGGTACTTATAAGTCTTCCCCATATTTTGCAATGCTTCCCTTATCATTTTCAAAGTGTCATTTACTAATTTGCTGTTATGATGTCAACCAACCAATCACGACATTAACAGTATATCTTAGCAAAATCAGCGTAGGTCTTCTAATAGTATGCTGCAGCACGCGGCGTTTAGTAAGAACAACTCAAAACCCTTTTAGTCCAGTCATTAAAGCCAAAACCCGAAAATAATTAGTAACTTGCTGAAATTTTAAGGGGTTTTTAAGGAAGGTAAAATAACTTACCGGGTGATTTTGCAGCGTTCTGGGGTGTACGGAAAGGGTTGAAAAGGGGTGAAAAGTGTTTTTCGTTAATAACATTGCCAAAAAAAATTGTAACACGCTGCAAATTTGGAATTAGGTTGTTCTTACCGTTTTATAACGTGTATCAAATTTGCAGCGTTTTGCAACATACGGAACATTGTTTATTTTTAAAAAACAATGCAATTTGTTAATAACAAGGGTAAAGAAATTAGTAACACGCTGCAAATTTGGAATTAGGTTGTTCTTACCAGTTTGTAACGTGTATCAAATTTGCAGCGTTTTGCAACATACGGAACATTGATTATTATTAAAATTATGAAAAAATGTTTTACCGAGACGACTTTAACACGTCGTATCTTAAAAAGTACTAACGTTAGACCATATGTTTGTTAGTAACTAATGTTCCGCTTTGAAAGCCCTATCCAACGGTGTGTCACATGTTACTATTGAGGGTGGGCCCAGATTTCATATATCGGTTTCCCAATGTCCTTTGATATACGTTACAAAACGGTAAAAACAACATAATTACAAATTTACAGCGAGTTACTAATATTTTCCACCCCTTTTATTAAAAAAAAATCATTGTTTTTTAATAATAATCAATGTTCCGTATGTTGCAAAACGCTGCAAATTTGATACACGTTACAAACCGGTAAGAACAACCTAATTCCAAATTTGCAGCGTGTTACTAATTTCTTTACCCTTGTTATTAACAAATTGCATTGTTTTTTAAAAATAAACAATGTTCCGTATATTGCAAAACGCTGCAAATTTGATACACGTTACAAAACGGTAAGAACAACCTAATTCCAAATTTGCAGCGTGTTACTAATTTTTTTGGCAATGTTATTAACGAAAACACACTTTTCACCCCTTTTCAACCCTTTCCGTACACCCCAAAACGCTGCAAAATCACCCGGTAAGTTATTTTACCTTCTTTAAGAACCCCTTAAAATTTCAGCAAGTTACTAATTATTTTCGGGTTTTGGCTTTAATGACTGGACTATTTGAAAAGCCGACGGCTCTTGCTGCAAAAACCTTATTTTAAACCGATACTTTTTTGTTTTATTGATCATGTAGCTTTCAAGCAATTAATCACGTGCTGAATAACTAATGTACCTATATCCAACGTAGCGCTTTTGTAAAATGCAGCGCTGGATGCTTTAAAGTGCACCGTAATGCATTTGAGATAATTAAATAACTTGCGATCTCAAGTTTTGCTTTTTATGCTGGCATTAAAGCTTGCTGAAAAACAGTAACGTATTTTCAGATCAGTATTATTGCAAGATAATTGTAGATCAACCTTTTCGGAGTACTAATCTTATTTTATTTTCATTTTTCAGAAACTTTTTTTACATTTCATACAATTATGAAATAGTAGTCTTCCTGGGACAGTTAATTGCTAAACTTGTCATATGAAAACTGACCAAATTGATACAAAAATCAAATAAAATGATGTGTCCGTTAGGAAAAATCTAATAAGATGTTGTTTCTTTGAGAAAATTGGATCATAAATTTTCTTCTAAGACAAAACTGAGATGAATTTAATTATCCGCATCGGTAGCGCCAAAATTATTCATAAAATTATAATTAAGTGTCAAATCATAAGCAATTGAGAACGGACCGCTTGAGTGGCCGGTGACAAATAACGTAATGGAAGAAAAATGAACAATATTTACTCAATTTCTTTTCTATTTATTGATAAATACTTTTTTTAGAGCTTAATCTTAGTAGCCATTACTTAAATTTCATTATGTAGTCATGTCTTCAAACGTTTTTAGTATGTAATAATGAGGTATTCCAGTTAGGGCACCCGCTGTCAATGGCACCTAAGCTACTTGTACCTTATCTATTCGACATAAAGCTTCTGTCAAAATTTTTCGTAGGTGCCAGGTGCCCTAAGTGGAATACCTCGTAATAATGCTTTGCGATCCTACTGTTGTAAAGGTGATTCACATTTGAATCTATTTCGGGCATAACGACTGTAGAAAGTCATAAAATGTATTTTTATGGCATTCGTAAGCCCGGTATATTGTCCACGTCGAAGAAAAATTTATTGTTAGCTTAATCTGTAACTGAAAACTAAGAAAAACACCAATTAAGCACCTTTAGGTCTCCCCAAATATCTCTCCTTGCCTTTTTTGTGCAGTTCAATCAATATTGACACAGTATTGCATAATGACATTTATTTATCGATCCCAAATAGCAATTTTCTATAACCGCAAACCTGAAAAACTTGGCCGTTTATAAAAAGATCCATAGTATAAACAATTACACGTATTTTCCCACTCATAGATCCGGTACACGTTGCGTTATTTACTCTGAAGCTTATCAACCGAAGAAAACGCAAATACAAAGTTTTCTACACACTTCTTAAACCCAATAACGTTACGCAATCTATTAAATGAATAATCAAACGAAAAACGCTAAAAAAACGTAAACGAAAACAACTTTAACGGCATCTGCAAGTGTATGAACGGCTCCTTTCAGTCAGCCACTATTTTACACCCGCCTTGAAAACATTACCGAACACATTCAATCGATTTTCGACTTAGTGTCCCCGGCACGATTCCGCCGCTACACATTCAATACATTCATACAGTCCTGCCACTCTATTTAATCCTTTATCTTACCTGTCCGGCATGCAGCACGTCCAAAAATATGGTAAATACACTTATAAAAAGCACGGCGCGCGTCATTTTTGCGGCCGCGATGCGTTCCTATACCGGACTGGCGAGAGCTGACGTTTATGCCAGGCGCCAGAAACCTGCGTACTAGTCTTGCTACGGCACTGTAGCCGTACCTAGCGTCGTATAGATCGACCCTCCCGGGAGGGACGGGGAGGGCCGATGCGAAGCAACGAGTGCGACAGAGACGCGAGAGGGAGGATAACGCACGCGCAATGCTGTAAACGCTGCGTACAATGAGGACTCTATCGAAGGGAATCGCGAATGCCGTCTTCGTCTGGCTTTGTCTGGATTTCCCGATGATGATGCGTCATTTTTTCTAAGGTTCCGATTGGATACTTAATGCTGTTGTAATGCAGTTCAAAATTGATTGACAGGATCGATATAAGATTGAGCTTCATTCACATCAACTCGTACCTTTTTGTAAGACATAGGTCGTATAGGTTATACTAGATAGATAATGATATGCGTAAGTTCAAAGCTCGGTTATAAAATGTACCCTTGTAATACCTGCGCTGAGTCACCATATGCCAGCTTGGGGCTGGGGTGACGAGCTTTCACCCCGCTGCCACTGTACTATAGGTAGCCTTTCGAATTAGGTGTTGAAAATCGATTATGTATGATTCAGCTGTTTGTTACTTAGTATTTCAAAACAAAGACGATTAATACCGAAAGGAGGACTTTTTTTTTATTTAACTTTGTTTTTTTTTTTTTTCTATATTGCAGTGGTATTCTAAGTATTCAGTATTCTCATAAAATATGAACTTCGTAACATTGACAGACTGACAACATTTGAAAACTGATATTTTTGCAAAACATTGATTTACCACGAAAATGCTCAAAGGGGAATTATCCACCGCTTCGAGTGTTGTCTTGTTCCATTCAATGCTGATGAAATATATGAAGACGTACATTAAATATTCATCACCCCTGACTCATAGGTCATTCAGATGACATCTGTTTCAATGACTTTTGGTTCATAATTTGCTATTTGTGATTTCTAGATTTGCAATAGGTACTTAGTGCTGATCTTCTATGAAGCGTAAGTAAGTACAAGTAAATATTGTTATTGTTATATTAGTTGTTGTTATGTATAGAATAATGGAACATACAAATATTGTTGCACTGAGGAAATATTATTATTTAACTATATTTTTTTATTTATCTGCGAGGACTTATGGTTTGCTTTTGTCTCAATATTTTAAAGTTGGGCGATATGACTGTGTGTGACACAGAAGGTGTTTTACGAATGCAGTCGTTATCGAACACAGTTTCTGTGAAGTGAGATTTTCGTTTAGGTATATTAATTTAATTTGACTTCTTAAATTGTAAAAAAAATCGTACGACTAAAAAAAATAAAGCAAACACAGATTTATAACTGAAGTAAATATGTAAGATATCACGGAAAATCAATAGAATTTCAAAAATAACAATTTCGGACACAATAATAAAACGAATATTACCTTTGACGAAAGGGCAAAGATCCTCTGATCTCAGCAGGCTAGTAGTATAATCTCTGGCATAGAGTATCGTTTTCATCACCAAAAGTTATCCGTAACCAGATATATTTGCCTAACATTATCCTTGTTACCACGTAAAAAATAAATGACATGCAAACATAGGTACATAGCAGGGGTCACAAAAAGCTCCTCTTTCCTGGTACCCCTGCCTGCCCGTAAGTCCGACACCCCTGTATCTGACCTTTCACCAGTGGCGTAGTTAGACCGAATCTAGGAGGGGGCAAGACACATCTTCGACGCCCTTTTCTTTCATGACGAAACTATGACTTGCTTGAAGCAGAGCTTCGGAGAGCTCTCTCGAGGCCTTCTTTGAAATGATTTGGTTCCCCCAAGTCATCCAAACCAAATGTGACGATCAGCTGTTTTAAGTTAACTTGCAACGTGGGGCCTCAAGAGGCGTTAAACCTAAGCGAGATCATCGTGAAATTAGCATTGCGAGGCCTCTATTTCTTAGTAGATGTTAAGTTGTACTGCTTAACTGGCTGGTCGCAAAATTGTCATCGCCGGTGTCAAGATTTTTCTTTTTTTTTCTCAGAACGCGAGGCCCCCTTTCAGGGGCGATCCCGGGGTTCCGCTTCGCCCCCGCCTAACTACGCCACTGCCTTTCACCCTTGTCAGCGGCACGCGTATCAATTTCGCTACGTATCGTCTATGCTTGTCTATGCCCCACGTGTCAAAACTATTCTATTCTAATTTGTGTAGAGGAAACTGTTACCGTTCAAATATAGAACAAAGCTGTTTTCTGGAAATGTATGGAAATAATAAGTATTTGAGGAACAATTCCAGAGGATTTATAGAGGGTGTATGTCTAACACATATGATGCTATTATGCACGGTTCAAAAGTTACCACGTTTCGTGTTGAGATAGGCAACAAAAGTTACACTGGCAAAAGTTAATCACGTATTAGAAAACCTTCCCCAAGACATAGAAATTTGCCTATCTGCGCATAAAACATGGTCATAACTTTTGATCCGTAAATAAAACACCGAAGATATGTGTCAGAGTTAAAAAGTTTGGAAATGACCGCTTCCATGCTCCTCATTAACTTGATTCCCGGGACATATATTATGCCATCTGCTATGAAGAGAGCACATGTAATAAAACATTGAAAGTTCAATTTAATATCGTGTCGTATTTATAAATTCTATCAAATGTTAATTTGACAAAAATAAATGATTCATTACTTATTTACGTAAATTCAGTTCGGAACCGATTCGTTTCGACGTTTCTCGGCATCAAACGTCAAATTAGTTTGTAAATTAATCATTATTAAGGCTGTAAGTGTGCCGTAAATATCGTATTTCTGCTCAAAATTAAATCACTAGTTGAAAATCGATGGCTTTTTTTCTTTTTTTTTTAGCGTGGTAAAATCATCAAATAAGACCTCCAACCCCAGGCAGGGCGGGAGGTACTGTCAGACTTGTACTGACTAAAATCCACGGTGTCCTTCAGTAGCCCCTTATGTTCTGGGGTCACGGTAATAGAAATAAGTCCCGCGACCCCGGCAGGCTATGGCCCTCTGAGAGGGGGCCCCGTCATTTTGCTGACAGCTCTTTGAGGCGCGTGTCGCGGCGAGGCGTCTGTGGGCCCTCGCGCGATGGTATTAGATTATTTATATGGACTTTGTACCTGAGTTTCTTAATTGGGATTTGGTTTTCTGAGAAGAATCTTCAATAGTTAGGGAAGTTTGCTTCGCGTTCATCGGTTGCTTGTTCGTGTCATTTAGCGTCACGTTCTGTCCGCCATCTGTTGGTTAAATTTAAATTGATTCCCACCATTTTAAACAATTAGTATACACATACAAAGAAACATTTCTGGTGTCTCAGTTTTAGATTTGGAGTCACAGCCGTAGACCGAGCAATTCCCAGTCCACGGTCCCGGCACAACAACGCTACTCACATAGACGTCCTGCCAAGATTAATTTTAGTCACACCTGCTACGAGACCACTCTCGCAGCATATTAATTATTAAAGCGGAGCCGCAGCACTTAAGCTACTAATTAACCCCTTGCCATCATATCTGGGTGCACCTCAGATCATTTCTTAAATTAACTCTTCTGTATGTACCCATCAATGTTATACATACATATCTCCGTTGTAGGCACCCTGATGTGCATACAACAGCAGATTACTTTGCGTTGAGACGACTTCGTATTGAAGCACCGAAGGTCTCCCAACTGACTGATCACGGCCTTTCGCCCAGTCTTAATTTCACGAGGTTTCGCATTGCAACATCGAACGACTTGCAACACGAAAGGCTTTCATATATCCGACCCCCTGAGACCACCACAAACTCTTAATCAATTAGGAAATTTAGAATCAGTATTAGGTGAGGAATCACTGCACATATTTCAGCGCTACCACTTAGCTTTGTAACTTTCAGGATGAGCCGCTGCCAAGCTGGAAAATTTCCATCAGCACCACTAACTTTTACTTTACACTATTGAAAGGGTATTAGATTAAATACTCGCGTCTTAGCAAAAAGGCGGTAAAATGGCACAGGCTACATAGACAATACGTAAACGTCATAACTCTGAATTGTAAGTACTTTTATCTGTGGCAATCCCTATGATTTCGGTGTTGCCAGCAAATCACCTCACGTTGATTAGTTTGATACAAGTTTCGCTCCGATAATATTAGTCTAATTCTGTTACCTGTTTATTTCGCGGACTGCTCGTCGCGACACTCCCGCCCGAACAGTTTTAAAGCAGGGTTAGTAAGCTACGCGTCCACTCTGCGATTTTCTCCAGAGCCCTTGTGGCCGCGCCTCTTCTTTGTTTAACTTCCTTGTTAACTTGAACTATCTTTTCTGGTTCATCCCCTTTCTGACTCAACATTATTTCTCTGTCCGTGCTTTCTGATACTTTATTAAAGTCTTCCAACTCACCATTTTCTATTGGAGTCATCAACTCACTATTTTCTTCCCCATTTTCTAAATGATCTGATGTATTCTTTGAATCTGTGGCTTTAACTTCTAATGGTAACAATTCGTGTAACGTTGTATTCCGGGGTATCTCACTTTCCCTTTCTGATGCGTTCGCATCGTATTCTATTTGTTCATTATCCTCCATTTCCAATGGATACAAGTGAGCTAAGGATCTCACAAACTCCTTATTTCCAACATTGACCTTCGCAACTCTGCAAAGTCCGTCAGAACTTTTGACTAATGAAGTAATTTTTCCTACTTTCCATTCTTCTCGATTTTTACTATCACCTTTTATCTGTACAATTTGTCCTACCTTCGGGATTAATTTTGCCGTGATTCTAGGTTCTTTAACAGAATGTCCGTAGCGTTCACGCAAACTTTGCAAATATCGATTTGTGAACATGTCTTTAAATTCACTGAGAATAACTAAACCTCTTTTCCAAGCCTTGATGAGATCGGATTTTGTCGTAGTGCCTTGTACTAAGAAGTCTTCGGTGGAACCTTCCATCGTTATGCATTTTCCCATAGTTAAGAAATCAGACGGTTTTAAAATATGTATTAATTCAGAATCGACACACGTTAGTGGTCTAGTGTTGACAGTTGCTTCAATTTCTTTTATTAATGTGGACAATTGACTATCTGTCAGCATGTGCTTCTCCAATGTTCTTCGCATACAATTTTTTACTATTCCGATTAATCGTTCATAAAATCCCCCGAACCAGGGAGCTAGTTGGGGTATGAACCTCCAACGAATTTCGTGTTTAATACAATAAGAATTTGTTAATATTTCTGACATAAGCTTAAAATTTGTAGCATTATCTGATGTGATTAACTGTGGCACACCTCTTGTTGATATCATTCTTCTCAAAGCGTGAAGTCCTTCTTCTGCTGTGAGGTCTTTTACAACTTCTAAATGTACTGCCCTGACTGCTAGGCAAGTAAAAAGTGCTATCCAACGTTTACTTATATCATTTCCATGTTTAATTAGTACGGGGCCCATGTAGTCTAGACCTGTAAATGTAAACGGTGAAGTATAATTTACTCTTTCAGTGGGTAACGCCGGAGTTGGTGGTAGCTTGAACGGCCCCCCACCGTGTTTCTGACATCTAGGACATTTCTTTATAATCTTCTGGACTTGGCGTTTCCCTTGTGGAATCCAAAAGGTTTGACGAATTATAGCGAGGGTATGGTTAACACCTACATGATGATTGTCGCTGTGAGTCTGGTTGATAATTTTATTAGTGTAGTCACTATCCTTTGGGATAAGTATTGGGTAACGTTGGTCATACGACCAATCCGTGTTCTTCAAACGTCCTTTGCAACGTAAAAGTCCATCTACGTCCAGAAATAGTCCAAGATTAATTTTTAAGCTTGTTTCTTTACCTTCTAGTTCTCTGGGAAAATGTTCAGCTTGTAATTTCCTAAGCTGCTTAATTTTGTCACCCTTTTCTTCACTTATGTCTACATTCATCTTAGTTTGGTTACTTGTACTGTCTGGATTTCCTGCATCAAATGTATTTTCTGTGTCCATTGTATATTCTTGTAACTCTTTCGGGAGACCCTCCCCCGCGCAAAGAGAAGAAACCTTTTTGGTTCCTGATGGCCAGGAATCCGGATGTTGTAATAAAAACTGAGGGCCAGTCAGCCATTTTAATTTATCTTCTTTGGAGCTGAATGGTCTTGTGGCAACATCCGCTGGATTTAGATCTGATGGGACATGCCGTATTATTAGGTTTTTATTCCTTTTAATCTCTTCGACTCTTCTCGCTACGAACGGTGTGAGAAGTTTGTCTGACTTGCACCAGTCAATAACAATTTGACTATCAGTCCATAACGTTTGACTTGTGATGTTATATTGCAAAAATTGTGTTACATATTTGATTAGCCTAGTTCCAATTAATACGCCGAGTAATTCCAATCGTGGTATTTTCAGATTGTCTTGATCCTTCAAAGGAACTAGCCTTGATTTCCCTATGACAAACTGTATCTCCTTGTTGTTGACTATGTAGATCACAGCTGCATAGGCCTTCGTAGAAGAGTCTGTGAAGCAGTGAATTTGGCATGTACTTATAGTGGCGTCGCTGAAGTAACATCTTGGCAAAGATATGTCTCGAACCTCATCTAATTCGTTACATATCTCTGACCAATCGGTTTTTAATGACTCAGAAAATGGTGTATCCCATTTTACCTTATTCTTCCATAGATTTTGTATGAACAGTTTGCTAGACAACAGTGACGGTACAGCAAATCCACATGGATCATAGATTGACGCTATGATTTTTAAGACTCCTCTTTTTGTGAATACTGGTTCATTAACGACCTTATCTTTTAGTTGAAGTGTGTCTTCCTTCAGTTTCCAGTTCAGACCAAGAACCTTGATCTTGTCTTCTTTGCAAGATTCAGGTACTTGTTCTATAAATTCTTCGGAATTGGAACTCCAATCTCTAAGATTCATGGATAACTGGTTGAATACCTTCTTAGAATTCTTATAAAGTTGAAGTGCTTCCTTTACTGTTTTTGTTCCGGTTACGACGTTATCAACGTATATGTCCTTAGTTAATTTCTTAACTTGTTCATCATCTGAACTTTGTAGGTGTAATCTAATTGTTGCATTAAGTAAAAATGGGCTTGATATAACGCCAAAGGGAACTCTTGTGAATCTTAAGTGAAGCAGATTATCTTCTGTAGCAGGCTTCTTTGTATCTTTTAGCCACAGAAATCGAGTTACATCTCGATCTGGTTCATTAAGTGCAATCTGTAGGAAAGCCTTCTCGACGTCTGCACATATACCTATTGGTTGACACCTGAACTTTACAAGTAATCCGGTCAAGTCTTCTAACATCATAGGTCCACAATACAAGCATTGATTTAAACTTTTATTGTCTTTTGTTTTAGATGACGCGTCGTAGACAATTCTCATAGGTTTGTCAGGTACTTTTACTCCATGGTGTGGAAGGTAATGAATTGGATGTTTTACTGGTTGATCTCTCCAGTCAGGTGCGACTTCAATTATTCCGTTCATCATTTGGTTCTTCAATGTCTCTTCATATGCCAATAATGTGGATGTATCTAGCCGTTTCAATAAGTTGACGAGGCGACCGTAAGCCAATCCAAAATTCAAATCCAGAGCAGGGGGGTATTCAATCCAGGGCCAGGATACTGAGTACCTATTATCTTTATATTTAGTAGTTTCATTAAACCTTTTTACTGCCTCATCTTCTCGATCTTCCTTCGGAGAGTCAGTTATGCCAAGGGATTCAAGTTCCCACAAACTTTTCATGTTAGTCTCTATTAGTGGTAGGTCAGGATCGTTGAATAACGTGTCTATATTGGACTGGAAGTATGTCACCACCGATAGTTCCTGAGTAGGACTGGAATCCATTTTTCCGCTTAGTATCCATCCGAAGTCAGATTGTACCATATACAAATTCTCTCTTAGCTTAATTTTCTGTTCTGAGATGAGTGAAAAGTAATAATCATTACCGATCAGAATATCCACTTGGTCTTGGAGAGAACCATCATCAGCTAGTTCTGATTTATCTTCCCAGTGGCTGAGGTACAGATGAGGGTATGGTACACCATGTGATATCACTGGTACCACGTTAGCAAGGAGAGTGATGGACTTACCCGCTCTTGTCCTCAACTGTACTCTGACTACGGGACTGTCTATTTCTTGAGGGGTATTTGATCCAAATGTAAATACAGTTAATGTGCTTTCTTCTTCAAATTTAAGATCAAGATCCTTTGCTGATTTCTGTGTGATGTACGTTTTTTGGCTTCCGGAGTCTAAAAGAACTCTGCATGGAAGTTTCTTAGAAGAATTTCCTACTTTATTTGCTGTAACTACTGCTGTTTGGAGAACTGTGAGTCCCTTATCCTTTGTGTGCAGAACATTAGTTGTTGTCGATTTATCCTTTTGTCTATCAGGAAATTTGGTAGGACATAAAGCACGATTATGACCTACTTTATGGCAATGAAAGCATTCCCTTTTCTTTCTACATTCTACAAAGGAATGTCCTATTCTAAAACAACCGTAGCATCTATTTTTTAATAGGGATTTTCTTTCGTTAATTTCCTTGTATTTAGTACATTCTTCGTTGTAGTGAGACTCTTTACAGAAGATGCATTGAAATTTAGGCTTCTTTCTAGGTGGTCCCTCCTTTGGGTTTTTCCTAGGATGACTTGCATCGTTTTGACTGTTCCCGCTATTCCTCTGAAAATTATTCCTTTTATTCTGTGTTGGGTGGTTTCGAGTCATTTCCCTTTTGTTTTCATAGTTGCCCTTCTGGTGTTTTCTCTGGTCTTCTTCTTTCTTCTGCTTGATACGATCATCTTTCCCTGCGGAGTGAAGTGTTTTTACAGTATAATACTCTTTCTCATTTAGGTTTTTCTCATTTGTTAATCTATTTGCATCTTCACGTGCTGAGATGATGATTTCTAAATTTTTCCTTATCTCTTCGATCGATTCTTGTTTTATTTTCAATTTCATTTCATATATTATATCCTCTGGAAACTTCTCCATTACCATAAACCTCAAGTGGTTATGGTTGATATTTTCACCCATGGAATCCAAAACTCTCAAATGTTTTTCGATATCAGTTAAAACTCTTCGACAATCTGCTATGGTTTTATTTGCTGGTTTTATTCTGTAGAGTGAGGAATAGTGCGCATCAATTACTTGAGTTTGTTTCCCATACCTATCCTTTAAAGATTGTATGGCTATGGAATAATTTTTATTTGTAATATCCAACCCGTCTATCACTCCTTTGGCTTCTCCCTTTAAAGAATTCTTTAGGTATAATAACTTGTCAACATCTGGTAAATTGCGATTATGAATATTGGAATTAAATTGGTCCCAAAATTGGTGCCATTCAAGAATGTTGCCTTCAAATTGTGATAGCTCTAATTTTGGTAATTTTCCTGTTAGGACGCGTTCTTCAATTTTGTTGCTATTTGTAGTTGACTTTTCATATTCTTCTAACTTTACTTTAAGTTCGCAGCAAATTTCTTCAGCTTCCAGTTGTACTGCAGATATGGAAGAGATCTCGTCTACCTGTGGTTCGCTAACAAGTCGAAAATAGTTGTTCAGTTCCCTCTCCAACCGTTGAAGACATGTATGAAGTTTAGAGGATATCACTCTTCCTTCATGTAAGGTCAAGTCATTGATTTCATTAGTGAGTTTGATAATTGTATTTCGAGCACATTCGGACAGAGTTTTTATTTTATCAGACAAGCCACGAAGAATGAGGAGTATAGATTCCTCCATATTGGTGTCCTGTAAGATAATGTTGCACTGTTACGGATACATATTTTAATATAACAACAAAATAACGCTTGTATTAATTTCTGAAATATTCCTGTATTAATTTCATTATAACATAATCATTATAATTAATATTTGTTTGCAAAACTCATAATTAAATTGCAATAAATCACACATCATTTCATTATAATATAATCATTATAATTAATATTTGTTTGCAAAAATCATAATTAAATTGCAATAAATCACACATCATTTCATTATAATATAATCATTATAATTAATATTTGTTTGCAAAAATCATAATTTAATTGCAATAGATCACTCATCAACATACAGAGCATTTTAAAAATTTTCATTGCCTTTCTGAAAATGGAACTTCATAACTCCATTTTCCCTTAAGGAAAATTTGTTCATATCATGGAAATAAACATTTCCTTTCAGATTTACTTAGGTATTTTGGGTCAGCCTTTACAGGTGAGGATACATACACTCAATCACCAGGTGTACATAATCAATCACAGAATAGATAATATGTACCTGCCCATTATATTAACGACATCACCAGTCTTATATGGTGTGCCCTGAACTAACTGACACCGCTATGCACATAAAGAGTACAATCATTTATAATCTCTCTAGAATTATTTATTTGTATGTGTTGATGACACCTCTGCTTAGTCTCTAACGCTCTAGCCTAGTCAGTCAAGGAGCATTCGTTTATTATGAACAAGAGAGCAGTTATAGGTACTCATCCATCGTGAAAGTATGAGATTAAAACAATTACTCACTTCAGATGTTATCAATTGTACTTCACTAATCGTATAGGTAGCTGTAGGTAATTTAATTTACTCCCTTTGGTTGCAATTACTTCTCCACTGATCAATTCTGGTCCTGTAAGAAGTGATTGAAAGGATAATTATAGTTTTTTTTTTTTTCATGTAGGTAAGTACCTACTTATTTATATTAAATTTTTTATTGAATTTTGCCATAGCTTTATACAGGCGATCATATAGTGAAATCTAATGGGTAGTAGCACAATTAGCACAATCCGTGTTTATAACGCCTTCTTTTCAAGCGGGCGCTCGACGGCGCGAAGCCCCACAGACGGGCTCCACTTACTGGCGCAGGCGTGTTTCTTGACCGCCAACATTCAAAGGGATTTCGTCGAACGAGAAGAATCTCCCTTCTTTCTACCTGAATACTTGTGAATCTGAGTATATCAGAGTATTTATCATTTTCACTGAGAAATCAAATTCGAAATAGTATTCAACCAACACAAACATGTCTAAGTCATACTGACCTTATTGTTCACTTAAACACACTTATTTTACTCTTTACGTGGGGCAAATAAATAAGTTTCGTTATCACGACACCGGTAACGTTAACCTTTAACTATTTGCACTCATAAAGTTTTTGACCACAGAAACAGACCGCGCAAAATGGCGAATGCATAAGTCAAGAAAGCATGTAGATACGTGTTGAAACTTTTCCGTTTCCGTTTTACAAAGAATATCCGTTTCACATAAATAGACTTGTAACGTCGTATCCTTATGAATCAGTGAATACTTGTGATAAATCCTTCAGATAAATCATGAAACGAATAAACGTACAATATTACTTAGTTTATTTCACAAATAAGAAAGAATCTTAACAATCTGAATTATAATTCAACAACGAGTAACGCCATCTATGCGATGCGTCATGCCGTTTTATCGCCATAAATTTCAACACTATTAACTAATTACCTGTGATAGTTAATCCTTAGATGATTACATTAACATTAATTATTATCAGAGTCATATCAGCGAAACGTGTATCAAACTTATTCAACATTTTAGCATATTATTTCATCAGTCTTTACACTAAGTTTACACAGAGCTTTCACAGATGGCAGCACTAGTAAGAACCCGATCATAGGAACTCAACTATATTTAACCAATTTAATCTCTTTTATATAATCCTTTGTATTGATTATTCCTCTCAGATCCCAGCATCTCCACCATGTCGCGGCGAGGCGTCTGTGGGCCCTCGCGCGATGGTATTAGATTATTTATATGGACTTTGTACCTGAGTTTCTTAATTGGGATTTGGTTTTCTGAGAAGAATCTTCAATAGTTAGGGAAGTTTGCTTCGCGTTCATCGGTTGCTTGTTCGTGTCATTTAGCGTCACGTTCTGTCCGCCATCTGTTGGTTAAATTTAAATTGATTCCCACCATTTTAAACAATTAGTATACACATACAAAGAAACATTTCTGGTGTCTCAGTTTTAGATTTGGAGTCACAGCCGTAGACCGAGCAATTCCCAGTCCACGGTCCCGGCACAACAACGCTACTCACATAGACGTCCTGCCAAGATTAATTTTAGTCACACCTGCTACGAGACCACTCTCGCAGCATATTAATTATTAAAGCGGAGCCGCAGCACTTAAGCTACTAATTAACCCCTTGCCATCATATCTGGGTGCACCTCAGATCATTTCTTAAATTAACTCTTCTGTATGTACCCATCAATGTTATACATACATATCTCCGTTGTAGGCACCCTGATGTGCATACAACAGCAGATTACTTTGCGTTGGGACGACTTCGTATTGAAGCACCGAAGGTCTCCCAACTGACTGATCACGGCCTTTCGCCCAGTCTTAATTTCACGAGGTTTCGCATTGCAACATCGAACGACTTGCAACACGAAAGGCTCTCATATATCCGACCCCCTGAGACCACCACAAACTCTTAATCAATTAGGAAATTTAGAATCAGTATTAGGTGAGGAATCACTGCACATATTTCAGCGCTACCACTTAGCTTTGTAACTTTCAGGATGAGCCGCTGCCAAGCTGGAAAATTTCCATCAGCACCACTAACTTTTACTTTACACTATTGAAAGGGTATTAGATTAAATACTCGCGTCTTAGCAAAAAGGCGGTAAAATGGCACAGGCTACATAGACAATACGTAAACGTCATAACTCTGAATTGTAAGTACTTTTATCTGTGGCAATCCCTATGATTTCGGTGTTGCCAGCAAATCACCTCACGTTGATTAGTTTGATACAAGTTTCGCTCCGATAATATTAGTCTAATTCTGTTACCTGTTTATTTCGCGGACTGCTCGTCGCGACAGCGCGCGTGGAACACGACGCGCCGTCGACCCGGGAAAATCGATGGCTTTAAAGGAAAAAATTATGAAAACTAGACTAAATTTTTCCAAGTCTCGAAGTCAAAGGGCGTTATTAATTTTGCTAGGTAAAAATTTGTTGGTAAATTTTTGTGGAGCATGTTCAGTATTGATAGATAGGCTATCAGGTGGAGGTTCGTTTATCCACTTCAGTGGAAAAGCAGTTCCCGCATGATTGAGTAGCTCGTAACGCTTTTTGAGCTGATATTGCATTGAAACTGCATGCCGTGTTAATTTTAATTCAGATGTGCTGTGAAAATTTTTAACTGGAAGTATGAACGGGTACTTTGAATGTGCGAGAGCTATTGGTGTTTTGGGATCAATAAAATTCGACTTCATTAGTGTTTGCCCAACAGTCTTTTTTTGCCTAATATACGTATACATATAGCTCGTGTGTGTCTGTGGGCAGTGAACATTTTGATCCAAAAATGACAATATCTTTCCTCAGAATGTACTGACGACCATAAATCTCTTCCAAAGATATTATAGCCGATAGTTTTGCAAAAGATTTCTAGTTTTCTATCATAACTAATTTACTAAACCCCTTGCCTCGATGCGGGATTGACACAACTAATGCCGACTAAAAACCACCCCGTTTACACGGTATCCTAATCAGATAGTCCCACCACCCATCTAAATAACGTACTAATACTACCTAATTCCGTTGATTTCAACATTATCAACGAAAAACGACCAAATGAATCCAAACTATTAGGTTATATGCTACGAACACATATTTTTTTTAATCCGCCGCCAGCAATAAGGCTGTGACGTCGGTGTTTTGGCACCGCGACCGACGTCCGGAATATGATTGGTCCAATATCGATCACATGAGACCCGTTTTTACGGACAAAAACTGTTCTTACGTAATTTTATATCCGTCTCTTTGACCCTTTATGTAACGTATTACGGTTACTAATTGGTCTGAAACACCTACACACGTTTTTGGAGCTGACCCGACTAAATTTTATAAAACTAGGTTGAGCTCTCATCAACTTATTTAGCTTAAGCTTTGAATTCGGGTAGTTGAAATAAAAAGAGTGTTTTTTGAGATACTAGACAGAGAATACTTTTACGGGAAAGTATGTGAATGTTTAAATAAAAAATGTTTCAAGCATAGACAATAATCACGTCGTAGAGTCTATGCCACGACTGAAGTCTCCTTTTGACGCGGCGCTAGTGTAATAATAATGCATCATTTTGTTTTAATAGCCTAGTCTGTGTCTGATGCTGGGCAAAGGCCTCCTCTTTTTCGTACCACACCTCTCTATTTTGAACAAATATAAATAAATTGGAAAAAAAAATTGCACCACTAATTTTCTGCAACACTTGTAACGTGTCACGGACATCAGACTATTTGATAAAACCGTCGAAATGAACATACTCGTATTTTATTATTTGTATTGCCAGTTGGCTACTGGCTAGACAACTAAAGTCTTACACCCATCTCTAATCACAAGTAAAGCCGTAAAGCTCTTTCAAATAACATTTTTATATAAGCACCAAGTCGTGACGTAATCAAGCAGAATGGAATGGAAATGGCTGCACTAAAGAGAACAAGCCCCTTTAAAGAACTATTGGATTGAACTGATTCCAACTTTTTTTATCTCTTCGCTGTACAGGCCGTTAAGATTTTACTACGGGTGCAGATAACGTAGTATCTTTTAACATTTACCTCGAGTAGAGAGTTAACAAAACTAGGAAAACTGCTGACGATGTTGTTCGACGCTCGCCCTTTAATTGGGAAGCTTACGAAGTTATAATTAAAATCTACTTGTGTCAACTAACGTTATCCAAGGTTTAACTAGGGATGCTTCAGCTAAATCTGTTTTGTGTTGCTCTTTCTACCTTAAGTTTCCTCTTTCATCGGTGTTATTTCGGGTTGTTTTCAACACTACTACTGAGTTTTTTGAACTCTCTTGGGTGCAATGACGATTGCAATAAAAAGTAGCGCATACTTTTCAGCTACACAAATTGAATGTACCTTATGTGTTTACTGCATGATAGTGAACTCTATATTTGGCCTGTCCATGTCCTAATCCCAATTCTGGGCATCTCAGCATGCTATAACACTTCTCTATTTCTCGTTAGCACTTATCTACTTCATCCATTGTTTCTAAAAATTCTTTCTATCAATCTCACACATTTTACCAAAACAGTTAAACAAGTGTGTACCCACACAGATTTGTACTCAACAAAATGTTATATTCAGTAGTATCAATGATTATTACTGCCGTTTGCGAAGCCAATAGCTATCTACCCTTAGAAAAGCGAGAAAACTAACAGTAGACCGTCATCTGTTTTCCTTTTTACAGCATTTGAATCATTCAGAGGCTTTACTCTCAATAAATCAATGTAAGTAGGTACTATTGTTCACGGAAACGGAATAGAGTTACCATTGTATGAATGGAAGCCATTTTGAGGGTTATAAAAAACATTGTTATCCGTGGCTACCGAGTTAAGAACGTTATTGTACTTAGTAAATTATTTTTGTCTGGTTTTTTATTAGTCTCGTGTTTTAGTTTCGTAAAATCATGGTAGACTATTGATTGTTTACCGTGGAAATGGTTTTCGCAGATCTTTATCTTGGGCTGACTAGTGAGGGCCATTTCCCTTTATTGGATAGCTATATTAAATATTGCACAATGTTGGGAAAAATGTTTTAGAATAATGAAACTTTTAAGTTCAAACAACTGAGCCGTTATCCCATAATATTAGTTTATAAAGCAAACACTGCTCAAACATCACGACTGCATGAAAATCAATACAGAAACTAAATTTAGAAGTTAGACGTCTTACTTTCAACACCAACACGCTTCGGAGCCTAAAATAAAGCCTAACACAAATTTATTTGCCAGACAAATCCGAGACTAGATTTTAAAACATTCAGATACATAGTGCCGGAATCCTTTGGCCATAAACTAACATTAAACGAGGCATCCCCTATTCAAAAGTGAGCAGGCACACATCAGGGTATCTCAAAAGGAAGATAGTAGATACCAAATCGAATTTTGAAGCGAACCACGGCGGGCCATTAAAGCATCTGCACATAGAAATGCGGGGTGCTTCGTTCGTCGGAATATTCTAGAAATTTGCATATGGCGGCCGGTGACGTCACGGCATGTCGCGTGCAGCCAGACGCGCCGGTATTCATGCGGGCCTTAGAATAAAGCTGCGGACGCAAAGGGAGATAAATGTGCTCGGATTTGTCGGGCTCCGGCCAGTTCGACTTCGGTAAGTAATGGTGTGTTTAAAAGGAATTGTTTGTTGTTTTAGAGGAAATATCAGATGGAGCTTGGATAAAGAAGAAAAAGTGTGCCTATCATCAATTTTTATTGTTTCCGGAAAGCTACATGTTCAAAAAAACATCAATTATCGCAGTCAGATTTGTAAAGACATTAATCCGTACTTACCTAACGTTATTATAGACTCTAGTACATTTACGTCTGCAATATAATAATTTAAATTGAACTTTGAATTTCAGGATTTTGGCAGTAACGATCTTTCCCAAATGAATCCAAAAACGTGCAAAAGACAAATACAGTGTCCCTAGCCTCCATTACTCTAAATCAACACTAACGAACCCTCGCAAAACCCAATTTAGTATAAGATATCAATCAAATAAAAGTCATACTCAATGCCAAACGCCCTCAATGATCCCCATAACCATTCTTTATCCTATAAAGGGCTATCTCTAACCCAGCGTCCGTGTACGGCTATCTTACAGAATAATGAGCTCAGTTAGTGAGTACTCGGCTTAAGGGCCGACACAAGCTGTTGCGTTATTTTACCAGTCTCCTTCCAAGACGGTCCAGTGATTAATTATAGCGTCCGAGCTTTATATTATCTAGCTGCTTAGCTTGTAAGACGTTTACTTAACTCTGCTAAGCAACTTCGTAGTAATCAATAGTTTGACGTCATTTCGCAGGCCTGATTTTAATATTCACACGTCGTGCCAATGAGTCAGAATAAGTTTTCTAGAACTTAACCCATTTTATGTAATAAATTGGAACGTGGTACTCCAAATCTGTTTGCCCTCTCTTCCTTATATTCTTGAAGTGTCGCCAAATTCGGCAGTAGTAATGGGACGCGACAGAATTAGGTAAATTACAATTTTCCTGCCATCTTACGTCATTCAAGTTGACTGTAATTGACGTCATAGATTTTCGGCTTCATAGGTCTTGGGATAGGTATCGCCATCTAGCGGCAAAGATCGAAACCTTCGAAAACGTTTTAAAATCTTGGAGATTTGCATAACGAAACCACAGTGATTGATAATGATTAAACTATCTAGTAGGAACTGTTGCCAAACCTTTGTTATACCTAATTAAATGCATAGGCTATGAATCACACTTAATATGAAACAAATAATATCGGACAATAATAAACTATGTAAATGAATTAAATCAGAAAGTTGAACGGGAGTTGAAAATACGTGAAAGTAAAGGCTGAAATATTATAAAGGACATTAATTATAGAACACCCTAAAACCCAACATGAAATAAACCAAAATGTAAGATATACAAGAAAGGCAATGCGATTGTCTTATTCGTGTCTATGGTAGATCTATTTAATTTTATTGGCTAAATAAGTATTTCTACTGCATCGTCTGTGGCGCCGCGCCGCAGAGGTCAATTTGTCTGCAGTTTGCGGGTCACAGAGGGCAGGAAAAGAAGTTTCTAGAAATCTTCAATCTATGTAGAATCGTAACTAATATATTTTAAACTAGCGGCCCGTCCCAGCTTCGCACGGGTGGACATGTAGACACAAGAAAAATATTTTCGTTCTCTCTAACCTGGTCCTGATGGTTACAAAAACAGCAAAAAAAGAATTAGCTGAATCGGTCCAGCCGTTTTCGAGTTATGAGCTTAGCTTGCAACACATTTAGCGATCCATTTTTATATTTTAAGAGATACGAAAGTGAGTTTGTTTGTTGACGTGTATCTAAACCATAGAACAGAGTTTAATAAATTTTGATATAGAAATAGACTCTCAATAAAGCCTCACTTTTTGCAAAAATCTTGAAGGTGTTAAAGGAGGACTGAGAGGAGTCTCAGATAAAAGTTTTACGTAGGTTTAGTAACAATTAATTTCATTAATAAAATAACGACACGATTGGTGCAGCGTGTCGAAGGTTCGATCCCCGCACGGAACCAATATGTGCATGATTTACAAGTTATTGTTCCTGCAGGGCTATTGCGTACCTATCTTGGAGTCTATGTGGTGACAACAAATAGCTGTCAAAAGGTAAATTTCGAATTGGCTTTTGCATTTACAATGAAACTGGTAAATGTTCCCTGAAATCAACTATTCTAACACTCTTGAGGCACTCCACTCCTCAACTTAGCCTCATAACAGGTATCGAGCCATCCAAGTTCAGGTTGACAACTGCTGGTCAGTGACTATCAAGTTAGCAATAGCCCTGCTGGTCTGGTCCTTAATGTATGCGAGTTTAAATATTTATAAACGCACCTACGATACAGGAAAAAATCCTAGTGTGCAATGGGGCAACGAAAAAAGAACCATAAATATCAAACTCCTGTGCCTATTATCTACTTGCGGTGCAAGTTGCACCGTGCAACAGTCACCCTACCACTTAAATTAAATGAGATTCTGAACTGATTCATACTGTGTTCTACACAAAACGCACTTCCCCTTCCGTGACTAATCGTGGCCGGCCGAGCTATCACGATCACGATACAGAACCATACATCATATTTCCCCTCAGAAAACCATAGAGTTTAAATATAAACATATATCATCACTTCCTAACCCTATGGGACTGGTCGAAATTAGATAATAAAGGAACGTCTAAGTAATACGATAGTTTATGAATTATTATAACTTATTAAGCAAATGGATATACGATTTTAATTAATTAAGGAAGATATTTTGGAATGGACGCCGAGGTACACACAACCATTATCTTGGTCTCGTTCTGTATTATTTTTTTTGTTTACTTTGATATGTAGCCGAGTGTACAACATGGCAAAGATCAGATGACGAACATACATAACCAGAGATCGCACAAGTTGATGTTTGGAAAGTGTAAAGGGAGAGCCATTGCCCGGCAGCGGAACAAATAATAGGCTGTTCAAAAATAAACAAAGTACCTATTTTAAATTAAAACATGTCAATAATTTTGATTCTAGACAGCAACAGTATGTAATAGGCAGCCAAGAAGATTAGAGAACGTTTTATCGAAATAAAAACGCCATAAGGATTTATTTTTATTTTATAATTGTTACTAATAAACAGGCGAACTTTTATGGGTCTGGTATTCAGTAGCAACCATATACTCCGTAGCTGAGAAAAGTTATATCGTAAATCTTCTTCTAACTATCGATTTTACCATCATCTTCTTTACAAAGTACATGTTCATCAAATGTCAAATATTAGCGCAATTGTTGTTACTAACTTATTTATTAGTCTGCAAGCTTTCCGTACATTAAATAAATAAGTGAAATCATCAAATTAATGAGTCCTCCCCCACCTCGGGCAGGGCGGGAGGGACTGTCAGACTTGTACTGACTAAAATCCACAGTGTCTTTCAATAGCCCTTTATGTTCCGGGGTCACGGTGATGGAATAAGTCCCGCGACCCCGGCAGGCAAATCATAGATAACTACAACTCTATCAAGCTAAGATTGCACCTTGCTGGTATGCAGCGCCCCGCTTCAAATCAAATCAAAGCATTCATTTCAGATACAGCACTTTTGAAATGTCAAAAGACAAAAACAGTACCGTCAGCACGAGTTTTCAGTATTTGAGACGTAAAGTAAACTGGAACTTTGACTACTTCAAATTGACAATTTTCAAGGAAAAAATTGGTTCCTTCTTCGCACACCAGAGGCGCTGTTCCATATTTTCATACAAGAAACGCTGTAAATACTGGAAAGTCGCTGTTAAGTAAAAGATTGAAAACTCGTGCTAAGGGTACAGTTCAAAAATGGTTATGTTCCCCGCTCATCTACTTGTTGTTTCAAAAACTGGACCTATCCAAAACACTGTTGCTAACTGAATACATGGCTTCAAAGTCATAGCGAATCCTTATTTGTAGACCGTACCTAAGCATCAGTGCGACGAAATCCACGCGAGGTGCAAACTTAGCTTGGTTGAGTTGTAAGTACCAAAACCGCAATATTTACACAGCTAGCGTTAAAGCCAAGGGCACTTCCGATATATCAAAAGAGCCATTAATTGCGTCCCCTGTTTCCGCGACATTTGGCTAATGTCAGGGACGGTCACCCCTGCATGGGGTAGCTGTGCCGTTAGCCGTAGGTAAGCACTGTCTGCCCCCGGAGACACGGCGCTAATAAAATGTCAAACATTTGAAGTAAATTACCAAAGGTAGCAGTTATTTGGCTAGGTTTTTAGACCTGAGCTCAGTCGAGCTATTGTTAATATTCCACAACTATCACACAACGCCATCTAGTCCCAAGCTAAGCAGAGCTTTTGTTATGGGTACTAGACAACTGATAATCACTTTTATATTTCTAAATACATACATATTATAGATAATTTACACCCAGACACAAAACAAATGATCATGCCCATCACACAAACATCTGTCTTGGGTGGGAACCGAACCCACGACGACCCCCGGCATAGCAGTCAGGGTCATTAACCACTAGACCAACAAGTCAATCATTATTATTCATCTGATCGATTAAACATGGAAAAAATTTCCATGTTTAATCGCAACTAAAATGTCAATATTTTTTAACAATATTCTTCCATTCAATATTTAATTTAAGAGTGGTGAATGTCAATAGAAATTGTTCATGAGTTTACTCTACTTAGCCTTTCCATAGAAACGAATTTTAAGTGGAAATCGCACATCCAAAAAATTTAATCAAAACTGTCTAAATTTGCCAACGCCCATCGTGAAGTGAAAAAGACCACTAACCTTAAAACCGCAGTAGTCGCCTTATCATTATGCCTACGCACATGCGTCGCTCTGATACGTGTGATTTTGGGGGGAAACAGCACGGAGGCACCGAGATTATTCACACTACAAAAATACTCGTAAGAATATCAGGTAAAGATAGATGACTAGAATAAAGAAGACGAGCTGCAGACCCAGGTTTCCAGATCAAATAATACTGACCCTCTCCTGCCTTTGCATTTTAAAAATATAATATAATATAATAATAATGGTACAATTATTTTACATACTCCTGCGCTGGTTATATTATATTTTTCTTCACGCTACAATCAATAGGAGCAGAGCAGTGAAGGGAAATGTTAAGAAAACGGGAGAAGTTACTCCATACACGCTAATCTTTGAACTACTGGATTTGATTGTTTTTTTTTTGTTGTATAGGTATTAAGTCTGGGCAACATATAGGCTAAAATTTATCTTGGAAACTTGAGCACTTGATGCAGAACTGAAATAGATCAGGTAAACTATAAGAGATACAAAAATAGCGCTATAGCAAAAATAGTTCCGCGTGATGAGCATTTTCTGCTAAGAAAATAAATTTGAAGATATGGAACACCTGATGTGCAAATCCAAGAGCCCAGCTACCCTATTACATATACAGGAATGACGTATAAGCAAGAGTTGTTCAGCCTGATGAGCACTCACTGTTGTCGTATAAAAACTTAAGATCTAGAAAACCTGATGTGGAACTCCCAAGAGCCCATCAGCTACACCATAACATGATGACAACGTATATGAATAATATCTTAGCAAGAGTTGTTTAGTGTGATGGGCATTTCCTGTTGACTTACAAAAATGAAAGATCTGGAACGTCTGAAATCGTCAAGCGCGTCCTGTTGTTTTCCCGTCCCCAGTCCCCGTCCGAATTCGACATCAGACGTTTCAGATCTTCGATTTTGACGACCCCATTGTCGCTGGCATAAGCAACAGGATCCGCGTACGAAGTCGCTGGCATAGAGTTTAAAGAAGTCCCTTAGGCCCCAGCCATGGCAGGAGGAGTCAGTACTCAATTTATATCCAATCTAAAAAATACTGGCAAACTATTAAACAAAATAAAGATAAACACCCCAGGATAAGATTATTAAGGAGTCCTTATTTCAATAGGCAGGCTGTAATAAAATTAGAATTTAACCCAGTTAATAAACACGTGTTTATTCAAAAAAACAAGGAAAAATAAATTGTCATAATAACATCTTTGCTTAAAACAATGATAAAAATATTCTATCAATAACAAATTATGTATTTGGCTACAAACATTTGAAAAATTTAACAAAAATACAGTACGTATTTATTTAGAATAAAAACTATACACTGATTAAAATTAAAAAAGAATTTTTTTTTTAAACATTGGTTGCTACTTTAATACAGTATTAGGCATTAGTTCAATTTTCTACAAAAATATTTTTTATGTATTTTTTTTATATTGTTATCACAGACAGTATCTTTAATATACATAACAAAATGAAGTAATTACCTACATGTGTGAATATGGCTCTTTTTATTAATATTGTTGTTTTTTTTGTCTTGTTTTCCTTATTGTTGTCGAATAGCCTTCAAAGGTATTCGATTTTTTCAACTTACTAAAAAAAAACAATAACTAATAAATTTTTCAAAAGTCGATTATGATTGTATTTATTAATATTTGGAACGAAAATTAATACACACAAATCTAAAACATACAAGAACTAGGAAAAATTGCTTTTGGCCCAATTTATTTGTGTGAAAAACCAGATTTGGACGATAATAATGATACTTTTATACATAATATTTCTTTCACATAATAATAAGAAAAAGAAATACATGGTCCAAAGCTTACGAGTACATTTTTAGTGTGTACCAACTCTGTTACGGGTCTGCGAGTTGGTTGTAAAACTTCTCCCTTAAAGAAGAGACCTAGACGGTACGTGTACATTATTGGCTGATTCTGCAATATTTTATGCTACACCATTATGCCGTTGCTAACATGCCAACAAGTAGGAGTTTATAAATAAAAATATTTCACATACAAAAATATACACTTAGTAGTAGTAGATATTGATTATCTTATCAGTGCATGCATTTTTTTTAAATATGTTTCTTAAACACTGCGAAAAAGGAGTTCTTCTTCGCAGTCTAGTAGGGATCTAAACGGTTAAATATGTTTAGTAATGTATTCCGCAGACTCTGTTAGCGGGCACAGCTTTGTCTGAAACAAGAAAAGATAAAATTAGAAATCAGAACATGAATGAATAATCGTATGAAATCATTTTGTTTCAGCCTAGTATACGTTTTATCACAGAAAGTACGCGATCACGTAAACTGCAATATGTGTTGAATAATAAATAATTATGTTTCCCATTTTTAATATCAGACGGCTTTTTAGTTTCAGCTAAAATCTATTAAGCTCTCAGTTTTATCAATACTTAGTATTCTGAGATTTCAGTATTGATCTAGCAGTACTGGCTCCAAATTACAAGTCACCAGATGCATTTACTTTATGTTATTAATTTCATATTTACTGGAGTCCTCAAAACGAGGAAGGAAATCATCGTTAGGCAACCGACATATCCTCGAACCAATCATTAGAAGCCATTTGACAACTAGCAACCCGCACTGGGCCTATGTGATGGATTACAACCCACTTCATGTTATAGAGGGCCTGTGTCTCAGCAGTGGGAACATTGTAGACTCGATGCACTGATTTCTGCTTCAGCTGATAAACCTGAAGTTTTGTCACACTTAATTGCGAGTGGGCAAAACACATTGCTCGCAGTATTGCTAGCCGATATGACTTAAATATTCCAGTGTGGTAACTAGTTCCGTAATTTACAGCGTTGCAGGCCACAAAATGCACCGATAAGTTGGGAGAATAGGGCCGTTAAATATGTCCAGCTATGCACGGATTTTAACTTATATTGTGATAGTAATGAACAACTCTGTCGACTATGAAAACATCTACCAGGGTCATTTAGTCTGTTTCCAGTCTAGGTAAGACTAGAAAGTCACACAAGCCGATAATGCTTGGAAGAGCTACTGCTCTGTAAAGGAATTTATAAAGAGCAGCCATGTATATGTATTCTTCCAAAATCGGAAGTACGGATCTCAGACTTCATGAAGAAAACATCCAAAAGTCTAAACTCAAGGTTTACGAACAAGCAATGAGTCGCACGAGCTAAACGAAACAAACAACTAGCGGTAAACTGACTTCACAAACATAAACTCAACCACTTCGCCACTCTCCACTGCCACTCTCTGGGTGTCAAAGTTAAGCCATCTCTGGGCACACAACAGACCTCTGACATGGCTTTGGACTAGGTAACTATTCCCCACTGCTGGACTCCTATTGGTCGTAACACGACGTTATATAGCCACAACTACTCACCAATCATCTTCGGGTACGGCAAATTCAAGTTATCCATAATACTGATGAATTCCTCCAAAGGCTTGGTCAGTCTGGGGTTGTATTTCTTCTCCTCCCACACCGTAGTGGCTGTCTGTCCTCTGTAGTCGTGCGCCGGGTACAGCTTGTAGTGGTCGGGCAACGTGAAGATACGCTGGTGGACCGAGTTGTACAGGTTGGTTGAAGAACCTTCTTGGAAGTCGGTTCGGCCACAGCCACGGATTAGGAGGGTGTCGCCGGTGAATGCTAGACCCTGGAAAGTAAAATTGACGCTTGTTACCATAGTAATTGTAGTCTAGTTTTGCTCACGATTTTCGGAAGTTATCTTACATGCAGCGATTTTTTTTAAACGTTGGCCCACACTAGGAATTCCTTCCTGTATGGTAGGTGCGTTTACAAAATATACAGGGTCACTGGTTAAGTCGACCTAGTCCCTTTGAGGGGTTAAAGTAGACCTCATTCTTGATTGATTTTACTATAGGAACCCCTATCCTAATCCTTACCGTTTTTGAGTTATTGGACTTTTAATTTTTTTCAAAAACATTCCACCTCTGCGTCATAAACTGGTTAAAGTAAGAATTTTACGACGTTTAGGACACTTTTTCGATAGTTTACAAACGACACATTCTATTGAAATCAGTTTATTTGATACAGTACTTAAACCTTGGGAAATAAATGGCTGTAAAGTTCAAAAAAAGTTTTTTTTTTGGAGCTACCCTTGTCTTTCAGGCCAAATTGCTCAAATTAAATGTTCGGTACTAGATGTGCAGATTGCAGCAAAAACACTGCTGTCTCATTAGCTTTTTAAAATGGTACCACAATATCCACTTTTAGTAAGAATATGGCCAAAAAATAAGGGTCATACACTTTTAACCGATTTCATTAGAAGAAGGAGGTTCTTATTCGAATTTACATTTCTATTTGTCAATCGACTTCCTCCACTTGCAGTTCGATTTTTCTTACTTACTCTGTTGCGGATTTTTTTGTTACTTATCGCTATTTTATTCTTGTTTCTTCTTTCGCTGTATAAGTACATGACTCTACCTAATTCCAACCCATGGTTGTGACAAAACACAACGAATTGGCCTGATCCCATTGAACATGCGAGGTATTGAGTCAAAAAGCTAAGACCACATAATGATATCAAGAAAAAATCGTAACAAAGAAGATACAGCAAATAAAAAAAAACAGTGTACAATCAGCGGAGAAGATCATCCACATTAAAATAAAACAGTCGAATTTAGAATATGCTCCTTTTTTTTAAATTCGTCGATAACTGATGAAACGAAAACTTGTTCGTACAGAACAAATTTTGTTAAAATACCTACCACCTTGTCAGTATCAACCCTTATTTTTTGACCATATTCTTACTAAAAGTGGATATTGTGGTACCATTAAAAAGCTAATAAGACAGCAGTGTTTTTGCTGCAATCTGCACATCTAGTACCGTACACTTATTTTGAGAATTTTGGCCTGAAAGACAAGGGTAGCTCCAAAAAAAAATCAATATTTGAACTTTACAGCCATTTATTTCCCAAGGTTTGAGTAATTTATCAAATAAACTTATTTCAATAGAATGCATCGTTCGTAAGATATCGGAAAAGTATCACTTTAGCGTGCTAAACGTCGTAAAATTCTTACTTTAACCAGTTTATGACGCAAAGGTGGAATATTTTTGAAAAAAATCAAAAGTCTAATAACTCAAAAACGGTAAGGATTAGGATAGGGGTTCCCATAGTAAAATCAGTCAAGAATGAGGTCTACTTTAACCCCTCAAAGGGACTAGGTCGACTTAACCAGTAACCATGTATAAAAACTCACATACACCCACACCGGAAACTACTACTACTACTACTTGTGGATTATACAAATAATCCGTTCGGGGATCGAACCCTGACACGCTGCACGGCGATCGATCGGTCAGCTACTGCACCAACCTTGAAACTGATGTCCCAATAAATTGCTAAACTGTTAAACCATGGGGATTTTCTCAAAAGCAGCCTGGAGTCCAAATTTGGGCTCACACCCTAATAGTCTAGTCTTTTCAAATGATCATGAAAATGTTCGTAGCTATGTTTGGCTCTATGCTCTGCTCGTTATGCTTATTCTTATTCTTATCGACAAAATTAATAACGGTCGAGTCTATCAGGACACTTAGCAAGAGTTTTCAGTAAAGAAAACTGCAACTTTGACACTTTCAAATTGACAATTTTCAAGGAAAAAATTAGTTCCTTCTTCGCACACCAGAGGCGCTGTCCCAATTTTTCCTTGAAAATTGACAATTTGAAATTGTCAAAGTTCCAGTTTACTTTACGTCTCAAATACTGAAAACTCGTGCTGAGGGTACAGGAGTCAGCACCTTATTACAAGTCATATAAACTGACCTGTTCGTGACAAATGTAGGTAAAGCATCCATTAGTGTGCCCCGGAGTAGCCGTCGCCACCAATTTCTGTCCACCGAAGGTCACCACATCGCCATCAAGTAAGTGTATGTCGGCGGCAGCACCTGAATCCTTGCCTATCACACTCTTGGTGTCAGGAAGGATTGCCTTCAGCTTCCCCGTTCCTGTGATGTGGTCTGCATGCATGTGGGTATTCACTGGAACATATTAAAATACGCTTTTTAGTCAAAATAGCTGGTATTCTTATAAAGCTTTTATATTATATTATTCAAAATATTAAGTAAGGAAAGGCCACGGTGAATCTGAGTAATAAAATTGTAGCAAATAGAGCAAGGAAATTATGTCATCACCAGGAAAACGGTCTTTAAGTGTCATAATGTTCATCATCATATAAGCCGCGTAAGACCTCCCCTATAAACTTCCAGTAGGACCGGTTGGAAGCGGCTGGCATTTAGCGTGATCCTGTGGTCTTCATAAGATGTCCACCTTGTGGGTGGACGTCCTACGCTGCGCTAGCCGGTGCGTGGTCTCCATTCGAGAACCTTACGGCCCCATCGGCCATCAGTTCTGCGTGCTATATGGCCTGCCCACTGCCAGTTCAACTTGCTAATTCGTTGGGCTATATCGGTAACTTTGCTTCGTCTAATCTCCTCATTTCTAAGTAGATCACGCAGATTACTATTTTATTAATGTTATTCCTCAAAAAATAAATTAAGGAAAGGCCATGGTGAAAACAGCATCTTAGTTATAAAATTCTAGCAAATAGGGCAAGGAAATTATGTCATCAGGAAAAAAGTCTTTATGTGTCATAATGTTCTTGCTTTCCTCAAATATGTTATTGGACAATTAACTTACTTCCTATGCTCGAGCAACTGCATGGGCTCTTACATATTAATTCGGTTTGACAATATCTATCATTAAAAGATAATCGAAAACAATTACTATACATAAATCGATCTTTCATTCGTCTCTTGCCAGTTGTTCAGTTCGAAAAACTACATTCGGCCACTACCATTCCCGAATTAGGTTTTGGGTTATTAACTTAGAGATTAATTTAATTGCAATGTCTAGGCATTTTTCTTTTTCTATGTGGACTGGTATACAGGTATTGTGTATTTTTTTTTTATATGTTCATTCACATTTTGTCCATTTCCATAAGCATTACCCTCCTATAAGTCACACAGTCGGGTAAAAAGTAATCATACTCACTGGCATAAACGAGCTTGAAGCCCAACTCCTTGATGAGTGCGGCGTCCCTTTCGGCATGCTCGAGCACTGGGTCGATGAGCACAGCCTCGCACGTCCGGTTGTCGCCTAACAGGTATGTGTATGTACTGCTCACTGTATCGAACAACTGGAATAGAAGGACATTGGAGAGGTTAAACAAAGTGTGTAATGTTTTCTAATATAAAATGTCTTTGCCGTATATCATTACTTTGCCCCATCAGATTGCCAACAGCTCTTTGAGGCAAGAGTGGAACACTACGCGCCCTCGACCCGGGCAAGGTCCATGATCGGACGACGAGTCGCCCATTACTCGTCATCCGCATGCCCGCGCGTCTACTGTGGCCGAAATCGCTTCGCGTCGTCTGTTTCCTTAGGTGAAGTTTGTCACTGATCCAATGTCTGTCATGGTTGGTTAAAACGTTCGTGCGACATAGATAATGTTTATGAAGCCAAAACTAGCCGTTTAACCAACATTTTTCGTTCAATTTCGAAATGATTAATCGAAATCATGGATTTAGAAAGAAACATGTTTGAAAAGTGGCGTAGTAACAGAAATTCACATAACATGTTTTGCTTCTTTTAACGATATTATAACATCATTCTAGTATTACGACTACAGTACTTTCACAGTTATTATGTCTTGTAACTGGGACTATAGCAAGATAATATATTTGTGTTAAATATTTCTGTCATTTGACAATTCCAAAAGTGCCTGCAACTGAATTCTACAAAAAATAAAAATAAAGAAGAAGTAGCAAAAATGCCCCACTTCCGACTGCAAACATAAGTATCTCAAAAAATCGCAAAAAAATAGTATAAAGAAATGAAATACTTCCGGTGATCATCCTTACTGGCTAACACATAAAAAAATGCTCTAAATATTAATTCAGGGGCAGAATACCTGTAATATACTAACTTTTGATTTTAGGTTTACAATGGGATCAAAAAGCAATTAAACACTGTAATAGCTCATTTTGATAATATACAGGGTGAATTTTTCAACTGGGCGTGGATGGCTACTTTCGAAACTATGAGGAATATCGAAAAATGTTGAAAGGAGTCTCGAGGCCGATTTTGACGAAAACTAAAACTGCATCATTGGATTTTAGAAAATCTAAAATCCTGGCCAGGAATCGAACCCGCTGATTTTGGAAAAAAAATCACATCCTGTATTATTACACCGTTCGATAGTGTTGCTAATAAGGATCAAATTCTGGGAAGTAATCATATACGGCAAACTTAAGGAAATGGCAGATTTTTATGAAATTGCTATTTTTCCATGTTACTTTACATCTAATGAGCCATAAAATTTATTCGAAATTATAAAATTTCATTGTTTTGAATGTCTCACTGGATTTGAGGCTTCAACAATCCCACTATACTTAGCAATACGACATTATTGAGTTGAACTAAAAATAGCATTATTTAAAAAAGAAACGGTAACTTATGTTTCAAATACAGTCTTTGCCTTGAAGATTAATCAGTTTTTTTGTAATTATACGTTTTCCTTAAGTTTGCCGTATATGATTACTTCCCAGAACTTGATCCTTATCAGCAACACTATCGAACGATGTAATAATACAGGGTGTGTTTTTTTTTCCAAAATCAGCGGGTTCGGTTCCTGGCCAGGATTTTTGATTTTTCTAAAATCCAATGATGCAGTTTTAGTTTTCGTCAAAATCGGCCTCGAGACTCCTTTCAACGTTTTTCGATAATCCTCGTAGTTTCGAAAGTAGCCATCCACGCCCAGTTGAAAAATTCACCCTGTATATTATACTAGGAAGACTCATTTGTTGATATTCCAGTTTCCACCCATTATACAAACTCTTTACACAACGGAACATAAAACCTCAAACTCATTTTAGTTTTTTCTTTAATTTGCTGTATTGTGACATATAAACCAGCCATACGGAAAAGAAGTTCAGTTGTCTATTGCATAGTGGAGTTTGTCATCATTTTGTTTTGGTCGATTTATATTGTGAATGAATGACTTCGTGTGTCATTCAAATAATGTTTGATCTAAAAGTAATCACAGTATTATCTTTTAGCAATGGTCTGTTAAATTGTCAACATGGGACACATAATTACTGCCCTGGGATTTTGCCTCACAAATATTTGCCACGTATGTCTGCCAGTAGGGCGAAATTATTGCGGTGCGGCGCCGCGCCGCAACGCACCCTGTGCTCCGGCACTTAGAGTAGTAGGTATTGGATGATTGAAAGTAAAATATTTTTAAGATAATACTGTGCCTGAAGTAATATTTGGAGCAATTTCTAAGTATGATAGCCAGTAAGGATAACAATCGGAAGTATGCAATTTATTAATACTCATTTTCATCTATTGTTTAAGATATTTTTTACAGCTGTCGGACGTGGGGTAATTTTCTATGGAAATTGCAACTTCTTCTTTCATCAGCCTATTGCTTATGATTTCATCATTTATTTTTTGTAAATAATTGCCTCATTAGTCTAATGGTCGCTACCGGAACAGCTGGGTCCAGGGTTCGATTCCCTGGTCGAATAAAGCTTTCTATCTGTTGCAGCCCCTGAAGTCTGGATCTGTATGCCTGGCTGATGGCAATAAGCTCGTCCCTTATTAAAACAGTCTTAAACATATTTGACGAAGATTGGGTTTGCTTGAACTTGAACTTTCTGCATTTGTGATAAAGTTGAAAACCCGTTAAAGTTGTACATTTGATGGCGTCTGTACCTACACTTCTGCCTACCCAAGCATGATGTTCTGTTTAAGTAATTATTTCGTAATACATCATGAATTGTAAACTAGTACCTACACATCATATTCATATCATAGTTAATTTCACAGTTGAATGAATTTCAAAATTATCAAGTTTTCTTACGCCACTAACATTTTATGATCGTAGTGTACAATCGTAATTATCCTAATATAATGAAATATTTTATTTAAGAGTCTGATAATCCCTTCCGCTCTACCCAAGGCAGGTGGACTCATTTGATGATTTTACAACCAAATAAAAATGTAATATTTCATAAAGTACACAGTACACACATAAGTAGAGAGCAATCGAGGCCCAGTGGCGACGGCCCGACTTAAGAGATGTAGGTCGTGAGTTAATCGAACGCAGCCAGGCGCATTACTTTGTGTAATTTATTTCATCACCACTGCTATTCATCATCATCATCATCAGCCGGAAGACGTCCACTGCTGAACATAGGCCTCCCCCTTGGACCGCCACGCCGAACGACAATTCGCCACTTGCATCCATCGGTTGCCCGCGACTCTCACGATGTCGTCGGTCCACCTAGTGGGAGGCCTACCTACGCTGCGTTTTCCGGTCCGTGGTCGCCACTCGAAAACCTTTCTTACACCACTGCTATTAAAAAGGTGAAAGATAACAGTGTGAGGAAACCGGCATGTCCTAGAACCTTCGAAGACATGTGTCATCTACCAGTACCAACACGCACTGGCCCTGCGTGGGAATTACAGCCCACTCCCTCTCAAAGCGGGGCGTGGGTTGTCCAAGCAAAGTATTTAGGTTGATTATGCTTTGTTACACCCATTCTACAAATATTACTAAACCAAGCAATTATATCGATTAAATAATAGGCTGGGTAGCATGGGAATTCTGAGTGGACGACCGAAAATGACCTCTAAAGGCTTCACAGCAAGATCTATGTGTGTGAGAAATAATGTTTTCGGCTATGAAACCATGGTAACTTATTTGAAAAACTTGAAATGTTATTTTTGGACTGATCGATAATACGAGTAAAAGCCTAAAAGTACTTTGTACTTTTTTTCTATACCATAATATTAAAATGTTTTGTTACGTTTATGTATTTATAGATAAAAATCTTATCACCATACCTATGTATTGAATACATTTAAATACCAGGTGACTTAGAAATATTATTTGAGAAAAATCTAATAAATATTATCTCTTTTATGTTAATTCAAATTCGAGAAGTATATGAGCCTTTTTTATATTGGTTAAATCATCAAATGAGTCCTGCCGAGCCATCCACAGTGTACCTTAACAGTCCTTTTCGTTCCAGGGTCACGGTTACCTGTTCAGCCTGTGCAGACGTTCCGGTTCAGTACACTAGACGTTCTTACCAACGGAGATATTATTATTAAAAAGTTTAATATTAATATCCACAATTAAGCAAAACAAAACCTGTTCTATGTTGGTTTTTTTTTTATTCCTAAGATACTATTAAACCTTTTAATACATACATACATACATTGTTGAATGTATAATGGGCTTATAGTAGTACAAGGCACCATCATGTCCCAAAAACTCTAATTTAAATTAACATAACGACCTTTACCTCAAAGGAACTGGCTTACAATAAAAAAAACAATACACACCTGTCTAAAGAAAAAGTCCGTTCCCTTGTCCATGGTTGTAGACATCATTCGCACTCGAACACAGCTCTTAGACAGAGTACACACCGCGCCGGCTGCGCGCCAACTACCGAATGACAGCTGTTTGAGCATCCTGCGGCAAATAACAGAACGTTATTACACAATCATCATTAGCTATTGCACCTCAATGATGCTCTATTATTATCTATGATTGTACCTGTGTAAGAAAAATAATGATGTTTAAATTCGAATGACAGACTCGTACTGGCTAAGAATCCAGCCTGTTGACTCTAATACCCTTTGTATGGCAGGGCCGCGTTAACCTGCATAGCCAGTTCTGCAAATACTAGTATTACCTAAAAAAAGGAAGTAAACATGAACTACTGTATCTTACTAGCCGTCTCTACCGTCCCATCGATCTCAGTGCTAAAAATTATTAAAATTATTTCAGCCATTTTGTCGTGAAAATGGCGCTACAACTCGAAAATTATCGCAAAGGAACATTAAATCGGGATAAAAACTCCTATCCTCCTATCCTATGTGTTAATCGAGGTTATAAACTATCTGTGTACTAAATTTCAGCTAAATCCGTTCAGTGGTTTTTGCGTGAAAGAGTAACAAACATCCATCCACACATACAAACTTTCACGTTTATAATATTAGTAGTAGGATATCTTGGCCACCAGTCTCTAAGAAATATACAATGTGTCCGGGAACCCATCCTACTGTTTATTGACAGAATTGAGTAAGCTACCTCCCCTATTTAGCTAGCTATTTAAAGATTCCTGTTCACAACAACAATAAATAGTGATGAAAAATAAATATATTGTTAACATTATCACTTTATCAATGACGGGTATTTGAACAATAACGCACAGATGTCACTATATGCTGAAGAGTTCGCTTGGACGCGCTAATCTCAGGAACTGCGGGTTCGAGTTAAATAAAATATTTATGTGTCGGATAGTCCATAAATCGAGGAAGTCTATAGGCATAGTGTAGCGTGATATTATATAATAAAAATATAGATATATACTTATTATATAACATCACGCTACTACATTTAGGAGCCGAGCAGGGGGATAAAGCCGCGTGGAGCAGCTAGTACTTCACAATATCTCAAAGATGTTACCATTATATTTTTATCTTTTTCGTAAGTATCTAGATGATAGTTCATTTTTTTATATCAGTTTAATACCTAATCAAATATATAGGTAAATCATATACATAATAATGTCTAGGTATTCATACAACATGACTAAACATTAGGCAACCAAATAAACGCACAGTCATGAACCATGATACATAAATATTTTGTTTCTATGGTTTCTTACACATAAGTCAAGGCCAACCGTCGCTGCGACACTGCCGGAAACAAATCGATTTAAAACAATCGTAAAAAAGAACTTTATTTGTATCGCTGTTGAATACATAATGCTTTGGATGAATGAAATATTTTCTCATAATTATGCGTTTCTTTTTCAGTTTTCATTTCCTATGGGTTGCCTGTTAGTCTGTCTGACTATTTGTCATAGCTTCTAATAAAAGCAAGTAATTAAAAACAAATAATAATAATAATATTCCACAACTATCACACAACGCCATTTAGTCCCAAGCTAAGCAGAGCTTCTGTTATGGGTACTAGACAACTGATAAACTTACATATATATTTCTAAATACATACATATTATAGATAAATTACACCCAGACACAGAACAATTGAGGGGAACTAACCACTAGACCAACAGGCCAGTCAAAATAAACTGTAACAATCATTACCATTTCTTTTTTTTTATGAAAAAAAAAACAGCAAATGAGTCCTCCCGCCCAGAATAGGGACAAAGGACTGTCAGACTTTTACTGACTTAAAATCTACCCCGTTTTTGGGTTCCCCTTCGCGTTCCAGGACCTGGGCCAACCTGAACTTAAGGAGTGCTACAAGAATGTTAGCGTTCCTTTTGAAGGAACAAGCCCCGATGACTATCCACATTTATTTGTAGATGACAATAAGTTATTGTTAAGGCGATAAGATATGATAAGAATATGAACAATTCTGTACCTACTGGAATTCTGCTTGTGGTAAGATAAGTCTTACCACAAGCAGAATTCCAGTAGGTACCAACGAGTTTAGTTTAGTGTCGTGATAGGGATAACTAGTTGGTAGCGTCAGCAAAATAAGCCAAAAGACCAACCTAGTAATAACACTTTAAAAAAATAGAAAGGAAAAATATTTATTACTAGCGGCTTCACCCGCTACAACTCCAAAATTATCCCACGGGAACATAAAGAAGGGATAAAAACTATCTATATGTGTTAATCCAGGTTATAAACTATCTGTGTACCAAATTCCAGCCAAATCCGTTCAGTAGTTTTTGCGTGAAAGAGTAACAAACACCCATCCACACATACAAACTTTCACGTTTATAATATTAGTAGGATTTTGCTATTTGACTATCAAATTAATAAAAAAATAGGTAAAATTTACCTGAAATAATATTTTCACAATCACACAATAACTAATACCACACCACTATTCAGGAAAAGGAGAAGACACAATGAGTGTCCACATATCCTTCTAAGCAATTTATAAATGAATTCAAGGAAAATTCATTCAATAATACCACATGAGTGTAAGCTACTCATCAGTTGAATAAATATTAGTGCCTTGTAAATACCAGAAAACAGGCATATAAAACAATAAACAAAATCCGATTACTAATTGAATAATTTGCCTAGCTTTATCCCCAAAAAAAAAGTTTAAAAAAAGAAAATACAAATGGTCTTATAAAAATTTACCTAAATATTACTACATATTCTGCTAAGGCCTTAGTCAAGCTCAAAATATTACATAAGCATTTACAAAGTTTAGTATTTTTTTTTCTAAATTAAATATTGATTAAACTTTGATTACCGGTTGAGCCACAGGGCACAAGTCCACAACGCCAGGCCTCAGACAACAGTATGAATCACAATACTGCACTTAAATATCTACAATAGCAATAATTATAAATTCTCATCTATGACAGGCAGAGCTATATTTATCAACATGTTAATAGCATCAATAAAGATGACACTCCACAACAACCTGCGGCTAAGCTACGCGCTATAGCTTAGCGTCTCTTAGTTTCACTTTCAAAGATAGTATTCTAATTAGTTTAGAACCTAATTTAGTGGTATCGTTCAAAGCGACCAACAGGCTGCTAAATAATGCCAATCGATTAATTTTCAATCGATGCCTACAGTTTAGTCTATTGATGTGTCTTTTTGACGATGGACACCAATCGATAAAGTAGTCCATCAAACGAGACAGGCAGGCGACAAGCGAAGCGGGCAGGGACTACCCGACGTCGACTGATCTGCTGTGGTATTCTCTAAGAATACAGCCTTTTGAACAGCACTGCCTAATCGATAAACTAATTTGTAGCTCTGTAGTTTCGAGACTCACTGTACTGCAGCGGTGTGCAGCGCTGCCCCGCGCACTGCTGTTGAGCCGCCGATCGACGATGTTACTAGTGATAATTGATGTTGACTGATTTCTATGATCGTTCAACGACATCGATCGACTGATCTTTTGATGTGCCGGCAACCTTAAGCTACTCGGCATAAAAAATACACTAAATACCTTGTATAGTAAAGAGAAAAACTCTCCATGCAGTGGATAGCCAACTTAATGAAGAAGCACACGCCAATTTGTAAACTGCTCTATTGTACTGCATTAACAATTGGATGTAAATCAAACTGGTGACAAACCGTGAGAAATATGACATGTTTAGGTACCCATCTTAATCTTTTATGTTCTAATATCTGTACTTCTTTCTATAGGTACCTACTTAATTTTATATAGCTGAAGAGTTCATTTGTTTCTTTGGTAGAATATTAATTTTAGGAACTGTTAGATCAAATTGAAAAAAAAAATTATGCTGGATAGTCTCTTCATCAAGGAAGGATATGCAACAACACGCTACGTTTAATAGGGTCCGAGCAGTGGGGATAAAACCACGGAGAAAAGCTTCTACTCTTGTTAGTTTATTTTTTATTTTTTTGGTTCTACTGTAAGAAGAACAAGAAGTTAGAGCCTTTTCTAGTTGAGCAACCGTTGGTCCTACCTCCGTTATTTGGTCGTGATGTTTACATTACAGCAATAGCTTTTATCAATAAATGAACTAGCCAACACAAAAAAAAAACAATTCAAACTAGTAGTTCCTAAAATGAGCGTCTTCAACCAAACAAACAAACAAACTCTTCAGCTTAAAGTATTAGTATAAGATTTAACGAATATTTGTGTCCTTGTGACCCTTAATACAAAAATATTACAATGTCATTGAAGCTTACCTCAATTTATGAGGTAAGTTTCAAAGTCATACAGGTGAAAAAATATTATTGTTACTTAATGTTATCAATTTTTTTATTATCAGTATTATCTCATTATCACTTGGTTACTGTGCTATGACTGTTGCTGTGCTAGATATAGAAATTCTAAACTGGGGAAACTATTTTTAAATCAACACCTATTTTTACACACATATATAATGCATCACAATGCTTAAAACTAGTGATTGCTTAGATAGATGTAATCTTTTAAAAATATTCCTAACAATTCATAACATACCAGAAATTAATTAATCAATTCAGTTGAGCCATCTTCAAGTGATGCTCTATTAAAGCAAGAGTAAATCCCACTTTATTTGTATAAATGATGTTTAAAACTACTTAAAACGAAATGAACTATAGACAAAATAATAAAATAAAAAGAAACTAAACTATTATAGAGCATCGTAAAATTCATCCTCAATGCTGTCAGCTGGTAATGTTGCCAAAAAACTGGTGGCATTGCCTCTTAGAATGGCAATACTTGGCCAAATATTGCCATTTTCACTGGTTTTTACCTTGATCAGAGGCTTCTTATCATGGTAAAAGCCAGCTTAAGGGAAACATCAACAAGTCTTTTAAAAACATCTCTGCAGAGGCTGTGAACACTCGGACTCCACGGTGCTAGAGTTTCAACCCCAGATGTCTCATAATTATGTACCAATAATGTTAAAATATTTACACCACTTGAGTTTCTCAGCAAGTGCAGTAATAGTAAATCTACCTATTTAAAATCATATGTTATAATGAATATCATAAAAATGTCTCATACAATCATGAAGTAAAATTCAATTCTGTTGTTCAAAAGAGCAAGATGGACATGGTGCACGAAAGCTATTTTTTATCAATAAATAATCGAGTATTTTGTGTTGGCTATGCAATTGACAACTTGTCAACCAATCTGTACATAACACACAGCAAAATAAACAACATTCAAAAAAAGAAATACATTTAAAAACCTCACAAACTTTTCTTATAAATGTACCAAGAAGGAAAATATTATAATAAATTACACAAATCCACATACTTGCCTCACAACAGCTAATTGTAAAATAAACACTGTTTATGACTAAACTCCGCAATATACTGAGCAGTTTATTAGCAATATGTGACTATGTGACATCACTGATACTTATAGATTTATTCCTGTAGCTTCTTCAACATAGATAACTTAAATAAGTAAAATGTTTGTTTTAGGTATGAATTTCTAGAAATGAGCACACACACTATACTTGTTAATGACCTTAGGTCTGGGTTAATAAAAGATACCTTTAGAATAAGAAGAATATAATATACCTAGCCAAATAATTTTCCTTTTGACTTTGAGACTAATAACTTAAATTTTATAAATAACTGAGGTAGCCTCAGTTTTGTCATGGCCCCGCATATCATCGTATTTTTCTTATTGTTTAAAAAGTGACCTTACCTAAAAACGTATCGAGATTTTCAAAAACTTATGTAAACATTACTTACTTGTAAGAGAGTAGGAACCACCACTTCTCAAAGGCCAGTTCGATATAAAGAAGTCTTATCCTTGGCAACTACTTATCAATACAAAATATAGAATTATCATTATCGTAAATTCATAATAAATGATAAAACTATTTGAGTTGAGCTGTTGTGACGAACAATAACAATATTTTGATGCTGACTTTGACGTTTTTGACGTTTTGACAGACAGAAGACAGCACAGAGACCATAGAGACAAATTTCCCATAGATTAAAAAATAGTTTCCCATTTCCCAAGTTTGGTGTCATAGACTCAAGCATAGACTTAAAGTAAGGACAGCGCAACTGCTGCCTAAGATTGACCCCACTATACTAGAAAGAGAGGAATCGAAGTAATAGTAGTAATAGTCCCACAGAATAGTCCTTTATTTCTGTAACAGGAAAGAGATAGGAAATGGCTCTCATTCTTGAGATGGCCAATTTTGTCAGTTGGCTAGGGAAAGCGCAGTTCATCTTTATAAGTCTGTTGGTATCAAGTCCATTCAATGTGTAAAAAATTACTTCTTTTTTTTTCAGCAAAAATGATATTCTTTTTAATTTCAAGTACCTAAACACACAATAAAGCGCCGTATTCACGTTCCATCTTGCTGTACGTCAAGCCAAGGTCATACACGATACACGAAGCAAAAACACCGTGATTATGACGTACTGGACGTACGTCAAGCCTATTCACGTTGTTTTTGCGTCGTGCATCGTGCATGACGTACAACCGTGACAGATGGTGAATACGGCGCTTTATACTAAATTGTGAATACTGGCCATTATTTTTATTACTGACAGATATGTAATGACATTACTTTATGTTTCTCTTTGTGAAGGCTTTTTATCCCTATGGTTGTGGAGGAAAAACACAGTAAAATGTAAAAATAAAACAATATTGTTTACTAATATATTTAGAATTTATATTTCCAATGACAGTCAGATATAATAGATTAAAAAGGTATGAATTTGCAATTATATTTCTTCGCTCAGCTCATTTTAATTTACAAATATTTTGAAGATACCAATTTATTGTTGTTGGATGCTTTACTCTGCTTTAGGAGTAATCATCCAGCTAGATAATTAAGAGACATATTTTTTCCTAAGATTGCGCTTTCAGTAAGTCTGTACTCGCCTTTAGATACACACATTGACAAAGTTGTACTTGTGTTGCGTCTCAGGTGGCCGATTTGTTGTGTTTCTGTCTCAATTTTTTTCCATGAATTCAGTAGCTCTATCTTTGTCACTCGTTGCCGCAAATGTAAACGTCATTGACCTCCTTCATCCCCACTCTTGTCAGTCAATATTTCGCTCTCGTATGTACACAAACTGCTAATAGTGTGCGTTGAAACAGGCATTGCGTCTGTGCAATGTATTGATGTAAACATTCTCTTGTCACTTTATTTCAGTGCGTTTGGAGGACCGTATGGAAATCTCTTCAAGGCGCATCTGAAAAACATGTGAACAGCTGATATCATTCGTTTAAAAATTATAGTGAAACCTGAAGTGTGTAATTTTGTTAAAGCATTTTTTTGAAAATTTAGTGTCAAGAAAAGTGCGCTAAGTCTTTGTTTGTACAAGTGTGGAAAAAGGTCAGTTTTCAATATTTTTACTTATAATGTAAGACTTAAAAGTATCCGTTCAAGTTTACATTATTGGTCGTTAGATTTGTGCCGCTTTTTAGTGGTGAACACAAAATTAGAGTTTTTAAATTGAGCCTTCGTTTTGTAGCTACCACAAAACTAGGTAAAGGACCCCTGAGACTGGTACCTATATATATTCCATAGTATGTTATGCCTAATCGCATATGGGATCCATATTATTTGTCTAATTATATACGAAGTAAAACCGGACTCTACTATGCGATGACGCTGTGTACAAACAACTTCCTTGTTCTAGGTAGGTAAGTAAAGAAGGTGATAAAATACGCAATCGAATTTATCGACTGAATAGGCTGTTTATCTTTAGGGTTGTTCCGCAACAATAACTTCGACAAAAAAAAATCGAAACCATAAATTAGACGCCCCTTCAAAAAAAAAACAAGCATTCTCCCGCTATTTTGTCTCGAGTTCTAAATTCTAGATTACAACAACGAATCTATCTAGACTACATGGCATGGTTGTCTAACATGTTTCTAAAATTAGCATGATGTAATATTTTTTCTGTGCACCGACCGACATAGCCAGCATGAATGTTATCGATTTTGACCGTGACCCATATAATACTATTCGCGCGCGTATCTCCTACTTCCTCATGACAAAAACGTGTCCAAATTGTATTACTGATCATTGGTTTAGTGCTTCAGTTATTGAGCAATTTACATTATGAAAATAGACACGATTCCGTAACAAGTGTCTTCATTACTATTGCTAAGACATGTCTTTGTTGCTCCATATGGGAAAACATGTTTCCATTCCATACATGTGTAAGTAAAAACTGAAAACGTGTAGGTACTTAGTAGACTTGAAGCACTTTTTTGTAGAAATCTTGCAAATGTCAGGCACATTCTAAAAAAATATGAATCGATAGCTATATAATTATTATGATCAGTTAATTGAAGTAAGGTACATAACAATAAAAGGCTGCTCAATTCATCAGCGTTTTATTGTTTTTTTTTAAAGGATAACTAAAACAAAGCCTACAAATTTTAAAAAATCTTGAATCTACAAAATCTTACGACAAAAGCATTAAATTCCCGCGCATTGCAACATCACGTTCAGAAATAGTGAGCCGTCCTTGTGGTCGTCGTGCGAATTAGCTAAAACTCATTCTACAGATGTTTTATATAAAAACAGTTTTATCAAATCAAAACAGCGTTGTGCATATCCAGGAAAATCAGTTTTGTCTTCTTAGATTATCGTGAAGCCTAATAGGTAGTATAATGGGTAATAACTGGGTTATCCATTATAACATTAAAACCTAGTCTTAAAAAATAGTGGTCGTTTTTCGACTATAAATATTTAAGATTATGCGTGTTTTTCTAATTGGGAATTATACAAAATTCATCCTATCATTACCTGCTAACAAAAGATATTATGTTCAAATAGGTAAATTCAACAACAGATAATTTATAACAGTACCTACCTATACTTAGATATCGATAACCTTGTAGCTAGATACCGTTTGGTTTTCCCAGCGATAAATACCAAACTATGGAAACATGACACAGTCCAGGAAAAAGATAATTAGGCAGCCAAACAAGGAATTGCACTTGCCATACCAAAATAAAGCGTTTCATTATCAGTAATGAATACACTTTGGTAGGTATTTGTAAACAAGGCAATGCAAACGAGTGCTGGTTCTAATCAGTAATGGCTGTCGCACGTGTTATGCTTCCCACGTATTTCAATGTTTATCTCTAGTGACCTTCAAGATCCGCGTAACAACACTAACATTACAATTTCAAGTTCCATCCATTCGCAGCCAGCATACTAACTTGATTTCAAGTTATTTATAAAGCGAAAATGTTTTAGAAAAATTATTTTAGAAACATAAAAGAAAAGGGCCGAGGATCGATCCTTTAGGAATACCTCAAATGCCAGAGCAGATATCCTTGTTTAGTAATCCATGCTATTTAAGATTTACTCCGTGATAAAGTTAACTTATTTTACCATCGATCGTTGTGTTGTTACTTTTAGCTATGTAAGACTGAGTAAGATAGCATAATATTCTAATGATCAATTTATATTTTATTGTTTGACATTGAGACATTATACAAAATTATCTACTTACCTAATTAAGAATAATATGATTATCATTTCGTGTAATAAAATTAAATTACCGCACAAATGATGCGCAATTGAATAGTAAAAAAACAAAACATTAACTATGACGAAAGCCACGGTGCAGAGAAGGAAAAAACGTGATTATTTCCAGTCACCTTTATTTACAAATTATTATATGATTTGAACATTGTACACGCTGCGCAAAAAGAACTACGCAGTAGAATCTCGCGCGTTTAAAGATTCACAATTACTTTTTTGTGAACAATTGTCAATGTTAGCAAAGGACACGTGAACGATCTCAATTTGTCATCAAATGGCCACGCTTCGTTCCGGTCCAAGTTATTTTGTATTTTTTGCAAAGCTATTATCTTTTGTATTCCGCGCTTATTCCTAACCAATCCTACGCAGCCTTTATGTACTGTGTTTTGCAAGTTTGTTTTTATTTTAGTCAGTCAGTCAATATTTATGAAAATGAATCTCTAACTTCTGTTTCGAAATAGGTACTAACTGATCAAACTTGAGTTGTTCGTCAAAACCCGTCTGTTACTCTCTACAACTACTCACTTTGTCTATCTTTTTAAAACCTACCAAAGCTGCATATTATGTAGGCGGCAGGAGCACGCTTCTGCCACCCACATTTTCTTCTGGTTGTTTTTCAAAATTTCATCTTGCCCAGCAAATATTTTCTCTGATTGAATTCTATGCGTAAAAGGTGCGTAAACTTACGAAAAATCCCCATTCATGGGTAGTCGTACCTAAATCACAAGTCAATCTCTTAACGTTCAGTCGGACTTAATCCAATATTTTCGATCCAGACATTTTAAGCAACAGTTGGACATTAAACAAAGTGCTATTGCTAAAGTGTGGGTAGTCGAGACGTTAGGTTCGCCGCCCTTACCGTCGCGACGCCTGGCCCGAAGGGGTGGCCACCCCGTAGATGAATTCTCATTTAAGCCACAAAGGAAAACCACAGCGTCTACGTTCTTTTGTTTGCTTCTGAGCAATCCTATGCACAAACAAATGCACATGAGATATGATGCTGTTTACCTTGAGCAAAGATGGAAAAATGGATAATATTTTTCATTGGCGGTGTTTACTCGTAAAATAAGAGAAACTTGAGCTGACGATGTTTAAATTAAAGCAACATGTCTTGCACGTATAATGAGAAAAATCACTTATTTTACTCAAATAGTCTGTTGTGCTGATGCAGGAATAAGCTTTTAGTGGTGGAGTAATGGAAGAATCTAATAAAAGTAGATTTTTAACGCCTTTTCATTAACAAACACCGCTTTAATTAAAACGATAACTGCTATTCTCTGCAAAGAAATATACAACATTGAAAAGCATAAAATTTCGATCGAAATAGACTTGCCCCTAGCTGTTGTAGAATGTCGAGTAGACAGACACGCAAAGCTTATCGAACTATCAACGATTTACAATATTAAACATTGATTCATTCTGCATGTCGAAGGCACGATATGCCACTTGAAGTCTAGTACCTCAAGGCATAAAGGTATAACTAATTCTAGTACTAGGATAAATAATTATATCTAGTCGCGAAGTGTTGAGCAACATGCACTATTAATTTATTATAGCTTCATTGTTTCAATCAGGATGTCTATATCGCTTTGTCTTTACAAACAAGAACCTGTCGTAAGATACTAACTTAGAATACATTATTGAACACATTCAGAACTTTATACATTAGCTGTAATAAAAGCATTAAATATTATTGTTGTGCAAAATTACGATTACGAGTGTTCCGGCCTTGGGTAGACTCTCGCTTTTGGAGCAACCGTGCTGAAACAGTATAATGAACTAAAAATAAATGATTAGCAGCAGTAAAGTATTGATTGTGATTTAAGAACAGACATTAATAAAGTCTTTGATTGTAAAATACTTACCGTTTTCTACCATGAATGCACTATGGATGCTGCAGGAGGAAAATAGCTCAAAATAAAAACAGATCATAATAAAACTTGTAAAAATATCCATACGTAATGATGAGTATCCATACGTAATGATGAGAAATACAAAAGTCTAACGATGCACTTAGTTATTTGTTATTTCATATTATGTAAACAATAACTAGAGCAGAATTGGTTAACCTTATTACGATGGCCAGTGCTGTCGTGCAAGTTGCCCAAAACAACGTTAGAAATTAGTCTAATTCACAATGGGAAATGTGAGTCTATGAACACGACACGGAACACGTTTATAATGTATGCCATGACACGATCAGTTCCGGAATTTGAAAGGGATATTGAATTTGAAACAAGTTAAGGTAGCTAACGAGGTTGATAACATTTTTATTGCTGTCTTCGGAATTTTTACTCACGACTTTTCGTCGCTTGTGGTCAACATTATTGACGAGGTTGTAGTCAAAATTAATTATAAAAATATTCAAAACAGTAGCACATGAGGTAGATTGAAAGAAAGAAACAGAAAGACGGCGAATACAGGAACTAAAAATCAAAACTGATATATTCATTTAGCCTGACGTTATTTATGACTACGTTATTCACGTTATAAATTCACGAGCCACGCCAATTCAGGCTTCCGTCGTGGTACACCGTTTTTTTTTTAATATAGTCCGCCAGTGAATGAAAAAGGTTAGGCTGAACGTAATAAACATTTAATTTACTATCGCATTACATATCCGCGATGTTCATGATGCTTTGCACAATCAATGGACGCCAGTTAGCCAACATAGTCGCTCGCAACAACATTATACGCGCATTGGAAATGTAGAACGGGATTTATGTCATTCGTAATGTGTGGTTATAGCAATTTACGGCTGTCTGATGTCATGTTTTATTGATATTCCAAGACGCTATTTGATATGTCATGTAAGAAAATCTAGATAAACACAATAATAATGATAAATCATGATTTAAAAGATTCATGTATTCTGTTGTCAGCGTAGATGCATTATTACTGAGGATAGAAGAAAAATATACCTATCTTGTCTTCCTTTATCTCTACATTCCCTACGATACTAAAATTGCAAGAAATGTAAGAAATCCCTTGTGGAAAATATTGTCGGGACGTGGTAGAAATTTTTCGCGCTCTATTGTCTGGTAAGCCATCTGAATTCTATTAACCTTGACTGCCTTGACTTTATCGTCCATATTACGTTACGCTTATAAGTTTTATAGTCGACAAGCATCTAGAGAATATTATAATCAAACTGTACTTGAATGTAAAGTTAATCATTACAACACAATGCCCAATCATGTGTCCCTTTGGTTTGGTAAGGTCATTTTTTGTTGATTTGCGTGCGGGTCTTGGGGCCTCCGGCGGTTTACCTGTGCAGGTTGACAAAGTAATCATGACTTCAGGCTAAAAATCAATGTGAAAACCCAAAATAATTAATCATAAGACGCTTTGAACCAACGGTTGACTTGTCAAATTAAAATCTCCTTTCAACGGCTCAAATTGTTGTTTCAACTCAGTCCTATTGCGATTGTGAGACAAGACACCAAGTAATTAAGTTTAAATGCACATTTGAACTCGACCTTGGCTGCAGTCACGAGTCACGAAGTCTCGGAACAACTCGGGCCCCGACTTCTTAGTATTGAGCAACATCCCTTCTAAAATTGCTCCTAACGCTTTAGTTTCGAGCAATAGTAGAGCGGTGTGAAGAATTTTTAATCAATTTCAAACCGCAGTAAAACAAAGCCAGATAAAGTTGGGAATGGTGGAACTTAAAGCAAGCTCTAACTTTGGAATTGGATAGAGAATTGTAGCTTGTTATTTGTAGAGAGAGGAGAGATGACTGAGAATTTCTTTCTAGAGTATTTTGGAGGATATTAACGGGTCAATTATGACCTGCTCCAGGAGAGAAGTATCACTGAATTTACAAACGCGCCTAAGCAGTTTTTTGCAATAGACAAGTACCAAAAAGGTAGCGGAACAACAACGCAACAATTCTTAAATTTCCTCATTTATAATTTTGTATTATTTTCACTGTTTTGCCACAAGATTAGTAAAACGCTATAAGTGATATCAGTATCGCCGTCAGTAAACCTTCGATTATGTGCTTGAGTGGATAAGAAGTATCAAACCGAGTCGTAAAGTGTAATTATTATTGAATCGCCTTATAAAACACACATCACGAATCAGGCCAAATATACTTTTTACGGTCCGATATCACGAATATAAACGGATCGATAAAAGTGTAGTTAAAGAAATTTTTCAATTAACCAAAACTCTAGGAACATTTTAAAAATAAATAAATAGCTAGCACAATTAAAATATCCATTACGTATTTAATGGTAATTGGACACGTTTCTATTTAGTGACCATGGGGAATCTGGGTTACTAAAACAAAAGTTGGCATAGTATAATTCAACTGAGGGAGTCCCATCAGTCGATTCCTTAAATAATATTTAGGCTCTGAGTAACTCATCCAAGCCCTTGAGCAAATATTCCGGTCTGTTGGTTTATTGCTTTACGTAGGTACTGTGTATTTATATAGCCGGTTGCGCATGAGTTCAAGCGAGAAGGAAACTCCGTTCATTAATATTGACCAATTAATTAGTTTTCAAACTGAGCCTTCGATTTCTTTAATTGTGTAAGTGATAACGACACTTTTTAATATTCACCATGCTCTTCGCTTCTCGTCAATCACCGACACAATACCGTAACATTAGACGGTAATTGCTGTTCGATAGGCATCCTCTCCGATATCACATTACTTATTGGTTGACCCAATGGCAATGAACCGGCAATTATGGGCGAGGTTATAAAATTGTACAATTTAATCAAAATAATAGCAAATATAATGATGCTGTATCAGAAATAAGTGAAGTAAAAAGGAAATTATCTACGTTATTTTTTTGTTATAGGTGTTAAAAATCAAGAATCATAGGTGTCCACCAACATGCCGTCGCTCTTAGAAGCTCTAGAGCGGAAATATGGCGCAAAGGGTGAAGTGAACCCTCCGATAGATGACATGCCAGTTGCCATATTTGTGCCGAAACGCTCCCCTCGCCTCAGCGTGCCCACGCTACTGGTGCTCAATGACTGCGACATCGACTGCGCAGGAGACTCCTGCGCCCTCGCCGATAAGTGCGCCGATGTTGTCGAACTTGATATAGCCAATAACAAACTCACCGAGTGGGAAGAGGTAAGTTATTTCTAGATTCATCATAGATTATGGATATTAACCTCCTTGTCAACTATTACAGCAAACAAGCCTGTGCAATAAGCACACCATTCCCACAGTTACGACAAACTATACCAATTATTGTTTATAGAAGGTAGTTGTTTCCGCGGTGTTACGTTCACTCCTTAATAATGTACACTAACATAGACTTTTGCTTCTAGGTTCTTGCAATACTGCAACAGACGCCGCGAGTAAGATTTCTAAACCTGAGTTTCAACCGACTCTCGGCCCAGATACAGGCGGCATTATCTCTTCAGCCAAGGTGGGACAGTCTGAGCCACCTGATTCTGAACTCGACGTACGTACGTTGGCCGAGCGTCCACGCTTTACTCAAAGCTCTACCAGCTCTGGAGGAGTTGCATTTGAGCCTTAACGAGTACTCCTATGTGGACTTAACAGGAAAAGAGGTTGATGAGAAAGCTCAGTGTGAATCATGTTCACGACTCAACGTTGATGTCACTGAACCCGTGCATGACCAGCTAAAGAAACTCCATTTCTCCGGAAACCATGTCAGCAGTTGGAAAGAGATCTCCAAACTAGGCTACGCCTTTCCCAATTTGGAAACTTTGCTGGTTAATGATTGTCCTATAACAACCCTAGAACCAGACCCGTGTGAGAAATGTGTTGATGACAATGGAAATAAGAAAAGCCACGATGCCTTCCCGTAAGTCAATAAATTAATTTTCACACTACTTGCTCGTAAATGTCATATTATATGTCAAGCAAACCTACTGTAAAGCATAACATTATTCCCTCTCGCTCGAGCCGGGCAATAATATTATACTGAATTTCATTATTCCCGTGGGAATAATGTGATTTGAATTTGGAACCTCAAAGAAAACCGTATGAAAACTTTCACCAAGGAGTCGTATCAGTAATGGCGGCCGCTGGCAGCAACAGCTGATCGCTTACAGTGGTGCCAACTTCACGTTCGAAGGTTGACGTACCACGTCAAATTTCAAAAATGGAATTTATTTCCTCGCAGTAGGTGTGAAAAGCAGAGTACGCTCCTCGGGAGTAAAGCTGCCTTGTCTTGGGCTGACTTGAATCCCTCACTACACTAAGGATTCTTAACTTAATTCCCTCGTTTCACTCGGGAATTAACACTTGAACCTCCTCGCTGCGCTACGGAGGTTCACCCCAGAATCCTTAGTGTCGCTTCTAGCATAAACAATTAGGTCAATGTGTGCGTTGCTATTGACCTATTGATCTTCACAAATTCAATGCAGTTTGTTTTGTTCGGCGTCACATGAGCGATGTCATTGCTATTCCAGACACCTCCGCTTCCTTAACCTGAACAATACGGGCTTAGCAACGTGGGATGAGGTGGATCGACTGGCACAGTTTCCTGCTCTCAGGAGTTTGCGAGTACAGGTGAGTTCAACATAGCACCTGTTAAACCTATTGTGTATTCACGGCATACAGGCAGTAATGTTTGCAAATACTGACCTCGCGAATGCAGGATTATGCACATGGCCGGAACTGTATTGTAACTATACAGTATTCTAAGCACACTTTGAAGCTAGAATTTGTAAATAGACGTGACTATTTGTAGCTATACAATATTGATTGATGGGTAATTTATTAAAGATATTTGAATGATCGAGACACCTGTGGATTAGCAAAAGAAACCGCTTTAGATTTATTTTAATTGTAATCACTAAGGGCACGCCGCAATAGCGGCGGTAAGACCCCTCTTTGAGGAGTGGTTGGAGAGACGTCACGGCGTCCTTACCTACCGCATGAACGCAGGTCCCACCGGGTTGGCCAACGGCGAAGATCGGCCCGGAGGACACAGTAGAGCTACGGGTGCCAAGACTGCCCAGCTTGGGCAGGGCACCGACGTTGTCCTCAACGCGCGGCGATAAGGCGGAGACCTCTCGCGCCCCGGCATGGTTCGGGCAGTGGGGGGGGGGGCCCCCTGTTTACGGGGCGAGACGGAGTGGGCAAGAGGTCGCCACCTTCGGCGAGGCAGGAGGCTCGAGAAGGAGATGGCGGGCCGCCGAGAAGAGAGGGGACACGGCCTCCCTCCGCCCGCCAACTGCAGTATTGGCAGCACACTTGAAGCTCGGGAATTTGTAAATAGACGTGACTCTAGCTTTACCGTATTGATTAAAGGGTAATGAAGAAAGATGTTTGAATGATCGAGACACCTGTGGATTAGCAAAAGGAACCGCTTTAGATTTATTTTAATTGTAATCACTAAGCTGCAACTGCACTTGGCAGTGCGTTTTCTGTCAGAATGCCAACACGTTTAGCGCCGCCAACTTGTAATCCGAACGTGTCCGCGATAAGCGATCTAAATTTGACGTTGTTCTGTAACGAATGAAGTGTACAGGAGTGTTGTAGTTTTAAATTATCCGTGTAACGTCCCTCGGGAATAACCGGGGCCAGCTGTAATGCGGGTGAAGGTCTTCCAGATATAGTGGCGGCCTACTTGACGCCCGGTTGTGCAACGTTAGCTAATATCACCAATCACTACCAGGCACGCATAATTTCGACACGTCTCCGCTCGTGGGTATGAACGGGAGCTCACTGATTTTATAGGAGCGTTAGCCTTGCATTTGTCTGATGCTTGAGAAGTTTTATGTTCTATTGAAACAGATTTTGTGTCGTAAAACTGATCGGTGTTACGATTGCCTTCGACTCGGTCCCAATAAAGGATAGCTTTACAGAAAATACGCTTGCTTGTGGAAAATTTCCGTGTTTGCATCAGTCTCAGCTGTTATAAAGGTCAAATTACTTTCGATTTCGTTTCTGCAGCAATCGTAATAATGTAAAATGTACGAAATGAACACTCAATAATATATTGCCAAGTTCAAGGTCGTGCAAGTAGACCATCGAAAACAAGCCGTCTAAATGATTATCTCTTTGTGTACACATCCATGTCCTTTGTTACGCAAATAGTTTATCATAGTCGAAGCTGCAGTGGTAACGAATTGTGAGTCGTATAGTTACTAGTATAGGGTTGTTTTTACCATAGACCTAGTACCTAGTGGGCCCACGTTTTGTGACCGTCACGCTACAAAGAATGTGAAAGTGTGTCTGTTTGTTTTAATGCGGGCTTTATGCGTTTCTGAGCAAATATGATGTCATCGTAATGGTCAAAGCGATTTTTTTGACTTACTTCATGCATGAAAAAATCCTAATCCTAAATCCTATGGAAGTCTTACTTATTAATTAGCAACAATATCCTCTCTATTTATGGTGCTAAAAAATATTTGATCAATTTATCTAATCTGATCCCAAAAAAATATTGATCTCTTGTTTTTTTAATGTAAGATTATTTTCCTTTACCGTAAAGGAAAGGAAAGAAATAAGGTTCAAACTTGGCTATCATATTCTCAGATAATATCTTGAGGACGTGCTACTTAGAGAATTTCGTAGGCGAACCAACAAACGAACAAAACATTTCTACTGTTACAACGTTTAACACAAAATATGACTGCGTGGGCTCAGGTGGGCGTGGTACAAACGAAAACAGAAAACCTCCGAATACGAATAAGAATTGAAGAATATCTAATTTCATCCCGGAGGAGATCTCGGAAAAAGAATAAATATTTGGATAGAGATGAAATAAAAAAGAAAAAACGAAAGACAAGTCGATGAATAATAAACTGGAAGCCAAAAAGGACTGTACTTATAGCAATAAAAACAAAAACTGCAAAGGTAAAGGGTTCGCGATGATTCATTCGAAAAATGAATCGAACTATACGGTCGGTCGTTCACTTTAACAGCTGAGCTGTCGTCCTTGTCTGACTTGATATTTATACCTACGTCTGCATGTCCGTTAATATTTGAAATGTCCAATGTCGTTATTTAATCTAGATCCATTTGGAGTTCACAAAGTTCATAATCGTTAGATTTGACTTTGTATCGGGACATTAGTCTAATGGTAGATTGCGTTTCGTCGTTTAGTTGACCTTCGCTTCTCAAGTTCGCAGACTGGACAATAGTGTCATCAAATTAATATTTCATCTCCTAACGAGTGTTGGTCGATAGTCGTTAGTTCTAATATAAATCTATTACCGTCATGTTGACATTGCTTTGTCATACAATACTACAAATATGCAAGCCTTGAAAGCCAACTTAAGCATTTTATCCCATTTCTAGCATGATCCTTTTAAAATTACACCCAGCTATAACAGTAGAATCTAAGTATATTCTGGTTTTCTGTTCGTGTTTGCGCCCCACATTTTCAGTCTATTCAGCCGCGATAAGCTCGAGCCATGCACATTCAATCCCGATAGCAGTAAACAGAGTGCAAGCTTTAATAGCTTCCATCCTACCTGTTGCAAAAATTATACCTTTATCGTACTTTATCTAGATATCTACTTTATTCAAAAATAGTCTTTTACCTGATAAAAATCCAGGTTATCACAAAACTCGGCCGTATGAATCGAAAACCTTCACAGGATGACATCATTGTTTAAAAATTTTGCTTCCGGAAACTCGAAAAGTAGGCACCGACAGTCGTAACTTTAAAACATAATCTAGATTAGGAAAGCAGCGATGCAAACATTTTGCAACCGCCATAAAATTTCCAAATTTTGCAACGTTTAGAAATACGTCTTGGATTTGGCATAGTAACTACGGCAACAGATCATCTAAACCTGTGTTACTCTCAGTTCTGAAAATGCATGTTGTCCAGATTTTATGCGAACTAAAAGCCAGGCGATTTGATGTTATGCAAATGCCTGCGTAAGACCTTTTCGGATGTACACTTTAATTTAAATTGAAGTGAGTGGCCTTGTCTACACTTTGCTACTGAATTTTTAGATGCTTGTGGAAACATTTTAACGAATATAACAGCCTTTAAATTTAACAAACCATGTATTGCACATAAAACTTTATCAAGTCCGTTAGTTTCGTCGATAGCAGAAGCATACTAGTTTTGCAAAATGGGATTTATATTGGGTGGTTCCTGGTTTATTTTTCTGATATATTTAATGTTTCCTTTATTGAAATATTGGCTTTACAAATTGAAAAATTACTTGCCACGTGTGTGTGGACAATAAACTGTAGTCAGTGATTCATATTGGGACGTTAAACGGTCAAACCACTCTTTGATTTTTTGCCCACGCCTTCTACGCGTCACCTCGCTCCTTTATGCACTTGGTTGATAGAATTATTGATTTAAATTCTTTCACCAGTGTTAATGTCTCATAATGGTATCAACAGTGTTGGTGTTTGATTTATCTAATAAATATTTAGCGCTTAAATTATTCCTTTCATCTTAATAACATTTTTCCGTTATTGAATCTTAGTCGTCGAGTATCTTCCAAGTTTGTAGATAAAAAGGTTTTAAATGTCGCTTGAAATATTTTTAGACCATTCCCTTCCGATATCTTCAGTATGCAGATGTAAAATTTCGATAATCTAAGGTAACTGTTGTAGGCGCCAGTTGAATACAAAAATATAGATTTGGTCGTGGAGTGTCGGGTCGGGTCGACACGGGGTGACCCAGAAACACGTGCAATGCTCTATACACTGTTCACTGATGTTTGTACCATACTGCAGCATGCTGCAATACCAATATATACTCGTAGTACAGTTTTCCAATACACTAATATTATTTCTCTTCACAATGCTGCTGTTTTAAGCGTTTACTGATATTGCCTGAGAAAAAAAATTCTGTATGCGTTTAAATAGCAAGCTAGGTACTTTAAATTCAATTTGTGAGTTGAATGTTAGAAATATTCTTATTGCTACCGTAGCGCATATTCACGTAGAGGTACCTTTATCGTCTGTCTGGCTGGCTTGATTAATTCTGGCTTTTGTTAGAGACTGCGAGTCCTCCTACACAAAAGATGGTATGCATTTGAATTCTAGGTAGATTCAGTGAATACAGCCAGCAGTTTGTCGGTTTGAGTACCTCTTTCGTCTAGTTTCGTGTCAATAAAACTTGAAATTTCTTATTGACTGATATATTAAATAAAAGTTTCTTTATGCTCTCCCAAACCATCCGTCACAGCCAAATTAAGTCTTCGTTTGTAACTCTCAAATTAATCATGCTATTACTTATACGACCGTTATTAAAATATAATATCTTTAGAAAGACGTCGCCATAGAGTCGTTACCCATGAATTCATTACTCCACGGTATCTGCTCGATGTTGTAGGTCAACTGTCCCCTCGATCCGTACTTAACATTAATATTCTAACTCCTTTGTGTATCATACGTTCAATAGACGAATAGGTGTATTTGGATATAATTGCTCTTAAGGGACTGGGGGTTAATTCAAGGAAAAAGAAAAGTCTCAGATCTCGGAGATTTACTTAACGATTTTTATCGCAGACTGTCTGTGGTCTTATTAGAAAATTTTATAGGTATAGGTACCATTGACAACGACAATATTTTCAGAACAAATAGGAATTAACGAGGGGAATCATTAGAAAGGACTGAAAAACAAACATTACCTATCTACAATAAGTAAACTAGTTCACATAATTGGTTGTTATCGATAAAAACAAGTCTATCCACAAACAATTACTCAAGTGTTTATATATTAACATTGTAAAGGGCACTTAGCCAGTTTCCTCCGCACGCAATGCAGTAGTTTCCCTTTAGTAACAGCTAATTCGATTTTTTTGCCGCAGCAACTTAGATATTTGATTATAGTGCCGCAATCATAATTAGTGTAACTACACTGTAATTACGATGCAGTGATCTACTAACCTATTTTATTTATTTTAATCACGAGTAATCTCTTGACTGACTTGCCAAAAGATTGTGTGACTTTATCTACATAATTTAGTAGGTACACACAACAGTGACTGATCAAAGTTTTGATCACGTCTGGTGTCCTCAAGGGTTGCCAACCGACGGTACACAGGGAAAGTAGAGGAAATAGAGATCTGTCTGATTTAGAAAAGCATTACACCGTCTAAAGTGTTCTTCGATTCTAATCCAGCTCTGCACGTTACTAAATTATTAAAGTTACATAAAAAGAAACGGTTTGCATTAATAATGCCTCCGTTATGGCAACAGTGAATTATCGTTTTAATGCACTGCTCCTAGTAGGCAGGATATTACTTAACTATCATGTTGAAACTAGAATATATTAGAGAATTTAGCTGGTACTTTATGATTTTACGGCAAACGTGCGAAACTCAGTTTCATTTTTCATGTGTGACCTTCTGGAATATAGGGTAATGCTGTCCCAGGCGGGATGCTTAGTATTTCACAATGAACGAGGCTAAATGACGTCATGAAACACGAGGCTCCTTCTACCCTTGAGCTGGATAAAATATACGTTTTAATAAATAGCACATTGGTATGCCTCTGTCAACTAGGAAGGGGAGAGCGACAGTTAAGGAAAGACAAGTCGAGCTTTCCAAAATGCCTTTCCCTTTTATAGTGTTGCCTTCATTTTACAATTTCTGGTTGTTTTTTTGTTCTATTTGTAAAGTATATTTCCATTGTTGCCAACTTGCCGTGCAACAGGATCCTTTATTTCAATCCTAGCTAGCTTTTTGCTTACATTTTGGACAAATGCTTTCTGGAAAAATATTTCACTGCGTTGAGATGTATTTTCTTCAGCTTGTCGTGTAACAATTTCAAAAGAAATGATTCAGGTCACAAGGGTCAAAGTTGTTTGTACGTTATGTGTAAATATCCTACCACTTTTTCTCTTTATTCCCATACATTACACTTACGACATGACACATTCTACGTTTTTCCAACGTCACACTCGGATTATGTTCTAACTATGATAAGTTGGTATATCAGTACGAAATATTTCCTACTTCTTTGTTCTATTACGTACAAGTATGTACAGACACGCTAGATCGCGATATCTCACAGTAAGGCTAGTTATTATTAATGATACCATGACTAAGCCACTGTTAGCTAGTGTTTAAATCCAGTTCCAGTGCATCGTGGCCCTTCGTGCCTGCGTCGTCAGCATTGTTTTTAATTTATTATGGGAATTAAACTTGTTCATAGTCATTCCTCTATTGCGTATTATTTTCTTATATATCGAAATGAGGATATAAACGAAAATATTCATATATTATGCGTTGTTTGTTTATGTAAGAGGTTTTATCGCGGTTGTGCTTGTTCTTAATGGGTCTTTGGAATCGTTTGGGCAATAATCACGCGCTTGGCTAATGATAAAGTCTGCTGTTTTTTTTTCTCTTTATTTTAGATTCATGGAATGCAACTAGTGTTTGCTTAATTGAAATTAATGTTTCATTTATAATTATTACCGCATTGTTGAAACTTTACAGCATAAAATACTCTCGATATCATCGTTAGATTGGATTTCATTACCCATCCATGTGTATATTGATGCATCTGTTGACACTAACAATGAAATCGATATCGTAAATTCAATGACTCAGAACGGAGCGGTTACCGAACGGAACGGAACTTAAAATTATAACCGTTTATTTAATTTTGAAACGGTCGTGTGTGAACGCTCCCGCGTGGGTAGTCAGATGTTAGTCAGTTTGAGGGGAGGGGGTCATTTTGCAACGGTCAAACAAAAACAAATCCTATAAAGTATAGACTTTCCTTTTCTTACACATTAAATATAAATGACTAGGTTTCTTTTTATCACATAATACCTATAGGTACCTTATTTATTCATTAGAAAATGCATCACATCACATCAAAAAAGGGTTAGGTACTAGAGTACGTTTTATAATAAAGAAGACAAATCACCTTTTAAATAAACCATTAGACCATTATTTACGATCCTCAATGTCCGACTTAAGAAGGCTTTTTCTATCAAAAATGTAACCTCAATACAAAAACGGTATAAACATGCGGCAATAGTAAATTCCGTAGGGACCGTGTATGCAAAGGTGATTCCGCCTTCCGCTTTAGGCAAAACAGGCCAGCGAGGTTGAATGCTCGCTCAAAGATCCTCTCATATAGGGGAGAACAAAGGATTGCTAAAATACTAGAAACTAAACCCTAAGTCTATACCTATTAGATCGAGTTTATTTTGCAATCTGAAAATTAACAGTTGTTAGTCATTTTCGTCTTTATGATTAGCAGGATAATGACTAATTTCGAGGAGTCTGAGGTTACTATAGTCCATACTTGTTAGGTATAGTTTTGCTTGTTAGAACACTACTTTCCTATGCAACCTCCATTTTCTAGTGCTATGTATTTATGTGGGACGTCGGCGATAATATTAGCGAATTCGACTTGAAGTAGGTACCTATGCATTTGAACTAAGAATAGGATGACCTTGACGCCATTTAACGGTACGGTTGGCGCAGTGGATGAGCGATTCGACTGCTGTGCAGCGTGTCTCGAGTTCGATTCTCGCACGGAAAAATTGTTTAAATATTTTTCCTTACAACAATTTACACTTAACATTAAAATATTCTTGTTCAAATTAAGTTTATTATGTTTGTTTTCAATTCATTGCTTGTGTTAATTTCAATGTGAATAGTTTGTGTTTAAAGTCACAATATGGCGTCAAGGTTATCGTATGATTAGTTGAAACTCACAGGAGTAATCGAGAGACTACGAAGGTTACTGTAAAATTATAACAGAAAACAGCGATTGTTAGAGTTCTAATATTAAAAGACCTTTTCTTCTTTATACTGTTCCCAAGCAAAAATAAAATGTTAAAGAAACTTCGCTCATAAATAATAAAATAAACAATCCTTGAAAAACCAACCATCGTGAACACAAATCGATCATAAATACTTGCCGGGAGCAGTCCGACTAGGAACTAACATCTTCGCATCGATTCGTGCGCCCTACAAGGAAACCTGATCCTCGCGGAACCTTGAGAGGAACAAAAAGCAATTCAATTTAAATCTACGGACGTTTTGTTTCATTTGATGATCCTTTAGTAGCCTGAGAATCGTGACTACGGGATTCTTTTTGTATTTAAGTAGGAGTACGTAGATATTGTTTGTACCTAATAATACAAGGTGTTAAAAAATTAACTGCAAGAATTTCGTGTGCGTAGGCACTTGGTATCAAAAACCAAGTAGGTAAGTATTTTCCAAAAATAAAAGTATATTTTTCAAGCATTTTTTTTTGACCCTATTAATGAATTTGATTTGACAGCTGATTCCAACTTCCCATCACATTTTGCAGATTTCGTTCAATTCGTCGAAATACTTAAAATAACTTATTTTATTGGACATAGATATTAATAGGCCAAAAGAAAAATGCACGAATTTTTTTTAATAATTTTGAAAAAAAATGCTCGTATTTTTTTTTTCTTATTGCAATGTATGTGTGTACTAGATATGGGCGCCGCGCCGGCGCGGCGCCGCCGTGTGCCCTCCGCACGCCGCCGCCGCCGCCGACATTCACCGCGCGGCGTGAGTGGCGTAAAGATTTCTATTTGTTTTCGTGATTGACTCACCCAAAATTACTGAATTAATATCCCAATAATCATTAGTGAACAGTTTCGGAGATATAATATCCCCCTGCCCAGCAGGATATGTTTAGACTGTTGGTTCTGTACTTAGACACTCATAGTCGTGGCGTCATACAGACATTTCAGCAGTCGATATACCGCCAGTCCACTTGACATTGCTGCAGTGATTGTAGAACCGGGTTTCAACAGAGTCAAAGGTCTTTTCTTAATCAACAAATGTTAAGCATAGGAGTTCCGTGGTAGACGAACCCGACGTCGGACGTCGGCAGACGACCTCCAGCCACCGTAGGCGCGGGGATGCGGACAGCGAGTAAAGGGCAACTCGCTGTCCAACCTTGGACCGAGTCCGGACCATGTCCGGGTCGACGGCGCGTCGTGTACCACGCGCGCCTCAAGGAGCGTCAGCATAATGATGGGGCCCTCTCAGAGGGACAAAGCCTGCCGGGGTCGCGTTACTTATTTCATAACCGTGACCCCGGGACATAAAGGGCTATTGAAGGACACCGTGGATTTTAGTCAGTACAAGTCTGAAAATCATGAAATGAGTCCTCCCACCCCGAGCTGGGCGGGAGGACTCATTTGATGATTTTACCACGATAAAAAAGGAACAGGGTCTGCTTATGCTCTTCGGACTTCTGTATAGTTATACAGAAGTCCTTAGAGCAAAGAGGCAAGTTTGCAACACTGTATGGATGCGAACTTTGATGCTTAATCCTCCACGAAACCCAGACTGCTCCGGAGGCTGAAACAAGTCTTCTTGCGAGGCGGTTTGTGATGACCCTCGAAAACAGTTTATACACGTGGATCAGGACTTCAGGAGTGATATGAGACGATAGATTTTCAATAGGGTTTTGTCTCCCTTCTTGAAAAAGAGGAACACAACACTCCTGTTCTACGCCTTTGGAGTTGTCCCAGTGTCTAAAATAGAGTTGAATAGTTTTTGGAGCTCCCGAAGTACGGGGTTTCTATCTGCTTTTGGAACTCCTGAAGTACGGGATTTCAGAAGCACCGAAGTTATTCCATCGTCACTTCATCTAGGCTGATTTCCGGCAGTTCATCGGTGTAGTGGTGTGTTAGAGTGGCTCGGTTATCCTCTGAAGAAGGGGCTTGTAGACCACGACTGTCGTACAACTGACCATAAAAGCCAACTCAACTAGGATATCCGACTTTGAGGTTATGGTTTGATCATTAGGTGATCTAAGCTTCGTCAGATGCGAGCGTTTCAGCTGTTGGGCGAACACTTCAGCAACCAAATTTTCTTTTGCCTTTTCAATTCCGCGTTAATTGGTGGTTCGGAGGTCACGTCGCACCAACTTGCTTATTTTATTATTGAGTACTCGCTTCGCTGATTTAAGCTTTTTTTTTGTACCTGATGACCTGATCAGGACAAGTTATTTACTGTACTGTATAGGACTGACATTTCCCCCTCCCCAGCGACGCCCTAAGCTGAGGTCCGTACCCCAAAGGCCCTTAGCGTGTGGTCTGGAGGCCTTAAATTTTAAGGCATCCACAGAAAAGTCCGGTTGCGCCGTACACAACCAACTAGAGGTTGACTTGCGAGATGCCAAACAAAACAAAAAAAAACGACAATTCATGTCGTCCGCCTGAAACGACATTAAGGAGCCGGTCGGTTTAAAGAAGATAGGGAGTAGATTTCGAGTTTTAGTTGAAGGTAGTAGAAAACCACGCCGCCGGCGCCACGCCGCCGCCGTTTGAATTTGGTCAGCGCGCCGCCGCCGAGAATTTTTAAGGCGGCGCCCACGTCTAGTGTGTACTTGGTTATTGATACCGATTACCGAGAACGCACACGCATCTCTTGCAGTTATTTTTTTAAAACCCTATTAATGATATCTTCGAATAAATTATGGTAAGTAGATACCTACGTGACGTACTGCCACAGCAATCTGGCAGGGCCCCCCTAAACAGACAGAGCCTGCCCGGGTCGTGGGACTGTGTTATCAGGTGACCGTGAACCCGGAACGTAACTATTGAGGGTCACCATGACGAACTAATAAAATACTTACAAAACATTCCACATAACAACGTATTTTTTACATACAATATACCTACTTCCCGTTCATTTGCGCTATTTATATGTATGACGCAATCAGAATACAAGTAAGCGCGCGTAAAAAAAATGTTTTTCATATCTACTGAACACCTAATTTGACATCATTATCACCGGCCTCGGTGGCGCAGTAGGCAGCGCGTAAGTCTCATAATCTTAAGGTCGTGAGTTCGATCCTCACCCGGGGCATATCTTTTTGTATATTTTTGCATTGTTTATTTTATTTTGTAAAATAATGTCGAGAATAATGCGTATTTTAATGTGTTTTTCCTTAAATAAATTAAGTCAAAGTTTTCCTTAACAATATTTCCAACCTTTATTTTTATATTATCTTGAGTTAGATAAATGTTTATCTTGATAAAATCGTAACATGTTTTTTATCGTATTGATTCAGACTGAGTAAATATACAATTGACATTTTACTTTGTTTTTTTTTTTGGGTGGCGCAGTAGGCAGCGCGTAAGTCTCATAATCTTAAGGTCGTGAGTTCGATCCTCACCCGGGGCATATCTTTTTGTATATTTTTGTATTGTTTATTTTATTTTGTAAAATAATGTCGAGAATAATGCGTATTTTAATGTGTTTTTCCTTAAATAAATTAAGTCAAAGTTTTCCTTAACAATATTTCCAACCTTTATTTTTATATTATCTTGAGTTAGATAAATGTTTATCTTGATAAAATCGTAACATGTTTTTTATCGTATTGATTCAGACTGAGTAAATATACAATTGACATTTTACTTTGTTTTTTTTTTGTAGTGTTAAGTGTCTTTTTCCATAATATTTTCTTACTTTAAAAGCATATAGGGACCTAATTCGCGAAATAGTACACAGCTAAATTCCTTCAAAAGCAACAGGCTTCATGCTATTGAGGTATTTTATATTGTAACGAGCACTTCGCCCGCGACTTCGTCCGCGTGATTTTCGAACTTTGCTTTTGTGAATTTTTACTCCCAGCCACCCTCTATAAGGGATACTTTTCGAAAATCTAAATAAATATTCAACAATATTTCTATCTACTCGCACTATCCCGTCTTGGGTGGTACCTACGTTCTTAAAATAACCCCAATGAATATATTGGGATTCCTTGCTAACAACCCCAAAACTACTCTTAAGGGGTTGAACTTCGCACGACCCTCACTTAGTGAGAACCTATGTCTAAAGTAGAACCTCCTGTAAAATTTGAGACCTCTAACTACCAATACATCAATCCCGTTTTAACTATCACTTACGACTTGAGACTCCTAGCACTTGTAGTAACAAAGTTTCATACAAACTATCAACCCCAAGAACAACCCCTTGGGGGTTGAATTTCACAAAATCCCGTCTTTGGTATCACTTACGTCCAACAAAGAATCCATATGTAAAAAATTAAATCTCAAAACTATCAACCCCAAAAACAACCCCTTAGGGGTCGAGTTTCACAAAAATTTTACCTTTTTGAGCTTTTACATGTTAAAAAGAACCCGCATACAAGATTTGAGACGCCTAGCACTTGTAGTAACAAAGTTTCATACAAACTATCGACCCCAAAAACAAACCCCTCAGGGGTCGGATTTCGCAAAATGCCGTCATTGTGAGCATCTACGTTCTAAAAAGACACCCCAGGCAAAATTTGGAATTCCTAGCACCTGCAGTAGCGAAGTTTCATACAAAATATCAACCCCAAAAACAACCCCTTAGGGGCCGAATTCCGCAAAATCCGTCCTTAGTGCTCACTTACGTGGTATAAGGAAGGCTTATGCCAAATTTCAAGTTTCTAGGCCCAGCGGTTTGGACTGTGCGTTGTCAGATCAGTCAGTCAGTTTTGAATTTTATATATATAGATGAAAAAGTTTAGAGCCTTTTCTTCTAACCAATAAAATCCAACAAACGACGGGTTCGTCTGGAGGTCCCAGACAAGGTCGATTTCAGCTTTAAGGTTTATTTTGTTTATTATTTTTAAAATACAGGCCGCAAAACGCCCAAAGAGACTGGCCTCATCAACACAGAAAGGAACGATTTTCGACCTATTTGTTCGATTTATTTTTTTAAATCCATAGAACCATAAAAATTTAAGATTTCTTCTTTCCTAAAATAGGAGAAACCTAAATATTATGTTTTCTATTCAAAATAGCTCGTTAGGAAATACATCTATTTATGTTGTAAGTAAGCTATGATCTTAGCAAGACGTGATATTAGATGTTATCCTCTCCATCGAAAAAAGGCGTGAGTAAATGCCGTAAATACTAGCATGATTTTTGACAGGCTCATTAGAAAAAAGAAAATGCGTCGATCCCAAATAACTTGTATCAGGCAGGTAGATTAAATATATCAATATAACTGAGTTTTCCTTTCTCAATTTCCAGGGCTGGCCATTATGGGAGAGAGTCGAGTCAACAGAGCACGAGCGGCGGTTGTTACTGGTAGCTCGGCTGCCACACGTGAGAACCCTCAACGGTGGTGGAGCCGTGCCCATTGAAGAAAGAGATGCAGCCGAGAGGGCCTTCATACGATATTACATGGAGAAACCGGAGTCTGACCGACCGGACAGGTGGGCAATGTTTTTCTCATATCTATTTTCCATCCATCTGCCTAGCCTTTTCCCAACTATATTGGGGTCGGCTTCCAGTCGAACCAGATTCAGCTGGATATTAGTATTTTACATGGAGCGACTGCCTGTCGGACCTCCACAACCCAGTAACTGGGTAATACCATACCCCATGGTAAGACTGGTTGTCAGACTTTAGAGCTTCTGACTAACAGTAACGACTGTCAAAGATCTACAAATGACAGCCGGGACCAACGGCTTTACGTGCATTCCGAGGCACGGAGGAAACTCGCTATGAAAGATGGTCACCCATCCACAGACCAATCTAGGCAAGCGCGGCTTAACCCGGAAGATCGGCCTGTGCGGCTATAATTATTTAGCCACGAGCTCCTCGCGCTCTCATATCTATTTTCCATTGGGGGTTTTTTTTTTCAGTTGCCCCACACTAGAAATGTCTCCTGTGTCGTGGGTGCCTTTACAAACGTAGAAACACACATAAATAAACACCAAATTGAGATAGTGACCGAAGGATAAATTGAGTGTCTTAAAAGATTACCGGCACTGAACGAAAAAGGGCAGTTAAATAAACAGGGTGTTTCGGATCCTATCATACTTGTGCAAAAAAGCAGTCTATTTGTACCTATAGCCATGAAATTATTTTATCTGTTCTTAGAACTGTAGAGATAGAATTGGTATTGCGATGCGTGCACGCGTTGCAGGGATTCATCAGATCATAATTGATGATTTTCCACCTAGTTAAAACAGATGTTTAGTGTGTTGGTAATTATTCTCCTCGGTAAGTAGGTATTTGCGGTAATACATTACCTTTCCACTTTTACTCACTTCCACTGCACACCACTACAAGTTTTAAATGACGTGTTCTGGGTAATTCCAATTACTTACTCACGGTTAATTTAATGCAGCACAACAATGTCCTTCTAAATTGCAACGTTCCCTCTGAAGGTCCTATCAATAAGGAGCAATGTAGGTGAGGTCTCTGTGCCAACATGCCGCCGACCCAAATGACTTAATTCGCATGCTAATAACACCACGTAGGTGTCTGTCCATACATAATCATAAAATCTCACTCGATTTGTACCCTGTTACACTATAACGACGCTTTAACCGTAGCACCTTTATGTGAATATATTATGTTTGCAATGTTTTCTAACCACATAAGGGTTACCTACAAATGATTATATGGCTTTTTTTGTAATATCTGTTTAAGTGATTTTTATGTTCCTACTAAAGCCAAGTTAGTAGACTGTTATGTGAATCGACTGTATGTTTGTTGTCTTTGGTCTGACTGGACTAGCGTTCAGGCTACGGACGCCGAGTAATGGGTAACTCGACGTCCAGTCAAGGAACAGTTTGGGGTCGACGGCGTATCGTGTTCCACATGCCCCTCTAGGAGCTGTCAGTTTGTCGCCCCTATAAATAAGTCAAGCACCCGGGAATCGCGGGACCGTCTAAGCAACAGAGTCTGACGTCCCTTCTACTTCACCCAGGACTCATATTATAATTATGATGATATTACCACCAAAAAATAGGGTTCAGTAATTAATTAACATCTTCGATACGGTTTTCTGTAATTTCCATCGACAGGAGCATAACATCTTTGTTTAACCGCAAAACACTGACCTAAGTTAATCTGTTTGACATTGAATTTCAGATACTGGGAGTTGGTGGGAGTGCACGGCAAGCTGGACCCTCTAGTGTCAGTGGACCTGAGGCCCGAGAAGCGTGTGCAGATCACCTTCACGTGTGGAGACAACAGCGAAGTGCGCACCGTCGATGTTTACAGGCTAGTTCATTGTTCTCTACTTTATATGATGGGGGACTAAAAAAACTGTGAGCCAAAGTAGCTCAAAACTGGTGCCTTGAGACAGTGAGGCGGAGTCGCAGATCACTGGATGGACGAACTCGATTGGCTTCTTTCAACCTGGAAAGAGAACGCGCGATCTCGCGAGAAAAGGAAGGAGTGGAGGGACGCCTTTGCCCAGGAGTGGGACAGGACAGAGCAGGCTAATAAAAAAAATGTGGCACAGCAGAGTCGGAGACGGTTTTAGAATTAAATGGTTCTATATTGTATACGAAGGTTTCAACACAGCTATTTTACAATACCTATTGCGAATTTTGTGGACACAACATCGCTCATAGAACTGATAACCGATAGGGTAGAAAAAATCTCAAGTGGAAGGCCTTCATAGACTTCTTTAGTCGATTGTAAAAGGCCCAACCTTCCATATTATGTAGAATAGTGCCATACTTCAAAAAGTAATGATATTTTAATTTGAAATAGATGGTTTCTTTTTTTCTAGAACTGTTTCTGACTTGAAGACGAGGCTAGAGCGGATGGCTGGCTTCCCTGCATCTAAAATGAGACTCTTCTATGTTGATCAGGAGCTCCGGGACTCGCAGGTAAATATACCTACCATATTTCACAAGTTACCTTTGATCTTATCAGTTTTTTTTTTCACAAAATATAACTTGCATGATAACGGGAATGGATGCATTTTGATACATAAATACATATCTACCAAAACCTAACTGTAATATAATTTTATTCAGAGTTCATAACCAACTCTGCCACCAAATGAGCATGTTGTTTGTTTTCCCCACTTTTTTACCGCTACACTAACATTGTAAATACGCTTTTTTTCTTACGATTAACAGTTTACATTATTTCTTAAGCCTTTTCAGGGCCCGGAGGAGATGAAATACCCTACTAAGCAGCTGTACTCTTACAACATCAGATCAGGCGACGAGATCATCATTGACTCGAAGCTGAAGCACTCGATCTCTGTCAACTCGACCGCGTGAGACGACCAACAAATTCATGTCGGCTGCATTTCAAATACTTACCTACTACAGTAGAATCCGTTTATTATGACTCCGCTTATAATGACCAACCGCTTATTATGACGTATTTCACAGCGAAGTTTGGTTTTCATAGAAAATTCTTTCAACAACTTCGACAAGTGTTCGGAAGCGTCACGTGATACCCGATGATGTTCGGCGTATGCATGGTTGTTTTGAGTCTCAGTGGGTAATAACAATTAATATTATTGACTTAGTTCTATATTGTCTCTCTGTTAAAATAAATACATACTGACAAAAACAGGAGGTTGTTTATTTTGTACAAAATGCTTTGTATGACGTCCGCTTAGAATGACCGTCCCTTCAATGTCATAATAAACGGATTCAACTGTACTTATATAGTTACAAGAATTCCTCTCTCGAGGAAACCAAGACTGACGAAAGGCCAGTCTTACATGAAAATGTTTTCAATAATTCTTTAGAGAATATATGCCAGTACAATATCACAAAGAGATGCAACTGACATGCAACAGTGATCTTTTATGCCTAAAAATGCCAATACATATGTATTTACGTGCTATTGTTCGTCTTACTAACATTTATGTACTGTACCTACATGGTACTTACCGTGAATTTATGTTTTATAAGAAATTGTTTCTGTTTTTTCATGTGAAATATTTTAGGAGTAATATCGCAAGTATTATAATAGTAGGGAATGTCAACGGTTGTCACAAAGCATTTAGTTTTAAGAATTATTGCAAGCTTTGAGCTTGATGAAACTAATTTTATTTTAAATAACACGATTACCAACTGATTAAATCCGAGAACTTGAATCATGGTTTATATTTTATGACTTACTAAATTATCAAGTAAATTATAAATGCTATTTTTACAAGTCAATATGGTACCTACCTTCTTTTTTTTTATTTGCAATAAGCAACTGTGATAGTAAATTTTAGATTACAAAATCTGAGATTAAACAATTTTATGTGACATTATTTTTGCATTCTACAATGTATAGTGGATCTTACACGGCATCTATATTTCAACTATAACTAGGTGTTGTAAAAGTGCTTATTAACATTAAGTGATACTAACTGCCATTTCGAATTATAAAGTATACCTAAAGTGTCTTTTAGGTATAATCCTAAAATTAATATAAACTTGTGGAAATGACGTAAACATCTTGGTTTTCGGTTTTGTAGTCTTGGTACTGGTAGTGCCAAAGTAGATTCAATTAAGAAATTGTTTGATTCAGCAGCTGCCAAATTTTTAATAGTTAAACTTTTGGTTTACATTAATTAGCATGAACAATTTTTAGCACAGGCCCACAACTATGAGAAATTTTTTGATGCAAAATTACAATGTAGTGACATATTTTTATTTTTCCTTTTATAGACCTAGACTAGAAAATAGTATCAAAATGAAAAATAAATGGATTAATTGTATGAAAATCTTTGTTTTATTCATAAGTATCACAGCATTTTTTAATATATCCTTAATGTAACATATTATTTTACTTCAATCCGAGATAAACAACCTTTTACCATAAACAGCAATCATAGCATTTTGTACTTGTTCAGATATAGTATCATAAACTTTTAACCAATCACTACTTCCAATATCTTTGGTCATCCTCCTTAGAAAATTCATTAGAACAAACAGTTTTTCTGTATTCTTATTGACAACCATTTCTTGTAAATATTCCACAATCATGTCAATATCAAACTGCAGTGGAGTCTGTCCACTTTCGAGCCATGCCCTTAATAGCTCTCTTACTTTGTCCCAAGGAAGACCTAACAGACCTTTGGGCTTTTCTACTTTTGGTGGTATGTCTTTGTGAACTTCTTTAATCATTGGGTCTTGATATGGCAAATCTCTTGTTGCAATATCTCCTTGAATAAATTTATTTATTACCTTTTTTGAACTGGGTAGTAGAATTTTTTTCGGAGGTCTTCCCCTTTTTCTGGGTGGGGATTTCAAAGCAATTCCAGGTGATTTCTTTTTCTGTGTAGTAATTTTGGATTTGCTGTTAGCATTGGATTTGTTCTCAGGTATTTCATCAAGTTTAAAATCACTGCTAACAGTAGCTAGTTCCGACTCTACCTGAGACATACCTGTAACAGGTCTGGATTCCTTTTTAACAGGTTTGTTGATTGATAAAAACTTATTTATTGCTCCTTTTGATGGTTTACTATTTATTGGTTCTAATTTTGTCATATGAATGCCAATGCCTCTCATTTCTTTCGGATCTATGTTTTGCTTTTTGCAATTGAGATGACTTCCTTTGTTATAACTTCAACATCATTTGTAGCATTAGTCAATGAAGTTGATTTATTAATGACATTGCAGAAACCATGACCCATGAATTTTGCTGTTTCCACAGGAGCCTCTTCATCTCTAACCATCAATTTCAAAGTAATGCATTTCCCTAGAACTTTAAACTGCTGCATTCTTGAGTGAACCTCAGCTGAAAGTTGTTTCAAAAACTCTACACATTGATTATTGTTTTCAAAGCGAATTCCATAGTTCACTTCAGCTGAAACTGATTTCCTTATAGTGTGAAAAGTTAGAGGGTGTGGATCACGCCCACGACATTGATCAAATAATTGAGCTCCACTTTTGTTTCCTAATTGGCTTTTTAAGGTTGCTAATGTCAAACTTTGCAGTGATCCACATGTGACATGACCAAGTGACTCCAATTTGTGGGCAGTCTGTCTACCTACACCAGGTAAATCTCTTAGTTTTATTTCATAAATAAAATCTTCAATAAGGTCTTCAGTGAGGAAGAACTGCCCATCAGGTTTGGCCTTCTTTGTGGCTAGCCTAGCTTGTAAGCGGTTGCCCCCAAATCCTGTAGAGCATGGACAGCCAGTTTTATGTTTAATCTCTTCCCTCAAAGCTGTTGCAAAACTTTGTACATTAATGTTCATATCAGCAAGTAGTTCAGTGCAATCTACATACATCTCATCACATGATACAGCCTCAATATCTAAAGTATATTGGGCTATAGTATTGTATAAAGTGTATGCAACTTCTTTGTAACCCTCAAAGTCATAGGGTATTGTTTCCAAATTTGGACATAGTCTCAAGGCTGCCCCCATGAACATACCATTCCCTACACCCTTAGCTCGAGCTTCATATGAACATGAGGCTATTTCACTCATGGAACCATATTGGTCATCTTCATCAGTAATGTTATCAACTCTGCTCTCAAATATAATTTCATCTTCTGGTTTGCCCATTGCCACTCCTAATTTTTTAGCTTGCTTCTGTTTGTACAGGCCAAATTCAATATTTCTATCAACACCAGGTCTTTTTGGTCTACCCTGTCCCCCTCTAGAGTGAGTAACTGCAATTGGTTTACCTCTAAGATCGGGTCTATTGCGTAAACCAACTGATACAAAGAAACAATCCATGTCAATGTGCATGATAACTTTATTTTTCTCAAATTTCAACTGGGATAGATTATTAAAATCATTCCTATTTAAAATAGTATTTTTAAGGTCTGTTCGAGCAGGAAATACAAAGTTACTATTTTCTCTAAGATCATTTACATGCTGTTTGAAACATGCCCCCAATTGTGAAATGTGATGGAGCCTAGAGTTATTGTAAAATTCCACTATGAAGCTTGGATCAGCAGCGGTTTTGGTTACTGAACCCAAGTTATGATTCAATGGTTTGGGTAAACTATTATAATTTGCAATTTCTAATGCATTGTTGCTGGAAGTGGATGTACCTGCATTTGAAAATGTATTATGTTCTGTCTTGTTCTCATGCTTTGTTTTTGCTATAATTGGTTGTTCCTCATTATTACTGAGTATGCCTGTATCATTCTCATTTTTGGAAAACACGGTTCCAGTATCGGAAAAAACATTATCTTTACTAACCTTCTTAAAGTTTAACTGTTTTTGAGTTCTGGAGTTTTTGAAGAGCAAATAGTCTCTGTAGTCTAGCAAGCGATTAGACGCTATGCTTTCAGTTATCCATTCAGGTTTTACAACCTTACAAGGGACATATTTTTAACTTTGGTATCAGGTAAATTTGACGCTATTATAAAATCATTGTTTTTTTGATAAGTGTGATAGACACCTCCATGCTTCGTCATTAGAACTTTTAGTTCATCTGCAGAAGGTATCGTAAATCCATTAACAAAAATACTCACTCCGTTGAAAATATCAGATAAGGTATCCTCTTTTCCAGCTTTAGCACAAAATTGCTCTTCTAATTTTGCGATCTTGGCCTGCATATACCCACCCCACGCTTCAAAGCCATTGTCTGGAAACTTTTCGTCTCTGCGCCTCATTCTGTTAATGTTTTTTTAAAACGCGACTTCATAAACACAATAACATTATGCGAGAATGTTTTCCCATTGAGATAAATAAAAAAAAAAGTAGTTTTCCCTCCAACTCCAATTTGTATTATTTGTTGTGAAAATTGAAATTGTCAACATGACAGTGACACTGACATAGAGCTAGTGATGAGATTGAGATTTTCAAATAGTAACACCGCTGCAACGATAGTGAGGTTATTTTAGTAACAAATCAGTACTAGTACTTTCCAAATTTCGATTCCATTGATCCAAATTGTATAGTTTCTACTCTAAAGGTAACTGTAACTTTAATGGTTTTATTTCCATAATAATCACAAATAATTTAGGAATTCGTATAATTTATTATCAACTAAAATAGATTTCATAATTGCGCTACTTGCTTGTTATTTGAAGTCAACAACTCATAGCTTACTTCGTTTACCTCACTATGCGACTGTTCGAGAAACTACGTGGTTCCTCCCGTCCCTACAGTATTTTTATCAGAATAAGTTCATAGATCGAATCACAACATCAAATAAACTCCAAATGAACCCTGATAAACTTTAGATCACAGCGTCATTTTCCATTGTTATTCCCTAAAACTATTGTTATCTTTTACTTAACGTTTTATTTCCTTAACAATCTATGACCACAATATTATAATGACATGACAAATACTCAATAAAAATAACAGTTTACTCCGGTCTGTCAAACGGATCGTACGGGTTGCTTATTTTGCCGCGAAAATGTTGCGGCTCTTTCTATTTTTTAACGCGTTCTGCGTATTTTTTGTGGCCTGTGGCTGTTTGGAAATCGTAAACCCTGGACCAGCATTTCCACCGACGAAAGGGGAAGTTTGGCCTAAACCTCAACAGCAGACGAAGGAACAGACTTATTTCAAATTAACACCTTCGGTTTTTAAGTTTACGGTAAGCAAAAAAAAAAACCCTAAAATGCATAGCCATAATAATATTAAATCTTGTATTCTTGGTTCAGCATAAATGTTCCCGTTATTTATCTGGGGGTGTATGTACTTACTGATACATTTTCTCTTGTAGAAAGTATCGATTTTGTTTCGCATAGACGTTGAGGTCATTGGACTTTGAATAAAAACAAATGATTTTATCTTACTTTATTAAAATGTTTAACTAACAGTCCGAGGCGTATGATCTTATTTATTTAAATTACATACAGTGACGGATTAACCCTTAATCAAATTAAGCAATTGCCTAGGGCATCACGTCTGGGGGGGGCACCAGAAGAAGCTAAAAAAATCCTAAGGATGGGGTTATTGGGCTTCTTCTGGTGCCCCCATAGGCATCACGTCTCACTCTCACGTCACCAAAAACTTTCTGAAACTGCTTAAATTTTCTAGCTCGCTTCGCTCGCTACTCCATCGTGTATAGGCCGGGGTTGCCTTATTCATTGCATATTATGTAGGTGCAAAAAAAATCGAGCTCGCTCTTGCATATCCCTAAGTTCTGTTTTACCTACTGAACGAAGTACTTCCCAACATAATACCTTCCTTATCACTAATGAATACGTTAAAAAAATGAAAGGCAGACACTACTGTCTGTCCACAGTAGTGTCTGTGTTGCGACGCTCACGGACACAAACGCATCACGGGCAACGGCCGTCGTGAGGCGATTTCCAGCCACCGTAGGCACAGTCATACAGATGGCGAGTAATTGGTGACTCGCCGTCCAATCATGGACTGTTCCAGGTTCGACAGCGCGTCGTGTTCCACGAGCACCTCAAAGAGCTGTCAGCAGACTGACTGTGCTCTTTACAGGCGAGACTATCTCATCAAGAAACTCACCGTGGAGTCAGACAGTCCCTCCCGTCCCGGCCGACCGTTTTGATGTAATTAATCCCGGAAAGGCCTGTGGATAGGGGGGGCACCAAAGGCTTGAAATGCTTAGGGCATCAATTAGTCTTAATCAGTCACTGATTACATAAAGTACCTATTTCTAAATATGACTCTGCAATGAAGATCAAAATGGTCTTTGATATAAAAAAAAACCTGTTTTACAGTCTTCTTTGTTGTTACCTACTAAATTATAAAAATAACTGTAATTTACTATAGATTATTAATAAACATCACAGTTTTCAGCACTTTGTAATTTAGATTAAAAGTAAATTCAGAACTAAATTTTTATAACTACCCTCTCCAAGAAAAAATATTACAGAACGTAATTCGTCTGAGTACCATTTTATTATCTTTATGATAAATGATGGTTGGCGCAGTGGTTTAGAGATCAACTGCTGCGCTACGTATCGCGGGAACGATCCCCGCACGGTTCAAATATTTATATGACCTACAAGTCAAGTAGTTCTGGTTGTCGGAGTATGTGAATTTCAATGTATGTAAACGCATTCACGATACAGGAAACGTTCCTAAGTGTAGGACAACTTATATTTAAACGAGTGATCCTATAAGGGTTCTGTTTTTGTATTCGGACGTACGGAACCCTTTTTTTTCGTGGTTAAATCTTTAAATGAGTTCTGCCACCCTGGGTAGGGAGGGAGCGACTGTCAGACTTGTACTGACTAAAATCCACGGTGTGTTTCAATAGCCCTTTATACTCATTTGATGATTTACCACGAAAAAAAAGAGCCCAGCCACACTATAACATGATTTTTTTCAACTGGGCGTGGATGACTATCTTCGAAACTATGAGGAATATCGAAAAATGTTGAAGACTCCTTTCAACAATTCTGGGAAGTAATCATATACGGCAAACTTAAGAAAAACGTATAATTGAAAAAAAACTGATCAATCTTCAAGGCGATGACTGTATTCGAAACTTAAGTTAAAAACCTTTTCTTCTTTGAAATCACGCTTATTTTTGTTCAACTCAACGCCCAGATGAAAAATTCAACCTGTATAGGAATGACGTCTTAGTTTTTACCCGGGCTCTTGGAGTTGGGTATCAGACTTTTCAGATCTTCGATTTTGCCGACACATCGACCCCAGTGTGCTGGCATAAGCAACAAGATCCGCGTACGAAGTCGCGGGCAGAAGCTAGTAAATTATAATGTCGCTCTCAATCTACTTCACAGAGTACTTTTATTAATCTACATATAGGTTCTATATCCACGCCAATTCACGCCTTTTATTCGAAAACTATCCACGTATTATACGAATTGCGTAGGTACTAGGTAGGTATGTGTTTAGTCTTCCTGATCAGCATGGAACTGTGGACTCCACATAGCGACGGACTGAATACGACTCCGACACCGATTCCCCACTGCTGGGAAACGGTTTTGGAGCCGTGTTAATATAAAATATGCCTATAGGTTATTTTTCCTGTTTAAATATTGCAATATTACATGTAGGTATGTACCCTTATATAGTTTGTGGTATGCACTTAGCTGCCGGGGTGGCGGAACTGTCTCATCAGTAAACCATGGATTTTAGTCAGTACAAGTCTGACAGTTCCCGCCCACCCTGGGGTGGGAGGACTTATTTGATGATTTTACGGGCGATAAGAAAAACATGTAGGTACTTAGCTGCCTAAACCTACAGAAACTTGCTATTCCCGCGAGAAAATAAACAGCTGATAACACACAACATGTAATAATGTATAATTAGATATGATTAATAATGAGAATACACTCCCACTAAAGAAAAATATACCTACCGCTTAATAATTTTTGTAAAGGCCCATTTACACCCCGCAAGAAATTGCATGCAAGATTGGATACATTGCCTGATTGACTTTTAATGGACAAAAATCGATTGATGAAACAAATACCGGAATGTACCTAGTCAAACTTGCACGCGAGTCGCATGCAATTTCATGCATCGCATCGTCTTAATGTAGCTTTAAGTATTCTGTAGAATCAATAGGGTACTAACTACTTACATTAAAAACTGATATAATTTAGCAAAATGAAATATTCTGCCATATTTATTTAATAGGAAAACCAACAGCATAATTAATTTAATTTTCTATTATTTCTACATTAATTAAATAACAAGGAAGACATATACCAACTAGAACTACAATAAATATAGCTATAACAAATCAATGTAATAAGTGTGATGCAATAGTCAATAATTCAAATACTCCAACAGGAAAAAGGAAAGACATGCGAAATATTGAAATCTGCTATAGATCGATACACTGTGGTGCTGAGGAACACCCATCACATAGCATGGAAACATTCGAAGAAGATGCTGAAGCATGCAGAGTCTCACGCTGTAGACACCAACCCCTCTTTCCAGGGGACGCTCCAGGAGCTGCAAATAGACCTGAGTAGACCATGCGAGGCCTACCCACATCTGTATATGGATGAGAAATGTAGGTATCATTTATAAAATCGGGTCTAAAACGGCCACTTTAAGCAATATTCTTAATGATTCTCTTCGTTTTCCAGCAACGTCATTGGCTATATCTTGCATTATCATTCACGAAATAAAATAAATAAACTAAACTCGTAACCTTGGTTGATCATTCATTCTAATGCATTCCATTTCTAAATTTCAGACAGCCTTAACGTCTCTGCAGTTTCGTCGCTCAAGAGTGACTCGATATGGGGCATTCTGAGGGGTATGGAGACTTTCGCGCAGTTGTTTTATTTTTCTAATGGATATAAAGTAAGATATTTTGTCCAACATTAACATAAACCATATTCCTTAAAAACTGGGGGCTTGTATTTTCATCTGCTGATTGCAGGACGTATTTATAAACACTACTCAAATCGTGGACTTCCCGAGATACACATATCGTGGACTTCTGATCGACACATCGAGACATTACATATCAGTGTCGAACATCCTCAGAACATTGGATGCCATGGAAATGAACAAGATGAACGTTCCTGCACTGGCACATAGTGGATGACCAGAGCTTCCCGTATCAAAGCGAGAAATTCCCGCAGCTAAGGTAATCAGAAAATAACGGGACCTACGAGTAGCATAAGACTATGAGAATACTGGCTGGATATGAATACTGTACTGTTTAGTTTAGTTCAATTGAATTGTTAAGCCTCAGAGACTTGTACAGAACATCGCGAGTCGTGCATTTGTTCTCTAAAAGCGCGGGTGTAGTTTTTTACCTGTGCTTTGGTCTTAACAAATCGTTCGTTTGCACTTCGTATTGACTTTAAATAATTATAAATTAGGTACTTATCTGAAGTAACAACCCCCTAGTTGTTTCATCGTCTACTATTACATTAATGAATCATCATTAAAACTTTACAGTGAGCAAGGCGCATACGACGCTTCAATGGTCTACACAAAGACGAACATAAACCAGATTGTTACTTATGCAAGAGACAGGGGAATAAGAGTACTTCCTGAATTTGATGTTCCTGGTAAGTACGATTAAAATAAAGACGTAGTATTATGGGCCTATAAGTTACGACACGCACAAGTTTCACCACAGTTTTACCTGCGCAAGTCAGTTTGCACAGAAACATCGTGCGTGTTGTTGGTAAAACTGTATCTCGCGCAAACCCTACAGCGAGCCTTGTGTGATTGCCTGCGCAGTTAGAACTGTGATAAAACTTGCGCGTGTGGTAGGCCCATTACGTACAACATAGAATGTAAAATTAAGTAATTATCATCAGCCGGAAGATGTCCACTGCTGAACATAGGCCTTCCCTTTAGATCACTACGCCATCCATTGGTTGCCCGTGACTCTCACGATGTCGTCGGTCCACCTAGTGCGAGGCCTACTACGCTGCGCCTTCCGGTCCGTGGTCACCACTCGTGAACTGTTCTTCCCCATCGTTTATCAGCGGTTTGGCTTGCCCATTGCCACTTCAACTTGAAAATTCACGATGTCCCACTTTCTTTACTTAAACTGAGTACAACTTTATGTCTTACTGTAGGGAACTCAAACGGCTACTTAATAAATTGTATTCTTATCAGTAAACTCTTGTGATAGTGGATAATGTCCTCTCAAGTTGACCTTAGATAAATAATATATAAACCTACAAAAGGAAAGTGTAAATTGTACTAGTATTACCACAGTTGCAGTACCTATCCGTCTATTGTTATTTAATTTTTATAATTACTAGCGAACCGCCCGGACTTCTTACACAATATTTTTAAAAGCATCCATGTAGTTTCTTGGTGGATCTTCCGCATGGAAAAAACCAACCCGAATCTAGCCAAATGAGGTTTATATCTATACTATCTCGGGGACTGGGACAGTTGGGGACAGGGACAAAAAATCTTTTTGTGTTGGATAGTCCATTTAACGACGAATGCTAGGCTATGAAACATCACACTACGAGCAAAAGGAGCTAAGCAACGGGGGTGAAACCAGGAGGAAAAGCTAGTGTGAAATGAAATATTTAGACTTTTCCTAATTTTCAACTAACCCCGAATATTTTCCAAAAACTTTCTTATGGCTTGTCCTGAATATAACGAACATAAAATTGAGATCCAGTCTAATATCCGATTAATAACCCACCTAGGGTAATAGGCGTGATAACTACTGTTTTATGTTGATAATTAATATCGAATTCTTAGTACAAGAAACGTATGTAAACATGTAATTAAAATGTAATAAACACAACGATATCGCAGCTGTACGCACTGAGTAATACTAATTTCTTAAAATAAAAAGGTCTTTATCGAAATGTAAATAAAACCGTTATTTTTTAACAGGACACACAAGATCTTGGGGAGTCGCATACCCAGGGATCTTGACAAAATGCTACCAGTTTGACGAGCTTGTGGGCCTAGGACCTATGGACCCGTCAAAGAACGTTACATACAAACTGATCGGCGAGCTCTTCCGTGAAGTTCAGGAGCGATTCCCTGATAAATACTTCCATCTTGGAGGTGATGAAGTTAATATGGACTGCTGGTGAGCTTCTTTTGATTTATAAACATATTCTGTTCTTTATATATTGTCTTCCCCGCTGTAGCCTTGGTACTAGGAGCACATTAGACAGACTTTCCGTCGCGGATACCATGCGCGGCGGGCTTAAAAAGAGGAAACGGCAGGATCTGTACGAGCATTGTGATGGATGCACCAAAGTGTTCAGGGAAGGGAGTTTAAATCTGTATTCCTTTTATTGTCCAGGATATCTAACCCTGAGATCCTGGAATTCATGAGTCAGAACAACATGAGTTCGCCAAGCGCCCTGCATGCGTACTTCATGACAAATGTTCTTCCGCTTCTGGGACAGAAATCGAAGCCCATTGTCTGGCAGGTATGCAACCCTAAGCATTAAAAATAAATTGATTTTTTCTCTTTCAATTCCCTTAAACAAACTCCAAAGATTTTTATGTTCACGCAATACGTCTGCCTCAGGCATTTGTACCATTGTACTTAATAGTTTCATACCACTATCATCTTAATCTATCTTTTATTTGGTTTCCTTTATAAAAGGTACATTAGTTTTCATCTTCTTTAAAAACTTTATATTAAAGATAATTTTCAAAATATTTCAGGAAGTATTCGATGAAGGTGTGAAACTGCCCAGTGACGCAATCGTGCAAGTTTGGAAAAGGGTTGGTGGTGAAGATATGGTTCGAGTAAGTATTCAGGCCCAAGTTATGATAAAAGGAACTTTTCTCCATCAGATTGTTAAGTTAACAAACCATGAGAAGGACAGCTGCAATCTTTATTGTTTATTTTAATCTTCAAGCAGGTATTTTTAACAGTCAATGCACGCAAAAATGGACAATTCGCCACATAATATTCGAACAAATGCAACTTGCATAACTTAATTATTATGACTTCACTGGAGAGTAAAGTATTTGGCTGGTATAACAAAGCACTAACTTCATTTACATAATAGATCATTTACCAAAGCACTAGAATTTTCGATATCGCTAAAACGTTCAAAGCGGAAATTATTAAGTAATTTTTTTATTTAATTTTTTCCGTTGGTTCCTAATTCCAATTAATTTTGACCAAGCTTATTAATGAAATTCAGCACAATATAACCCTTCCAGGCTAGAGCCTATATGAGAGTAATAGGTAATTTCACATGGACGAGCAGTTGGTTTGAAAAATATTTTGTTCAAAGTCACTCGGTGAGTGTAGGTCTCTTCCAAATCTTTCCACTTTTGGCTTTGGCGGTTTTCTTTTATGGTTATCCAGTTTCATCCGGCCACTTTAACAAGATCTCCAATCCATATAGTCGGTTGTCTCCTTGTTTGTTCAAAGAATAAATCGTACTAATTGGCCAGGTCCGGAGGGCTGGGTACAATAGTTATTTGTTATACAAGAGTGCAAAGTTGATTTTTAACCGCGTGCTCAATTTTGATGACCGAGCAAGCGAATGATTCTAAAATTGAATCACGAGTGCAACGAGTGATTCAAAATTAGAATCATGAGCGATAGCGAGGGAATCAAAAGAGCACAAGGTGAAAAATCTTTGCACTCGAGTGCAACACGTAACTTTTCATCCCACCTCAGCGAGGAAATGACTAAATGAAAAAACAAATAAAAACAGATGTACATTGTACAAACACAAGATAGGCTTTTATTTCAGTTTAGGTATTAACTAAGACATTATTATAGAACAGAATAATTTTTAAATTAAAACAAATAATACTTAGGTAGTAGTTGAAAACTACTACCTAAGTATTAAGTTACTTATTTTTATCTTGGTTTGTCATAACATAACAATAAGACGTGAAAGGAAAACCGCACAAAGCAAATAAAAAAGGTAAAACAAAGTACTGAGCCAAGAATGTTCCGGGTCTGAGATTTTAACAAAATAATTGTTGATTACGCTCCAAGGGAGGCGTATTGAATTCCGAAGCGATACTAAGGATTCTGGGGGTGAACCTCCGTCCGTAGCGCAGCGAGGAGGTTCAAGTGTTAATACCCGAAAGAAACGAGGGAAATAAGTTAAAAATCCTTAGTGAAGCGAGGGATTCAAGTTAGCCCAAGGCAACGCAGCCTTACACCCGAGGAGCGTACTCTGCTTTCCCACCTAAGGCGAGATTTGATGTTACCACATCAAATTTTAAAAATAGAATTTGTTTCCTCGACAACCTTTGAACGTCAAGCGGGCACCACAGCAAGCGATCAGCTGTTGCGGTCACCGGCCGCCATTACTGCTGCTACTCTTTTGTTCATACGATGTTCTAAATTCAAATTTACTTTATTCACTAGAGGATAAAAACGGCTTTTACTCACTTGAGGATAAAAACGGCTTTTACGGTCAGATATCGAAGAGCAAAAGTACCCTTTCCGAGATGGGGGGATGAAAAGTAATTTTCTCTGGACCCTGGTACTTATATAAAGAAGAAGGGTCACGTTCCATACAAAATTTACCCAGCCTCGGCGCAAATGAAATATATCTCAGTTTTTTCGTTATTTTATGAACATTAAATAACAGATTTCTTTATCTTCAATTTCAGTGGCTAACTTAGTTAAATTGTTTAAATAAGCATTTGGAAAAATGTTGAAAATGCTATAGTTTGAGCCAGATAAGTGTGGAATAAAGTTCGTTGACCCCCGTGTACCAATGTATTCCAATATTTCAAAACTATTCGAAAAAATGTAAAGAAAGTGTCGTAACACGATCAAAATAAACGAATCGTGGTAAGAGGCAAATCAAATCAAATCGTTTATTTCAACTAAGCCAAATATAGGCACTTTTGAAATGTCAAGACAAAAAATAAAACTGGTGCTAAAAATAGTTATGGTGCTACAGTCCCAGTCACATGACATAAAAACTGTGAAAGTACCGTAGGCGACCGTGACCTTACATTTTATTTTGAAATTCGAACGATGGTCTAATTGAATTCTAACGATGCGTTGTTAGGATCAATGACCTTTATTCCACACTTAAATGGCGAGGACTATAGCTGTTCTCCGCGGTTTCACCCGCTACTAGGCTGCTGTTGGTCGGAGTGTGATAAGATTCCTTAAGTTTGGCGTATGTGATTACTTCCCAGAATTTGATCCTTATTAGCAACACTATCGAATAGTGTAATAATACATGATGTGATTTTTTTCCAAACCAGCGGGTTCGATTCCTGGTCAGAATTATTGACTTTTCTAAAATCCAAAAATTCAGTTTTAGTTTTCGTCAAAATCGGCCTACAGACTCCTTTCAACGTATTTCGATATTCCTCATAGTTTCGGACATAGCCATCCACGCCCAGTTGAAAAACCTGAAGAGTTTGTTTGTTTGGTTGAAGGAGCGAATCTCAGGAACTACTGGTTCGAATTGAAAAAAATATGTTTGTGTTAGATAGTCCATTTATTGAAGAAGTCTGTGAGCTATATAACATCACAATCCGACCAATATCAGCCTAGTAGCGGGTGAAACAGCGGAGAACAGCTAGCATTTTCAAAATTTTGCCAAATGCTTATTTAAACAATTTAACTAAGTTAGCCACTGAAATTGAAGAAAAAGATACCTAATATTTAATGTACATAAAATAACGAAAAAACTGAGATACATTTCATTTGCGCCGGGGCTGGGTCACAGATGACCCTTCTTCTTTCAAGTCGGCGACGACGACTGGACTAATTTCTACAGGGTTGATCCTCGCACGTTGTTAAGAAGAGGTTCTTTTAACTTAGCCGTACCTTGCTTACCATGGGGGGGTACCACGACTTTCAGAGCATACTTGCCGCATGAATAATCGAGGTATCCAGGCGAAATCATCTGATCCAGGATTTTGCATCGGAGGAGACTTACTTGACCTTTGTGTTTGTCTAACTGTGATTATTATCAATATTAAAATACATAGTGACAGGTCTATCTGTGTTTCTATAAATTATTTCCAATGAACCTGGCTTTTTATTTTCATTTTTCCAGCTTATTTTCTTTTACGTTGTGTGACGTTGCTATCGACACTTTTCTTTGGGTTCTTGAATTTGTCCCTTCTATCTAGCTACCTAAATAATTATTTCAACAGAAACATTGAGTATTCTACGATTCTGAACGTCGATTTCTGCGTGAATTTCTTTTAACTTATCGTGTCTTTCTTTTCATAGTGTGTAACCATTTTTCTAACTACAACTATTTCTGTGTTCACAGGTTTTGGAAGCCAATCACAAAGTTATCTACTCTGCGTCATGGTATTTGGACTACCTGGCCAACGGTGGTGATTGGGACAAGTTTTACACAGTGGACCCGCGTCAGATGATCCCCAGACATTACAAGGACTTGAATCTGAATGACATTTTGGGAGGCGAGGCTTGCATGTGGGGAGAGTCGGTCGACGACAGGAATTTGATAAGCAGGTACGACACCTTAACTGTAAGCGAGCTTGATAATGACGCGATTCGACGCAATTCGACCGATTTGAACTGCAAGTGAAAATCATCCTTACCACTACGACGTATGACATAAATCGTGCATTCATCAACGGGTAGATAAGAAACAAAACGCGCTCGCCACGACGACGTAAGGTATTCGAATTGCATCATTAAAATGGCAGTAGCAAGGGCGGTTTTTAGTGTTAGTTAGTAAAATAGCAAATTGCACGATCCGCATCATGAGCAAGCTCGTTTAGTCACTGTGATATTTACTGATTAATTCTGTGGGGATCACTGGTCCTGCTGCTCAAGTGCTTATCATAAATTAAAATCAATATAGGTACCTACCTCCATCTTTATATTTCGAAAATAATTATATCTGCAGCAGTTAATTTGGCTGTGATTTCTAGGATCGCTGTGTCAAATAGGTATTAACCAAAATTGCATTTCTGATTAAGGTCACCCGGAGCGAAAGCAATTAAGGGGCTAAAGCAACTAATTCAATTTTCTCTCTATCTAATCGTTTTTGTAGATAGATCTATCTATTGGAGTAAAGAGGAATCATAGTTTTTTCAAATAAAGTACAGATGGCATCACTAGTTCACCGACTGTAGTACTGACAGACCATTTTCTGTCAGCCGTCATTTTGGAGCAACGTGTTGCTGCGGCCTGTGTTATGTTTTAAGTCATTAAAAATATTTCAAGTCGTCGCAAGGAAAATTATAAGTGCATCCTAAAAACAAGATAAAACGTCCGTGTTTTTGGTATCTTTGGTTAAACTCTAGGTGTTGTAATTAATATTTTAATGATATAGTTACATTAACCCCAACTTTTCATGCATGTGGGTTATTGCGACTATTTTGGCAGTTACAATTGCCCCATGCTTTTTGTATGGAAACTGCAAATTACTAGTGACGTTCCGTGTCGATATTTCGATAAATGTTTATCTGCAATTATATAATAAAACAGAAAGCTTAAATAAAAAATGTACCAAGTCAATACAAAATCCAAATTTTGTTAGGTATCAGAAATTATAAAAGAAAAAACGAGAACACATATTGCTGTGAAACACTTCTGGAAGCTGTACGACTAGTAAAGCAAAATCAGTTATCCAGTTATGCAGCTGCGGAACGCTTTAATATTCCTCGTTCAGCAATAATATCACATTCATACGCTACGCGACAAAACCTGTACTTCTACATTAAATTTAAAACCTTTCATTATTGTTAAATATCGAATCTTTGCATATTTAGATTTATCGTTAAGTAGTAGGTACTACATCTCAACACTAGTCAGTATGGAAGACAGTCGCATTCGCCCCATAAAAAAATAAAAGTAAATTTACTTGAAACTGAACTCTTTCTCAGCAACTGTAGCTAGCTTTTACAGATAATTCTGTGTGCATCTACATGTACTCTTGACCTCAACATTTAGAAATAGATTACAACAGAGTTATAACGAATAGTCACATTTACCCCAAAGTGGGGTGAATGTAACTTTTACTGGTCATATTCAACAATCATGCAAATTAATCAAAAACTAAAGCTTATTTGTAAGTTAATTTATGTCGAAACTGTTCATCGAAAGCTATGTAATGAAGTACGTTTATTAGAATCTCCCTATTATTTAAGTAACTTATGGTAGAGGGAAGCAAACTTTCAAAATTATTTTGTGTAGTTGCTTTCGCCCCGGGTGACCTTACAAATAAAATATAGGCATTCCAAAATTATATAGGTAAAGACATTTTATTGATATTATTACAGGGTATGGCCACGAACTAGCGCAGTGGCTGAAAAACTCTGGAGTGCCGAACTACCTCGCTTTTACTTCTACAGACACATTCCTAACGAAGTAAACTGTCGTCTGGAAGAGCACGCGTGTCGTATGAACCGTCGCGGCGTCCATGCACAACCACCCAACGGACCCGGATTTTGTGTCGGAGGAATTTAAATATACATTGTTACTTTATTAAGATTTTTAATTTTAAATAATTGTTTAATTTGATCTGTGTTTTATTTCATTTGGGTGCAGGAAACCGGTACTTTGGTTCGTCCGCATGTCTAGCGTGTCTTGTACACGAGAGTGAAACTTAGAACGACCACTCTGTACATGTGCGAGTTATTAGTTAAAAGTACTCTGTGATGCTCGCACGAGTGCTTTTTTTTTTTGGGCGTCAAAACTGTCGTCACCCAGCATATGTTATGCAGTTTAAAAAAAAAGCCGCGTTTTAAAAACGCTGACGTGTGAACAGATGAGAATTATTACATTATTTAGTTCTATTTCCCACGCTTTTTTAACGCCCAAAAAAAAACACTCGTGCGTATGTCCTCTATTTGCTTTTCTCCCTTTTTATAGAGAGAGCACTATGGAAATTTTAAAATGCTGAAATTCGACTTCTTAACCCTGTAACCACCGGACCACAGAACACTATTACTCCTAGCACCGGACCCACCGGACGCGGGCCAACGAACGTTTTCGCTGACATTGCGGACAGTTCACAATTCCACACCGAATTCCATAGTATCACCGACCTACAAACGCCAACGATTGATCATAGGCGTTTGGTAAGCCCCCATTTTTTACTAGGCGTTAAAAAGCGCCGAAATAGAACAAATACATTTCCATGTTATCTGTTCACACGTTAGCGTCGTCAGTACTTTTAAAGCGCGGCCCTTTTTTCAAACTGTTTTTAAAAGTGCTGCAGCTCTGAAATTAAAGTTCCATTTACATTTAAGTTTCAATTCAGCGCTTTTTTAATGCCATAATAAAAGCGTTTGTTTGAAATGGTAGAGAAGATTTTAGTCGATTTTTAAAACATAATCATAAAGTCATAAAATGGCAACCCTTTTAAAACTAACGTCAAGTTTTCCGCAGCCTTTGACATTACGTCAAAATTTGAAAACAACGTTCCTTTGAAAAGTGATGTGATTATTTTGGATTATTTCTGCTGAAAGTGCTGAAACTCGACTTTGTGAACTTGATTTCGTGAACTTTAATTGTGTTTCAAATTAATGTTTTCATATTTATCCATTAAGAATGTCCATGATTGATGAAGACGTTTTCGTTGCGCCGTGGGTTGGTCCAACAAGTGGCAAAAATACATTATCAGTGATAGTTCTCTCATCCACCGATGAAATCGTCGAAAAAATATCAGAAAGTCTCACAGAAGTTCACAATAAAGGAAATTTCCGTTGGAAACTACTTGTATTACGATCCTTTCATCTGGAAGACATCGTTAAACAGTGCGATCCGACCGGAAACATCGGTATTGACTTTGTTATTTTAGCTATTGATACAAGTAAAACATTTTGTTTAGAGTGGGCAAAGAAAGTGTTATTGCAAGTTCACTCTGATTTAAAGCTAAGACGTGTGGTGCTTGTGAATGCTGGTGGCCTCCCTGCGAACGCTATGACCATCAGTGCTAGTGATCTAACCAACTTCCAAAATGAGATGAAGCTTGACATGCTAACTTCAAATGTGTTTGAAACAGACAGTGCTAGATTTTTGGCTCGCTCGTTACTCAACTACATCGAAGTGTCTGTTGGTGTTAAGACTGGAATCCCTAATCTTAATATTTGATCTTTCTTTAAGCTAATTGATTTGTTGCATTAAGCATGTTGTGTTTATATAAATTTGAGATTGTTCTGTGTTGCTCACTGGAATTTTCGGTTTGGCGTGTCATTATGCCTCTAAGTCTGAAAAATGCCAGCCAGCTCTCGGAATACACCTATATGCCTCTCAATAATTTTGTATTTATTAAAGGAAATATCAAATGAAATCATTGCTTTGTAAGAGCAATTCCAACAATGAAATGTGTTTGATTTCTTTGGTTAAGTTAGCTATTACAAGGTAGAATCACAGGCACAGGTACCATTGAGTCATCCATTCTGGGAATCATGATGGTGGAGGCAATAGCTCAAACTCAAACTGAAGTTAGAACTTTTTTTCCAATTTCTTTCTTCTATTACATTCGGTATTCTTTTATGATAATATAATTTAGTTTTAGCACTCTGCTGTATCAAGCAAAATTTAGAATGCAACCATTTTTCACTCTCAATAACCACTGATAGTGAAAAATGGAGTGAAATTAGATTAGGAGTTAAATTTTGAAGTCTTGAATAATACCAGATTCACATTCCAACCTGGAGAAACTGACTCCAGGTTGGACACCACATCCTTATAACTTTTGAACCAATGAACTAATGAATATCTTTGTCATTTAAATCCATGCTGGTGCTGGGCCCTCAAGTATATTAGTGATTGCTTCACAATATCTTTTGTTAGTAACTATGTTGTAATAAGATTTTGATGTTATATTTAGCTCATTAAAATAGGCAAATAAAAAATGATATTTTTACACATTTTGAATCATTTATTATACTTTGATTGTACTACAAAATAATAGGAAGTTCTCTACAGTTACAATTATATTATATATTACATAAATAATAAAACAATTACAGCAGTCCTCACTTGTGTAGCAACCTCACAATATTCATGTAGCAACACTATTGCTAGGTAGTTGTATAAAAACAAAAATAAACTATGGGGCTGTGCGGAGATAATGGATATAACATGACCTTACAACTAACTGAAATACTGCTTGTTTATTAACATAACTGTTTTATAATTATAACATTTTAAGCATACAAAAATCTGTAAAATAATCCAAAATTATAATAAAACAACGAGAATTTCTCATAAACAAAATTATCAAGCTCACAAATTCAAATGCACTACAATTTTCATGTAACACTAATGTATTCTAAAATATATCGCTATAGATTGTTGCATCTAATATTAAAGTCACCAAGGTGACTTGTTTAAAATAAACGTATACAAAAATTTAATATTAGGCAATATCACAACTAAACCGCCTGTTCAACAGCAGGCAAATAAATACAGTCACATAAACATCACGTAAATAATCCCTCAGTGATGCAAAAGGATCAGTAAATAAAATAATTGCAAATAAAAAGACAGTTACACTGCACTATGATTTCAATGTGAGTACACAGTTTTGGATACAATAATTGCTAACGCCCAAACTAAATATTGATTCTCATAAGATACCTGAAATAACTACATTCTTTACTAACACTAAATAATATTTTGTGAGAGAACCTTAGTCTGAAAGTAATTTGAAAACTTTTAAAACATAGTTACTTTATACACAAAATTGAATTATGGAATATTTTCATACAATCACAAATGATGTATGTCGAGAAAAAGTACATTTATTTGAGGCCGAATGGGTCTTAAAACTATGATAAAACCAGCTTACAAATTTCCTTGTCATCACTCTATTAATTTGTATCAACTTAAATTACACTTATTAATCATACAGGGAATAAAATAAATTTTAAACAGATCATGTTTAAAAATTACAATTGCCACCATAGCAAAATATGTGATAACTTCACGAAAATAACATCTCTCTAATCTTAAAGTCGAACACCAATGTTACTAATAGTTTACGTGCCGAGTTCATAGTTATGTATTCCAGTTTCTAATTAAAAATTCGAAAATATTGATTAAATATATGTAAACCAATGAATAACATTAATTTTTGTCTAAATTGGTGTTGCAGTAACTATATTATGTAGAGTAATATATTATCACTATATTGTTACATAGTGGGTGCTTGTCACAGATTAGCCAACAAATGGAGTGCATTCATCACCATTACATGAATATGGAATTCATTTTTCCTAATAGGAACAATGATTTTGGCATAGTCCTGTGACACATTTCCAATACATACACTTCAGTATGTTCAGTAAGATGCAGATAGGAATGTGTCTTAGCACTCCATTTACTCACTATATCTAGTAGGTGTGGTCATACAGTTCCGTGCACAATGTCGCGGTCACTACTATGTTAGACACACAGAAGTTTTCTAACTACCAACGTAAAACTTATCACTAATTTCCTGTACTGAGAGATATAGTTAAAATTTATCCAGCTGACACCTGAAGCATCCTATGACAGCATTGTTACATTCTGTTTAATCATTAACACATGTAGATGTCATAAGTTATGTGTAATGTAGATTATTACCACTAGCTTCAATCTTAATGCTGTTAATTTATGAAATGGAGTTGTCATGTTTTTATATTTGGAATGAATAAATTAATGGATGATCAATGGAAGATTATCAAGAACGCATGATCTAGCTTTCTTAGGATGCTTCGTTTGTTCGATAGGTCCTAAGTCATCCTCACACATAGTGTCAGAAAGTAGAATGTTAACTCCCACTAGCACAAGTGTCACATTTCAAGTCTGAGCACAACTACCTATACGAAGCTTAAAATATGACCAAACTTGTGCGCCTTATCATTTTACTAAACTACGCCTTAGGCTTCCGCTGCTGTTGAGTTTAACGAAACAAAGTGGAGTTTCATTGATATGTGGACGCCACAGGTCCTCGTTAGGAAATCATATGAAGGGTACGGCTAAGATCTAAAAGGGTCTGAACTACAAATAAAATACTGAGATTCTTGATATGTAGCATTAAGAGCGCAAGCCTCAAGGCGAAAAGCTACATATGGAGCTAACACTTCAAAATATCACTGTATTTTGGCCAGATGATCACCTCGAGTGTGAAGCACTGCGGACTCAGCTGGAGGGCGGAATCCCTGTACTCGGCTACTACTACTGTCCCGGCGAGCGGCCAGTCCGCGGCGTCTACACCCACTCCATATAACAGTGTAGCACCTATTTATCGTTCACTGTACACTTCGGTCCACTCTGCACCTCTCTCACTACCTGTTCATATAAAGAGTAAGATCTCAATGCAAAGAACAATAAAATGATAATATAATTTAAATTACTGATCAAGGAACAACATGTCGAGATACTACTGCAGATTTGTTATCAGCGAGACCTCGAAATAGATGGAGTGTTTAAAGCCTGTACGTACCGGTCTAGTCGGAGTCGAGGTTGACGACGTCCTGCGCGGGCGCGGGCGGCAGGCGCGGCGCGAGCGGCGGGCGGCCGCGCGGCCGGCCTGCTCCTCCCATCATGATCTCGCGCGCGCGCTGCTGCTGCAGGGCCATGGCCACCGGGTCGCGGCTGCCGAGTCCTCCCGCGTAGAACTTCGCACCCATTTGCTGTGGTCAGTTACGTACAGTTCAGATGACAAGCGCTTGACGCGCTCTCTGCTAATGTGCGGTTACGATGCGCCGTGTGACGTCATATTCGTAATGTTCTAGTAAGCGCGCATTAGCAAAACGCGCGTCAAGCGCTTGTCAGGATTGTTAACATTTGGTACAACACAAAACAAAAAGCGAATCGGGATTATGGCAGCTACACACCTTACGAAAAATCGATACGATTGGACGGTGCAGTTTAAACTGCAACGATAAATCTACCAGTGTGTATGAGAAAAACTACAGTTTCGATCATTCGACATGTCGATTTTTCTCATATACTCTTGTAGATTTATTGTTGCAATTTCAACTGTACCGTCTAATCGTAACGATGTGTAAGTTGTGTAGCAGCTTTTATGCCATTGGATCCAATGAACAAAATATCAACGTTTATTCAGTATTATGCTTATGCGCTCATATTTTACGAAAATCTAAGATAACTAAAAACGTCCAAAGCTAAATATATCGAATAGTTGAGCTGATCGTAAAGAACTTGATATTCATATCTGGCTCTATCTCCTAAGTAAAAAGCGTGCAACACTCACATTCTGCTGCATGAGCTGCTGCAGTCGCATCTGGTTCTGTTGCTGCTGCTGTCGCTGCCAGGGCGGCTCGTACTGCAGCCCCGACGTGCCGCCCATGCCGCCGGCCGCGGCGCCGCTCGCTGGACAACAGAAATAGTGTAATTTTATAGAAATCGTTAAATTAATAGAAATCATTTTGGCGATGGAAAAAGAGTGTCAATGGAGTTTCTAGCCCATTCTTCTCCATAGAGATCTACACCTTGGAATGGGCGCCCACAGTACTTTCACAGTTATTATGTCTTGTGACTGGGACTATAGCACCATAACTAAGTGGCCTACCTGAAATCATTTTAATATATGCTTTGATTTTGAGAAAACACACATTTTTCAATAAGATTACTATGTATAATGATAATATCGGAATTATGAATTCAATAAAATCAATATACATCTAATAGTTTAACAATAGAACTCACCTTGATTCATGGCCGGGTTCATCATACCATGGTTCATCATTCCCGGTTGAGTGTACTTGTATATTTCACTCATTTTCTGCACCAACTTTAACACAAAAACAATTTCCATATTATCAAATATTTAAAGACTTCCATATAATGCGGACTACAACATAATGAAAATGACATGCTTTCAACATAAAATAATAGTCTAACGGCGTCAGGACTAGGCGTGTACAACTAATAAACAAGGGATATAAAGTATGTATCGACATAAAACTTACGCCAAAGTCATATCCACCGAACATCTAAACAGATAAATGTTAAAACTTGAATAAGTTAGTCATATTAGTTATGTCACTTATTCATACAAAACAATTGTCGAAAGTGTTTAAAAAAAAATAAAGACATGAATGTGGAACTGATATAGAGTAAATGATGTGTGAGCATTTGAAGGAAAATATGTTGTGAATTTGTTTTTGAAACAACTAAATGTCCCAGTATTTTATTGACTAACTTTATTCTAAATGCACAAAATGTATGTTGTTGAATATTAGGGTTTGTTCATATTTAGTATTGTGAAAATAGTTATTGAACTTCCTATAAATTTCATCCCTGCAAAATTGTTAGCCAAAAGAAAAAGGGCGCGGCGTTACGTAAACAGCCTTCCTACAAAAGTTGTACACTTGTCTAAAAAAGTATGACGGACATGAGATCAACGTCAAATGCCGACGCTTTTTTTAGACAAATGTTTAACATTTTTGTAATAAGACTTCTGTCTAAAGATGCTCCTTCACCGGGAGCATTCGAGTTAACATTATCATCCCTGACTGACGAGCATTCGCGGACAGTTAGTATAGATTTGATACAAGGTGCGCGCTCGCGGTGAGGGAGGGCCTTTAAATGTTTTTTATGACATGGATAAATGGATTACATTTTATAATTTAAAAAATTAACACAAGAGACCCCGCTAAGTAAATGTAGAGAAACTTCATGAAGAAATAATGTAAGTAAGTCTGAATCTGAGAATTCAATTGAAGAATATATTTAAGTGTGAATTGTTAGTACACGGTCATGCTCACCCCTGGGTTAGAGTTGTAGATGAGCGGCAACATGTCTCTGATCTGGTTGTCGTTGATGTTGGGCATGTCCTTGCGCAGCATGGCCGCTAGTGCCGCGTACGCTAGTTGCTGCTGCTGCTGTGCCAGCAGGCCTGGCACTACAACAGAAAGAAAAAAAAAATACAAGTGTTAAAAATATATATTACTAACGGCCCGTCCCAGCTTCGCACGGGTGGAAGTCCTCTAAAACCCGGTCCAGATGGTAACAAACACAAAAAAAAGAATTATCCGAATCGGTCCAGCCGTTTTCGAGTTATGAGCTTAGCAACACATTTTGCGATCCATTTTTATATTATAGATGTGTGGCAAGATATAGGAACACAAGGTGAACGACAGCTGGACAAAAACATTTGAGTAAAACGGTTTCAAAAAAACGAAAAGGAGCTACACTCCACAGCATGCATTTCCAGGTGAGGATTACTTCAAAAACAAGCTTTTAGGCGACCCAATTTTTGTCTAAGAAATCAAAAAGTTTCATTAACTATGATCAGCAGGTTTGGCGCATTCGCTGTTCGGTTGAAGAGTCGCAGGTTTAAAAAAAAGTCCTTAAACAGAGTTTATTTGTATCTCTTTGGCCAAGACCCTACCTGCACGGCAGAGAATCGTCTACCTCGTTCAAATCAAAAGGGGCAAAGTAAATCTTACTCATTCCATTATGCATGGGCCAGGCCGACGGGAAGGGCGCGGGCGGCGGCTTGTTCTTCTCATTCTCGAAGTCCTCCCAGGCCGCCTTGCGCTCCTCCTCGCTCAGAGTCTCCTCCTCTTTGTTCTCCAGTAGAGAGTCATGCTCGTGGTACTTGTAGATCTGTAAATTAGTGTAATGTTAGTTTTTCTGTTCAACAATAGTTTTCATGTTCAACCACTATCTCGCCTGATGCTAAGTGACGATGTGGTTAACGGATTATTTTATAAACAAAAAGCCTCATTTAGACGATACAAGAACTCGCACGCGAGTTGCTTTACATTGCGGACTTTAAAGATACAACGCATTCAGTTGATCAAACAAATACCGCAATGTAGTGAAACTCGCATGCGAGTTCTTGCTCTGTCTAAATGAGGCTTTACTTTGTACATGTGCGCCAGGCATGCGGTCGACGAGTAATGGGTGACTCGCCCGAGACCCGTGACCCGGGTCGACAGCGCAGCACAATGACGGGGTCCCCCTTTCGAGGGTCAAAGCTTCCCGGGGTCGCGGGACTAACGAATACCTTGACCCCATGGATTTTAGTCAGTACAAGCCTGACAGTGCCTCTTACCCTGCCCTGGGAGGACTCATTTGATGATTTTACCAAGCTAAAAAACAAGTTTCAATACCTGTGCCTCATGTTCCCGGAGCATCTCAGCGAACAGTCTGTCCTTGGGCAGCGTGGGCAGCGGGCGCGGCTCCTCAGGTCTTGCCTCGAACTTGTACAGCTCCGCGAGGTCGTTCTCCGCGTAGTGTCTGTCTATCTGCTGCTCGTCGATCACACGCTTGGAGATCGCCTGCTTGGTTACTTGACGCTCGTAGATTTTCTCTTCCATTGTGCCCTGGTAGAAAGATTATTATTTAAAAAACCAGCCACGTATTTTTATAAGCAGTTTTGGATGAAAAATCTAAGTAGGTAAATATAAATTATTGCAGAACATTTCTGTTATAGTCTTCTTTGATGGCTGGTACGATGGTTTTATATTTTACTACCTATTCCCGGTGATTTCATTCCCGCTGCTTGGCTCTTAGTGGTCGACACGAGATGTTTGACGGCCTATCCGGCCTTCCTCGATAAATGGACTATCCAACACAATATTCTTTCAATTCGAACCTTTACTTTCTGAGATTAGCATGTTGAACGAAACAAGCGAACAAATAAACTTTTCAGGTTTATAATGGGGATCATTTTGGCTGCATGATTTTGGCCTAAACGGACAAGATACACGTAGGAGGTGGAACATTATTTGAACAACATAGAAGAATAGAATAGAAAAACATTTATTCGGTATACATCCACACCTCACTGCTGTTTTGATGAGGTATCCCCAATTTATTCTCTGTACAATTCCATAATTTTTTTACCTCAAAGATTTTATAAAATTTTAAGCCATGACAAAAGTTGAATTGCCAAAATTCAATTTTTTAAACGCTCACCATAGCCAAAAACCGGTAGACGTAGCAAGGTTTCTTCTGTCCGAAGCGGTAGACTCTGAATATGCTCTGTACGTCGTGCGAGGGGTTCCACGACACGTCGAAGATCACCACACGGTTGGCAGCCACCAGGTTGATGCCCAGGCCACCCGCGCGGGTTGATATTAGGAACAATCTGCAAAAAAATATATACTTGCCTAATTTTTGAATAAAACCATTAGGTCTTACCTATTTCACTCTTTTTTTATTTAAACGCGTTTTTTATATTACTTATATTTTCTTTCTGAGTAAAACGAATGTCAGTAATATCGCTCATAGAATTGATCACCGACGGGAAAGAATTAGGTGGACCGAAGACATCGTGAGAATCGCGGGCAAACAATTGATGTGCAAGTGGTAGATTGTTGTTCGGCGTGGTGGAACAAGGTAAGTTTTGTTCAGCAATGGATATCTCCCGACTGATGATGATGAATTTCAGTATACAATCCTTTAAGTACATTATACAGAGTGAATTTTCCAACTGGGCGTGGATGGCTATCCGAAAGTTTGAGAAATATCGAAAGAGTCGCAAGGCTCATTTCGACTAATCATAATCATTAGATGGATCCATTATAAAAATAAAAACACATGCTGTATTATTTAATAATAATATTCCACAACTATCACACGACAACATAACGCTATCTAGTCCCAAGCTAAGCAGAGCTTGTGTTATGGGTACTAGACAACTGATAAACATACTTATACAACCTGTTTTTTTTGATATCCCATAACTCTAGGGTTATATTCTGTAGGTAAAAATAATACTAAAACTCCTAGAATAGGTGGTCCAAAAATGCATCGTTTCGGAGATATCATCAATCATAGTAAAATTAGGTCAAAAAATGTCACCAGTATGACGAATCTTTACTTTTGCGAGGTTGCCAAACTTCGCAGTAGAATAGACCCTCGATGTGTCTAGGTATCTAAGTTTCATTGATAAATACAAGTAATTCATTTTTATTCAAACCAATCATTCATATTTAAAGCTAAGAAAATGCGACGTTGTCATATTTTACGTAAGGGTGTTTTACATTAATAACCGTGACTTTGCCGAATTATTTTGTATGAAAAATGAAAAAAAAAATTACGAAGGTTTGGAACATAACTCATATGCCAGTTGATTCTTTGATATGGCCTCAATCATACCCTAGAGTTATGGGATATCAAAAAAAACACGTTGTATATTTCTAAATACATACATATTATATTATATTATATTATCCTATAGTATCGCTAACAAGGATCAATCATGATCAAGAATCTTGGTCCTGATAAAATTACGATAAGGTCAGCTATACAAACCTGGCTCTCGGGTTGTCTTCCCTGTTGAAGTTCTTGCACCAGATGGATCTGTTCTCGCAAGAAGTGGAGCCGTCCAGTCGGAAGTAATCCACACCCGGAGACCACGAACCTGATCAATAGTTATTTGTTAGATATCTAGTTAAAGAATAGCCAAGAGTTGCTGTAAGACTACAACTGGTACAATGGATTAAGTAAGTTTTGTTCAGTTTATCATTTTTAATTAATAGTCATTATAATGTGAACTACTAAAATATCACAAGTCCCAAGATCTCTATCAATGGAGGAACAAAGGGTCTTAAGCGGCCACTTCAAGCAATATTCCTAACGATTCACTTCGACATCGTCTAATGTTCTTTTTTTTTAAAGAAGTAGTTGTCCCACACTAGGAACTTACGCAGTAGTTGATCTTTCAGCCACTGCGCCAACCGTGAATAGTAACAAATATTGACAAGTGACCGTAGACCAGCAATTTACTCCTGTCAATGAACTCCCACAACAAATCTACTAAGAACTTGTAAAGCCAATTGCAAGATGTACGGTGTAAAAAATAGATCAAGTTTTACCAAGGGATTCACACAGTAGTAAATAAATACACAAGGATAACTTTATTGTACTGTATAACGGGCTGGTATCCGCAACTCCACGTCAGATGCGCGTATGTACACAAGGATATAAAGTCAATGTTTAATAAATTGATGTGACGTGTACTGTACTGTGTGTACTTACCAACATGTCTACCCAACTTGTCGTCGATGCGTCCCTCTTGGGTGGCCTCGTCGACTTTGCCCAGGAAGTGCTCAATCAGATCTAGTGAGTACAGCGACTGAGAGAATACCAACCTGATGGCAAACAAGCAAGTTGTTACATAATGAAACAAATGATTACACCATGACAAAGAAACAAATTATCACATAATGAGACGTTTTTTTTTTGAAGATTTTATGTACCGATGTAGTGGTAAGCTAACGAATATAGGAAGAGGCTTAAGGTGTCGGGATCGCGGGACTAACGTATTACCGTGACTCCGAAACGTAAAGGGCTATTAAGAAACCGTAGATTTTAGTCAGAACAAGTCTGACAGTCCCTCCTACCCTGCCCTGGGTGGGAGGAATCATTTGATGATTTTACCATGCAAAAAAAAAACTAACGACCATCAGGAGATTGTTGCCAATCAAAGTTTTCTCATTTACTACATTGCTTATGTTGTGTGCTAATAAATGTTACTGTTTTAATTATTGTTTACTTTCTTTCTTGTTTCTAAAAAGTATTTATAGCCATAAAACAGTAATAAAACTCACAGTTTATCCCCAATAGCCTCGCATTGGCGCAGGATATCGAACAACAGCACAAGCTTGTGTGAGTTGCGCATGTCGTCCAGTTCTTCTTCCTCAACCAACTTGATCCACCACTCTGTCGGGTTCTCGTTACGGACTTCCACTACTTCAGCTACATCGGGGTCTTCGTCATCAGCGTCCACTGGAGAATAAACAATAAGTTATAGCAGGGCACTCACAGGTTTGTGTATTTTGCAACGACAATAAATTACTAGACTCCGCATGCACGATATAAGGAACAAAAACTATTCTGTCAACTCGCTGAGGTACTACGTAAGCGAGGGGGACGGGGTACTGCGTTGTGATTGGCTAACTCGAGGTCTGTTCTGTCTCACGGTATGTTTACGGCTCACAGGAGTGGACGACATAAGACGGATATAAGACTTTTTTGCCTAGTGTGTTGACAGACATCGGTCGCCTGTTAGGAGTCTAGTAATATATCGGTATTTTGTCTTGGCGCGTTCGCTACTGAATAATAAAACAATAATATGAGATCAAACTTAATGCTCCATAAAATGAGAGCATGTGAATCTAGTTTTGAAACTGCAAGAGTTCAATGACACTATCGTCTTCATTCTAATGGTTCTTCTTTATAGAAAGAATCTGGGGTCCATTTTCAGGATCATAGTCCAGAATCTCCGGATGGTCAACACTCGCGTCTCACGGCGCTCCTCTGTACTCTCTACGACGCACCAGAGTGCCTCAATCAAAGTTTAGAATAGTATATTTTGCAACGAGTGAATAAAGAGCGGATTTAAAGCGAGGGCCATTATATGAATCAAGAGCAAGCGAAGGATTTTAATGTCTGAATCACGACCGTAGGGAGTGATTCATGATGCGAGTGATTCAGGCCCTCGATTTAAATCCGTTTTATTCAAGAGTTGCAAACGATACTTTATACCATGACTACGAGAAAAAGAAAGATTTGAGCGATAAAAGATATTCAACGAAATAAAATAAAGTTTTTTTTTAATAAGTCTGCTCCACACACACGTGGGTGCGAAGTAGTCCAATCGCTCGGTCACTGCGCCAACAAGCTGATATTAAAATCGGAGCAATGATTTGAATTAAGAGTAATTTTCATACTAGCAAGGGGGTTGTCCAGCATCGCGGTCGATGTCGAATGTACTAAAGTGTTCTAAATTCAAACAGCAAAACAGTGCGTAAAAGACTACTTTTACGCACTGTTTTCCGTGAGTAAAAGTAGCTTTTTCAAGGGGGAATGGTATAAACCTATTAGTTATAGGTTATTGTGTGTGAATGAAGATATTGAGCAAGTTTAACCGTTGGTTCCGGCTGTCATTTGTGGGTATTTGACAGTCGTAACAGGTAAGTCTTCACAGAGAAATTGCGGTCGCTAGATATACCAAATTTGGAGATATGGTCCACGTATGGCTGGCCCATACCAGTTGGGGTTGCGAGCGAATTTATTCGATCCCCGAGCCCCCAATTAATGATGTCTCTGATGGTATATCAGACTAGGCCGCCTCCTCCATGGGTTTCCATTAGGATCGGTTGCAACTAGCTTGCATCTTACGCCATCCTGTGGTCTTCTTCAGATCGTCTATCGACCTTGTAGATGGAAGACCCACGCTGCGCTTGTCGGTGCGTGGTTAATAATTACGAACTGTCTTACTAAAAAAAAAATATCTGTTGAACACTTGGCTAAAAAAACTGCCAACTGCAAAATGGCATTTGATTTTGATATGAGGGTCGTTTTGCAGTTACACTTTTGAAGACAAGTATTCATCAGATGTGTTAAAAAAAAATTAATGGACTAATTATAAAAGAGCATACTAAAAGCTTGGTGGACATTACCGTTACCTGGGTTGGCCCGCGTCCCCCTGCGGGTGCCGACCTTGGACTCCTTGTCTTTAGACTTGCTCTTCTTCGCCTTATTCTTCTTCTTGCTCTTCTTTCGGCTGTCATCGCTCACGTCTGACAGGTCGTCTGAGGACTCTTCTGTCGAAGTTTCCTGGGGAGGATGTTTTGAGTGAAATCGTGTTCATTGTGGAATAAAGAACGATTTGAACCTTAATAGCTAGTACTCGTCTGTGCAGGCACTTAGGAAGTTATCTGTGAACTTTGAAGGAATCTGGTCGACTGAATATGCCAAATAAACATTCCACTATTATTAAAAGACTGTTTTTAGGATTTATTGACAAAAAAAAAAACAATTTGATATGTGATTATGACTCTTGAACAATATAAGTCGAAACTATCCCTCGTTAGTCCAGACAGTAATCCAACAGAACAGGAGAGCCGAACAGTACCTACAATAAGCGCCTGGTAACGGAAGTAAATGGTCTAGCTACAAAATCGACATAGCATTTCGACTTACTTCCGGAGTAGAATCATCATCTATAAAGTCTACTAGCGATCCCTCCGAGTCTTCTTCTTCTCTCTCCCTCTGAAAAAGAGAACTTCAATTATATACCTTTGACCAGTAGTTTTGGGTAAAGATAAGTGACATAGTTTTAGTCAGTAACAGTCTGACAGTCCCTTTCACTCCACACAAGGCTCAAGACTCATTTGATCCGGGGTCGCGGGACTGTCTTACCCCTGACTGTCAGGAAACCATGATCCTGGAGAGTAAAGGGCTATTGAAGGACACCATGAATATAGCACAGTACGAGTCTGACAGTCCCTGCCATCCCGCCCTGGGTGGGAGGAGTCATTTGATAAATATTTAAAACCCAAAAATAAAATTAATTTTGTGTACCTTTTTCTGTTGCATAATCTCGTATCTTTCCGAATTATACTTGAGTACAAGCGGGTGCGTCCATATTCTCTGCAGCGATTGGAAGTCAGGGAATAGGAATCCTGACGACTTTCCGGGTAGTGGCCTGTAGATACATTAAGTCTAAATGAAACCTCGTAAATAATGATAATCATATCGATATCGCTGATAATCATGTCTTTTTGACCGAATATACATCAGACAGTCCTTTAAAAGTTCTCCCTTGGCCAATCCCTTGTATTTAAGCTGGAAAGAAGTGCCGCAACAGATTTCCTAGCAGCATATCCGTCTTTTATGTAAAAAATATGTCTGTATTTCAAAAAACATAAAATAACTTTTCATTCGAAAGTCGGTGTCTTTGTTTTTTATTTTGTTGACTTCTCTGACTTTAAAAACCCAAATTGCGGAATAGAATTCTGTAATTCGTAGTAACGTTAATGACATCGTCCAAGAGTGTCCTCGGAGAACACGGTGCAAAATTCATAAAAAATAGCTACTAAATTGTGAACCTCCTCCTGTTTGAAGTTGGTTAATAAATGATGCTGATGACAAATTTATTGCATTGGTAAACTATGTATGGAATAGCTTTGTAAAAAATCTTACCGTCTCGAGTAGTTGTCCAGATAATGCTGATAAAGTTTTACTTGCACATCAGACAGAGTGATAAACAACACATATTCGTGTTTGGGAGGCAGGAAGGGCGCCAGCACCCCGTAGTCCCTCCTCTGAAAATAACAAAATGTGTGATTGTATCCAATATCCTCATAATTAACTTAAAATAAAGATTTTAACGTTTTAGGGGGGCGTCTGACTTTTTCAACATTCTAATTTCAATGTTATAATTTTATTTTTGGCGATTTTTTTTGGCGACCGCAATCGAAACGATAAATCGAAATGTACTGTAGCGAAATCATAGTAACAGACACAATAGGTTCCTAAGAAAACACAGTGACATTATTCAAAATATTAATCTTTTTTTTATAGAGCCACACAGAAAAAAAGGCCTGATTTAAAAATTGATCTACACTGTGTCGACGCTAGGGTTTGCGCCACGAAGTCCTTTAGATGCGACGCTAGTGTCTATGACATTACATCAAATTGCAATAAAAAAAAAAAATATTATCACGAATTTTCCACAGGACTTCAGCCGTAGAACAAACTCAATTAAAGCTTTTATCAACACGCAATAACAGTAAATCTGTATACATACCTGAACAGCTCCGTCCAACATCTTATGCAGCACGTGGGAGCGTCTCTTCATGACCTTGATATCACCCTCCGTGGAGTCTGTGTACTGTCCGTTGGTGATCGGGTTCACGAAACGATTCAAGTACTCATTGTACTTTCCAAGCAAGTTTGGCTTCACGAATTGTACCATGCAGTAATCTGGTGACAAGATAATCAAAATGAAACAATAAAAGTAAGGGTGCCTTTGCACCAGAGATGTGCTATGCAGCTATGCTTCGAACAACCTCTGTGACCGTTTCCACTGATGCTACGCTATGTAGCGGTGCGATAAAGAAGCGCCGAAGCAAGGTAGCTGCGCTAGGAAGATGAGCAGATTTCGAGCTATGCGATGTATCGATAGTAAGGAAGACAACCCATATCAGGCATCCCTATCACGCATCCATAGCAAGCATACTTCCATATAAAAAACCAAATTTCACCCTCTCTGATTCGACTATTTAGATATGAAAAAAAAAAACTCATTTTCGCAATTTCTACTAGGACAACCGGACAGTCGAAAGTTAGCGAAACAAGTTAGACTAACAAAATCTTACCAGAAAAATGGAAAATAGTACAAAAGTAGATTTTTGACTTTCCTATTTTATTGTAAGTCAATTTTCTTGATATACTTCTATGACACGTAGATCTTTCATATTTTCATTCATACCTAGAATATTAAAGAGCTATATTATAACGGACATACATTCTTTCAAGTTGTTCTGTAGCGGTGTGCCGGTGAGCACGATGCGGCGTCGTGTCTTCACTCTGTTCATTGACTGCGAGAGACTGGTCTTCTCATTCTTCAGAAGGTGACCCTCGTCACACACCACTAGGTCTGGACCTGTGTGAATACATAATTTATTGTTATTTAATGTTACATATTTTAAAGCAAAATTAATTAGGAGGAGGATGAAAACTCTCTCCCTGATGTGGACAGTCCACATCAGGGAGAGGTTACTAGTTTTATTTTATGTCTTTTGACAATTCAAAAGCGCCTTTAATTGGCCTAGTTGAAATATAAGATTTGATGCTAGATCTGCAGCTTTAGACAGGTCGATCAATGCGGTTGAATCTTGCAAGTCTCCGCAACGCTTCGGTAATAACCGTTTTGAATGATGAATTGCGGACGTTTTGCCGACACGAAGGTTAACCTATAACTCTTTAAACTCTTTTAAACTTATCATCTTCATCATCGAAAAGTCCGTTGTTGAAAGAGTCTATTGATGATACGGATATAAACGAATCGCCCTGTCGGCGAATAGTCCTTAGGTGAATGTTTCTATCGATGAACCGGGCATAAATAAACCGTCGTATCGGCGAAAACTCCAAAGGTGAAAGAGTCTATCGATGAAACGGCCATAAGTGAATCGTCCTGAAGACGAAACGTCCAATGATGAACCGGACGTCGGTGAATCGTTGCAGAATCCAAAAACTCAGCTCTTGCGACACGGGATGAACAGTCAGCAATTATAAATTAAGTATTTTTTTTAATATTGGTTGAATGTCCCAGACATAGCCCGCCCTATGTACTGTTTGTGTCAAATAAATAATCTGACCTGGATCAACAAGACTCTCCTGGAAGCTGCGCAGCATCTTCTTCTTGAACTTCTTGTTGTTGTCAGCGGAGAGGTTGCGGAACATCTCGTACCCGAGCACGCACACGCCGCCGCCCTCGAACCACTGCTGCAGCTGGAACGCGCGCTCAGAGTTCTGCTTGAACCTGGCCAATAAACGGGATTATTGGATTATGAGGATATCAGGGATTTCGTGAAATCCTTGATATTTCCTCATTTCCCAGCGTCATATACAGGGTGGTTTGTAATTGGATGCAGTCCGTGCGGTGATACTAGACTTTATTTGCAACAATTTTAACTCCAATATTGGTTCCAAATTAACTGGTTTTGAAGATATCAAAATTTAAAGATATTTCTAAAAATTTCCAGCTCTCCCCATAAGTGCTTAATGGTACAAAGACAAGGTATCAACGAGAGTCGATAGTATATTTTTTACAACCCATTTTTTTTTTCGCGTGGAATACAACGCGCCGACGACCCGAGCATGGTTCATGGCATAACTGATACCTTCTATTTTTTTACCGTTCCTTACCTCGAGAGCTCGTACACATCAACTTCGAACTCGGAGTGGGCGTGTTTGAGCCACATCTTGAACTCATTCACCCAGTTGAGTACAGTGGAAAGAGGACACACCACCAACACGCGGTTCACGCCTGTCAGATCGTTGTGGATCAGCAGTGTGTGTGTTAGCGATATTACCTGGGGAATAAGGAACAATATTGCATGTTCAGAAGACAAAATTGTTGGTTATTGACAAACAGCGAGCTTGGTGTGGCGCGACGTTAGCGTGGCGTGTACTGTGTGACGACGTTAAGCAGGACGACGCACGTCACGCTAGAGTCGGGTCACGCCGAGCTTGCTTTTGGCAAAGCCTTTAAAGGTTTAGTAGAAAAACTTTCTTTGCTAATTAATTAGTTAACTTGTAGAGAATGCCTTGTGGCATTTAGTCCTCCTATGTAGTACCACTTTTGTAAATGTAGCTTAAATAAATTAATAAACGGTCTAATAAAATGGCCCTAACAAGTCAGCAAAATGTACAAAATCAACATCCAATAAGTCTAAGACCAGCCACACACAGTCTGTTTAATATTGACTACTTGAGCAGATGAATTGCTTCGGGTGTTCGGTGCGGTCAAGCAGTCACCTCTGACGATTGTGACCGCCAGTACTGACTGCTTCATGCTTCAAGACAGTAGAGGCTATTAGCGAAAGATACTAGACCAATATTGTTTACTTACTTGTAAAGTTTTCCCCAGACCCATACAATGAGCGAGGATGCAGCCAGATCCCTTGTCTTTCTTGATACGCTTCACACTCTCAAAGCAAGCGTTCCACATAAACTTTATGCCGTTTGCCTAAAAAAAAAAATGTTTTGTCACCTTTAGACGTTAGAAATAGTTTGAAGAATTTGACGCAGTAGGTATAAACCTCGATGGCTCGGATGGAAAGAACGACGGAAGTACTGAAACCAGAGGTCGCAGGTTCAAAACCTGCTAGCGGTTCGAATTTTTCTTTCCAAAGAAAAGCTTTAAAAAATTGTTTGTGTTTGTGGTATTTTGTTCTGAACTTACGGAGTCGTTATTACTAACAAAAGAAGTTCTAAGGTAATCCCAGATCAGAAACAGTAAAAGACCATATTCATGTGCAGTTTTTTGTATAAAATGTGTTGCAATTAAAAAATATCACATAATATGTTGACCATCAATTCACCTTTGCTTCTCAAAGAAAATTGATGAATCAAAAATGGTTGTTAAGTCCTAATAAATAAAGCTCACCTGATGAGGTTTCAGCTTCTTCACCAGTCCTCTGTCGACCTCAATCAAGGGCTCTTTAGTTTCAGGGTCGAAGTCAAGAACCACCTTCTCCAGAATAACCTCGTCTGGTTTGCCAGACTCGTCAAACTCCAAGTTGTTGTACTGCAAATGTAAATACTAAATTTTTATCTGTTCCTACACAAGTTATTTGTGATTTTCCGAGATTTAATGAGGAGTTTAAATGCTATTGAAGAAGCTATGTCCAGCAGTGTACTGTTATAGGCTTATGATGGTGGTAATTCAATTTTTGTGTGAAGTTATTGCCACTCTCCAGTGCCAGAGTACATCCCCATCTCCCAAAAGCCTCTGATACGACTTTAGACCTATTTAGATAGTATATATATAATTCAGGTTTCCTCATGATGTTTTTCTTATATTATGTTAGTGATGTCTAAAGCCGCATACAGACATCGCGAGGCGTGCGACACGAATGGTTCGTCTCGCATGCCTCAACCTGAGGCATACGATGGTACATTTATACGTGCGTCCCGAACGAAACATGCTCAAGCTGAGCAAGCAAACCACCACGCACGGTGTTCGTCAGTCGTCGTTGACTTGCTGTGATATTTGACGCCACGCGTCTTCCCTTTTACATTTATTGTAATAATCAGAATGTTTAGAGTCCCACAACAGTCTATTAATTTCATAAAGTTGAACCAGCTCAAGTAGTGACTCGGTATTGGCCTCCATGATGCATGCGCGCAACGCAAACAACACCTGTCCGTCCACACGGAGCGCTCGTACTGAGGCGGCGTTCGCAACGATCGTATGGCGCGAATGCTCACTGTGAGCACACACGTCCACACAGCCCGAGGCATGCGAGACGAACCATTCGTGTCGCACGCCTCGCGATGTCTGTACGCGGCTTTACATAAACTTTAAAAGCACATATGCATTGAAAAAATATCTTCGGGCTTAAACTCACAACACAACCCCTGTGCAAGCTTCTGATCCTTCTGTATAATAAAAATATAACACTAACCAATTTTTGCCTCTCCAAAATACGAGCGACCCTCTCTTTCTCTTCACGCGCCGCCTTTTTAGTTGCCTCCTCCAACTGATTCTTGCCCATGACCTGTAATCAAATGTATTTATTAATATTCCTTATTTAGCCAAGATCCATTACAGAAGTTCAAAGATAACACAATTTTGGCAGTGCCAAATATACAACATGTAAATCTGCTGAGTCTCAAGGTAGAGTGCTTTGTGTCATAGGAGTTTCTCAGGGAGTTCTTCAGTCTTCTTCAGCTGTGCAATGCTATTGGTTAATATTTCTCCGTTTCTCCGCTCCGCAGTCTTGCTCCGCTCTTATGGATAGGCAGCCAAAACATTGATACTAAGATATTGTTAGTTTACCTTACGTATGTTCTTTCGGCCATGTTTATTTCTGCCCTCATTCTCAGTGTCAGACCCAGAGCCATCACTGTCCCTCACTGATTTTATACGCCGACGTTTCTTGGTGCTGTAAAGGAAAAAAAAATATAATGTAACTTATCCTTCAAGACAATAAGAAAATGTGCAAAGGAGCAAGATATTTTTTTTATTATAATGAATTTGTAGAAGTATAGCAGAGCGTAAATCACCATACGGTCCTAAGGAGAGTTCATTAATTGCAGGACCACACGGCGATTTGCTGACAATCCGTTATTGTTAGCCTGTTTACTCCCACTGTCAGACAAAGGCCTCTTCCCAGGACTTCAGGTTTCCTCGATCTAGAGCAAATATGTACTTCTGATCGTTAGTTTTGTTCAGTTCATCCCGCTATTTATTATGTGGTCTGCCGCGACGCTTTCTAGCTGCATAATCCACATCCACCATTACACCAAACATAATATAATTAATTTAAGAAATAAAACTAAAGAAACAATAATACAAACTGAACAATGATGTTATATATATGTTACGGTAAATGTGATTAATTGAAAATTATTAATAATTATCTATTATTATTAATAATTACCGAAAGTCGAGGTTAAAGTGATTAATTAATCACATTTGTCGGTTATTATTAATAATTTGACCCTAGTAGTGATAAATGTAATAAGTAAACTTCCTTCACAGGAGCAAGTCGACGGAGCCCCGCTCCGCGGGGCTCCTACTTCTGCGTGGTTAAAAAAAAAATTACCACGAAGAGGATGGCGGGGTCTTTCAGACCCCGCCATCCTCTTCTAACCTAAATTGTCCGAGTCGGGGTGCCAGCAAGTCCCGAGGTTAGGCCTAGTTCTAACCGGCTAAACCTAGGTGTAACCGACCACAATCGGTTAAACCTACGTGTATCATACTTATCTTCAGTTAGCACTAGGTTTAGCCGTTTAGTTTATTAATTTTATCACTTTTACCAATATGTGTCGTGAATTATTAATAATTACTACTAAAAGTAATAAATTTCGATCGTTTATTCACATTTACCAAAACATGTGATTATTATTAATAATTTTGTAAAATTATTAATAATTTTCAATTAATCAATTTACCGTAACATATATATTATCATTTATTAAAACCAGTAACCACGACTCATATTTGTTAGTTTTATTATCCTGGAAACTTTTTTGCTATCTCTATACCTATACAACTTTTACGATTTGACAGGTGTGACTTCATAAGAAGCTCTTCTTAGTTGGACGGCATTATACCATAATAGTTGACAATACACATACCCTCCCTCAGTACTGGAACCGACTGATCCATCACTCTCAGATCCTTTCTTCTTCCGTTTGGCTCGTTTGTTGTTTGACTCAGAACTCTCATCTTCCGAATCTTCGAAGTCACTAACCCTCGCGTCTTCATCGCGTTGCTTACGATGCGATGTGCCGCCTTCGGAATCCGACGATATTGCGTTAGCTTTGCGTTGGCGTTTTAATTTTACGCTGTAAAAAAGAGTTTGATTACAAAACAGTCCAGGGGGGTATTACGTCTTAAAAACAGGCTTATTCCGGCGAGTGAAAGTGACAGAGCTATATACAAGTCGTAGCGCCATCTCGTTCACTCAAGCCTGGTTTTAAGACGTTGTCTCTGGGGACCTCCCATGACGTCTTAAAGCGAGAATAGTTCCACTGTGGGAAAGAGACAGGGCTATGCAAGTCGTCTACCGCCATCTTGCTCCCACAGTTGAAATACATGGTATGCCACATGATGCAATTTTGCCAATTGCGAACTTGGTTGCATCTAGTTATTCTAGAAGTCGAATCTAACATTCTTGAGTACAAGCAGATAAATTAATAATATGCAAATTACTCTCTATTATTGATTAAAAACCGTATATTATTACAAATTAGGATCTAAACTTACTTTTCTTCCTCGTCTGAATCTTCCGCATTTTGAGTTTCCTGTAAAAACAATTTAAAATACAACATCTAATACAATATCGTCCCCAGCTCGTAAAAAAGCTTTTTTTTCTAGACGTAAAGGGTCGCACAATGAAAATTTCCTAGACGTAAAGGGTCGCACAATGAAAATTCTTAGACGATATGTGTCCCACAATAAATATTTTCTAGACGAAAAGGGGTCGCACAACAAATGTTCGTAAATGATCATCTTGAAGTGAAGAAAGTATTTTTACCTCAGGCTCACTGTGTTCCTCTTTATGGGACAATGAGGAGTCACTCTCTCCCAGTAGGTCATCTTTAGCCAAGTGACCGATGCTGTCTCCATTCAGTCCCGAGAGTGTTACTGGAGGCAAATCTAAAATACCAAGAGCATTATTTTAGCACGACGAAACAAAGTGATCTGGCAGATAACTGAAGTAGTGGACATAGCTTATAGAGTAAGCAAGTTGAAGTGGATATGGGTTGACCATAGACATGGTATTGATGAATGTTGAATACATTGTTCTTGGAAAAATAAGGGAAGGATGCCCTTTGGCCTTTCTTATTATCAATAGCTTCTATTGTCTGTCACTCAGGACTAAAGCAGCTCTCAACTGGTTAAATAATTGCAGAAAAGAGTCCAGTAGTTTCAGGGCCTATTCCATACAAACAATGAAATCTTTCCTCTTTATAAAATTTATAGTGTAGAATTATAATAATCATAACTTATGATATGTGGGTAGTATTCAGCGAGTTTAAAAACAGTCACTTTAGCACATTGCTAACAAAATTGAGATAAAACGGAATGCACTCATCTATTGCTCAAGCAATGAAGTTGATAATTGATAAAGAACAATTTGCAACATTACTAAAGTGACAGTTTATCAGGCCAGTAGCTGAGAATCCAACTATACGAGGCATGAGGGTTGAGGGACTGTTTTATCAGGTAACCTTGACCCTGGAACGTAAAAGGCTATAGAAGGAAAACCGTAGATTTTAGTCAGTACGAGACTGACATTCCCTCCTGTCCCGCTCTGGGCGGAAAGACTCATTTGATGATTTGACAACAATAAAAAAATGGAGTACGAGCTTTACTTCTGTGTGCTGAATAGTTTCATATATCGACACCGGAAGTATCAATTAACGTAAGGGACATTTTGGCGAAAATGAGTTATATATATCATTGGATTCAGAATTTCGCGCTCTATCGATTGGTATTATTAAAAAAATTCTATCTTCAAAAAAATGTCCCTTACAGTACAAAAATTTTGACTGCGAAAAACGATTTCAGAAAAAAAATGTGATGTAACAGTCATTCATATTTTTTCTTCTTAAAAAATTGAAGTAAGTCACCGTATTGAATAATTTACACCCTTACCTTAAGCCTCAAAGAAGTCGATTTATATGATATTGTCCCTTACTTTAAATAAAATGCCCCTAACTTTAAAAACATGTCCCTTACTGTAAATAAAATGTCTCTCACCTAAAACACCGTGTCCCTTACTTTACAAAATTCTTTGACGAAATGTGAAGTTTGTATAGAATGTTAAGGATCGGTGACACTTACGACATAAAACGTTCCGAAGAATAACCAACAAATAATTTAAATGCGACAGAAATGGGTAAAGGGATTTGGAAAAGAACAACTGTTGGACATAACGATACATAAAATATAGACAACAGAAATCAATCTGCAGCTGGAATTCAAATTATAGTCCACTTCTGGACATAGGCTTCACACAAAGAGTGCCACAGCGCTGCGGTCTCCATTTGAACTCGAAATGAGCTGAAATTATTGCAGATGAAATACGTCAAGCAGATATTTTATTCGTTCACCTTTCACATCACGGTTTCACATAACCCATGCACCTTTTATTCTATCTTTTCCTCTTACGTCTTCTCTATTCATCATTTCACTGCCATCACACTAATACACATGGTATTATTCATGATAGTATTCGCTTAAATCATGTTCCATTTTTTCTTCGATCTTTTGTTTCCAATACATAGCCATCCTCTTCAGAGCTGATATTGAATGAAAGCTACATACACATGGATGACAAGTGGAGCAATAAATTCCAAGAAAACTTTAGTATTTTATTATATTGATTAAATAACAAAATTAAAAGACAATTAAAGCCACGTTGACACGGTCAGAGTGTACTCGGACCGAGTAGGCTCAAACGAGTAAGTTTCATACAAAGTGTACTCGGATAGTGGTTAATACTGTCAAATATTTAATAGCCAACAAAGAAAAACAATCGGATTTTGTTTGAAATTGTATCTGAATTGTCAGAAACATGTTAATCGAAGAGTCAAGACGGGAAAAACATAAGTCTTATAGAGCAAAATGAGAAGAATTTGGACTAGTCCTTTGATTCGGCGATAACGAAGAACATCCCACATCTAGCAATGTTCTTTGAGAAAGTAAATAGATAAATTCTACTTCATGAACATCCAAAACTATGTAGAACTACTCTAAGCCTAGTCGTATCCGAGCTACCTCGGAGCAGTAGGACGCGGTCCAACTCGGATCGGACTTGAATCTGCGATAGCTAGCAGTAAAACCTGAAAGGAAACTCATTTTCTCTTTTATCTCCTTTCTATAGTGTTAAAATGGTATACATTTTAGTAGATAATCTATTGTTACATTAAATTGCAACACTGATAAAGTCCTTTACAATAAAATTTCGTAGGCTCAAAGGATTATCTATAAAATTTTGGTAACGTAAGGGTCATGTAAACATTTTTTTTTAATGTAAAGGACATGCTATTTTTGAAAGTACTGGGAATTTCTAAATCTTTCGTATAAAACAAGAAAGAAGGGGAAATTCTAAGAAACTTTGCCCTGAACACCACAAAAATTGGACCAGACACTAAAAAGTTATAGACAAAATAATAAAAAAATAATCGTTTTTTGGCTCTCCTGAAAAGTCGTATTTTGTCCCTTACGTTAATTGATACTTCCGGTGTCGATATTTAACCATACATAAGGGAACTGTGTATAAGGCGGGGACGCGATGTATGATGGGAAATCATACACTTAAGGCAAACTTAACAAAATACAGGACGCCATTTGTTTATGGGCGCTTGCAAACGACGTTTTAATTTTTATTTTTTTGAAGATAGGTTCGCGTTTGACCACATCTCACACGATGGTAAGTGAAGATGTGGTCGACGGTGAAGCACGCTTGCCTAGAAGTAACCTGTTCTCGCTTGACTTGAAGACCCGAAGGTTATAGCTGTCGGGAAATACAGATGCCGGCAGGGAATTCCACCCTTAGCTGTGCGTACAACAAAGATATTGGCAAAACGCTTTGTACGTACCGGAGGGCGATGATTGCGCTTGCGCTACATTGGTGTTGTGTTAAATCTGCCTAAAGAGTGTATGTCCACGTTATACCTCGCTTCCCCGTCTTATACACTGTTCCCCCACCATCGAAGCATTATGTACCTTCTTCAACGTTATCATCTTCCGAGACTTCAGAGCTGCTCGCAGCACGCAGGAGGTCTTCACCTATATTCGGCGTGGGTTTGGACCTGCTACTCTTCCTGACAGCGCTCCGACTGCCGCTGTTGTTCGTGGGAGTGTCGCGCCGTCGCGGTTTGTTTAAACTATTCAAGTCAGTTAGCCTACGAACATTGTGTCTTGTTAAATTCTTATAATATAATGTAATGGTTTTCTCTAGGCAACTATTTGATGTTTTCCTTTGATTGTAGAGGTATGGCTACAATATTTTGCTGTTTCTATTATAGAGTCCTTGTGATCGTTTTGCTAGTGTCTATCTGCTACCTCAAATTTTTGGCACATCATGGTGGTGTGGTCTCCATAATAGATATAGCAAAATATGACTAGCACTACGCTATGACAACTTTTTTTTGGTCTATATAATTTTTTTCTTTTTAAATTTTAATATTGTTTACATATTTTTCAGCAAGGTTTTAATACACCACAAATGCATTAAGAAAACACTGCTTGAATAGAATACTTCTGAGTATAAAAAAGGTAGAAAATTCTTTTTTTCCATTAGGCTATAATAATAACTTTTTGCCGGAAAATCTAATTTCAACAAAGCCTTTTTCTAACTTTGTCCCACACAACAAATATTTCTATGTTGTGTTGTGTCATACACAAAAGACAGCATAAATGCACCCTATAGGCTGTAGGTCTCACAAAGATTTGTTCTGTGCGGGTATTGAACCCTTGAGACATTGTGTAGCAGCTGACAAATCACTTTCTCAACCATGCCATCTAGCACATACTGCAAATGGGATTTTTGTTTGTTTTTTAGTTACATACAATACCAAATACAATAATTGGTATAACAGAAAATACCTACACATTGATATTATGTAAGCTAAAAAAAATTGCTTGGTTTTGTATCTATGGCCTCAATAGGATGTCAGTTTTATAATGTCTGATATCTATCGCATTTTCAGAGGATAATAAAATGCTTACTGGTATCTGGACTGACGTAATTTAATTATCAGCATATTCTAAATTAAAGTTCCTTCACCCCAAGATAATATTTACCCATCAATTTCTTTGTCACTTGCTTCTTGATTGTCAGAATTCTGGCCGCTGCTCCCACTGGGTTTTGCTTTAGAGCGTACCATCTGTAATTATTTTCATCATATTTATTCTTCGTGTCCAGGATGCTACAATTCAGTTCAAATACAAATAAGGGCATAAATAACAGAACATTTTAACCATTAATTTTAAGCTTTCATCACTTCAGTTGCTTATACCCCTACTTTGCATTTCATGCATAAAATAATGATAACTACCTTGCATTACTTGGCTCTTTTGTGCTAAATTAAAACTCCAAATGTTTATTGGCATTTAATTGTTAATTACCAATGCACAATCATACACAACAATATGAAGTATCCTTAAACAGGTAGTTGGTATACACAAGTAAACATGAATACTTATCCTGCACTGGTGCAATAAGTTCAAGACTGAAAGTATTTATTGATATATAAGAATATATTGAATTCAGTATTACTTAAATTTGAATTCATTTAAACAACTTCAAAACTTTCAGATTTCAACTTATCACACAGGTATAGGATGTTTCAAAATCTTAGAATTACAAATGCAATTGTTTGTTACATTGCTAATACACTTTTAATATGAATGGCAGCAGAAATAGGTGTACATACTGTTACAACTATATGTACAAAATTTATTATTAAAGAAAAAAAACTGTATTTTTTTTAATGTACTTATGACTTATGTCCTAACCTTGCTAACACTGGAATTAGAGTGCTCGTCAATGGTTCCATCAATCTGGTCAATTGTTCTGCTATCTTTATCTTCAACGTCTGAATGTGCCCCGCTGCCCTTGTTATGAGAGTCTGATTCGTGAGAACTAGGCTTTTTTCCTTCCTCATCCAATGAAGAGCTTGAAATACGTGATTTTCGTCTAGTATATTTATGTGTGTGCTTCTGAAAATCCTTATCTGATTCTTGGGAATTTTTTTCTTCATTTTCTGAACTAGATGAATAATTTAAAAGACTTTTCTTAGCTTCCAAACTTTTGATAGCATGCTTTCTTTTGTGCTTACTCATTTTCTTTTTGATCACTGTTGATTCTATCTCACTTTCAGATGAATCATTCAACAGGGATGACTTAATTTTGTCAGGATCTTGAGTTGTTTCACATTGCTCTTTGCTATCAGACTGATTTTGTGAAATGTTTTTTTCTTCAGCATTATTTTCAGGCTTATCAACAGTATTATCATTTTTATTCTTATCAGAATCTGAATCATTAAGTAATGCAGTTTTAATTTTATCAGCAACTTCTTTCTCTAATTCTTTCTCACCATCGTTAGCAGGAGAATTAACGGTTTTATTTCTTTGAACCTTTTCATGTTCATTATCTGCAGAGTCAGATTCATGAAGGAGAGCATCTATTATTGCTACAGTATCTTTTGATACATCCTGGTTGAGCTGTTCAGTATTTTTTGAAGTTGGTTCTTGAGCATCGGAATCAGAATCATTGAGAAGTGTATTTTTTACATTATTTACTTCAGCTGTTAAGGCATTATCAATATCTTCCGTCTCAGACTCATTAAGTAAGGCATTTTTTACTTGATCAATGTTTTTTTCTGAACTTTCAGTTTCTCTATCATTAACCTTTTTTACCTCACAAATAGTATTGGATCCATGTATTATTTTTTGGAGATTGTGAGTTAGCAAAAAGTTTAAATTTAATTCTGGTAATTTATTTACATTTACAGTAAATGTTTTAGGTTTAAATTGCTTGACTTCATTCCTTTTTTGGGCCCAAAATTCATCATCATCTTTTTTGTCTGTATGAGATTTCTTTCTTGTAGTACTTTCTTCTTTTTGTGCATAATTACAATTTGTACTATTCTTCTTAACTCTTCCTTTATTCATTAAGTGATCATTCTTAGTCATTTGGTAAGCTGATGTAGTTTTTACTATATCAGGTTTAAGTAGTTTAGTAATATTAACACACCTTATTAATGGCTTAGAATCAGTTTCACTATTGTTGGACTTTGTTGAATTATGATCTGAATCATCAGACTTTGAATCTCCTAATTTCCTTTTTTTCAACTTGGGTTCAGAGTCACTAATATTGGTTTTGCTATCGTCATTTTCTTTACCAGTAGGGGATTTATTTGCGTTTTGAGAGCTGTTATCACATTTATTTTTTGAAGCATCATCACTCTCTGAGCTATCATTGGATATTCTTATCTTACTGAATTTCTTTCTGATACCGGTTGCTTCTTTTTTCTTTTCTTTTCTATCTTCAACTACCTTTGCTTCATTAGCAAAGCATTCGATAAGCTCTGATACTGCTAAATCTTCCTTCGAATTGATAATTTCTTGACTATGTGTACTTTTATCTGCATTATTTTTTTACATTGACACTTTCAGACTCAGAATCTTGTTTCTCCGATGAATCAGAAGGAATAGGTTTATTCGTTTCATTATCATTTACATCTGCAGGATTTGAATCTAATGATTTCCACCGTACAGTTTTAGTTTTGGCAAGTTCACCACTTTTTACTGCAGACTTTTGGTGCTTACTAGCTTTTACAGATACACTTGCATCAGAGTCAACAATTTTTGAACATTTTCCGTTTTTTTCTGAATTTTCAATGTCTTGATCTGAATCAGAAAGACATGAAGAGTCCTTTACTTTAGAACTTCTTTCTGATTCTTCTTCAGTTTGTTTTTCTGAAAGTTTTCTCCTAAGCCGCTTCAATTTACAATCGTAAAATACAGGGTACTTTTCTTGCATGGATTCAGGCATACTTCTAGCAAAGACTTTTGCACTCGTAAAATGGTCGATTGAAATCTTTTTCGATACCCGCAAGTTATAAGACTCATATTTGAAATAGTAAAAATCTTTTTTGATATCTTGGTCTTTTCTATCGATAGCTTTCCCGCCAATGCCTGAGTGTGCTTGAGCTGCGTCAATTATAGACAACACTTTCCGAACGCCGGTTTCGACATTCTCAAGTGATTTTTTTGACAATTCACAAATGAGAAGCACCTTTTTCGCGGCTTTGTGAACAGCATGCGCATTTCTTAGCTTATTTTTACTTATTCTCTTCTCTTTTAAGTTCTCAGATCGAGATCGCAAATTCGATCCGAGTTTAGACAAATATTCCATTGCTTCACATAGTACATCACAAACGGGGACCTCGGCAGCCATTTCACGTATTTGCTCAACGCACTGCACTTAGTTTAAACTATTAACACAATGCCATAAACAGATTATTTATAAAAATCTCAGTTTTCATCGCTAGAGTTAACAGCGCGACGTAATTATTGAAATTTTTAGGACACAAATTCGCGTTTTTCGAAAAACCAAATAAAAAACCATAGACTAAAAAACGTTCCATTTTCACAATTTTTTTCTTTGATTAGTATAAACTCTCTGACAGCCTCTATTTTGGAATATTTTATCATGAAAAACCAAAATTTTGAACGTAAAAATATTAATTAGAAGACTTTCATCTTGAGGTCACTAAACTTACGCTACTTACTGTCTTAGATGTGGTAGATATTCTATCGATTGAAAAATACCCTTACATGAAATGGAACGTAGTGCCTCCTCATGACCTATTCAACTCGGTCGGCTAATAGTTGCTATACATAAATATAACATACAAAATAGCGGCAAATAGGTATATATATGAACTATAACTTAGGCAGCGCTGTATGAATAATTGATTACAATCAGGGAACATTTATTTATTTGATGCAGAACAGAATAGCACTGCTCCAAACCCTATCCTCCTAGTGTCATTATGGTGAAACCTAAGCTTTACAAAAAAAAAATAGAGGTACCAATTTTTTGTACTCACCTTTCATGTAAATGGCTGAACTTGTGTTTTACGGACACCACACAAAGCAATTATACTTAACTATGATTGAAAAACATTATAACATGTTGTATTATAGATTACACAGTAAAATTGTACACATATTCCGCTTCCAGACCGAAAAATCGGCAATATATGCAAGGTAGGTAAACTATCCAAAACAGTCGTGAAAAAGAACCATAGACACTAGAGTAGACGCAATGTACCACGGAAGTAAAGAATGCCTGTGTAACGATCCATCCATCATCCAGTTTCCTCGGTTGATGAATAATTTAAAGAAAGTAAAATGTATAGTTCTTCTCATCAGTCAGTCATACTCATTAACGTTCCATACAAAAAAAAAACTAATAAAACGAAATGAAAAGAAACGCACCTATAAATTTTTGAATCGATTTTTTTTAACCTTCTAAAATCGACTTTGTATCTATCGATATCGTATTAATAATTAACTACACTCCAAGATCACTGTAGAACGTTTTACTGGTCTGATCTGTGCAGGCAACTGGGGCGTGGGGGGCGTGGTCTCAGAATCTCCGGCTTTAAAATCTGGAAATAGCTGTTAGCCTTAGATTATAATTATGAAATGTCCAGATTCCGAGTTCGAAACAAAACGTACTGAAGCCACGTTTTTATAAATGTCTTAGCGCCACACGTAACTACACATTGTTTTACCTAGGAATGGAACGACGAGAGTACTTTTTCTAACCGTGTTTTTGGCTTCAATTCTCAATGGCCTAAGAATCTGGACTTTCTATCATCTAAGCTCTTAGCGTTTGTCCTGTGTCCAGTGTGTCCTAACTCCTATCCTACACTCAAGAGCTGGGTACTCATTTAGCAGTGTTGCATGTAACGTATCAGATGCGTATCAGATACTGAATCAACCTGCACGTGGGTACGGCTCGTCCGAGCACACTAGTAACCACTAGTACCCAGCTAAGGATTGAACGCAAGCAAGCAATCGAGCGAGCGAGCAAGCATTGGTGTCACCTCGTTTTGTACTTTTATTCACACCCCATTTATAACAGTGCCGTCCTCCGGTTCTGAAATAGAAGGGTCAAGGCCAAAAAACAACGGGCATAACTCTAATAAGCTGCCGAAGCTGCCCAAACAATTATTGAGATGTATTGTAGGTGGTCCTATATAATGTTAGTGCAGTAAATGCAAAAAGACGCTGTGTGATAGAGAATGTATGTAGTGTAAAAATTCAAAGTGTACAAAGTATTGTATTAAGTATTGGCTCTGTACATACAACTAGTACCAGGTGTATGTACAGAGCCTTAAAAGAACGGCAGCCCTAACATCTAGCTAGAGTCCTTTTTGCACATCTCTAGTTACGTCAGTTGAATGTGTACACCATAAGTAGTCTGTGGTGTACACTTTATTTCTATATCCACTGTCACTTTTTGTCGTTGTCAGGTTGTGTAATAGAAATTAATAATAATGAATGCTCTAAGGAGGAACACGCTAAGAGCTTTTACCAGATTCTATAGCGAAGGTGCCGGGGGTTCTCAGACTACGCCCCCACCGCCTGCACAGACCAGTCAATCATTACCCAATGTCCCTGGACTGAGTAGCAAATGTATCCAACCAGCGGCTCAGCCCGTGGGTCCTGGTGTTGACCCTAAAAAGACCGGAGCCTACAAAGTCCCTGAATACTTTCAATACGATAACATGAGTTTCTTCGAAGCTGAAGTAGAGATGGCGAGCTTTAGATGTCCTCAACCATCCGCTCTGAAAAAGTAATGTTTTGCTGAATATTGTCTGTTGTTTTAGTTCACTAAATAAATTATTAGAGAAAGTTACTATTGTTTTATTTCGATTACGTTTTTGTTTGTGTATCACCATCATCCAAAGGGCCATGGATCTGTTTCCTTGTGTTCCTATTCCCTCTATTCTAGAACAGTCAGAGTAAAGTTTTCTTAGCAGCTCTAGATGATGCATATTTGAGGTAGAACAGTGTGTAAAGTTATTATTAAATACCTCTGACCAGACCATTTTTACTCGGCTCATTTTCAATATAGCTATTGTGGGACTGGATGTCATGGGTGAATTGATTTACAAAGATAACTTCCTACAGCAATACTTATTGTTGGAGCAAATTTGTTTTTCTTTGTTATTATTTTGGGGCATTCAATTTACTGTACACTTATCAACAAAATGAATAAAAAAGGCAGTGTTACAAGGATTTTACAAGTAATTCTCAACCCGTGTCTCTTTAACACAAAACTAGCACACAGATTTGGATTAAAATTTGTCCCACACAGATCAGCATTTGAAGCTTGTCCACATAGCAGTAGTACAGTCACTTTGGACAAATTACTGAATTCAAAACAGGTGGAGCTCTATGCACTCTTGCTTACTATGTTGTCACATTATTAAAAGATAATCATTTTCATAAATGTAACGCATCCATCTCTATGTCAAGATGACATCACTAGGGCCGCTTTCTCAAGACTATTTGCTCATATTGTCTGCAGAAAATTATTTCAAGTGATTTTTTTTTGTATTCAGGTATAATTATAAAGCCACGTATTCACTGAGCAACAATTGTTTATAAACTTTGTTTCAGAAACAAAATCTACGTGTTTCTGAAACAAATCATTTTGTTTCAGAAACATATAATTTTTTTTTTTCATTCACGTTGTGTTTACAGAAACAATATTTTAAAATGATTGTTTCTGAAACAGAGTTTATAAACAATTGTTGCTCAGTGAATACGTGGCTTAAACTTTTCTAAAAGTCTTTTGTCATAAAACTAGTTTTTCTGCTAACTAATGCTGAAATACTAGCATATTTAAAGGTGTTATAAAATAATAAGAACATTAAATTTTTTTGTTTTATTTTCAATCATTAGCTTCCCATACATGCTATAAACCTACAACTAAATAACATAAAAATGCAATATAACATCTTGAACTGGCTGACTTTATACATAATATTGTTTGTAATGCTCGTGGTATCTAAATAGACAAATGCACTAAACAACAACTGAAGCAACGCCACCTATAAGTACTGCAGCATCAATATCTGTAAGAGTGGTCGCAGGCTCCAGGCTTTCAGCGTACACACTCTCAACCTCATGTTACTTCTTCTTTGTAAGTTTCTCTGACAAGTCGTCAAAGGTGGGATCCTGAAGATTGATCATCAAGCTGTTACCAGGAAGGAATACACGGTTCTGGGATTGGGCAATCATTCTAGAGATACTCTGAGCAGCACGGATCTTACGCAGCTTCAGGTAACCAGGATTCATTCCCATTGCTTTTCCCAACATTTCAGCGGCTTCAGCTTCACCCTCTGCCTGTACAATTTTTTGCTGTCGCTCCTGCTTGGCTCTTTCTACAACGAAAGCAGCACGCTGAGCTTCCTGTTGGGCCACCTGCTTAGCCTCTACAGCAGCAGTGTACTCCTTACCAAAACTCAATTCAGTCAAGGAGACATCATCCAGAATAATGTTGAAATCAGCTGCACGCTCCACAAGCTCCCTTCTGATCAAAAGAGATACCTGCTGACGCTGAGTAATCAATTGAGATGCATTGAACTTTGCAACCACAGATTTCAGTACTTCGTTGCAAATTGATGGTAATACTTTTTCATCATAATCAGTACCAAGCTGTCTGTACATTGTAGGGAGTGACATCGCATCAGGACGGGAGAGAACTCTCAATGAAATGTTTACCATTTGTAAATCCTTAGAGCCAGTAGGGGAAGAGATCTTGCGAGGTCTGGACCTGATATCGTAAATAATGGGGTACTGGAACCAAGGTATACGGAAGTGCAAACCTTCGCTCATGACGTGTTGCTGTATACCTCCTATTCTGTTGAACATGATGGCACGATGACCACCTTCGACGGTAAACAAGGATTGCGAGACGCCATAAGCTGCCGCACCTAAAGCCGCCACCACTTTTATACCGACGTTGAGCCCAGGGGGTCCACCCTTGGCAAATTTGCCCGCCATATCGTTAAGCTTGCTTTGAGCCATGTTCAATACGTTTCAACAAGTATATTAATATTAAATTTCAACACTTTTTCCAACAAAAAATTATAACCTAAAACAGCAGGCCGAAATCGAATAATTTTATTGTGCAATGACCATAGACGAAGAGGACAAAGGAACAGAGTATAAAAATCTTATGATAGGGCTTCGACCAGCGTTAATAGTTAATTAGTCGACTATTTTTTGAAAACTCCATGATTTCGTTTGTCTATGGTTTATTTCATAAACAATAACTACATTGACATGTTGATGACGTTTATTTTTATCTGTGATTTAGAAATTCAGCTGAAAGAAAGCAAAATGTCTGTTTTCATAAATTTCGTCTAAAAATATTTACCTTATTTACCTCTAATATAAAGCGTCTTTGGTCCCTTGCAGTTTAATACCTTTGATAAAAGTGCTAACGTTGTATAAATATTGTTAAATAGAATAACGTGATCGCCTAACTATGGATTCGTGTATTGGAGTAGAACAGGATTTGGACAAAGCTCTTACAAAATTTAACTCTCTAAACGATCACACAAATAGAGTTCTACAGGATATAATAGACCAAGTTGAGGAACTGAGGAAAGAAATTGCAAAACGTAAGTGGTTTGTCATTCCCCCTCTACGTGTCCTCTTTGTTCACTGGGTGTCCTGTTTACGTATATTACATGACCATGACGAGACGAATTTCTTATATTTACTTCTGCCAGTCTTATAGATTTTTCCTTTTATATAGTAGGAAACTTATATTGATGAGAAAGTTATATAAGCTTTATTAAGACTGTTCACGTTCCAGACATTGTTACTATAAGCAATTTAACTTTCACCTCTACAATAGCTAAACAAAGTTAGCAGTAATAAATTCATATTCTTTATTCATTATGTATAAAGTCAATGTTCCTTGCCCAGTTCTTATCTAAGCTTAACAGTCAACAATCCATTCAAAACATTAATATGTTTACAAAATGAAGGTCTGAGTAAACTTAAAATATTTGTGATAACATTGCCACATAAGCTAGAATTCTTTTTTCTTTGCAAATGGGGCTTAGAAGGCCTCGGCATAAAAAATCCTTAGCCTTTTATGGCTACCCAATTTATTTTATGGTATGCTGAGATTATAGATTGTCCAGATTCTTAGTGGCCACTGAGAATCAAACCCAGAACAGGGCAGAAAGAAAGAAATACACTTAACCATCCTTTGATTGGACCTAAAACAAGTACAAATCTCCACGGAAACATGGAAAGTTGTAAAATTTTCTCATATAAAAAAAGTGACTTCACCAAAAACATAACATTTAGTGTTAAACACAAAATCTGAACATTTCATAATCTAAGATGCTTTGCTTCTTTTCTTTTTCAGAACCTGAAAACACTCCACTTTCACCTGCCCAGGCTATGGTGGTGAGTGATGTAGCGTCATCAGTGAAACAGACTGTATTTCAAATGTCTACAGGTAACTATTTACTTAAATCATGTAAAAATAAACAAGAAACAGTAAGGCTGGTATTACTGAACCTCAAAACTGAGCAAAACAGCCTTATACACCTCAAAACTGAGCATAACATAAAACTAGATTCAACCAATCAAATGGCTTGAATTTAGTTTAATGTAGTGCATGAGTGTTGAGTGACTTCTGTAATATGGACCTTACACTGTAATCAAAAAGTACATAAAAAAAGAATAACATTCATTTTTATCTGCTATTTAGGTTATTCTTCTTGAGATAAAAGTAATTATGTGTACACAAAAACAAGAGTATTAATAGACTATGTATTGCAGTAAAACATTTAAAACAAACTTACTCAAATAAGTTGTACTAAAACACAAATATTTTTATGCAAAAATTATGCTGTTATATTCCCCTGTATCCGTTTTCTCTTTGTGGGATAAGAGGAATATCCTGTAACTAACAGTATAAAAAATGTCACTTGGGACACTTTATCCCAGTAGTCTAAGCTAACTCTGTGCCAAATATTATCAAAATCATTCAACCATTCTGATATGTATAACCCAACATAATATGAGCAAGGATTGACACCTGAATGCTCTGATGCTAGTAAGGTACATTTAATTTGTAGCTGAGTTTTAATTTGAGTTCCAATAATATTGCCATCAACACACTAAGAAGAATAATTGCAGCCAGTAATGCCCCTTTTCACAATTGTTTTTTTTTTAAATATATTTTATCATGGTCACTTTTTAACATCACAGGTCATTAGTGAACACAATTAACATTATTTTACGTACATAGATACATTAAGAAACAATACATATTATTATTATTACATATACCTTTTCATATTTTGTGACTAGCAAAATCATGAATAAAATACTTTCTTTTCTCCACAGAACATAGGGAACTTCATGCAACTGTGTCGCGAGTAGGCAAGTCTATTGACAGGCACTTTATTGCTGATTATGCCTCTGTAGCCCCAAAAGCTGAATCCTTCTGCAATGACGTCAACAGGCCTATCATGGAGCAGGCCATAGCTCAACATTTGTATAGGCAGGTATGAAACAACAGTTTTTTTTAAAGCTACATTCGTAGTTTTTTAAGATAATGTATCTAATATATCTATCTAATCCTAGTGTGGAATTTCTTCTCTATCATGGGTGTGTTTACTAACACTTTACAAATACAAACAAATGTTTGTTAAATTAATAACTGTAGATAAGAATGCAAGTTTGAAATAATGTTTTTTTATTATCTATTTTAAACATAACAATGATAAGTTGGTTAAGTTCTCTTGAACAGTACGCCTAGTGAGGAGATTCCTCTCTCTGGAGCTCTAACTGAGCACTTTTTTATATTTTTAAATATTTAAAAATGTATTTATTCTGTTAATAATGAAAGGCAAAATGTTGAATATTCTTAACTAGTTAAGTACTTCAGATCGCTTGGAATCAGAGTAAGTGATTCCAAACATTTGCTTGCTAGTGTAGTTGGTTGGTCGCGGGACTTATACCATCACCGTGACCTCGGAACATAAAGGGCTATTGAAGGACACCGTGGATTTTAATCAGTACAAGTCTGACACCCCGGGCAGGGCGGGAGGACTCATTTCAACTACACTTTTTTTTTCGTGGTAAAATCAACCACGAAAAAAAAAGTGTAGTTGGTTTAAAATAAAATGAATAAATATTACATTTACAGTCTTTCTACAGGAGCCTGTTGTCATATTGGCAAGGATACTGCTGCTAAGTACTGAGACAATCAATGTAATTAATGTTGCAAAACAGGTTCTAACACTGGTTTTCCTTACCTAATGAGTTATGTTGCTTTAGGCTAGGTCAATGAGGAAACATTCTAATGTTTATTATTGTATGACACTCTACAGTGTTTTTGCTATTATATGGCAGATTTATATAGACACCAAGTAAAAGTACAGTTATATTTATTTATCTATTTTGCGATTATCTCGATTCGATTTCGAGATTTCCGCAAAAAATAAAAATTTGTGTAATTTCGAGTAAAGTTCCGGGTATGGGTGTTGATATTACGAGTTTAGATGTTTTTAAACGCATCCAAGATACAGGAGAAACTCCTCATGTCAGGCAATAATTGAAAACAAAATGCTTCATATTTGAAAATCAACTCGACAAAGTAAATTACGCAATTAACATTGTTAAATTTTCTCGAAAGAAATAAAACTGACTTTTTACGATAGCTAGCAGTCCTTTCTCAACATTATACATATCCCACAGGGCTTAGAAGACGTAGGGGACTCATTCGTATCAGAAGCGAAGATCACAGGCGTGGAGCGTACGTGTACGTTCGCGTTGCTGCAACGTTGTGCGGCCGCACTGGCCGAGGGGGACCCGAGTGCGGCCCTGCACTGGGCGGAGCGGAGGGCACATGAGTTGCATAACTCGCCACTTCCTTTCACTTTACATAGGATGCAGGCGTTGAAGGTATGTGGTACCATAGTACTTTCAAAACTACGTACGTACGGGCGTATGTACCGCTGTATCAGCCGTATCAATGATGCAGAGCCCAGGTATCAGGGGCCCCGACGTTAGGAATAAAAAAAAAACCTATTTGATAACTTATTGCAGTTCATAAGGCTAAAATTATCAAGCCCCTAACATAGTTCAATTTTCAATAACGCCATAGTTAAGATACGATCAGTCGGTCAGCACTTCAACGTTATGGTTCCTTTTAAATTCCCTTAATAACATCAGTAATCAATAGCATTAACTATAGAAGTCAGGATGCTATTTTTCATTTTAAAAAACAAGACGACTTAGATTGAGAGATTGCCATCTCTAAAATTGAACCCTATGTGTAAGTTAACTTTAGATTATTATAGAATGTCTAGATTCCTAGTGAATTGAGACCAAAAAAGGGAGAAAAGTTATTAACCTCATTTGATTGTTCCAAAACAAGTGAATATATCCAAGGAAAACATTTAAATGTGTGGGTGGCGCTCACTCACCCATTCATAAAAAAGTGGGTTCACGAACACGGAGACATTTTACAATAAAAGGCGTAACTATGTATTATTGCTGAAAAGGGAAAAATGAGCCAGGATTTCCTTTACCCCCTAGCTGGCCCGCGAGAAGGGCGTGGTGGCGGCCATCTCGTACGCGCGGCGTCAGTTCCCGGCGCACGCGGCGCGGCACGAGCGCGCGCTGCAGGCCGCCGTGTGCGCGCTGGCCTGGTGCACGCCGGGCGCCGGGCCCGCGCCGCACATCTACCAGCATCTGCTGGACCCGAAGGCGTTAGGTCAGTATATCAGGACAAAGCCTGCCGGGTTCATTGGACTAACGAATACCGTGACCCCGGAACAAAGGGCTATTGAAATACACCGTGGATTTTAGTCAAAGGCATGGCGCCTTTGACTCATTTCTCATTCTCATTTGATAATTTTACAACCCTTAAAGAAAGGTCAGTTCATCAATATTTCGGACCGAATTTCAACCAATATATTTATTCTGATAATCGTGTCAACTATGCAGGATATGTATTAGTAATTTATTTAATTTTTGAAAATGCACCATGCATTTCTGGAGATGGGAAATGGGGTAAAAAGTGCCTCGAGGACTTGGAAAAGGTACTTTTCCCGAGTCAAATCAAATCAAATCAAATCAAATCAAAACGTTTATTTCAATTAGGCCATAACCGGCACTTTTGAACTGTCAAAAGACAAAATAAAACTAGTACAAAAATAGTTATGGTGCTACAGTCCCAGTCACAAGACATAAAAACTGTGAAAGTACCGTAGGTGCTCATTCCAAAGCGTAGATCTCTATGGAGAAGAATGAGCAAGAAACTCCATGGACACTCTTTTTCAATCGCCAAAATTATTACAGATCTTAGGTTACATCATTCATCATCAGATGGTAGGTACATTACATAGGTCAACAGCATTTTTGTGCATGGGTTCTACATACGTTATTTTTATTGTTTGTATATCTAGAAGTAAGAATATGAACAAAAAAAAGTTCTGAATTTGCTTTTGTGAGAAAAAAATGGGTAAATCAAATTCATTGAAAATACTTAAAAAATGACACAGAGATGAGTTATTACAAAGGAAACCGTACATCCATTCACGTTTTTGTTTTACAAAATAAGTTTTAAAATAAAGTTAAATTATTTAAAAAATAACTGTTTTAGTTTTCCTGCTATTTTTAGTAGAAGTTTCTCTTATTAACTCCCAAATATAGTCTCCCATCATGTCCCTTTCAGTACTGGCATTTGTAACGTCTCTAAAATGCTTGTCAAATCTCAAATTGTCTTGATGGAAGCGTTCCTTTTGTTCTTCCGTACAAGCTTCAATGTTATCTTTAAATTTATCCAAATGAGAATGTAGCATATGTATCTTTAGTGTATCTTTAGAGACATTCTACTTCTGATGATGGAAAAAAATCGTAATCGTGTCAGTGATCAGCTCGACATAACTTTTAGCTCTAGGGTTTACACTAAAACCATGAACTAATGCCTTAAAACTGTTCCTGGCTTCTTTCTCTTCAATGCTAAGTAATGTCAGGAAAATATCACAATTGGTTTTTTTTTTATTTGAGCGCCAACAGACACTCTATCTTTAATTTTCGCCTCTGAAAGCTTTGAAAAAAAAACTCTTAAAGCAAATATTTTTGATTTTTTATCACATTTTTTAAAGTAAATATGCTTGTATAATCAGAATATAATAAGTAAAACCCATGCACAAAAAATTATTTTTTATTTGTCGACCGGTGTTATGTGAGAACGATGTGGCAAGTTATTAGTGTCCATAGTAAATATAAAAACGACAATTCAAAAATAAAGTTATAAATATTAAAATAGACCATGGCAGCTAAGAGATGACCAGTCCCAACTGACAGCGCCCGTTCACGAACATGACACATATATCAGCACCATTCAGCTCAACCATTTTGAAGGGAACTAAATGATCCGACAGACATGCCACCATCAGCGAGACTTTTGAGTGAGCATGACATACTCTCAACCGCCAGAGTCATTCAAGTCAATGAAAGACGTGGTTTCTAGTTAAAGATAGCTCTGAAGTACATGGTACTCACACAATGCTGGCTATGACGCTATATAATACTAGACACATTGACTCTATACAATGCAAAGTCTTCATCCGCTTCAAAAAAATAATTAAGGGATAACCTACAAATGTATATCTAGAAAAGTCCAAAAAAAAAAAGAAGAGGAATTAAAAACTAACACTAAAAGAAGAGGAAAAAAAAACTTTTCCCGAGTGTTGTCAAATTATATTTTACTTATCGTCATGAACTCCATAGATATAACTACTATATTACAAAGTTGAATAGCTAAGAAAACATCATTATTTTTGAACAGGTGCTGAAGCAGCAGAGCTTTTTATAAAGGAAGCTTGTGCATTACTCCGCTTGGCGCCACTATCGCCTCTCGCGGGCGGAGTGCTGGCGGGCGCGCGTGTGCTGCCTGCACTGCATGACATCAGAGCTAAGATGACGCATCCCCATGTCATCGCTGCCTGGTCTGATGATGAGCTGCCTTTCGAGGTAAGATATCATAAGAAATCACGTCTCCAATCCCACCCGAAATAACAATCCCAAATTTTCACCCGCTTTTTGCCAGATATCAGTTTTCATCAATATAAAATTCACTATTTTATCTACTAATTCATGTTTAGTAAATATTTAAACTTCTAGTGCATCATCAGACAATAGCTCATCAATATAATGCCTCCAAAATTGTTGCTGTCGTCCAAGGAAGTCTTTTTTCTAATGTTAGAAAACTCTAGCTAAATAAAAATTCGAAATTTGAAACGATGACCATCCAGCGGATGATTGGATGGATGGATCATCGTTTATGACACGTATCTGTCAAATGACTTGTAGAATAACACAGATCAGATGTTCCGCATCGTTTTTTATCAATGTAATAAAAAAATTGAGTGACACTTCCAAACTTACCAATTTATGTGGAGTTGAGGCTTTCTTATATTTTCCATTACCATCTTCACGTTCCCCAAAACCTAATGAATTATCTGTTCAACAAACCAGGTGGACCTCGGCGAGGACGGCGGCGGCTACCACTCAGTGTTCGCGTGTCCCATCCTGCGCCAGCAAGCCTCGGAACAGAACCCGCCCATGCGCCTCCTGTGTGGACACGTCATCTCTAGAGACGCGCTCAACAAACTCGCTATGGGTGCCAAGTATGTATAGTTGTTAGAATAGTATGTAAGGGGAACTAGCTTCCGGGACTGCTAGCGGGGCGACGATAAACTAATGTTATAAGCCAATAAATAATTTGTAGATAGATTATATGATCGAGTGAACTGTCATTGTCCTTTATTTACTAACGACTTCTAATAAACGAGTTCACTGTCCGCCCCGCTAGCTGTCGCAGCACGAACGTTAAATTACTAATGTAATAGTTATGTAAAATGTCAGTGTACAGACCGGACAGACTTTATAATCACTACCACTGTAATAAGATTTGTTTTTACATGTCACTTTTATTATCAAGAAGCCTTGAGAACAAATCTGACGCGATTGTAAAATAATATGAGGGGCCGACCGACTGCCTCTGATGACGTATCTACGCTCGCGCGGCAGAATGGCTCCGTATGCATGCTCTTTCGTGCTCGCGAGGCCGGTCTGTGTGAAAAGATGAGTTCCGGGCGATGCTCTTTGAGCCGGTCGGTTTGTGTAGTAACGGACCCTCCGAAGAAGAATGTTGAACTTAAAGTTAGTAATAGTCTAACCTTCCGGCCTCCGCTCCTACTAGAGGCAGAGGACTTATTTGATGATTTTGTAAACCAAAAAAATGTGGTAGTTTGGGCAGTTACCAGCGACTGATCAAGAGTTCTGACCGCCCTAGGCTAGTTATGAGGACGCGCCCCCGCCAGGTGTGTTACAGGTGGCCTTTTTTTTACGTGGTAAAATTATCAAATGACTCTGACAGTATGGGAGGGACTGTCAGACTTGACTGACTAAAATCCACGGTGTCCTTCGGCAGCCTTTTGTGTACCGGAGTCGCGGTGTACGTATGTCCCGCAACCCCGGCAATGGCCCTCTATAGGGGGGCCCCGTCAGCGTGCTGACGCTCTTTGAGGTGCGCGTGGAACACAACGCTCCGTCTACCCGGGCATGATCCATGGTCGGGCAGCGAGTTGGTTACGGATGGCCTAAAAAGTAGTAACTGAGTAGATTAGGTGTGAAAATTTTAACATGGTTCATACTTATTTAATACCTATAAAAAATTTCAGATCGGTCAGCAAGCGAAATTAACGTATTTTTAAACTGCCTGAAATTCAACCTTACGGTGGCAAACCATTTTTAAGCTGACCGTTCATTCATAAAGGCAAATACCTCACGCATTATAAGACTAAAATCATGACAAGTGACGAAGTAGAAAACCAAATCTATGTCGTGGCTGGCTCCATGACTTGTATTGGCTTAGTTTCTACAGACATATTATTTGCCATTACCATTGACCATGAGCGTAGTCATCTAGTGTGTAAAGTTGCTTCGACTTGAGTATTTTTTAAATATTTAAGTATCTAGAAAAAAGTAAAAATTAAATATAAAAAAGAGGAGAGGCATCATACAAGTGAAACATTTTTGCAACTGAAAATTTAATTATAGTAATTAAGTAATTATTATTAGATAACCTATACACAGCCCCTTTTTCGTACTTTAGCGTTTACAAATTTTTCCAACATTTTTTCAAATTTTATTAGTTTGTAAAAAAACACTTTCTATGTACATTAGCGAGACAGCTGCAAGTTTTTGCTGGCAGAGTTCATGAAAAATGTTTCTATAATAACTTTTTTTTGCCTTTTTTCTGTATTTTTCTCCACTTGGCTTTTTTATTATCGAACAACTCTCATTACCACTCATAGTCTTCAAAAAAACACGAAAACACTAAGGAAAGGACAATAAATATCAACAAACAGAAGACAGGCGCCAGGGCCGGATGACCAGTGCCAATTGTTGAATTATTTTTGTCACATTACTTACAATGTTAATACTTGAGTATCGATAAGTAGATACAAGTCTCCCAAGACACGGTAATATTATCTAGCGTGCCCACGACGATACTTATCTTAAGACTAAACTATTTGAATTGACCCACTGTTTATATTTTGGGTTTTGTTTACATGAATTACGAGCTCTGCTTTAAAAATCAAAAGAACCGCCGGCCACGCCGCATTCGCTATGATATTCGACTATTTTATTATTATTACATTAATCTATGTAGGTAGTTTATTAAAAGGCCGTGCTGTGAATTTAGTTTTAATGTTTTGTAGCGCAGCGGCCTAGTTCAAATAATAATATGTAGGGAAGATGATGCTAGATTAGTGCATGTGAAAACCACGATTTCAGCGCCCCTCCGATCCTCGCGCCCTAGGCTGCAGCCTAATTAGCCTAAGGGTTAATCAGGCCCTGGCAGTTACACTGTTTTTAGACAAATGTTCAACTTTTTGTGGTACGATGGTGATACGTTTATGATATCGATATGTGTATTATGTATGACATTTCCGAAAACTTTCTAAATATGACTTTTTCAGTTACGTAGGAACCAACGTAAAAGTGAACGGACAATAAAGCTATTCTTTCCATTTTCAGATTGAAATGTCCCTACTGCCCGATGGAACAGTCGCCGGCTGAAGCTCGACAGATTTATTTCTCGTGAACAGTTACGTACACTACTACACTAGAGACCGTTGTTATTTACTTGAAATAATTTCTTTCTAATTTTACAGTTAGGCTGCGTTGACACTTAACGAGAATGTTATATGACTGCCAGTACTTTGCACTTTAATATTTACCTTCTGGAAAAATCTAGTCTAAATGATATTGAAAATACATCGAAATCCGTGAACTATTTTAGAAGAAAAGTGCTATTACACATAGACATTGCTGTTATTCTAAACAATATCTATGCAATGTGCAATACATTCGTATAGTGTCAACGCAGCTTTAGAATTGAACGTTAGCCTAGATATTATAGAAAGTGGGATTGTGTCGAAAAATATGACTGAACTTTAGTAATGGCTAACGGAGTCGACGTCGATATCTAGACATCATTATTTTTTGTAATAAAAGCTTTAGAATATATAGCATTGCAGGACTGAAATATAACATTGATTTGAACACTTTGTTTTATAGAATTTGCGGTTTGTTTTAGATTTTTTTTAATTTGACCAAAGACAAAAGATACAAAATTTAATGTTGCAACATGCAAAAAACATGGCAGCATAAAAATGTATAATGGAGAATGTCTTTGATCCAAATGTTGCTAGATGATGTATGAATGGTTAAAAAGAATTCATTTTATTGAAGTTTATGTAATACAACATCCGAATTATTTCCGTGGACGTAAAAATGGAGGTTTAATAACTTTCCAAGCACTGTTTCTTGTTGGACATGCTCTACGTAAAAAGGTTTACAGACTTCGCTGTTATTCAGCGTATCTGAATATTTTTTTTTTAAAGAGAAAGCCTGAAAAGTTATAGAAAAAGGAACATTTTCCTGTTTTATGATTTTGAGTCAGATATTAATGGCGATTGTTGGGAATACTATTTCCCTATAGATGTTAATAAGGTAGACAACATTATATTGTAATTTTAAGACAAATATTATTATTGTATGTTTACGTACTGACTGGTTGTAGAGCCATGCTTTTGTTCTTTTTTGTAATAAAATGAATTCAGTATTCAAATGTTGTTTTATTGAAAATGTTAAGGCCGGGTGCTGACTGGTGCCTTTTTGTCTCCCCATCGAATGCTATGAAGATATGACAGTGCACTGATCTGATTTTGGTGACAGAAATGACAAAGGCGGCTGCTAAATTGGAGTGCGGGGCAGTGGTCCAACTGCTCCGTCCAACTAGTTGGATCACGGGCCTACACTAGGGGCAGTTGTCCAACTTTAAAAATAGTTGGACCACTGCCCCTAGTGAAGGCCCGTGGTCCAATTCATTTAATAATAAGTTGCCACCCTAAAAGTCTCAACTGTATCATTGTATGTGTACGGTAACTACTGGTTTACGGTTATATTGAACCCCTTTGCAGTAGAAAAATCAAATTAAAGTTGGGTGAATAATTAAAAAAAAAAAAAATTATAACTAAGCAATCAACGAAATTTTTCTAAAGCATGGCCTACAGGGTCGCGGGACTTATTCCATCACCATGACCCCTAAGCTTTAAGCTGTAGGCCATGCTTTAGAAAAATTTCGTTGATTGCTTAGTTGTAAATATTTTTTTTTTTTTTAATTATTCACCCAACTTTAATTTGATTTTTCTACTGCAAAGGGGTTCAATATAACCGTAAACCAGTAGTTACCGTACACATACAATGATACAGTTGAGACTTTTAGGGTGGCAACTTATTATTAAATGAATTGGACCACGGGCCTTCACTAGGGGCAGTGGTCCAACTATTTTTAAAGTTGGACAACTGCCCCTAGTGTAGGCCCGTGGTCCAACTAGTTGGACGGAGCAGTTGGACCACTGCCCCGCACTCCTAAATTGTAATCAGGTGCTGTGCAGTAAAAAAACTGAATCAGGCGCCGATAACGCAACTGCAAGGACCTGCAGCAACTCTATTCGCATGTAACCCCAAATCGAACGCATTTTGATGCAGCGCAATATCGTTACGTTATCGTAGGTATGAAAGAACGCTAAGTGATACATAGCCGCATGGACTAATGATAATGCTTTTGCACGTGGAAGGGTGGCTAAGACCATTCTTGGCTCAGAAGGTGCGTTAAACCGTTGGTTATTTGGAGAAAGGCGGGAATCAGAAGATTGAAAGTCTGTCCAGTCTCACGAAGGACTATCGTAATGTTGCCGAAAGCCAACCCCAACATAGCTGCGAAAATGCTTGTCGTCATTAAATTGATTGGGCTGGGATGGGTTTGGGAGCAGGCCTTCTTATCTATACATATAATAAAACTGTAGAAAAGTTATTTTTGTACATAAAAAAAAAACTCAAAAAATATAGCCAGGGTATTAAAGGACAACCAATAGAACCCATTTCTAGCATTTTTAGAATTTTTGTCTGTTTGTCTGTTTATCTGTTTGTCTGTGTATTTGTCCAGGTATCACGTAAAATGTACGAAATTAATGTAGATAACTTTTATATACAACGATTAAGCGTAACTTGGAGAGGAATTTAGTTTTTGTTTCATTGGAATCGGTTCAGTCTATCAAAAGATATTGGAATTTAAAGTGTTTCAGAAGTAAAATTACGGGTGCACTTTGGTCTCAGTCTCACACATCTAACTTCGAATAGAAAAACTACATTATTCAAATAACTGGAATGGACTGGAATGGACTGGAATGGACTGGAATGGACTGGAATGGACTGGAATGGACTGGAATGGCCTGGAATGGACTGGAATGGACTGGAATGGACTGGAATGGACTGGAATGGACTGGAATGGACTGGAATGGACTGGAATGGACTGGAATGGACTGGAATGGACTGGAATGGACTGGACTGGAGCGGAGGGGAGTGGGGCGGAGAGAAGTGGAGTGGAGTGGAGTGCATAGAACGGGCATTAGGAAAAATAGTCCTACATAAACCTGGAATAGAAGTGTCAAATATTCTTGATAAATCTAAGAAAATTTTAAATACAGGGTTTGTATGAAAAACGTGGCCTGAATTAAGCCCTTCGTTCTAAAAAATACATTGTTCAATTCCGACATCCACGCGAACGAAGTCGCGGGCACAGCTAGTCTAATAAAATAAAACGATAAATTCTCGGTACATAATTTATTTAATGGATATGTACAAAGACAAAAGATTTTAGGACAAATAAAAATTTGGCAATAACTCTCAACAATAGCAATAATAATATTAATAAAGAGTGGTGTCGTTCAAAAGCCGGCAAAATATCAACAACAACAATAATTTAATTTTATACTTAAATATAGTTCGGACATACCAACGTAGGGCTAGCTTTTAGCGAATTATGACGTCACCGCTGTAATAACACACATCGTTGTCGACACACACCTTAACATTTAAAACCATCAACAAGATGTTACACATAATCCATCTTCGCATCTTCAAGCGAACATTTACAGAGATGACATCATAACGTAGTCCGTAAAACGATAATTCCAAACAAATATCACTTAATTCAAATAAAGACATACATTTTGTTTTAAAATTCCGTTTTACAAACAAATAATAACAGCATCAATAATTAACCTAAGAATAAATTAATCGATAAAAAAAACTTCTTTTTGACCATACATGAGCCGTAACAATTTTAATATCATATCGATATAACCTTTTAAAAGGAATTTTATGATCATTAACAACTGAAATGATTTAATTTATTTTTTTATCATTCAATTTGTTTTTTTTTTGCGATATTTTCATAAAAGCTTGTTGGTCTGAGACCATAACAGTTTATTATATTGCTTGAAAGTTGATTAAGATCATAAAATTTAGTTTAAACACAGCACTTAATAAATAAATCGCGTTTTATCACACATAATTATATACGTAGCATCTACCAGCAAAGTACTACTATTAGGTACTAATTATTGCTGTAAAATTTCATCATCTACATACCACCGAAAGAAAGGCTAGTGTGTACGGTTAGAGAAAAAAGTTCTTGCTAAGGAAATACGTCCCCAATATACATTACATTTCAATGTAATGACTGCGTTATAAAGACGTGTTTGACACAGTCTCTGGTTGTTTTTTTATGCCTCAAAGGCAAGTCCAATATCAAATACTGACTACTCTTCAGAGGTCGGTAAAATGATCATCACGCAAACTTTTTTCTCCAACCGTAGTTATCTAAGAGAAAACAATACGAGTAAGATGGAAGACGCTCCTAAATACAGCAAAAATGTATGTATTTTAATTATTTAGCAATTAAATTATATTACTATAATATCACTTACGACCTAATCTATCTATGCGTTACATAGTATTTTTTATTATATAAATACATTTATATTACTGGTATTTGAATTTGCTTGATATAATATGGTAATAATGTTATCATCTTCATAAACATTTGGCACACATAGACCATTCATTTGCCTACAGAATATACGAGGAAGTCAACAAATCATAAGGATTGGAAAATATATCTCTAAGCATTTCGCCATTGGTTGAGAAGCACTTGAAAATAAATAGTCATATTTTATTTTAATTAACATGCATGCATGTGGACACTTTTTACAATGGTACACGAACAAAAAGTTCTATAAAACGTGCAATTTATGTTACCAATACAGTTAATAAGATGTATTTAGTATTTTCGCAACGATACTGTAATTAAAATTTAAAACATGTATTTGGCATATTTTCAAAACTTTGTAACGTTACACCGTAACGTCATAGTCACGATGAAAACAAGCCGCAGGTTCGGGGAAACGAAAAAATACATATCAATTTCACTAATAAATAATATTGCTTCATCACAAATCAGTCATTGCATCAGTCTAGTATTTTCTACGCGTAAACACGACGAAACACCAATGAAATTGTACTAATCAAGCCATTCAAATAAAATTACAGTTGCTTACGATATCGTTCCGACACCACAGTTTACTTGTGTCCTGTCTTATCAATCTTATCATACATTCTTTTACATTTAATATATTTCCGTATTTTAATTTAAGTGGACAGACATGTTTTATAAACTGTGGCGAGGGAGATGGACAGTATTATTATACCAAAACCCAACTAATATTACGAGACATTTAAACAAACGTTAAACTAAACTGAAGTTTTATCACAATTAACTCTATTTGGTGTATTCTTTCAAGGCTTTGCCGTGAGCGCCGGATAAACTTTAAGAAATTGTCTTGTACGAAAATAAAATTTGCTAACGGGACTTATAAACACAGGATTGTATTTTATTCTAAGTCTGTCACAGCCTACTTATCACTAGTTATTTTGGTGTTATGTAAAGTAGCATGTAAACAACCATGAATACGTCCCGGCTGTCATGAATATAGTTTAAATATTTAACTGAATATGTAATGAAGTATTTATTCCGGCACTCGTCCTCTCTAACGACACTCCGTACTCCAGTTATATTTCTCTAACGATAGAATAGAAGCATTTTAGTAGGCACTTGAGAGAAAACGGCCTTGTCCACGTATATATTACTTAACCAATAGTTTATACAACAGCGTTTTAGCCACACCAATATAAGAGGCATTGATATATTTATGCCTATGTAAAATAGCAACACTCATCCGCCATCCATAACTTTTATAGTTTTGAAAATAGAGCTCTAAAACAGCGAACACGATTATATCAGGTCTGAGTTGATATTTTTCTATCGACGTGACAAAAACAAGAATTAAAAGTATTTGGATTGACTTTTGGATTTGGTTTGGAAGCTTTCTGTACTTATTAGAGATTAATTAAATGTAATGATTGATATAGTCTCTAGAGAGGAAGCAGCTACACAATATATCGAAAATTAATAATTCTATCTTATAATGACGAATAAAATTTCTCTATATCTGAGGCGATTGCCATTACATGCTAAGTCTTAATTGCGAGACACAATGGGAACTGTCTACTGGCTAGTAATATACCGGTAAAATTATTTGAGTACATTTTTCATCTAATCACGCACAGATACGAAGTTATAATTCCTTATCAATATGATAAATAAGATTTTTTTTGTTAACACTGTAGGCGATTGTATGAAGTAGTTCCCTTGGTTTATGAACACAAAATACGGCTTGCTTATGGCTAATGCAAGTATTTGCTATAATGTAAATATATACATGTACTATCACTTTTGAAAGTAACACAATTTGCATAGATAAAAATACATTTTGATCGCCCTGTATACAATATTTTTTTTTGTATTTTCAGATCACAAGGTATATTAATTAGATTTATACATTTAATATTGCTCAGTTTAGAATCAGTAATTTTATCTTTATACTTAGGGGTGAAATATATCCTGACATATTGAAGATGCAGGCAAAACAATATGACGAAAGAGCAATTATAACTTAAAACCTATCATGCGCCACACTCCCGTCTTAATTATGCACAATAGCAACTCTATCAAATGTACACACGTACATTACTCTGGCAACATTCGGCATAAAATCAAATTGATCGACGGAAATACGGGAACACTATATTACTTTAAATTATGTATAGAATAATTAATTATTACAATATATTACGATTGATTGACTATTAGTAAATGGGGAAAAAACCTAAATGCAAATAGGGAGTAACTATTCAACTATTTTCCATTCTTTTAAATAAAATATTTCATACTAACAGTATCAGTAGTATCACATCTATCACTATAAGTATCTACTATTATGTAAAGTGTAATTATTCTAGAACATGGTTCGCGTAACGCCTGTCTTTATGATAAATGTGATGTTTTAAACTTGGAAAATATATTGAATGAGAAAATAGGTCCTAACTAGACAGCAAGTGAGCCATTTACCTAAGCACGATTACTATTTCATATTGAATATAATTTATATTATAGTAAAGACAACTGTGTATCTCACCGAGATTTGTTTATATGGATTGTCTTTTTTGGACTAGAGAATGGTAAACTTTTGTCTATTTTATAAATTGCGACAACAGAATCAGAAATTGTCAAACATGATATTCAACAAATTTTTCGTTCTACGAACTCATATGTCAATAAAGAATCACTGAACTTTAAGGGGCTTTGCCCTGAGAAATTTTATTTTTCGTTAATTATACTTTATTGATTCGATAACTTAGTCATAATTTTAGAATTATTATTGAACGAATTTCAATAGTGCCCTCGTGAAATCAGTATTTTTAAAACTGCAAACGAAAAGTATTCTATACTCTTAAAGAATTAAACAACTAATAATTGAAAGCGCTGCACTTTGTCACAAAATAACTTTACCATTTTGTATATAGTATGTCACATTATTTGTCTCGTTTGTCTGAAACTAGAGGGGGTAACATCGGTCACGTGTCCGTCCGTCTCACATAACGACGAACGCTAAACGTTCAGGCAGTGGGTACTTAATGTGCAAGCAGAGTCTTCGCTTATAGTGTTTTTGACCTAATTATATCGAGGGCCATTATTCAATACCAAAGTATTATATTGCTCGCAACTTGTACACCCAATACCGGAACGCTTATATCTTGTTACAATTAGGCGAAACAGCTTCGTCTATAGGAGCTTACAATCAGGGAAAGTCGAATCCCGCGCACAGTACCTGTGACACGAGATTTACAATCAAGCGCAGAGCATATTGAAACGCGTTTGTGAGCGTACAATGAAGAGCAACAGTGTTTCTTACTGGCGTTATGAAGAGTATAAGCTGAAATACGTAGTACCTTGACAAGTCGAAAGAGGGCGCTAGACAGGTATTGGTAAAGTTACTGAGTAGAGTGATGAACATCAGTGTTTCGTACTAGCGACGACGTGAGAAAAGCTGAAGTATGTAGTACCTGGAGAGGTCAAAAGAGGGCGCTACCCGGGCACAATGAACCGCGGCCCGGACACTAGCTAGGCGCGGGCTCCGAGCGCACGCCGGCCAGGTTGAGCAGCGCTTCGGCCGTGCGCCGCTCCTCGCCGCCCGAGTAGGAGTGCTCGTCGCGCGCGCAGCGAGAGATCACCAGGTGCGCTGCTGGAGGCAACTGTGGGGAAATCTCAATGTTATGCTTATCGCCGAAAACCAAAGGCTTCAAATAATACCTGATCACTATTTATCATTAATTTAATTTTATTGAGCTCTCCAATTGCACGCAGTTTATCTGTCATGTCTACTGTGAAGTCCTTTCCTACCACCTAGGTTTTCCCGTGAACGAGAACACTGGGGTGGTTTAGTCAGTATGAGTCTGACATATCTGAGGGCGAAATACCCTAGATTTTCAGAACCACGGTATATATTCAAGAATTCATTGCTTCCAGCAATTATTGGACACGGATATCCGCTGCATATGAGAAGGCCCTGGTTGGTAGATTTCATTAGTGCAAGGTCTTTGAAGAAACAAATGGATGTGATACCTTACAGACTTACATCATGCTCCAGATATTTGTAGAACCGGGAACCATAATAGCACTTACTTGATCTAACACAGCAGGTCCATACTTCATCGCCAGCACGGTAGCTGCCGCCAGGTACTCATCAGCGCCGGGCTCCGGGTCGGCAAGTCGGCGCGCTAACAGAGAGACCCTCGCGCCGTTCTCAGGAGCTGGCTCGGGAGTCTCCACGGCGTCTCCTGCCGCTGGTATGGGCTGCCGACCGAAGGCCTGAGGAGACGTTTTCTGATTAGAACTTCTTAGTGTTGTCCGCTTGTTACGTTATTGGTTTTGGATACTTACTGTGTTGTTTTTGAAGAATTATTTAGTAAATATATATGTTTAGGGATGTGGCTAACAGGCTGTAAGTATGTGAGTAAAAAGACGTTAAGATTTAAGAATTATGAGCAAGAGGATATAAAGTTCCTCATTTTTGAAATGGGAAGATCGTCTGACTTTGTGGCTTTTATGTATAGTGGGCCATAACTGGCCGTAACTACCAAAAGAAGGTTTCTATTATGTTCTTAACACACGATGACCTCTGATAGCGTAATAAAGAAATTAAATTCATTTGTATCGTAGATGGCGTTGCAATCAGATGTCGGAATTGAAAGGAGCATGTTCGATTCACCTTCAATGTAGTAACTAAGTACTTCCTTGAAGATTAGGTAAATGAAGTTGTGTACTTATTGCGATTTTTTGTGGTGACTGTACGCATGCATTTATAACTAGCAAAATGTTTGCTTATCATGCAAATAAACCTATCTGTGATACAATATCAATGCTGCAAGCCAGTTATGTATCAGTTACTAACTATATTTTTTAAATTTAGCGTTTTTAGTAATACGTTTATTTAAGGAAAATTAACGAGAGCCATATATCGAGTGGTTAACTACGCAATAGAACATCCTAGGTACTTGTGTGTCTTCGATGTATGTAATGTAAATATATAAATAGTGCCAACCAACCTGTAATAACGAGGCGCGATGTTGCGGGTCTACCGTCCAAAGTGAACCTTTACCTAGACCTGGGGCGGCTGCCACCTGGAACACAAATGATGTCTATTAGCTCATATAAAATTGGATTTGGACTGCGTTTAAAAGTCCTGCACACTGCATAGACCAGCTGGCTACTGAACAAAACGTTGACTTTACTAAGATTATGTCACCGACAGGTTTTTTTTTGGGGCCGTCTTACAGACTTTGGTCAGACTCTCACTAACTAAAAGTCTACCCTGTTTCTTCGGATGCCCTTTGCGTTTCAGGTCCAAACGGTATCCTTACAAAGTTCCACGACCCCGACAATACTGATAGCTCCTGAAAGCAGTTTAATGTGCAGTTCGCTTGTCAGTTTATTCACCCCTAGCTACACTGCTACTAGCCCCTAGATTAAAAAACACAAAAAAGCGATCGTTTAGTCTTACTAATTATAATAAAATTCACATACCTTATGGAAGCACTTATTCAAAGACAAGTTATGCCGCACACTATTCTTCCAGCCTTGCGGCGCATGTCGGAAGTAAGGGAAGTGACGTACAATCCACGCATAGATCTCTTTGACGGGCAGGGCTCTCGCGGGCGCCGCCTCTATGGCCATGAAGATGAGACAAGAGAAGGAGTAAGGAGGTTTTGTATGCGTGTTGGCGGGAGGGGAAGGAGGGGCCTTGCATGGGGTCCGCGGGGGAGAGGGGACTCGGGCCACAGGCGGTGGCGTTTTGGTTTCTCCTCTCTGTTGGACAAAAAAAATGTGTTTAGTTTTTTATTACGGCAACTGTAGTTTTTGTTATTATATTCTAGGTAAGACCAATACTGTGCCACTCATGCTTAGGCAAGTTCTTAAAAGGAAAAACCTTCTAAGTTTATCTTGGGCATCGTTGACAAAAATTATATGGCATAAATTAATCAATAATCTAGGAGTCTAAAAAGTCTACTTAAGCAGAATCATAATTATTTTGAATTAATATTAAATAAAACGAAATAGACGAATAATAATTTATTGCAAGATTCTGCTAAAGTTTCCCCTACATTTATTATATCAATCCAAAGCCACGCCAATTTTGTCTCTCCACTCCACAACATTAGCTTCCAAACTTAATTTCTATACGCTGAAAAGACCTTTCAGCACTATTCCATATTACGAGCTATTTTCACTTCAGTATTGGTTGCATAGATGCACATATAGAGTTAGCTACAAGGGAGCGATACAAAAGTACTTTGGCAACATTCCAAAGAAAAGTGAAAATGAAATAGACACTTGCGATAAAGATTTTTAGGTTGTCCCATTTTCTTTGACTGTAGTGTTGAAAAGAAAAAGACTGGGAAATGAAGTGCAGAAAAAAGATGAATGTATTTTGTTAGGAATGATACGAAGGATAAGTTGGTTAAATAATGCAGTAATGTCAGACAGGGGAGAATTGAAGAATAACACGTGTTGCTCCAACAAAATGTATAATACGGCAAGAAGATTTTGGGATAAAAGCAGGAAGATGATGATGTTAAACAAGGGCTAATTTTTAAAAGAACATTATCTCTGATTACTTATACATAATACTTTTATCATTCAGGAAAGATACAGTTCTATATCAACTATACGTGATAACTAAACATCATTCATTATAGTGACTAATCTGCTTTATGTAAGTACTATCTAATCTGCATTTTCGGCATTCAGAAGGACGCTGTAGAAAAAAGTTGTATGTCCATGTTGAGCTCAGAATTGGTTAACAAATTCGTTTGCATTAAAGATTCCGTTTCTATGATGTCATTTTACAATTCTACGAGTCTAAAACCAAAATATTTTATTTCATATAAACCTTAATAAGGTTGCGAGACGACCTAGACGCGTGTCACGGCTGGTTCGATGATGCCCCTGAATAACAACCCCTAGTAGAAGGTACCCAGGACTGAGAAATCACAGCACAGCTACTTAAAAAATAAGCCTTAATGGACACTATAAAACATTGAAAATGGATGCAAGGTTCTGGTTGGTCGTTTCTATGGAGAAAAACCGGCTAGTCTATGGTTTTGTAAAAAAAACCCTAGGCTGCTAGACACTTGTTCATCTTATGTGCAATAACTAAAAATAGTTCTGACGAGCATTTATGCGAAAAGTAAATGCATCATCATTAATCTTTAATAAAACATGCAGTAACCGCAACTAAACATATCACATTCAGAATTCGGAAGGACAAACGTCAAATTAAGTCCATAGTTGTTGAGATGGACTCAGTTTTATTTATTTAAACTGTTCGTATCTTATAGGTATAAATTATAAATACATGATAATATACATTTTTGCAAGTATCAAGAGAGGAAAATTATGAATGGAGTCGAATATTCATCCGTATTGCTGTCAACGGGAGACGTGTCCAGGCATTGCCACTCTGGATGGCAATGCAAAAAGGATACATATGTCAGTGTTCTGAAGTGCATTTACACAAACAGTAAAATAAAGTGACCACGACTAAACCACATTCCATTCTGAATTCTTAAGGACGTCAAATTATGCTAACAATGGCGAGAGAGGAAACACACAGGTCGGCAAAAAATTAATGCCATTTACTTTTCCAATTTGCAATAATTAAAAAAAAAAACATTGTAAACCTGACAACGTAAGCATTTGGGAACCTGTTAATGCACAGTGACCAGAACAAAACATTTTATTGCATGCAGAATTTGAAAGGACAAACGTCAAATTAAGGCCATGATGGCCATATAGGAAAAAATGTAGGTCGGTTTCAAATGATTGCTTCCTCCACACGATTGTAGCTTCAACTTGCACTTGTGTAAATAAAACAAAGCGATGGAAAACAGAACTGGTAACAAAAGAAATTACTACTGATCTCGGTTCTGTTGTACGCATGTTTTTTTTTAAAAGTATGATCAGTTTCATAATTTATGTGGCCGTGAATCTGAAAGTCATGGTTGTAAATTAAAATATAGCGGTTCAGAAATGAAGTTAGCTAGTTAATAGAAAAACTTGGCCAAGCTTCGTACGGTTTTAATGTCCTCATGTGGCGATAATCTGGATTCTCATCAGAATATAATGTTCCCACTGCTGGGACCCAAGCTTCTTCTCTATGAGAGGGAGTGGGCTGAAATCTGACTGGCGCACGAAACTTTTTGTACTATAAAAACTGCAAAAAATCAGTTTTGTTTTATGGGAGACCCCTTTAATATTTATTTCATTCTTTTTATATTTGTTGTTATAGCGCCAACAAAAATAGGATCATCTATGAAAATTTCAACTGTCTAACTATCACGGTTTATAAGATACAGCCTGGTAACAAATGAACAGACAGACGGACAGCGGAATCTTAGTAATGGGTCCCCTTTTACACTTTGGCTACGAAACGCTAAAAAAACGAAGTCCAATAGTCTGAACAAAAAACCATTAATAGGTCATTCGTTTATTCTCGAAGCCTTCCTACATATACATCTCATTATATCTCTGCCAGAAGGGCACGAAGCAATTAGCGAGGTTATTATGCACTCCTACTATAAAACTGTTATAACTGTGAGTCAGCGTTGTATTGTATCAATGAATGATGAATTGACGAATGAAATAAATTCATTTCCTGCACTCTGTAAGTACCAACTGATTGCGTAGATAATTATGTACCATAGACGTATACTGAGCATTTCTGAGACAAATGTCAAATTAAATTGTCGTATTTTCTAGAAAGAGAGAAAAACGATAATAACTTCTTTAAAATGATTAAAGTGCAATTTTTTCCTTTAAATTTAGTACCATTTATAGACATTACTAATAGGTAGATAAAGGTCGGTCTATGCTCTGTCTATGTGGTGTTCAACGGTGGATAACTAAATAGTACCTACCCATCTTTTTCCAGAAAGGAATTCTGTATTCCGAAATAGCTTTTTTATGTTTTTAGTAAAAACAATTTAATATCTACTAAGCATTTGTGAAATACAAATGATTAAAATTCCGTTTAAAATTTCTAGTGGAATAGGAATTTCCAGAAGCGGGAAGTTGTAAATTATGATGTAGCACACCAGGACTAGGTTTCCCTAGGAAATTAGAATATGCATAGAAATTCCACGAAACATTGCGGAGCGCCAGCTTGGGACGGAGTGGATCTGTATTGCTAGCACGTTCTGCGCATAAATATGGACCCTAGTACCCTACATCAGTACATCATCTTATTTGTGTACTTGTTGAAGTGGGTTTTCTGTAAGTACAATATTAATTCTTAACACTTTATTATTGGACTGTCTGAAAAGAGATGGTTTTTTAGTCAGTAACACTCTGCCAGTTGCATCCGTTATTTGATGATTTAACCGTTCGAAAAAAGGACTTATTATTCTCTGTAAAATTGCGTCCATACGACATACGTTATCTATTGGGCCAACAGGGAGAATGATAGTCTGCTTCATCATTTAAAAAATAGCCCAGGCAAAAGAGGAAACATTAAGGCTGATTATGAGAAAACAAGGTCTGTCTCCATTTTTTACGTGTGTTTACTGAGAGGTCTAAAAAGATCTCTTTGACAAAATGTCTTTGAGATGAACATTGAGCTATTATTACTACGTATAGAGACGACACCACGTATCACCACTGTGTCCCATCCAGGATCAGTGCACGCGCGCAAGTTCATTCAGTTGTTTGACAGCTTTGTGACGTGCTGTAGGCGCGCGCACTTATCCTAGATGGGACACAGTGGTGATGCGTGGTATCGTCTCTAAACGTAGTAATAATAGCTCAATGGAGATGAATAACCTTTTTTATAAAAATGAGTTAAAAATATGACTACAGTATCAGATTTTCGCTTATCAAAAGTTGCGTACTATCACAATCTTTGCGCATTATGTAGTTACACGTGGCGTGGCGTCTTCAGTGAAACCACTACGTAAAACTGACGTCTCAACAATAGCAAAGCCGTGTACACAGTGGCCTGTGTTGGCGCACTTTATAGCCACTGATATTACTTCATTGAGTAGAAGTGGTGTTTACAATCGTAATAGCTGTTAGAGCTGTTAACATGGGTTTTTATTACTAATGATTTGAACTTTATAAAAGGGTATTACTTACTCTTTAAAAAAAGTACTTATATTTATTTTGATTTTGGACATAAATAGGTATGATTAACCATAATCGTTAATAGACTAAAAGCCAGAGGCAAGAAAAAACCTCACGGAAAAATCATTCATTAATACTGAATAAGGTAACTTAGTAAGTAATCTATTCACCATTTAATCATTATACTCTATTAGACCTTTGAAACGTCTACCAATACTCATTACATTTCAAGGTATTATAGTATATAATGTGTCATAAATATAGTTGTGATATCACATTGAACGACACAAAAGACTCAACGTATCTACATTCAATCTGTTTATGTCATACATTGAAGGCGTTATTAATTAGTGAGTGAGTAATGAATAAATCTGAACTTATAGTTCATATTTTAATCTTGATATGTAAGTACTACGGGTTTGTGGCTCAGGCAGGGTTGCCGACCGATACTTTTACTAATTTTAGCACGTATCAGGAAGTTTGGAAATATTTTCTGATATGGTACAGACTATCCTACTAATCAATTTTTACATTGGATCAACATAATTATCACCGATAAATAGTCAGTTTTAAACATTATCTGCTCGTCTTAAAACTATGGCAAATCAGTTTTCTATTTTTAAATAAATTATACGATATTGATGCGATGGCGAAAGTTTTTAAGTAAGATGGTGTGCCCTACACCTTTATGTTTTACCATATCTTTCTAATATACGCTATTTAATCTAGTTAAAATACAAAATAAAGACTATATTTCAACAAATAAATGCTTTAAACAAAAAAATACTTTTTTTCTTAATAAAAAATTGATGAATGGCAACCCTAAGCTAAGGTCACGTAAGACAAGGCAGTCGGTAAGTATAGGTTACGCCCAGGTCACATAAGATTACATGGCATTAAGGCACATACTTTCCCGTAGAAGTTACTTCGTCACATACAACATGAGTGGGAAAATATAAAGTTGCATGACATTGTTGACAAGCCTTGTATGGAACCAGATGTTACTCTGCGGAAATAAGTGGCCGAAAATATGTTATGAAAATATTCAAATAAAATCAAAATCTGTAACGAATAAGATTCATGTTTGAATGTAGAATGCAGCCTCGCTTGAGATCTAAAAAAAAAACATTTTTCTGCAACTATTGTATGTCTTTCAGGTTTTCATAGAATACCTTTAGGGTGTCGTATAGCCTAATAGCCTTCCTCGATAAATGGACTATCCAACACAAAAATATTTAGCTTTATAATATTAGTTAGGATTAAGCAACCACGGAAAGAAAACGTGTCCCAACCCTATGCTATGGAAGCATAATATAGACATAGTTCTGCAAAAAAAAAATGGAGTCCTTACGGAAATCTAATTCTTATTAAGACAATTCGTATTACAATTTTCTATCGTAAAGCACGTTGTCGGACAGTATTGCATAATTACGCAGAGAGATAAAACAACCTCTAAATATTTAGTGTTACGTTCGTGTTTGCCACGTTATCAACATTCAATGGCCTGCGCAATTTAAAAATGTCTGTACGTTGATACAGGTGATACTAATATTCAGCGGTTCTGTCTCATAATTTTACTAAACTCGATTCGAAAATTATTTAAAAAGCTAGTGTCTAGCTTTATTTTTTCTTTCAATTTCACCTGTTTGAAGCTAATAAAATAGCGATCCACCCTCGCTAGTTTATTGATGGTGATGTTGATAAAAAACTCACCTTCACTATAATTTGGTTATCAACCATTTTTGTATCCTCCATGTCCACACCACTTTTTGTTAGATTTATACCTGGAACAGAACAAGTTTTTGTTCAATTTAATAACACACATTCACACTAATAACATTAGTACTTTAGAATTTATCAAGATTTTAATGCAAAAACGACTGAACGCTGTATGTTATTTCTATATTACTGATAACAAACTTATATGTTTTTCAATGGTTCATTTGCAATCCGAAACGGCACTTATTATTGTTACTAAGGCTATGGTATTTTACTTTAATATTTTTAAGATTTAAAGGCTACATTCCAAGGAGGCCATTAATAGTTATCAGTTAATTGTGAGTGAAGTTTGCCCATTCAAATGTGAATGCAACTGAAGCGGTACAATTATTAAGTGCGTTGTTGTTGTTGCACTAAATATGTATGCTAGAGATACGCTTATTACAAGATTTTTAAGGCAGCCAAGTTGCCGATCTTTTCGGTCAATACAGACACAGGGCGTCGGATTTACAAAACGGCATATTAAAAAATAAAGACCAGTTCAGAGATCTTCGACTCTTAAAAAGGTCCTCTTGGATTTTGGGACGTTTTTCGTCGAAACCATCTTGATTCAGTCAACAAACAAACTTAAACCACCCAAAGATTTGATCTCACAATTTAAAAAAATAAAATATAGTTCGCAATCGTATCTCAAGTAGGCGTTAAGTATGAATAATAATGCCATTGCTAAGATGCAAAGCATCACATTGCGTCACGATTCCTCCGCCCAGCAAGGGCCGTACGTCATAAGCTTAATCACTAAACTATTTTCTAATAATGTGCGATCTTCAGTTAAGTGAAGCCGTACTTATAGAGCGGTTCCACTGTGTTGTGACGATGGATAGATGTTCTGCTCAAAATTAAGACTTTTACTAAAGGTGCCCTTTTAGTATTTCACCCAGACTTTCTTCAGCTATAGACTACTACGGTTAAAGCCACGTTTATGCGTTGTCAATAAAAATAAACTATCAAATTAGTTTGAGCATAGCGTAAGGTATTTGTTGCATCTGCAGATGGCATTTTCGCAGAAAACTTTGCCGCAAGACGTTTAGCTTATTATCTTTCGACGACGATGTGTCTCGCAGTAAAGCTTCCAACGAACAACCCTATCAACTTCAAATACGAAGGCACCATAAATAAAGCTGTTAACATTACCACGACATGATTACCTGTCGTCTGCAACTTGTTTTATAATGTCAATGTCATTAACCTTATTTTCTTTCGTCACAACGCAGTGGGAGCACGCTGGCAACAGGGGTTTAAATTCCGAAGTGTATCTAATCTACCTCTAAGTAAATTCCTGTCTTGCAGCCAGCTCAAACTGGTGAGGTCATCGTCGTGGTCAGCAGGGGGAAGGTTGCCGGCGTTGCCTCCGCAAGCCACCCTGATGAGAACATCACATTTGTATACTATACGGGACCAAAAAGATTACTTACGTATACTTACGGGAGTTGGGTTACAATTACAAAAAACATAAGTACGGGGTACCGACGAAAAATGGTGAGTCACAAAAACTATTTGCTTATGTTTAGATTCTATGGTACCTACCTAATGTCTTAATTATACCGGCATTATAAAGTTATCTAAACAGAGAGAGACGCGGGCGAAAGCAAGTTTATACGAATCAAAAGTAACATCTGTCCTGTCATTCGACTATGATTATGATAAAGCATTTCGTATTCGAAATTTCACTTTGATGTAAGTCCATAAATACTCCTAAAATATCTATAGTTTGGATAAATTAAATTATTGCAAAAATAAAATAGTGTAGAAGTTATTTCTGGTAACGAAATGTAACTAAATACCCATCGGGTGTTAATATTTGCAATCTTTCTTGTAACTACAATGATATGAACATACAATGCTTTATTGTTAATTTTCCTAAAGTCATATGGATGGTCGTAGAGCTAGTCCTGATCCTCTATGGTATGTCCTGTTAACTCGAATCGACGGCTCTATGAGGTCAACCCTATCACTTCCTATTCCCATGTCCGTGGGTAAGGAATTAAGGATATGACGATTTTACAATGCGAGGGGACATCTAATAGTAAATGGCTCGACATTGTACTATGCCATAACAGTTCCAATTTACCTCATTACAGAGTTAATTAAATGAAATATTTTAATTATTTTGTGACTCCACGCATAACTTTATGTCGGGTAGTCAAAGTTTTGCAATATTCTCGAAGTACAAAAGCACACTATGTCATAATAAGTACTTTATCAATCTGTGCGACAATTCCCTTTTATCTTACATCGTTTGCCTTACCTACTAACCTAGCGAAATGATAACAATATGTTGTCAACGTTTTATCACTTTTTTTCCACACTGACTTACGCTTGATTGATGACACGAAACATTTTGATACTTTAGATAGTAACAATCTATTTTGAAATTAGACTGATTTGAAGGTCTTGTGGTTTTTAACAATGTTTCCTGGTGTAAAACGATGATTAGATAAGTATAGCATTACCATCGAAATGTGTACATCGTAATTTGCAAAATATTATGCGAAAAGATATGCATTGAAGTCTATAAATTCCGATGATTATATGTCTTTAAATAGACAGGTCACAAATTCACTCATCAATTCATGATAATGTTGATTAAAGTTTGGCTGTGAATATAACTTATTGGTAATATTATTATTAAATCACGAGGCACGTGCTGCTTCACACTCGGTGATGACTGAAACACGTGTCACCAAAGATTTGTTTTTAATAAATTCAAATGCTAAGAGAACTTTGTTTATTATTCTTGCCTATCGCGTTTTTTTTACTGATATTTGCAAAACATGATATTCATACATGTGTCGTTCAACTGCCGAGACGACTTAATAGTGCGTCATTTTCACAACAGGTTTTTGCACTCGGATCAAAGTATTTCATTTTGGAAAAGGAAAATTAAATTTCTACTCAAATGAAGCTACTAGATAACAAAGAAAAGTGATTAATTTCTCTTAAATTACTAATATTAGATTGTTTACCAACAATATATTCTTACTACGTTGCAGGGGAACTACCAATTTGGTTGGCAGATGGCCCGTCCCTTGTGTGACGCAAGTTTCCTTTATGCAAATACTTCGTCATCCGTTCAAGACGGCGAGGTGTCATTGATTTGAATGTACTTCCGTACACCGTTGATATGACATTCTAACTTTGGAAAGCGGAAATATTTTCTTTTAATAACGGCCAATATACAACGTGTAATCTATTGGATAGGTATCTTACGCGGCCCTGAAATTCAAAGAATGGATAACATCGAGATAGGCTCAGAAGACCACTATTACTAAAGTCACTTTGTGAATTCTTATTAAATACCCCGTTACTAAGTCACCTTTTCAAAGATAAGAGGCAATCTGAAGGCTCTTTAACTATAAACGTTAACACTCAGATGTCACAGATCCATGTTAACTTTAAGATAGATCTGTGACATCTGAGCATTTATTGATTACTCGAGTTTATCAACAGTGGGACAGGCGCCGTATTCTATTTCCTTGTCTACTTTATATGAGGTCAATAGACAATCAATAGAAGTGTTTGATCTATGCAGTGCGCCTTGAAAAGCTGAATATGAACTATTGACAAATGAATGAGCTCTTTTAAAAGGAGAGCGAAGTTCTCAGTGTGAATGTTCAAAACTACGAGAGAAAAAGTAATAAAAGGTCGTAGCCGCCGCACATTCAAAAGTTCTTCAGAAATAAGTTAGGATCTAGCTGTATTCAGGAAATGAGCGAGGTATTCGTACCCTGCTTGAGTTGTTTTACGGGTTTATTTTCGTTTTTGGTCTTGAAATGGACATAGATATGGTTTAAACTGTTTTCATTCTAAACTCTACATTTCTAAAAAAATCTTATTATGAGAGTTAAAATACGTTACATTTTCACATGCTTCGAATATATTATAAAACTTATTATAAAACTTACGCAGGTTGTGGCTGTTCCATATCGGACTCATCCGAGGCATCCTCAATGTCGTCAAAATTGTCAATGACCCTGCCTGACACCTCGAGGCGCCGTAACGAGCGGCCGCTGGAGGCAACGTGCCTCGCGATCTGGCGGATCAAACGACGCGGAAGCGGTAGGGATGCGCGTGCACCTCGTGCTGGGGACCCACCCCGCTCGCCGCGCATTGGCGCCATCTGCAGGTGGAAAATAATTAGTTAGTTCATGAAAAACATATTTTTCAGAGATTCGTTCAGTGAATGTGGACCTTAACCAAAAGGTGCCTCTAAGCTAAATGATATGGCGGGGGTACAATAAACTTGAATGTTCAAGTCTAATCCTTAGCTTGAAGTAAAATCAAATGGATTCCTATTGAATTTTCATGAATCTAACAACGTAACGAGGCTTTAAAATTCAAAGGTATTATTGTGAGTTGTGACGAACACAGGTACCAAACCAGTGTTGCGTAAAGGGCGTCCACGTTGTCACAACGCGGTGAACGGTCAACAAAACAAATATATCGACATGGCGTAAAAGGTAAAAGGGAAAGGTTTGAGTACAAGCTGTCTCTTGACATAACTTCAATGTGAAACTGTTAATTAGAAAAAATAAGACGTAAAAGAATCGAAATAATTCGAAGGGCCAACTTAGGAAGCAATATTGCAAACACCCAAATTATTTGCTTCTCGTACAAGTCATTACTGAGCTTGAAAATTATTTAGCATTTGGTTGAGTGCAGTAGTTCTGGGAGAGATAGCTAATTAGGAAACAAATACCCTTGTTAAAGCAGGTTCTAGGTAGTTTAATAATGTCCATGTTCCCAGAATTCACCTATCCAGAGCACGTGCTATAGAATTTAACGTAGCATCGTAAAATTTAGCACAGCAATGTTACATTCCTTAATCAGCCAACTGCTATCATTGCTTTATTTTTATTTCACACTCAAAAATACGCAGAGTTTCAAACAACTGTGGAATTAGCATCAACAAATCATATTGCGATCGTGGGTTACTCTATAGATAGATGTATGTATATTGAGATTTAAAACATTATTGTGTAACATTACTGAATTTACGTAATAAGAATTTACAGTAGCAACGCGAAAAAGAAAATACAAGTATTTTTATCTTTAATTTATCGCGTCAAGTAGCTACACAATCACATAATATCGCGTGACCTTGGCATAGTAACAAACAGCTAAATGTAATGGCGTGGTTGCGTCGCGTCGTGGCGTCCCCGTGTCATCAGCGAATTGAACTCGCACCGAGACGCGGACTGACTGACACACAAGAGTGATTATCTAACGACAGATTTATTTACAATGCCCTATTACGGACGTGCACAACACAAGCTCAACATTAGCACAGTATAATAATCATACAGTAGCGTAACTCGGCCGCCAGACAGATTTAAATACCTACAGCCGCGCGGTACGTAAACATGCGTTAGGGCTTCCCGTCTACAAAATTTTAATAACATTTGCCTTTGCGTACTTTCTGTTTCTATTTTAGTTTTGTGATTGTAAATATACTTTTTTATATAAATAAATGAAATACTTTGTATAATGAATAGGAAGTGTTCAATAAAAATGCGTGTTGTTTTTTGATTGGTAGATTTCATTTAAAAAATCATGTTTTTGTTTGAAAAACAAATCGGGCTTATAAAGTCCGATATATTATAGAAGTATTTGAGACTGAAAAATATTTGCGCCACGACTGAGTCGTACGAAATGCTTTATTGTTAAATTTTAAAGTATAATAAATCCGCATTCCAATATAAACCTTAATTAAACTACTCGTCTTATTAGATATGTACTCGAACTGATTTTTAGAGATAAAAACACGCGGTTACTGTTAAAAAACCAACACACCGTCCGCTCGACACTGCGGTACAGCCGAGACTGTCTGCACCCCGAGCGCGCCCCGACATCGAGGCGCGTAGGTATAGCTCGCTTTTCGTCCGTTTGTATGAAGTTGGAGTACTGTATTATTATATTACCGTGACATTAGCTTAGTCGATTATCGAGGAAAACCAAACTGCCCATGACGTTAATTATCATAAAATTAGAAGTTATGATCGTACTCTTGTTACGAAGTTTATATTAGAAACCTTATCTTTACGGCGGACAAGGATGTCAACTATCTTGTTGATGAGAATCCGGCACGTGGAAGAAGCTTCTAGTCAGCACAGTTTGCACGCACTAAACAGGAAAAAGCGGTCGTATTTTAATACAGAAAAACCAATTTCGCAATTATTACACGACTGAATAACAGTTAGCGGGAAAAAACTAAGATACAGAATTACAAATAACAGATTTAAAAATAGAAAAAAATAGGTCAAAAGAAAGGTTTTTCTTTTCAAGTATCAAGATTTGTTAAGCAGTGTTTTTTTGTTCACATTGTAATTAAATTCATAAGTGGATGATTAAAGGGAATTGACAAAAAAAATCTTATCATGATTTAAAATATGCTTCATAAATCAATCAGTTCATTAACTTGATGTTAAGGAGTTGTAAACAAACATTGAGTGTCATGTGCCACTTCACAGTCCATCCAATCAGGAAATAATGACATCAGTGTTCAATGTTGTTATTTATTTGTTTTGATACTGATATCAGGAATTCACCTAGGTGAAAGAGTGCAGCAAAATGTCGAGTGTAGATAATTTTATTTGTAGTAGTCTTGTTTTTTTATTAAGTTATTTGTTTTAACTGGGTATTGATGTACCAAATCTGATTTCAAGATAGAATAAAATATGATCTGTGAATTAACTTCTTTAAATCTAGAAATATTTGTGTTTTTTTTATATGTACTTTCAATAATTTAGGAATAATTATTTGAATGATAATTTTATTGTATCTTGTACCACGCAATAATGTCCTAAAAAAAACCCAGTTGGGGCCAAATATGATATTTGCTTTGTTATGAGATGATGCTGTAAAATTATTCTTTAATAACATATCAGTGATGGTGTAGAAATTTATATTACACAATTTTGTATTGATTGTGTAAAACTTATGATAACGCTAGTTCTCCAAGGCATGCTATCTTAACTTACCACATATTATACTTATCATTTGGGTGAAGATTATGTAGCCTTGAAACAGTTACTATATGTATGTAAATTGTATACAAATATGTATTACATTTCAGCACTAGACAGAGATGAGATTTTAAGAACAGTTAATTACCTATGTATCTAAAAATAATATTTAGGTCTTTGCCCTTTCTATTTGAACTGGTACATGTGGTGGGACAATAACATCATAAAAGATGAAAGGTTTATAGACAAGTGTGTGAATTTAAATAAATATTAAATGTATGAATGGTGGTACTCGTAATGCTATCTCCAATTTTGTTAAGACACTATTTAAAGGTAAAATGAGAAAGCTAAAAGTGTAGCTACATACATATTTAAAACTAGAGCACTGTCTCTGGGTGACACTTAAAATTAGAAATCCTACAGGAAGTGTGAACTGAAATCTAGGTCACACAAAGGTCTAAACTCTATTTATAGCTTGTAGTAACAGGCTCTAGACATTATGCACCACTGGATTTTTGTAGCAAGCTCTATTTGATTGAAAACAATTAGAAAATGAAAACCAAGGTCATTACTCTTTTCAATTAAATGGTAAGTGAATAAATTTAGTGAGATACTTACTCAGAAACTTCAAAAATTACACCAGTCGAACTAGCACCCCTAGAATCTACTCAGCATTTATGTTATGGTTAATAGACACCCTAGCAACGTAAGCAGCGAAATTACGGACGCGATGCAATTGAGGTGTGATGTAACAGCTAGTTACCATGTGTTATTGTATTCATTGGGTCAGCAGTGGCATCAACAACGTGTTGCTAGGAAACTGGTGTCCGGCCAGCGCGGCGACCGCGTGCGCGATTGCGTCGTGCCCGAGCGTCCTACGTCGTGCTTCCGACGTGGAGGCGCCGCGTGCAGCACGGTATGCACGTGCCGACGCGCACCTCCAAGGGCTCTTACATAACCGCAGGGACCGCCGCAGATACCACGTCGAGGACAACACAAACGTTGACTAACACCCGTTCCATATTTAGAAGGAGCGCCACCAATGCGTCCCGACGTTATTCATGCGTCTAGTCACATTTTTAGAACCGCATGTAAACGATACTTTTATACCCCCACGCTGTACACCTCATGTGCGCATAGCTGAACCCTAATTTTACGTTATTCAGGGTGCAAAATCCAAAATGCGTAATATATTGAGCTCAAAAACAGATGTAATCATCATACTAAACTTGATGATAGCTTAGTTTCACGGTGAAAATCGTAAATGACCATTGACTTCAATGCAGTGCACTTACCTTGAGGTTGTATTGTTTGTTAGATGCACTTATTATAAATTAATAACAATAAATAAACAGCATTCCGCGACCTCCGTACTTAGGATCAACACTCAACAAACACCTTCCTCAACACCCAATCAAACCATAAACAATAGAGCAACCTACATAAATAAACATATGATTTGTAAATGTCTATGATAGATTTTCCGTTTCCGAAAACGCTAGAGAGGCGCTTTCATAGAAAGGAAAAACTACATTTAGGCGATTATTTTATTATGAATAGAATTTCCATAAAGCGACTTTCTCAACTACTGAATTTGTGGTCATAAAAATAACAAGTTCATTTAAATTAACATAATTATTAACAAGCTCATTGTTATAAAAAATGTTATTGAGGAAAATAAAAGTTTTCAATGATGATTTGTTAGAAATTTCTGTAACGTGGCTGAATAATCTGGCAACAAAACCATTAACCAAAAAGAAGAAAACACGTTAAACTTGACGTGGACTAAAGTAGCTGGCTCACTAAAGTGAAATAAAATTTCTATGATTTTAATTATTCCACACGGTTATAAGCATAGTGATACAATAAAATAATTATTATAGATGTTAGCTCTTTAAAAGAAAATGATTTTAAACATCGTAAGTGCATACTTTCTCACAAAACGCTCGTTTGCTGCGTCAACCTATTTTCCCGAATCGCTGATGTGTTTTTCGTAGTTTCGAGATTTATCTTATTGTTTCATTTTTACTTTGCAGAAAATGTTTGGGGTGTTGAGTGTGTTACTGTTACCACTACTTTTAAGTCAACAAACGGAGGCCGCAGCGGTAATATCCATTGATTTGGGATCAGAATGGATGAAGATCGGCATCGTGTCTCCTGGAGTTCCGATGGAGATAGTGTTAAATAAGGAGTCGAAGAGGAAGACGCCAGCTGTCGTGGCGTTCAGAGATGATGTGCGGACCTTCGGGGAAGACGCAGTTACTGTTGGCGTTAGATTCCCGAAGAATTCTTACAAATACTTGCTGGACCTACTTGGAAAGCCTTATGATCACCCAATGGTGCAAGCTTACAGGTCAGTGACATGTCTACAGCCTAGTAGAGAAAGTAACAATCTACACTGGAATCCTCTTTTTGTTTTAGAACTTGTATTATGAGTATCCATTCACATTTTATTTCACCTAGCTGTATTATGTACTGACACTGATTGTACATGTGTTTTATATCACTTTACAATAGGTATGGAAATCATGTTTTTTTTTCAGTTAACATGAAGTTTAATTACATCTGCACATTGCCTCGTTATATGAGAGAAATTAAAACAGTTTGTTATTGGTAATAATTAGATATTAATTTATTTTCAGGTTAATCAATGATTTATGTCATGTTTCATTAATAGAATATTATGACTCTAGTGATAATTTCAGCTCCTCAATGAAAAAAAATGGAGAAAACTCTTTAACCATTGCTTATTTATTTTCTACATTGTTTTGCGATGAGATTATGTATAACAAATAAGCATATAGGCTACAAAGAGAAATACTATCATATAGTATAACACTGAATATATTGATACCTAAATTCCTAATTGTAATTCTGACATTTTGACCTAAACAGTAATTTAATTATCATGTAAACATTTATAAATCACATTTTCAGAGCCCGCTACCCATACTATGAAATTGTGGAAACGGACAGGGGCACACCTCTGTTCATACATGATGAGAAGACTAAGTTCACACCAGAAGAGCTGGTCGCTCAACTCCTGGCCAAGGCCAAAGACTTTGCTGAAATTAGTCACGGTAAGATTGATTTTATTAAACTGAGATAAGAAAACTATGGTTATTATTTTACTTGCTTATTAAATTTTTGTATTGTATCTGAAAATTATATTTTTCATTGTTTACAAATTATGTATTGTTTTAAAATAGTAATAAATTATATTAAAGTATCAAAAGCAGAAATAAAACAGAGAAATTCCAGTCCATATTCCACTGTCAACTTGATAAGTGTCCAGAGGTCAGGCAGTGTTACCATGAATGATATTGCTGATTCTCTGAAAAGGCTAGTACTCAGGTCATGTGAGAGGAAAAGAAAATAGTTTTGTTATTACAAAAGAATCTGAATTATTGATGGCTAATGTTATAAGGGTTCAATGAACTTGGTAAGATGATGAAATCAATGTCCTTCAAATGATTTACAGTTCTAATACAAGTAGTAACTAACATTAAAAGTTAGCACAGTAACTAACATTATAGGATTGATTAATGTGAACTCTTTGAATAATTCCAGATAAATATTTGATTAAGTTAAACCATCTTACCACAAGAAATATAAACATCTGTTGAACACTTGCCTAAAAGGACTGTCAAAATCAAAACAACATTTCACATTGATATAAGGGTTGTCTTGCAGTTACACTTTTTCAGACAAGCAATCAACAGATGTATATCTTTTAGTAGTAAGGAAGGACATTAAACCCTACTATTTAGGCAAGGTTAAATAAAGACTTAAAGAGTCAAATCTGTCTTGCATGGTCTGCCTAAAATTTCTTGATCTCTCTGAAGATACTTATACATATTCTTGTTTCTATAGGTCAAACAATCACTGAATGCGTGATCACAGTTCCTGGTTACTTCAACCAGGCTGAACGTCGCGCATTGAAGGATGCCGCTGCTCTCGCCGGCTTGAATGTGTTGCAACTCATCAATGATTACACTGCTATTGCCATCAACTATGGCATCTTTAGGAGGAAGGTGAGCTAGCGTCTATCTTCATAGGAAAATAGAACATAAATTGGTCAAATAGAGGCAGACTATATATGACTGAGAACTGTCTTAGTTGGCTTCCAGTGTCTGCAAACTGGCTTGGGATAGTAATGCAGTACTGAGGATGTTGAAGCCTCAGCCTTGACTCATCTTGCCTCCCCTTTACTGTGCCTCTTTCTGTCATGTTCGCGCTCTTGGTTAAGAAATAAGCTGTACAGTGATGATACAGTCCGTAAACTGATAACTATTTCTTGGAAGGTCATCTGGATACCATAAAAAAGAATTCAGGAAAATAATCTGCTGTCAGCCGCAATGCATTCTCATATTCATGGTCAATGTTTGTTTTGTGTTGTATGGGCTAGAACAAATTACAAGCCGATACTGCGAGATTCTTACGTATAAAAATACGTAAGAATCTTGCCTTGCCTTTTTACCCATAAACAAAACGAACCTTATTTTACTCCCATAGGAAATCAATGAGACAGCCTGGCATGCTCTGTTCTTTGATATGGGAGCTGCATCCACTAAGGCCGCTCTGGTCGAGTACAAGACTGTCAAGATAAAGGAGAAGGGCTATGTTGAGACTGTACCTCAGCTGCAAGTGTTGGGTGTTGGATTTGACAGGTAAACAAAACAGAATTTTATTTCTCAATTCTAAATTGCACTATACTACATGAGTTTAGAAAAAACCTTACATGCAGTAATTTTAAATTAGAATGTATTACTATCTAAAATTTAGCAATCACAGTCTTTAATATTCTGTTGGTGCCAAATTCACATAATTTTATTTATCTTCAGATTTAGCTGCTTCAGTAGTGTCATTTCCAGAAAGCTACAGTTAATATGATAGTCATCATCCATACTATTGAATATAAGTATTTTAACAGTAATATTAAATAATGTTAACTTTAAATATTAAATAAGACATCTAAGAGTAAGATTTTTTATCACTTCCAAAAAATATTTTACACAGAACTCTAGGCGGCCATGAGATGACCCTTCGTCTCCGCGAGCACTTGATCAAGGCGTGGGAAGCGCAGGGCGGTGGTGACGTCAGAGCCTCTCCTCGTGCTATGGAGAAACTGCTGCTAGAAGCTGAGAGGCTGAAGATCATCCTTTCTGCTAACACTGAGTTCTACGCCCAGATCGAGAGCTTGCTTGATGATAAGGACTTCAAACAATTGGTGAGTAATTTACGAATTAAACAGAGACGAAAGAGTACACCTTTTTCATTACAGGGCCAAACTGTGACCCAGGAACATGAAGGGCTATTGAAGGACACCGTGGATTGTAGTCAGTACACAGTGACAGTCTATCTCGTGCTGCCTTGGGTGGGAGTACTAATTTGATGATTTTAATACAAAATAAAAAACATCATCTCAAGTTTTTTCCCATAAATAAATTATTGTAAGAAGGAAAAATTGTAGGTATTTTAATTCGATTTTTTGCAATATTTTTATCTCAATAAGGTTGTATGATGTTAAAATCACTGATCCCACAATCTCTTAGACCAGATATGATGATGGATGAAAGTCTACCAGCTCACATTCAATTTTGTTTCGTCATATTTTTGATACAACACATACATAATATTGTAAAACAAAAAAAAAAATTGTAAATTGTAATAAGTAATATTCTAGATATTCTAGCTTTATATAGTATAATACCTGCTCAATAGTATACCTTTAAGAAATTGCTCTGGAATCAAGTTTTCGCTGATAGTGGAAATTATGAGTAATAATTTTAACTTCATTTCTGTCTTAACGGTCGGATATATTATACTATCCCTCAGTCAGAAAAATATCACCATCGAGAGACACGACCATAGATTCTTGTGTTGCCAGGTGCGGAGCGTACATGAACGGTTCATCAGATAATTAATAATAATTTGTGAGACACATAGTGGCTTTTCTTTTGGTCACTTATAAGTCGGAAGTTAAGACTAAGGGCGTACTTCCACTTCCACTTCCAATTTAACTGTAGCTGTCCTGTGTCCATGTTAAATCAATGATTAGATAGACAGTATAAATAATGCACAGGTAATGAACCGTTAGTCGCTATAATATACGTAGTGTTATTTCAAAATGCGGTCAAATCCTGTCCCACATCGCATAATTAAATAAACTATTACATATGTACGAACATTTAAGAAGGTGATATATTTGTTCACCTGTTTCCAAATTAGACAGACTTTATCGTGACAATATCTGTCCTGATTATAGTGTAGTTAATCTTATTTACTTGTCCAATGTGTTAATCCAGCTATCTGTGTACCAATATTGAAATTGGTCCATCCGTTTTTGCGTGACTAAGACTTTCACATTTATAGTATAACTAGCGATCCGCCCCTGTTTTTTAAGGGTATTATACATAGAAACCTTTTTCTTGAATTACTCTTTGTGGATTAAGGAAAACTACAGTAAAATTCGTTGCGCAATTTGGAACATCTAAGCGTATAGATTGTGGGAATTTGTTTTACAATCTTATGTAGAAAATGTAAGGATAAATTTAAAAAACCTTCATTAAATTTGCCTCATTCCACCGTGCAGGTGCATGTTTTTAGATCATACTCAACTTGCATACTGATTAAGGTTTTGCTGGGTTTGCCCAAAAGCTTATTAACTTACAATAGTGAATATAAAGTAATGTAATCAGGGAATGTGTGTATGGTGAATGAATTATTTATTTTTTAAATAATTATGTCTGTCACATATTTTAATATTGGGAACTTGATTTTGTTTCAGTTTCTGTTTTCAAGAATTTAATGAACTAAAGCAGGGATTACATGACTTTAGTCTAAGCGATAAGCGGTGCGACTGTGAAATTGCGTTAAAACCGACTGAGTGACGTTTTATTTTAAGAAGCGTTGCACCTTCTTCATTTTTGGTTCATGTAACAAAAGAAAAAAGACGAGCAAAATGTTTTTTGATAATTTACTCTGACTTCCGGACTTTAGATTTTTTGAGTAAAATAGCCTATTGGATCTGGATTTTCCTGTGACATGTCTTCCAGATACTAAACAATCTATAGTCTTTTAAACACCTTTATTCTCCAGGTAACTCGTGCTGAATTCGAGGAGCTATGCGCGGACTTATGGCCCAGAGTATCGGGTGTGGTGCAGCGCGCCATCGCGGCGGCGGGCGGCGCGGGCTCGGGCGCGCGGCTGGTGCTGGCGGGCGGCGGGTCGCGGGTGCCGGCCGCCATGCAGGCGCTCAAGGACGCCGTGGGACACGACCCCGCCCGGTCCATCAATGCTGATGAGGCTGCTACTATGGGGGCTGTTTACAGGTAATGGAACGTTAGATGTTTGAATTTGATTTTTTTTAGAGGCTATATTACAATCCAACTCCACATGACGAGGATATTTAAAGAATGTAAGGGTTTTGGCAGATGATTCTGTTAAATCCCTTTTTTATTTAGTATTAGTTTATGTAAGCAAATACCATTTGGATGTGAATTGGCGTGCCTACCATTCCAATGGAGCTGTGGGAACGTAAAGCATAGAATTATTAGAAACACGGGTCGTGGCGAACACGAAGAGGATTGAGGGAAAAACTGGATGTGTTCCTTGAGAATTGGAAGGGGCGAAAAATGGAGGGAGTCTGTCTAGCAGTGGAGGAATACAGATTAAATAATAATAAATTTTACATACCTGCCATAATCGCAACAAAATTATAAAGTGAAGGATCATTTCTTGTGGAAAGTCGCCTTAGCCAGATGATACTTAATTCATAAAATTCGATCCTCGATTGAATCTCCCAGGTTTTTTGATGACGAACCGTACTTTCTAATACCTTCCACAAACTTATCAACTAAATATTACTTCTAGGGCGGCATCCCTCGCTACCGGCTACAAGGTGGCTCCGTTGAACGTACGCGACGCTGTTCTCTTCCCCGTACAAGTCACGTTCACCAGACACGTCGATGGCAGCGATAAATTGGTAAGTTTCTGATGACGTATCCTGTGTCTTATCCCAATAAATGTAAGTGCTAATTTTGCTCGGCACTTAGCTGGGCATTGAAAGTTCCATACTGCGCTTTCATTCAGAACAAGCAGTATTTTTTTTTTTCAGTCCAGCTTAATTTTTTATTTCAGTAACTTTAGGATGTTTTGGAGAGTGTTTAATTAATATAGGTTTTGGTTTCTTTCAGGAACCGGTAGTGTATCTTTTCTGTATTAAGAGTTTTTTTTAGTGTGTTTGTGTTTTTCGATTTACAATTTAGTTTTAAGAGTCAACTAGTCATCCATAGTGAATTGAATAAAGTACTCGACTAATAAAATGTCTCTTTGTTACAGATCAAGAGGACTTTGTTCGGCCCCATGAACCCCTATCCACAAAAGAAGGTAATCACTTTCAATAAACATACTGATGATTTCGACTTCCACGTCAACTACGCTGAGTTAGACCACATTCCCTCTAACGAGCTCCAGTATGTTGGTACTCTTAACCTTAGCCAAGTTGTACTGAACGGTGTCGGCGCCGCCCTCGCCAAACATACCGGTGAAAACGTCGAACACAAAGGAATCAAAGCACATTTCAATATGGACGATTCTGGCATACTAAACCTTGTCAACGTCGAATTTGTCGCTGAAAAAACAGTTGAAGACGAGGACCAGGACAGCACACTGTCTAAAATAGGAAGCACTATCAGCAAGCTCTTCGGATCAGACTCCGAAACTCCTGAAAAGGCTGAAGAGAAACCAGAGGAAAAACCCCAGGAAGAAGAAGCTGCGAAGAATGACACCAAGAAAGTCAACCAAACAGAGGGCGAGAAACAAAACGCTACCGAAACTGAAACAAAGCCCAAACCTAAAATCGTGGTTCTAAAGGAACCAATCAAAACAGAGGAAACACCTCTAAACCTGAAACCACTGTCACCAGAACAATTCAAGACCTCCAAAGCTCTAATTGCTGAGTTGAACTTGATTGATAAGAAACGCATCGAAAGAGAAACTGCTCTCAATAATCTTGAAGCATTTGTAGTAGATGCACAAATGAAGGTAGACATGGACGAATATGCTCAGTGCGGAACTCCAGAACAAATTGAAGAAATTAAAAAACTGTGCAGTGAAACATCCGAGTGGCTGTACGAAGACGGTTATGAGGCGGCCACGGAATTGTTCGAGGCCAAACTAGCTGCTCTGAAAGACAAGACGAGCCCGATCTTCTACAAGCATTGGGAACACCGAGAGAGACCCGACGCAATCGCCGCTCTCCGCAGCATGTTGAACAGCTCTCGGGAATTCCTGAAAATGGCAAAGAACTTTACCAAAGACGCTAACCCAGACAAAGACGTGTTCACAGACGTAGAAATTAACTTATTAGAGAAGAAGATTGAAGAGACTACCACTTGGTTGAGCACTTCTATCAAGGAGCAGAAGGCCCTCAAGAAGAACGAAGACATCAAGCTGACGGTAGAAAGCATTCGAGAGAAGATGGCGAACTTGGACAGAGAGATGAAGTATCTGTTGAATAAGATGAAGATATGGCGGCCCAAGAAGCCAGTCAAGAAGGAGACTGAAAATAAAACTGAAGAGACGGTTATTGAGCCTGAGGCTGAGGAGAAGGAGGAGAAAGTAGAAGAGACGCAAGAGGAGACTCCAGCAACAGAGAAGGAGAATGAAACTGAGACTACAGAACCACCGCTGCAGCTCTCAGATGGAGACGAACATTCCGAGTTATAATCACCGAGTGGAGTAACTTAATGTATTAGTTTAATTTATTTTTTATTTAAATGACTGTGTGGCTTGTTTGTTTTTTGTATGTGGAACTGCGGAATGTTGATTCTGATCATTAATTTGAATTTAGGCTATTCTTAACAATCCATCCATTTTGCATTTTTGTACATTAGGTTTTTGGTGTTGACTGTCATCTCATCACAAGAGATTCATCAATTATTTGAGGATTTTTGTTTCATTATGGAAACTTGTTTCTGTTCAGGCTAAGCTGGCTTTCCCTGATACTTGTTGGTTGTATATTTTGTTCATTCTTCTTTGATAGAATACTACGATCGAACGATCTCACACTAATCCATACTAACAACTATAAACTTTCCATATTATTTTGTTATCAAATTTTTTCTACTAACTATATTTTTAACCGACTTCATATTAGAATGAAATTCTCCTATACATAATTATTTATCTATACTAATATTATAAAGAGGAAAACTTTGTTTGTTTGTTTGTTTGTTTGTTTGGTTGTAATGAATAGGCTCAAAAACTACTGGACCGATTTCAAAAATTCTTTCACTATTCGAAAGCTACATTATCCACGAGTAACATGGACTAAATTTTATTTTGGAAATAAATAGGGTTCCGTAATATATTTGGGTTTTTCGGACACAAGGTGTAAAAAATCAACCAGAAAAGTTACTTATTTTGCGTACGCTGCCTAAACTATAAAAGATAGAACTATGAAATGTTCTAATTAGTTGTAGATCTTATAAATATCTACAAAAAACTCCGCGACACACTATACCTATCTATGTCGAGTGAGGCACAACAACCATTTTTTAAATCAAAAATCTTGAATTTTTTTGGACTACTTTTAAACGCATTTATTTTACTCATTCTATTAATCCTTATCAAAATAATTTATTTCATCATTAAGTACAGTTAATGTAGATGATATTTGGTCTTTGAATGATTAAAATTGGATGTTGAGTTTCGAAGTTATGGCGAAATTAAAATATCACGATTTCTGCTGCACGGCCCGTTGCGAAGTGAGCGTCACCAAGACGGGGGTGCGCGTGCGGGAGGGGAGTTTAGATCTATGAGTAAGGTACCCGCGCGGCTCAGGCGCGTAGTCGGCTCCCTACGCAGCGGTCGTGCGCGAAGTCTAATAATTTTCCTGCGAGAACCACAACAGACCAGCTAAACTATAAGAGATACAAAAATGGTGTGATAGCAAAAATTGTTCCACGTTATGAGCATTTTTTGCTGAGAGAATTAGTTTGAAGATCTGGAACACCTGATGTGGAACTCCAAGAGCCCAGCTACATTATAACATATACAGGAATAACGTCTCAGCAAAGTTGTTCGGCCTGATGAGCACTCTCTGTGGACATATAAAAATTGAAGATCTGGAACACCTGATGTGGAACTCCAAGAGCCCAGCTACACTATAACATATACAGGAATGACGTCTTAGCAAGAGTTGTTCAGCGTGATGAGCACTCTCTGTTGACGTATAAAAATTGAAGATCTAGAACACTTAATGTGGAACTCCAAGAGCCCAGCTACCCCGCGGTGGTGGACGCCCACGGCGTCGGACGTCACAAGACGATCTCCGGCCACCGTAGGCGCGGGCATGCGGGTGGCGAGTAAAGGGCAACTCGCCGTCCGACCATGGACGGCGCGTCGTGTTAGCATAATGACGGGGCCGGTCTCAGAGGGCTAAAGCCTGCCGGGGTCTTATACCATCATCGTTACCCCGTAACATAAAGGGCTATTGAAGGACACCGTGGATTTTAGTCAGTACAAGTCTGACAGTCCCTCCTGCCCTGCCAGGGGTGGGAGGACTCATTTGATGATTTACCACGAAAAAAAAGAGCCCAGCCACACTATAACATGATTTTTTTCAACTGGGCGTGGATGACTATCTTCGAAACTATGAGGAATATCGAAAAATGTTGAAGACTCCTTTCAACAATTCTGGGAAGTAATCATATACGGCAAACTTAAGAAAAACGTATAATTGAAAAAAAACTGATCAATCTTCAAGGCGATGACTGTATTCGAAACTTAAGTTAAAAACCTTTTCTTCTTTGAAATCATGCTTATTTTTGTTCAACTCAACGCCCAGATGAAAAATTCAACCTGTATAGGAATGACGTCTTAGTTTTTACCCGGGCTCTTGGAGTTGGGTATCAGACTTTTCAGATCTTCGATTTTGCCGACACATCGACCCCAGTGTGCTGGCATAAGCAACAAGATCCGCGTACGAAGTCGCGGGCAGAAGCTAGTTTTTTATATGATTATTAAATTATTATTACTCTTCGTTGCCGAAAACGAACAAGCCACTCAAAAGGAACTTACAATTAAATCTCAAATCAATCGGTGGCCGCCTTCCACAGAAAGAATTTAAACAAAATATATTTATTTAGTTGTCTTCGTTTTTAAATTGAATTTCTTTTTAAAAGTGCGGCTCTCTAGCAGTGGCCCCAGGTAGCGGAAGCGAGAGTGTAATATATTTATGTGTACCTAAACTTTATGTGATATATTAAAGGCTATAAGTTTGTGTGAGTATTATACTGTTTTTCTATTACAGACACAGTGTAAGCACAAATTGTAAGGAACACGAATGTTCTGTTATCCGTCAATGAAATTACTTATAATCTAAGCGATTTGTGTGTAAATCTATGTACCTATTTAATCATTCTACAGGTTTGTGTGCGATAGACTCTATGCATGTACTCTCTTCCCTTAGAATTTCAAGTTATCTATGCCGTTATAACAATATTTACTGAGTAGTATAAATGAACGGTGGTACGGACTAATCCAGCGAACCTAAGGCCTGAATTTCTGTTACGCTGATGTCAGAGGAAAACGCGCAAGAGGAATTGATGCCTTAAGCTGTCAAACTTATAACATCACAGCAGCCGATTATTGAATCACTTTGAGTGTGCCTTTATTTTCTGAAACCAATGTGTCAAAGAAAGGGACCTAAGTAGTTATACGTAAACACAAGAGGCTTGTAATTACACCGTTGATTTTAAATCTGTAAGCGCATTCATTTAGCAATATAAGATACGTCCGTGCCGTCGCGTGTGTCTGCGAAACACGGAGTAGTGAACAAATGGAGTGCTTATGTGAATATTTCGGCGAGAATATGCGTTCGTCGAGGGCTGAACACCGCATATGTTAAGACTGTTATAGTAAGGTGCAACTTAAAGGTTCCAGTGGTGTAATTTGAGTTTGAATAAACTCATTTAAGGCTGACAGGGTCAGAACGTCTGATAACTTTTGTCGTTCGTTTACCTATATAAATTGCGGTACTAAGTTGTGTCCTACTACTGTATGATTTTGTAATAGGATCGTTCACATATTGCCTCGTGAGCGTTCATGTTAGTGATCATTCCATTCCTTCACTATTCCGTGTTCCGAACCCCTGAGATGTGTCCGTATTAGTGAAACAGTGATCGGACTTAGGTCTAACAATTGTAACATTTTAAGTGAGATTCGTTCAATACCCAGTCGCAAATGGAAATAAATTATACATGAATGAACATATTGTCGTTTTATTTTACCTGGATACAATAGTTGTCGGTATCTGTTTCAAATTATATTGTGGTCTTTCGAGTTGACTCAATAATAATAATATTCCACAACTATCACACAACGCCATCTAGTCCCAAGCTAAGCAGAGCTTGTGTTATGGGTACTAGACAAATGTTAAACATACTTATATATTTCTAAATACATACATATTATAGATAAATTATACCCAGACACAGAATAAATGATCGTGCTCATCACACAAACATTTATCCTGGGTGGGAATCGAACCCGAAACCGACCCCCGGCATAGCATTCAGGGTCACTAACTACTAGACCAACAGGCCAGTCAATGTATTGGTTGATTCAATGTATTTTACATCGAATTGAATTAATTACTACAAACTTGATTAAAACTGTCGGCATGGCCTGGAGACGAAATTTTACATCATTACGACTTCTTGGCATGTGGGCAAATACAACAGTAATTTAGCTTTAGTAGTACCAGAGGCCATACGCACAAGAAAACGGAAAATGAAGAAGCGCCTCAGGTGAATCAACTAGTAACTATTTTTTTCCATCAAAATAATGTGAAAGTTCCCGTTTACGTCACAAAAATGTGAAAAGTCATGCTTGGCTCAAGAGTGCCTGAAACTTTAACTTCGGAGCTTTTTTAAGGCAGTCAGAATTACAAATAGCTGTTATCGCTTGAGTTGCTTTCCATGTCCCAGGACCCTAGAAGGCAAAGGGCAATTGACGACGACTGGGCGTTTGTGCATGTGAGTTTGAATATTTGTAAGCGCTCCACTCCGTGCGGGGTTCAAACCTGCGACACGCAGCGCAAAAGTCCAATTCCTCAGCCACTGCGCAAATCGTGCCTTCAAAATTTCCGTCAAGCTTCACCGTATTTGAAATTTAATGTTCATCATCTGTCAGTGTACGAAGATGCTTAACGCTTGCTGCTTTAGGCGCCGCGACGCAAGTCTCCGATAGCTTACGACTTTGGTATCCTACGCGTGTCTGTTTACGAACCTCTATGGATTTGTATTGCGATAGTCACCTGGATACTGATTCAAAATCAGATTCCTTTTTATTCCTACTAGTACTGTACTGAGGAGTAGGTCTAACTCATATTATTTAACAGAGTAGTTACTTTTACAGAATACTCTCATTTTATGACAGATACCAAAGCCGTAAGCGTCGAGTCACACCGGAATGGCAGTGGCCGGCAGCGACGCGGCGAGCACTTTCAGTGTGAAATAATTTTAAACTTTAACTACGTATTTAAATGTCCAGTATCGCTTGAAAAGGCCGCGAGGCCATCCGCGGCTGCCAGCGGAGACGCGAGGCCTCTCGTGGCACCGCGGGATAATTTCCCTTTTTCTTTTTTTTCTATTGTTTGTTTCTTCTTCCGCAATAAGTGCTATAATAAGCAATTCATCATGTCACTCCAAACACACGAGTTATCTTGCCGAATGTAGAAACTAAACTAATCAAGAAGATACCAGGCGCGGGAGGGCCGCAGTCATTTCGGTGTGTCTCGGCCCTAAAGTATTTTAAGAGTGCGTCGCCTTGTGTACGAAGGGGCTTACAGGTGGTTCTAGCCAGGGCTGGGCAAAATACATGCTTTGCTTTAATTGAAATACAAATTACAAAATACATTATCGCAAGTAATTAAAATATAAAATACCTTTAAGTAAGGTATTTGAAATATAAAATACAAACTACAGTATTTTAGATATTTTTAATTGAAATACAAAATACTAGTTACAAATTACTTATTACAAAATAAGTAATCTAGACCAGCATGGGCTTAATGGCTGAAATATTGAAGAAATTCGTTATTTTTAGCCAAGTTTGACGTGGTCATAGCGTATAGTGTAAAGATGCCAGCAGGTCAACCTACCCGAATCTGTAAAATTTTACAAATAAAAAAATAACCTTCCACAATTTTAATATGGTGTCAAAATCTATTGAAGAAATTTGACAGATTGTGGTAGGCATAGCTTGATGTGCTGACGTCAGTACATAACAGGTGCAGTGTTGTCAACTCTAATATCTGCTTTACCATGATTGCAGAGAGTGCAATGACGGTAAATGAAGTTTAAATGTATTTTCTTAAAATGTAGTTTGGAGCCTCAAGTATTTGAAATACTAATTACAAAATACTTCGTCTTCAAGTATTTGAAATACGAATTACAAATTACATTTTAAGGAAGTAATTGAAATACAAATACAAAATACGTATTTGTATTTCAATTACGTATTTTAATTACAAGTAATTCAAATACTGCCCAACCCTGGTTCTAGCTCTTGTCTACAATTCCTTTGGTCTAACAACCATACCTATCAACATAGTATTTACAGTGGGGAAACTAGTAGCAACACAATTTCACGGTTTGCGCTTCCACAGAAGGCTTTCTTTACACCTCTGTTTAAAGTAAATATTGAACGCAAAATACACTCGAGAAAACTTGAGTGTTCTCACTGGTTACGTGGACTGGCCGATAGATTTTTATTTTATTGTTGGAGTAGGCTCATCTAGTACATAACAAGCGATATTGAGGGTGCACCGTAGCTACACGCAGGCCCGCCGCTAGGGGTTTGAACGCCCGTGTGCAATTCCCATTATGACGCCCCCGTTTAACTATGTCTACCTTACACGATCTCATCAACATCATCATCGCAGCCATAGGACGTCCACTGCTGAACATAGGCCTCCCCTTCAGCCAGCGTCTTCCGACGACCTTCATAAGGTCGTCTGTCCACCTTGTTAGTGGACGTCCTACGCTGCGCTTGCTAGTCCGTGGTCTCCACTCTAGCACTTTTCGACCCCATCGGCCATCTGCTCTGCGAGCAATATAGACTGCCCATTGCCACTTCAGCTTGCTAATCCGGTGGGCTATATCGGTGACTTTAGTTCGTCTACGGATCTCCTCATTTCGGATTGGATCACGCAGAGAAACACCGAGCATAGCCCTCTCCATAGCTCGCTGAGCGACTTTGAGCTTTGAGATGAGGCCGACAGTGAAAGACCACGTTTCGGTGCCGTAACTCATCACTGGTAACACACATTGGTTGAAGACTTTCGTCTTGAGGCACTGAGGTATATCGGACGAAAAGACACTGCGTAGTTTCCCGAACGCTACCCAACCGAATTGGATTCGGCGGCTGACCTCTTTCTCGAAGTTGGATCTACCTAATTGGACTACTTGTCCTGAGTAGATATATGAGTCAACGACTTCGAGTACCGAGTTTCCAACAGAGACTGGGGTGGGCACAGCATTGGCATTTGACATAATTTTCGTCTTGTCCATGTTCATTTTCAAGCCCACCCGTTGCGAAACTCGGTCGAGGCCATCGAGCATCATGCTGAGTTCCTTCATCGACTTTGCCATTACTACGATGTCGTCGGCAAACCGAAGGTGAGTGATGTACTCGCCATTGATGTTGATAGCCAAGTCCTTGCCATTCCAGGAGCTTGAAGGCGTCTTCCATTGCGGCAGTAAACAGTTTAGGGGAGATAACATCCCCCTGTCTGACGCCTCTTCTCAATGGAATCGCCTTCGTACTCTGCTCCTGTACTCGGACCGACATGGTGGCTTTATTATACAAACACTTCAACACCTCGATGTACCGACAGTCAACACGGCATCGCTGGAGTGACTCAAGCACCGCCCATGTTTCCACTGAATCGAAGGCTTTCTCATAGTCCACAAACGCTAAGAATAATGGCAAGTTATACTCCTCGGTCTTCTGTATAACTTGCCGCAGCGTATGGATGTGGTCTATGGTACTATAGCCTCTTCGGAAACCGGCTTGTTCGGGAGGCTGGAAGTCATCAAGTCTGTGTTCGAGACGGTTCGTGATAACCCTTGAAAACAGCTTATAAACACGACTCAGAAGCGTGATGGGTCTGTAGTTCTTCAATAGGCTGTTATCACCTTTTTTGAAGAACAGCACCACCTCACCTCCGCTCCATGCTTCGGGCGTTTTGCCCTCGAACAGGACGGTGTTAAAGAGCTTCTGGAGGACTTTAAGTACCGGTGTTCCACCCGCTCTCAGAAGCTCTGAGGTGATTCCGTCCTCGCCCGGCGCCTTGTTGTTCTTAAGCTGTTTCAGGGCCATCCTAATCTCGTTCAGACTGATGTCCGGGATATCTTCGGTATAATGTCGGGACAGCTTGGCTCTTGGATCTCCTACCAAGCTGTCAACGGGCTTTGCGACCGAAGTGTATAACTGTCCATAGAACCTTTCGATCTCGCCTAAAACCTCTGCTTTGGTCGACGCTATGCTGCCATCCTCCCGTTTCAGCTTTGTCATCTGGCTTTGCTTTCACACGATCTAGGTTAAAAAAACTAGGTTAAGGATGTGAAAAAAATAAGAAATACTTTACAACGAAAAACTATTAATTTACAGTAATTGTACGTTTCTTGCCTTTATGTTGGCGAAATCTGTTATAATTTTCTTTTGGGTCTAAGCTATCTAATATCTCATGTTCAATTGAAACTATGGCTAAATAACTTAGTCTTTGCTGGTGCATTGTTGATCTTAAATAGTTTTTTTTTTATAATTTTTAACTTTGAAAAGGTTCAACAACAATAGATGGCACTGTTTAATGCAAAAGAAAATAATTGCGCGCCGCTTCATATTTCTTTTGGTTGGATATTTTTTTTAGTATTGTGATGTGACAAGGTCGTTGATTGCTTGATTTGCCGCCCCCCTGGATGCGCCGCCCGCGTGCATTGCACACCTTGCACGCCCGCTTACGGCGGGCCTGGCTACACGTACCTACTGAACTTTTCAGAGAAACTTAACCGACTTTAAAAACTACAAAAAAAAAAGCGTAAAATAACTTTTATTTTGGAAGTTCAAGTTTCAAGTCATTTAATTTTTTCTCCGTAAATGAATGTCAATTATGTATAATGCATTTAACAACGTAATGTTTGGGACGCTCGTTTTGTTCTTAAATAACTTAAATAATATTAAAATGTTCATAAATAAAAAATCGTGGGTGCGTTTACAAACATAAACCCAAAAAATATATGGAGAATCAGGCTTCCAGCATCCAAGCCTGTATTGCCGAATTATATCTACCTAAATATTTTTCATAAACTCTTAACCACATTCACTAAGACCAATTAATTGTAACATAAAAATATATGTACCGCGCGGGAATCGAAATCACGAAAAACAGCACGGCATTCGATTGCTCATCCACTGCGTCAACCGTGCCACAAAACTCACTTCAAATTATGTAACCTGCTGCTTTTTGAACTAATTGAGGTACGGTTAGCAAAAAAGGTTCTAAAGCGTGGCAGGTAAGACAAAATGACCTAGCAAAAATATCTAAGTACCGACGTTACAGTTGGGGACTTGGGGTAGATGAGGCAGTAAAAACCAGTGTGTTAGAAAAAACTTTCTTTCAAAGATTTTTTTGAGTCCTATTTCAGCGATTAAGGTAAGCTTCTGACTTGTGATTTTCAGTTAAATTTTTTAGGTTTATTTGCTAGCTGCTGACTTGATTTTATATTTTTTCCAGAAACCCATTGCGGTATTTTTTTTGCTGAAAAAGAAAATGACTCACCATTTTCTTTTTCAGCAAGCAAGTTTTCTTTAAACTTAGATATTTATTTTGCTGAATGTTCACATTTTTCAAGAATATAATTTTAAAATTATTTATTTTTGGAAGCAGTGCTAAGTATGTTCCCATTGCTTGTAGAATACAATAAACAATCAAATTATTTCTCCACTTGTAGATAGAATTTGAAACAACTGTCTCCAGAAAATTCTCTCTGCATCTTAATCTATGTTTAAGATCGTTACTATTTATCACGTCTTCAAGTCACACAGATCTCGAGCCATCACGACTGTTGGCATCTCAAACAAATTTTAAATCATACAATATCTTGACAGGCACCTAAAGCCCCATTACCAGTAACTTGTTTCAAAAGAGCTTTTGTTTTTTTTGAGTCCCGAAGGAAGAAGTCGGCGCCCGCGCCGTGCACTGGCGCCTTTCTTCGAGTGAGTGAGACAGCTGTATGTAATTATATAACACGTTGAAGAGAGACAAAGCAATAGCATTCCGCGTCATGGACAGACAAGCCAAATGAATCCAGTTTGCTTGTTATACGCCGGTCGTTCGGGTGTGTGCTGCCGTAGTGTTTTTTTTGACAGTGATGTAAACAATTAAACTTGAATTTTTCTGTGAATCAACACACTCTCTTAACACGAGTGGTGATAAGAACATGTGTTGAAGTTAGTTTTGTACAAGCACGACTGGATTTTGGTGGGATTTTTGTTTGTAAAGGTAAGAATAACTAAGAATGCAGCCGATTCCCTCTCGCGTCCCTCTTGGAGGAATGCAATGCACCTCGCTGTGCCCCGGCGCACCTTGCGAGTCTATCGAATTTTCTTGTTCAATCGATACAGTAACTAGCACAATATTAGGCGTTTCTGGTTTTTACCTCAACATATATTTTCATATGTTATGCTAGATCCGAGAGAGGACACAGATGTCACCGTATTGTTTTCGTAAACAAACATTTTATTAATGAATTTCGAGACATGTGCGCCAGTTTCCGTAATTAACAACCCAGAAAAAAATAATTAGATGCAGCGAGCGAACCCATTTGAAATTATAAGGTAAAGTAAATGATGAAGGGTAGTTTGGGGTGTTTTGAACCACAAGACGTTAATGTTGATTTACATTCTAGAATATTAAGGATTCGTGAATATTTTAAAGTGTAACTCGTGGCTATGTAAATGAGATATCTGCCTCGTTTAATCTAAATGTATTATGCAAAAAGGTTGGAGGTCAAGTCACCGCCAAAATAGTGCACGCTTATCGTGTATTGCTTCCTGTGAAATTAGAAGCGATTTGTTATCATTTGTCTTTCATTCATACTTGTAAACTATACGAGATACGACGTACGACGTACTGAAGTTAAAACTTAGTACGAACTCGTGTCGGGTTTACGTTCTAAACAAACGTGAACGGGGGTTAGTTTGTGGCTACATAGAGCTTAACTAGCTATATTTTTAATTGAACTAGCCATTCGCTTCGGATTCCTGAGCTAGAATCTGCTACTATTCTGCTTATCCTGAGTCTAGTTGCTGTACGGCTTATTTCTTAATTATTTGTTTATTGTTAATTTTTTTTTGTGACCCTATATATAAGGTCACAAAAAAAAATTCTGAAATGGGTATAGGTATTATATTCAGACTATTATCCACAAGAACTGGGCTATCAAATGCAAACACATTGCCGTAAATACGATTTGCATTCTAGAGATTGGCGCTGCCAAAGAAATGTTTCATATTCATTATATTCAAGGCTTTTGGTCTCACCGGTAATAATTACTATCCTAATAGTTTCTTCTTCAGAAGCCAGCTATTAAGCTGTAGCAGTAATAGATATTGCCTTAGAACAAACGTACGTCTGAATCCAGATTACTATGTCAGATACAGATGCCCCGAGGAATCAATTACGAATACTAATCCGATTAAGTATTGATAGCGAATATAGTATTGATTCTACTGTTAACAATTTGGTAAATCGCTTGAATTTGGTAGAAGATGAAGATTTTAAACACTTCTGTTGGTTCTTACCCAAAGAAAGGACTAACCCGACTCGTGCACCTGTTTTTTTGACGTATGCCATCATGAACCTATGTAAAATATTCTGATTTTAGTTTTGGCCCAAAGTAGCTTAGCAAACACCTGCTCCCAACGTTTTCCCGTCATTATCCTAAATTATTTATGTGGATAGCACACTGTTTCTTCTTGGATGGGTAATTGGGTATATACATTTGAATTAGCCGTTATCGCCGCATTCACCACATTTTCTAGTCACATCATATTTCACATAATTCATCCATCATTCTTCTTAGGAAATGACTTTTCATTTGAATTTATTTTTCTGTCTTCTAAGTTGTGATATGATTTCCCGAAGTCTGATCTACTTTTTTTGATTTCCGGACTCTTTGACATGTCATCGATATCCAAATCATAGTTTTATTTGATGGCGTCGAATTCATTCCTGGTTCCGTCAATCCTTCAATTAGATACTATCTATTTAATAGACCCGAGCGGCTTACGTCTTGTTTGAGATGAGAATACGATTTTAATTTCCGGATATCACGTACAGCGTCATTATTAACATCTCCCAGTTCTAGGCCCTTTGATTTCTGGCGGTTAAGAACAGGTATTTTAAACCAAAGAGTTTTCGTTACGAAATCAGTGTTAAATCGTAGGAGGACGGTCATTTCGATGTACATTATCGAGCCATCTTGGGTCATGTCATTAAAATTTTCTCGTATAGTAAGCACCTCTTTTGATGGATGGTTGTCTCAGCGGTAGGTATGATTAATAATGCAGAAGTTTGCGTTGTAAATCGTTAACTGCGTCTGATGGTGGATTGCATTTCTGCATTCCTTACTACTGAAAGTAACTCCTATATTAATCTTCTATAAATATTAAAGTCATTGCTCTCATGTAGATTGTTGTCTAGGTCAATGTCTTGATAGGGCTGCTTCGGAGATTCTGCCAGTGTCTCGTTAACTATTACGAGTGTGTTGTTTTCCAGTATTATTACAGTTTCTGTATCTTTTTCAGCTAGAAAATTTTGTAGTCGTTTTCCAACACGGCGTAATTAGCCTGATACAACTTTCATTCTCAAAATGCAAAAGTTTCTGCGTACATTTTTGGATTCTCCATGTTAAACAAAAATAACATCTGGCTGCTTGCCAATTTATTTTGATAACCTAGATTTTCGGAGAGTGCATTCTTTGCTTTATTTGTTATCATTTCAAGTAGAATAGACTATGGCGTACATACACCTATGTTTCGTTCACATAATTAAAATAACGACTGCTGTTTTCGTCAGAATATTTTAAAAAACTTAGGGGAACGAATAAAAAAACTTTTTTTGTTTTATATATTTTTGGAACAAACGTGGGTAACCGGGAAAGGATAAAATATTATTTTAGTCAGATTAAATTTTCCATTTGTATCTGTGTCACATCAAAAATAGCTCGCTTGTTGAAAATTCTTGGAAACAGCTTTGTATGGAATATCTGCTTTTGGAATGGCTTGTCCGAATAAAATCATACTTATTTTTGATATTGATATGTATTCCATACAGCTTTCATATTAATTGTTGGCTCAGGTAGGTACTTCAATATCTTCCGCACCTATGTTATGATGTATTTTTGTGAGTTGTTACTCTGAAATTTAATTAAATTTCTCCAATTATCGACACCAAACATGCCTGAATTCACTATTTATTTTCTTTTGCCAACAAACCTGTTTCAGCCTCATTTAGTTTTACCCCGATTCCTTCATCTGAAAATGAAAATTTGTACAGCAATTTGCTCTGGTAAAAAGTGTTTTTTTTTTTTTTTTTTTTTATCGTGGTAAAATCATCAAATGAGACCTCCAACCCCGGGCAGGGCGGGAGGTACTGTCAGACTTGTACTGACTAAAATCCACGGTGTCCTTCAGTAGCCCTTTATGTTCCGGGGTCACGGTAATAGAAATAAATCCCGCGACCCCGGCAGGCTTTGGCCCTCTGAGAGGGGGCCCCGTCATTTTTGCTGACAGCTCTTTGAGGCGCGCGTGGAACACGACGCGCCGTCGACCCGGGCATGGTCCATGGTCGGACAGCGAGTTGCCCTTTACTCGCTGTCCGCATGCCCGCGCCTACGATGGCCGGAGATCGTCTTGCGACGTACGGCGCCGTGGGCGTACACCACTGCGGTTGGGGCGGAGGGAGCACGCTGTCCTCTCTCTCTCGCGGCCCGCCGGCGCCGCCTCCTTCACGAGCATTACTGCCTCGCAGAAGGCGGCGACCGCTTCCCACTCCGTCTCGCTCCGCAGCATGGCCGAAACCAATGCCGGGCGCGAGAGGTCTCCGCCTATCGCCGCCGTGAGGACACGTCGGTGCTCTGCCCAAGCTGGGCAGTCTTGCACCGCATGCTCTACTGTGTCCTCCGGGCGATGGTAAAAAGTGTTGGGAATATTTTCTTCTTGTTGCCTCTATCGTGGTAATCACTTATCTTCAATCATTCTAACAGTTATTAATGCTCGGATATTAAAAGCCAGACTAATATTGTCTGCCTGGATAGTCGTAAATTATAATTATTATAAAACTGGGCTACGATTTTCTGGAGTCACCATTGACTGTAACCTAATGCAGCTGAATACTATTTCTTTATATAGATATACAACGTGAAACGTTAAAAAAAAAAAAAAGCGCAAAACCTCTCATGGGGTAGCTCAGCACATGTTTGTTCTAAGACTTCTGGAAATTCGCAAAAAAAATGGTTTTTCATACAAAATGAGTAATTGATCGAGCCCATCAGTATGTAATTGATCGAACCCATGAGTATACTTTTTTTTTTGCGAATTTCCAAAAAACTTCGAACAAACATTGTTCAGTAACATGGGCTGAGTTACCCCACGAGAGGTTTTGCACTTTTAACGTTACACGTTGTAGGTATATAGACTTCAATAATCTAGTTACCACCATCATCTTTAGCTCCTACCAAGGTTGATGGTGTCTGGTAGTCAGATGATCATTTCCTGGAGTTTCGACTAAGAAAAAGATGACGTCATTATGATTATTCACGTCTTTCTTGATCGTCAACATAAAAAGATATATGGGAAGAATATTATAAATGCTCAATGATGTAAGGGTTATTTTTATCATTTTGATTGGACGCTTGATCCCAATATTGTGGAGCCGTAACCAATAATAAAGTAGGTAGGCACGTTGATAAATTATTACGAACACACATGATAAGAATATGCGTACGTGATTTCTGAGACATAGCGTCTTTTACAAATAGAACTTTGAGTGACTTTTAAACATGCACAGCATAGTTTTTTTAAACTAGGTGGACATTGATTACACATAACACATGAGTTATATTGATATGTTTAACAAGATAGTGTTAAAAATAAGAATAAATTTATTTAAAAAGGTATTAATTTTGCTCAAAAGACTTCCGGTATTATCACTGAAAATAAACTGTATAAATAACTAGGTAAGTACGTGCAATATAAAAGCGTATTTTAGTTGATGTCAAAAATATTTGAAAAAATCTAGTTTGGTCTCATAACTACTAGTCTTATTCAAGGCTAATATGCATATCCGTCCACATAATGTATGCGTCATGGCAGCTCCACACGCCGCACTGGATGCCCAACATTCCTCCGCTCGACTGATCTCCACAACACGTCAAATTCCATGTTCAAAATTTTAATTGGTGTCTAAAATTCGGCCATGTCACAGCCGGTATTTTAGGAATACATTACTAGTTATAACAGATCCCACGATCGGTTCCCTTCTCTATTATCATTAAGGCATAAATCAACGTCCACAACGCCTACTTACGCCAGGGGCACGATTTAAATTTAACAGTGTAGTTAAAAGGTTAATAAGAATGCACTAACTGACGGTCTGTGTGCCTTAACGCTCCATTTCTCTGTGATACTCCACAAACATTAGCCGAGAGATAAACGGGTTATTTGAAACCAGTGTGCACCACAGAGACGCCATAGAACGAAGGGATTTCACATTTTATTAATGTGATTCAACTGCCTCCGTACAAGAACATTCGTCTTGTGTTGCCAGAGCAACATCCGCTGTATTTTTGTATTAATAAAATATTATGCTTTATGGCTCAGATTAGGTCCATAACTGAATTCATAAATAGTAATGTAACGTCCGTTTTTTCAATGAGAAAATTGTTCCATGTAGGTAGCTCTTACCACTTCAGTCACTCGTATAAAACCAAAGGCTTTGGTTTATTTTGGAATGACAAGAAAACAGCAATTATTTCATATACATAAAGTAGGTTCCCACCTACGTATTTTTGTATTTTTGGCATCAAGGAAGCCTTTGTCCTCTCACCAGGTTCGACCCAATTTTGTAAATAGAAAACAAAATGTCTACTCTCTTTCATCTAGTGTGAGGTTGCTTTTTACTTATTTTTATTGGAAAATAGACATGCGTTTGACACTTGGTTTCATAAAAGTCGACGATAGACGCCTTTGCAAGCTGTTTCTTTTTTAAAACGAAATTACTTTTTAACAAAGCTTTTCTGTTAGTTTCTGAAAATGTCAGTAAGTGTTACTAAAAAGATCCATTCTAATGTTTGTGTAAAAATAACATATTTTGGCTACTGACATAAATGCCCAACCTCCCCGCAGTTATTAGAAACAATTAAAAACATTGTATAAGCTTAAAATACCTTTATAACAAAAAAAAAAAACGAAACCCGTAGGTATTTAAAATTACTTTTATAAACATTGGTTGGCCGACTCCAATCAGAGTGGGTACAAAAACTGGTCTTTCGAGGCTCAAGCCTTAATGTTCAAGTTGAAGGATGCAATCCCTAGTTTTTACGAGCAATGATCTAATTTATTCGAACATGGACAGGACATATTTAGACACGTCATGACTGTAAATATCTTGCAACTATTAATATCAAGTTAGGTAGGTTCGTTGAAGTTAGTTCATTTTTGGTGCAGCTCACGACTTGGTCTTTATAGGCTAGTTAAAATGTCATTGAGACGTGTAATTATATTTTGATTACTTAGTAACGTGAATGCAGATAAAATAGTGAATTCATTAGTTGTTTCAGCAATGATGAATATGTACCTAAACATTTGAAACTTATTTGGATATTGTGGCGTAATTAGCCACGGTCTGGTCTCAAATCTCAATGTAATCATTAAGGTCCAGTAATATTTATCTAATTTTCAATTATTGTGTACGTGCTGGAGCCTTACCACGAGTTAGTAACGCGATCCAGTTTAGGCTGTGGGACAGAGACAGCGACATACAAGTCGTCTAGCACCGTCTCTTTCCCACGGCTTAAAGACTCGCGCTTTAAGAGTTCATGGTAGGGCTATGAAGAAATAAATAAACCATTTCCTCTATGATCTATTGGGGAAGACCTTTGCCCAGCATTGGGATACTATAGGCTCATCATCATCGTGATAAGCCTAGAAATACTCTCTTCCCTCCACGTCGGCCTCCTCTCTGTGAGAGAGACTTGGCCGTCATCCACTACGCGGGTCCAGTGCGGATTGGAAGATGTCGCATGTCTTCTTTTTGTTTTCCTTCACGATTTTGAGAGCAGTGGCTAAGCAGCTTAGGCTAATAAAAAACACTGCTCCTAAGCACAATAAATGTTCACTCATAAGTCTCAGTCACTGAGGAATTGATCCTTGCCAACGAGCAAGTACTTCAGCACCAAATTCCGGTACCACATCCTAGAACCCTCATTCCCCTACAAATTACCCCAATCTTGTTAATGAACCACGTGCACACTCAAGCACGTGCCGCACTTAAAACAATGGTTAGTGCAAAAACGACCTTAGTATCAAAGTAATCGACATCTATTTCCTATTTCATGGTGGTCTCACAAACGTGTATGAAGTAGGTGCTTGACCTCACGCGCGCGCTTTAATAACTAGGTATAAAGGTGTGTATAAAAGAGCTTTTTTTTTGTTGATGTTTTGAATTGAATTAAATGAGTAGGTATATCTTGTTACATAAAATATCAGTACGATTGTCATGTAGAGGCAGAGATGTTTTTTTCTTTGTTAACCTATATTGTCCCACTGCTGGGCACAGGTCTCCCCCATAACCTTCCACTTTCCCACGATATTTCGGCTATTGGTAAAGTTTGAATTCCATGCAATACTGGGGAAGCCATCAACCAAGCACAAACCCAGGAATTGCTGGCCGTTATTTCCGTGGTGAGTTATCCCATTAACAATTCTGCCCCGTAGTAATACTACCCAAATAAATATAGGACTGCTTATCTTTAAAGATAGATATATTTACGTCTATATCTATGTAGTACAGGCGTAAAGCTATCTCCTGAAAATGGATTGCAAAATTAATTTTCGTGCGAGAACAGAGAATCCATCAATTCTATTTCACTTCTTCGTTAGCTCGGTGCCTCACAGTTTAAGCCAATCAATCATGTGAGATTAAACCAGTCTTGAGCTAGACATAGGTCTCTTGAAGAAATGGTACAGGCTCAACGGTTCTAATTTGACGATTTTCACAGAATTCAATCTTGGTTAGAACGAATTGGGTCCCTCGATACCTACCTATCGACAGTATGTCTGAATTACCCGTTCTTAATATTCATCTAAAATAAAAATAAATGAACTATTTTACTTTTTTGCAGCAAAAACGACTCAAGAGCTTAATGGACTTAATTCATAAAAGCATAAATATAATGCTGAAACTCATTTCTGTCTTTATCTTTAGCAACTTACAATGTTAATTACACGTTTGTCATTAACTTTATCGTGTTATTTCCAGTTCAATTATAGACGCTTTTGACCTTCCGACGATGTTTGCTTGTATGATTTCCAAAAATAGGCTGTCTTCATTTAGCTGTGTTGTGCGACAAAATGGAGACAAACAATAAATTAATTTTGCAAGTACAGGTAACAGTATCTAGAACTCTAACACCCTCGTTTGTACAATATTATAGCTCTCCTCTAACCTGATAAAGTATGTCTTGAAAAGACGCTTAAAGCCTCAACTGAAAAGCACTCCAGTCGCAAGTAGGAAAATAAAATACGAAAGAAAATATAAACACCTGTCATAAAAAGACTATATAGATCTTTGTAATTCTTCTCTCAACGTTGCTCCGACGTTTATCTTCTTTTTAGATCATTATCATTACATTGTTTCCTCCAACGAGTGCGCGCCTATTTCGAAAACATTCGCGTGATAATTTTACAACCAAGTGGCGATTACGGAAACTGTATAGACTTATTATTCAAAATAGGCCCTGTATACATAAAATTACAGGACGAATACATAAAGGAAAGAAATGGACGAAAAAATACAGCGTCAAGTATCTGTGAATGAGGATATCAGTGTTCATAATAGTAAGGGTGCCTTTTTGTTACTTTAGGGCCTCTTACTTAGTGCTGAAGGTGCTTCAGATGGTAAATGGGCGTTTTTCTCTGAATAGGCTGTAGCGAACTCATTGCTCTAATGGAGAAAAATATGTTTTCATGAACAACGCTTCTAAAAATAAAGAATCAGTAACGAAAAACAACATTCCTGAGCATTGCAACAGAAGTTGATTAATGGGCGACATGAAACTGAATAAACACAAAACAAAGCCAAGAAAAAGATCACCTCTTTCTTGCATTCTAGCACAGAATAATTTCTCACAGTTGCCTTGTGTAAATCAAAGTGGATGCCAAAGCTTGCCGTGAGCCCAGCTTGTTAAAACAATTGTGCCAGTGAAAGGTACCTTGCCTACAACGAAGCCGGCTTTCTTCCCATTATGAAGGTTATTTTTATCAGAGCTCAACATCTACGCCCTTCACAACACAACGAGATAAACAATGGGCTGTGAAAAGTGATATAATCTGAGCTTAGAGTAGGAAGCTGTAACCGGAGGCAAAGGTTTGCGTATTATACCTGCTTCGTGGAAAGTAATTTGATAAGTTTGGTCGTAAGTGATGATTTCTTTGGTGATCTAAGAGGAAACTATTGAAAAGGGAGTGAATTCTCCGAGGTATGTCGATAGCAGTCTTCATTCTGTCTTAAGATTTGCCCAGAATTTGTCAATGATTAAGTGTTTTCTGTAGCGTCCCTTAGTTTCTGTAACGAACAAACAACTCAGACGTGCTTGTAGTATTTAATTGCGTTTATTGTGTGGAAAAATAAAAAAGTGCCTCTAGTGTACGAAAGACCCTGGGTCGACGGCGCGTCGTGTTCCACGCGCGCCTCAAAGAGCGTCAGCAACATGACGGGGCCACCTCACAGAGGGCCAAAGCCTGCCGGGGTCGCGGACTTATTTCCATCACCGTGACCCTTTTTTTTTTTTTTTTTTTTTAGGTGGTAAAATCATCAAATGAGTCCTCCCGCCCTGGGTGGGGCGGAAGGGACTGTCAGACTCTTACTGACTAAAATCCACCCGTGTTCCTTCGGATGCCCTGTACGTTCCGGGGCCGCGGTAACCTGGGTTAAGAAAAAACCCGCGACCCCAGCAGGCATTTGGCGCGAAACACGACGCGCCACCAACCCGGGCTTGGTCCTCGGTCGGACGGCGAGCCACCCATTACTCACCGTCCGCAAGCCCGCTCCGCCGCTGTGCCCTCTGCTGATCAGAGGGACACGCGTTGGAGCGTCCACACGACAGGCTATTCGCATACGGGCAAAGAGACTCCTTAAAGAAGAGTTTTTGCCCGCATCCCAGGGTGCACCGGCCCGAAAAACTGGTCTTCCCCCCGGACGTATCCGAGAGGGAACTCCAGTCCACGGGCGCACGTGGAGGTTTCCTGCCTTAGCACCCCATCACCGTGACCCTGGAACATAAAGGGCTATTTAAGGGCACCGTGGATTTTAGTCCCTCTCGCCCTGCCCGGGGTGGGAGGACTCATTTGATGATTTTACCAGACAAAAAAAAAAGTGTACGAAAGAGGAATTCTGTTTTCCTTCAAATTAACGTCAAAGTTCCAGTTTATCTAACGTCACAAAAAACGGAAAAGACGAGATAGGGACCCAGACCATGATAATATAATATGTGTATAAATAGATATGTATATTTTAGGAAGAACGATATAAAGTCGAGTAGGGATTTGTTTCCAACATTAATTAGTCCATGTTGCTCTTATAATTTGGGAAAATTACAAGTTACTTTCTAAACAAACAACTTGATTTACAAACATTTAAAATTTTCAGTAATATTTTGGCAAAAACATACCTTTTAGTCTGTAGAGAATTTAATTAATTAGCATAAATCAACTTCTAATACGCAAGAAAAGTACTTAATTTTATAATAACTATCGGTGAGTTAGTGGGTACAGACGACAGCAGGTCAACCTACTCCAATTTCTCATGTTTTACTAATCGAACACTCGCCTTCCTTTATTGTGATAAGGTTTAAAATCTATCCAAGAAATGGTGACAGATTGAGGTAGGTTGATGTGCTGGCATCTGTACATACCATAGTTTTTGACGATAACTCCAAAAAAAGACAAATTAATATTTGGATAGTGTTATGATTAAGGTAAGGTTAGTGGTTAGTAGTTCTACGTTAGAAGCTTATGTAGTAGCCATAATGTAATCTGGAAAAATGTAGGAATTTTCCAGAGAGGGAGTGTTAACCAGAGATTCCTAGTTGATAAACTACTCTTTTTCCTTAACTGAGCTCTTAGTCACACTGCCATCTCTAGAACCAACAATCAGTAATCACTTTTTTGTTAGCCACTAATCATCAATCTGCTGGACAAAAACATCCTCCATTTTTTTCCAAGTAGGTACACACGGCTACACATCAAGCTATACAAAACCAATTGGTCTTCGTCGGTCAGCTAGTACTGGTTTTGCATAGCTTGATGTGTAGCCGTGTGTACTACGATTATTTTCAAGTGAACGCAGGCCGCCATAAACATAAAAAAAAAGAAATTTTTCGCCCATTTCAGCCATTTTCCGTTGAACTGTTATTGTTTCATTTATAAGCGTCTAACAATTATTAGTTCGAAATGCTTTTATTAGTCTTGTTAGTTAGTTAGACAACATCGTTATATCTGCTAATTTGTGAAACCGCGTTGTTTCAAAATCCGATCACGTGTGTGTGAGATTAATAACGCTCCGTAGTTTCATAAAATATATAACATTGGATTAATTTTGAAGACTTGCAGATACGCGTATTACGCATACGTGGTAATTGTTATGATGTCCTTGAAAACTGGTATCTATAAAAACTTTGGTTCAACCTGTTTTACAAAAAATCTATGTAATGCAATCAACAATTCAAGAGCACCATCTAAAAAGTTTTTGCAATGATCTTGCTTTATTTAAGTTCAATTTCAAGCATCTTCAACATACGAAAATTTATGACAACCATGACCTCCTTACAAGCCCACTTCAATAATCACATTTCCTTCTAAATATTTAGAATATCTAAAATAAAAATATTGTCTATGGTTTACAAATCAATATAGCAAGTGTCCAAAAGCGTTTGTTTTGAAATTGGATCGCATGTCATCGATTTCCGCGCCCCCCTCTTGGGACCACACACCGTATAGTTCCGGGTACTTGCCCAGTTCGTATTACCCACAATGTTTTTAGGGCTGGCCTGGTGGTTTTGGTCCCAAGTTTTTTGGGTGGAAAGACCAGTTTTGCCGGGTTGTGTTGAGATATCAGTAGACAGCATTTTCCAAGGTTCAGACATGCTCTGTAGTTTGATCTCTAAACGCTAAGTACATGATAGTATCTTTAGTTTATGGATAGCAATAGAATTAGTGAAGACGCAATGTTTGAGTAGGAGATTATTTTCAGGAAACTACCTACAAATGTCTAAAAGAGACAACCCTACAACGAGTTGTACACATGGTGATCGATGCACTTAGGGACCAACGAGTTTAGAAATGGGCAAGTGACAAAATGAGGAAGTGTTCCGTTTTGAGCGATCCGATGTTTGAAATGCCCTGCAGGATATTAGTTGAACTGTGTACACTACCCGTAAAGTTTGTCTACTATTAGTTTCTGTTTTAGGTGGAAAGCACTTTCGATTTGTTTGAGTGGTACTTCGGTATACGAGTCTTCTGTCGACTTATGTAATAGGTAATAATGGAGGTCCAATAAACACTGATATTTAAATGATTGTGTATTTTGCAGCTTCAGGACCAAAGCTCTCGAATACGAGAATCTACATTAGCATCGAGAGTACCGCATGTGGTTTCAATAATTCAAACAGCTTAGATTACCCATACAAACGTACAGAAACGTGGCTTACTCTCAGAGAAAAGAGCTAAGATAAATACGAAGGTATTATACATGACATACCAGAGCAGAGGTGTAAAACCGGCAGCAAATTCTTAGAAAAATCCTCCTTTGTTGCAATTGCTGTAGCTACCTTCTGTCGCACATAATAGAAAGTGCAAATAAAAGGGGTTCTTGTTGTATATTCAATCTTGTAGAAAGATAAAAATGAGTCTTGTATGTAGTATAAACAATTTAATGAACGTTTGATAAGCTGACAATGTGCTGCTTGTAGTGACGTATGTTTGTTGAGTTACTCGGGTTTGTTCTTCGATAATGAGTATTGACCCGGTTCATTAACTGCTGCTGTTTTATCGTTTGTATCATTTCTATGGTATGTCCTCGTGACTGGGTCACTTGTCGGACATTACTGGGTCTCTATCAGACTTGTATGAAGAATAGTCGTTACGGAGCATCTCTTGGTCACAGAATGTCACGAGTTTCTCTCTATTAAATGGTACATGATATTGCACTTTTCGCCGCATCTTTTACAACTACAATATAGTAGCGAAACTGTAGTGAAAGATACTACCTTCAAGGTAGCAGCAGTTGTTCTGTAATGCAAAGAGAAAAAAGGACACTGACTCTGTAATGCAAAGGGTAATCGATTGATCAATGATATATAGTTTTTATTCTGCTTCACTCAGAGTTATAAGACTCCCTTGCCGCTTACAACCTAAAAAAAGGTATCAGCAGTTGGAATAAGGTGTTAAAAATGCTCTGTGAATTCATTAATTACCTTTGCTTGATAAAGCTAGTGACGTGCAAACCATTTCGAAAGCAGCAAAGATCTTGCGATACTGTCTAAGTAATGAAAGAAACAGGCAGGTGTTTTCCATTCAATTACAGCTCCCAGTATTTTCTATTTATCCGAACTATCCATCTTGTCTGAATTGTCAATGTGTTCAGCTACTGTAGCCTTCCGCTTAACAATAAGTACCGGAAATTGCGTCCCTAGTGACTGCGGCGCCGACAGGTGGATGTATTAAGTGGAGATTCGTATCGAACTGGACGATTTCCTTCTGCAATCTATTATTATAATTTATATTTATGCTTTTATAAAAGTATAAATGCGAAAGTGAAGTTGTTTGTTTGCTTGTTAAGTTTTCCCGCTCAAATCGCTGTACCGATTTTAATGAATTTTGGTAAAGAAATATAGGGGATACTGGTGGCAGTTATAAAGCTTTATTTGGCAAAAAAAAAACTTGAAGGACACAAATACGAGAAGGCGGGCGAAACCGCGGGCTAAAATTAGTTGTATATTGGTCTATTTACAACAGATCATTGTTTATTGGTTAAGTGATGCCGGTTGTTCCTTTATCCGCTCATTAGGGCGATTATTGCGAACTGAATCTGACCCAAGTGTCGGATTAGTTTTATTGTATTTATTGTTTGAATCCGCTCAAGTAGAACCCAATAATGCTGTTCTTTGTATATTGAAACGTAGATTTTGCACGCGGTGTTGCCCATGTAAACATCGGTAAATAATTTAGCACGGTAACGTCATACTGAGATAAAGTATCCTATGTTTTAATTAAGGTTAAACTTCGAGTAGCTATATAATAATTAAAGCATTTTAACCAATAAAATTAGCTGATCCTAATGGTTTCACCTCCTCTATTCGGCTGCTTTTGGTCGTAGCGTAATGTTTTATAGCCTTCCTCACTAGTTGACAATCGAACAAATGAGATTAGCGCGTTCAAAAAACAAACGAACAACCTCTTTAGCGTTATCACAGCTTTATAATATTAGCATATATTTATATAAGTAACAGTAGTTAAAATCAAATGACTGCTAAGTCCCTGTAGTGTCACAGGTTACTAAAGAAAGTTAGGTAGATCCCTTGGCATTACTAAACATGGTACTGTAAACATTTAGTTTCTGAGGTTACCGAGTTCACCCAATACATGTAAAACCTTGTAAAACAAGAAAGTTTCGCCGTTTTAATAAGAAGAAACCGATTTTGTTCTCAATTTCTCATTAGCGAGGAGGGCATCGTAAGTTTAAACAATCGGACCTTGAGGAATTCACGGAAAAACGATGCAAAGATAACAATGTAGAATAAAGTCGAGTTTAAACTATTTTGTTTTTTATTGTTGAGAAAAGGCTGCTCTTGCAGCAGGATTATGTCTAAAGATGGGACTGTTGTGACGCCTTTTTTGGATTTACGAGTTTATTTTGAAAAGCGTAGCCTCCAAACTAATATTATACCTAAATGCGAAGTGTGTTTGATGCATAGTTGCCGGCAAACCAACAAATTGGTTTTGATGTATTTTGGTGCAGAGATAGATTGGACCCCTTTTTTGATGGTTAAAATCATCAAATGAGTCTTCTCACCCTGGGTGGAACGGAAAGAACTGTTAGATTCAAAAATCCACCATGTTCCTTAAAGTGTCTTTTGCGTTTCAGGCTCACGATTACTCGTTTTGAGACGCCGCAACACATTGGACTTTGTATAATTAGGTTTGGACTCCGCAGGTCCAGGTCATAGCGCATATTTTGCAATAAACACTACTTTGTAAAAAAGCCTTTGCATTTAAGCATATTTCAATCAAGATAGCACCGTTTGTCGATGCACAATCGCTCTCTAGTAGACGCCTTTCAGGTTAGTACGCAACGATGTCAATACAAAAAGTTCACAAATAAAAAAAAAACCAAACTAGCACAGGCCAAGTTCTCCAGTACCTAAACAACGAAGCTTTGTGAGCAACGTTTCAGGCATATTGCCTTTATGAGAGTGATTCAGAATTTTCCGTTTCAGTCAGCAAGTGTTAATTTTCAGAGTGTTGGCGATAAAGCTTAATTTTCTGGTCTAGAGCTTTCAGGGCAATTTTGTACGTCGTTTGCTGATACCGCTCCTGAATTGCCGCATTATATTTGTTACTAGTTTTCACGTAACAGTCACGAACATTTTAAATGAATTTTGTCTGCTTAGCTTGAGAGTTAAACTGTTATAATTATTGCAAAAGTTTTACCTGGAAACTTTGTCAAATTTTGCGCAATTTCTTTTAATTTCTTGGTACTTTACTTTCGACCTAGTGTGGTATTTCGCTTTGCTTTTTACTGTCGAACTATTTCTCTGGTTTTAAAACTCTAATTTCCACATGCACACACACCTGTATAAATCCTTACCTAACAGAGGCAGTTCCACAAAAAGATAACATCAAAAAGCCATATTAATTCGGCTTAAAACTGGCTATAATAAAGGAGAAAAGCCGGGCGATATAACAAAGTGTCTCGTTAACGTAATATAGTAGAACATACGCAGTACTTACTGCGTTCGGTGTCAGAAACTACACGTAATAAACATCTACCACAAACATTATGAGCGGTTCATATCGCGAGTTTAATTTCGTATCAAGAGAGCGTTTACATTGGTTACTATAGAAAGTGGTCGAGTTAGAAAATCCCATCTCAACTTGAGCTGCAATCTTGCCTAAAGTACAATGACAAACTTTCCACACTTGCATTATAATTGTGACTATTATAGTCATGGATTATGGGTCTAGACTAAGAAACATCAAGCTAACGAATAGAATAGAATTAATCTTCTTTCACTGTCTTTAAAGATCCATAACTGAATTTGAAATCCTCAATAAACATTTTTTTCATTTTTCGCATAATTTTTGGTCGAAGCTAATCTGATTCCAATACAGCAATTCAAAGGCACGACAAAGAAGTTATGTGCGTATTAGCCCTAAAAGTAAACGTGCCCTAAAGGCTGATACGCACCAGTTTACCAAGCAGCCATTAAAGCGATAAACGTTCGAATCTATCGTAACGATTTCGGGAATACTTTAATAAATTACTACGCGTAGACATTGCTTTCTGAGAACATTGTAATTTGATGACTTTAACACGAAGAGATGCCATTAGAATGCTCAATTGTTTTGTCTTTAACTTTTTTCTTACATTCCATATTCAAATCGACCTGGATTTATAGTCTATGTCACTCCGGAATAATGTGGTGAAAGATTATCTTTTTTATCATGACCATACCATTAGCGCCTTCATGATCTAGGTATTTAGTAATAGTAAGACGTAAATTAGATACTATGATTATTAAGAACCTGTTAGAGATTTTCTGCCCTCTTCTTTGTTAATTTCTTAAGTACTTATTTCATCAAGTGTGTTACATCCTTAACCATTGTCCTTAAAAACATGATGAAGCTCATGATCCCAAAGAAATAAAAGCAATAATTTTATGGTCGCACGTACTGTGTGGTATGCGGGACCATACAATACTTTACGAGGCATTTATTGAAAACAATGATGTCTGTCTACTATCCCTTTAACACTCCTGTGATGTGTGACGAGAATAAAAGGTTCAAGTTTTATAACGATTTTAAAGGTCCCTTCAGTTTCATTGACTTGACTGGTCCTGCCCTTAAAAGTATGCAAGTAGTAGGTTTAATAGCTGTAATAAACGGAGCTCCGATTAAAAAATACTAAAGTATGGCTTGAATGCACACAAATAAAGATTAAAACCTTTTTCTTTTCAGTTTATTGCGAACGTTTTATGGTATGCGGCCCTTTTCCTCAATAACATTTGCAGCTGCCTTCAAGTGTTCGGAGGTAAAATTAAAATAAGGTCATTTGTTTACAAGCGAAAATGGAAATTTATTACAATTTTGGAGGGTAAAGAAGCCATAGGGCACGCCAAGCGAAGCCAGCTGGCGTGATTCCCAAATTCTCGCGGTGTGAATAAAACTGGGATTATATTACAAAGTTTATCCATCACTTAAAAGTTATCTGGTAAAGTCGCGATAAAAGGAAGTTATTGTTCGATCAAGACGAGGAAGACTTACTTCGACAGATGATTATAATCGTATAATAAGGGAGGTTTATGCTGATCGGTTTTTAGTTCCAGTATGCATGGGCTTATCGTAAGTTATTCGTGATCTATGAATCTATCCAAGTTAGTGCAATAAAGGTATTTTGGCATCTGTTAAATCATTCATGAAATCTTAGTCCTTTTATAGAAAGCATTTATCGATAGTGGTTTGCGGCTCTTCATAAGATCGAGTAGAACGCCAATCTTAAAACTCATTTCCAGATTATATTTGTAATAATATCTTTTAAAAGCTCCAAGTTCTGAAAGAAACCATTGTGTTTGATCGTGATAGGTTAGACTTAGTTTTCTTCGTCCATTCGTTCCTTAAACTTTCTCTTACAATTTATATTTTAAACGTCTTTATTGGTTATCTGATTTAGTTTACGAGATCGAAGCTTTCTGGAATCTAAGTTTAATTTGTTACGTCCATTATTTTATCATCCATCGTTTACTGTGAAAATAAATGTTGGAAATCGTGCCATTTATCCGTGGACGAGTCTTGTCATTCAGCTTTACCTTAGTACAACATTGTAGAGTTTAATTGCTTCATATAAAACACAACGGGCCTCTTTCCTGTTTTCGTACTCACCGCGAATAGAAAAACGCTACATCCTTAATCTAAGGCTTGGCATGACGTCAGGTAAAGGTATGTAGTGACAAAGTGACGGAGGACCGACAGCCGTCAATTAGATGGCCATAAATCCGCATTTCAATAATCCTAATGCGACGCGCATGCCTGTCGAGGAAGCACTAAACCATGTCCAAAATGATTTGAATTTAGCGAGGAAACGTCAGCGGAGTACGCGTCGGTGTTGCCATATTACGTGACAGCTCATAGTTTCTATATTCAAACATTTGAACTGACAAGAATTGGCCAGTCCTAAATTGTTCGACAGTCAATAATCATGAATGATGTTGGACATGCGAGCTTTCCTTAATGGGTTTCCTTGGTATCTGCATTCATGAATCGGTAATGATATGCAGCGCGAATGGACTGATGAATGCTTTAGTGTTTACTATTTCGTAGGTTTACAAATATTGCTTGCGTTAATGAACGTTCAGCTTCTGCAATAAATTGAACTATATTCGGATTGTAAATACGCGATGGTAAAATCAATATCGAGAGTATTTTGTTTGTTTTGAGTACGTAGTATATGAAAATGTATTTATGTGTGTGTCTATGGTATATATCTATGGTCGAGATCATTTTAGACGTCCTGGTTATTAAATCTATGTTATATTTAGTTCATTGAAAAAAAACTTAAGCTTTCCAGTGTAACAGTAACTGGGTAACACAAAACCGCTGGCTAGTTTCAGACGCTAGCACGAGTGTGCGACGTAAATGTAGGGACAGTAACGACATACTACTTTAATTTTTAAACTGAAATTACTCTTAATGCTATGAAATTATTGATACCTCTCTGTAATACTGATTGTGTTGGATATCTACATGTATTTTCGATTCATAAATCAGCTTAACTTGACGTTTAAGTCACGCACTCGCCTTAGGTTGTCAAACCGTAAGTCTAGAGAATTTAAAAAATGTACTATAACTCAATCACAATGTTGACAACACCGTCATTGCGTAGACGATGTCCTCGGCAGGATATGCCCAGCATAGTAATGCAAACAGTCCTAACTGTAATGATATGTTAACTCAACGATTAATGTGTCACACTATCGGGCGTGCCTCGTTTGTTTTGATTGAGAGCCCCTGTCATTTACTTCGATGTCTTGTTTAGGATTGTATTTAGCATTTCTAATTGTTGATTTAATAAACAATGTGTGTTGGACGTTAACTGTCGATTTGATTGGGAAGTTACATTGTTAATATTTTGATATATTTACGATGGTTCTGTTTTATTTGTTGACTTGAGAACAATATCGTTGTCTTCATGTTTCTATCATAAGTGAAGCTGCATAGTCGTTGCATTGCGTCCTGACCCGACATAACAGCGGAACAACGCATTTTATGCCACAACTAGGTACCTACGTTGCGTCGAGGCAATGGACGAGAGTACAGGCCATCGCAGTCACAGCAAAGCGTCTCTGTTCAGCTATGCTATTCTCTATAAGAAATCTCGTCGCTGGACTCTACGATGTTCTCTTCGACGAGACAGCTTTGAGATCGTCTAGTCCTGCAGCACTCACCGCTCGCGCAGCACTCTTGGATAGTGTTGGTGTCGGTAGCTTATCGAATAGCATGTTTTTAAAGAGAATAGCACTGCAGCCTAATAGCAATGGAACCCAGTGCGTTGTCGCACGCTGCGATAAATTGGCCTCATTCTCATTGTTTTTCGAAGGGAAGGCTAACTTTTAGGCACTTGGCTTGGCTTGTAATCACAAAAAATCAATTGCCGTATTTTATACTTTTTCATACAAATAAAGTACTTGACGAGTTTTCCCTTAAATCCTAAAAATAGGGTCAAAAGTGTGCTATGCAAGGGCTGCAAAACATATACTTCTTAATACAATTCCCTTGAAATACACCTACTTAAGTAGCAAGCTATTTCTAGAATAAAAACTTGGTTACACAATAATGTATTTTTAGACTTAAAGTTCAGTATAGAATATTTCGTAGTAAATATTGACACTGATATTCCTCCGGTATGTGTTAGTGTGTGTCCACAGCATCGTGTGAAGTGCCAAGGCAAGTAGCTGGCCGTGACTTAGACACACTGTGGCACTATGTTTACACTTTTCATTTCACTTTACTACTTAGTCAATGTTGTATAGAATCTATTTATGTATATAGACGATATTGAACTGGCTTCTCGTATAGCTTCATGTGCAGCCTTATGTACTTTGCGTCAAAAATAAGAAGGAAGATTTAATGACACCTTAATGTGACTTTTAACTGGTCCCGGGACTGTCTCATCAGGTAACCGTAGCTCCGGAACGTAAAGGGTTATTGAAGGACACCGTGGGTTCCCACCTTCCCTTCTGACCTGGGTGAGAAGACAGATTTGATGGTTCTACCACGTAAAAAAAGGGATGCTTTTGTAACGCTCTTATATGTATAATGCTAGAAAAAATAAATGAAATATATACTTACTTTTAAATAAAGCATAACCATGTGAAAATAACATAACAAGATACTTTACAAAGATAGGCCAATTGTGGTAATTTCTGCCCTCCTCCAAGGTTTGCGCTGACTTAAAACCGACCCACGCGTCAGCCCTCCAGCGGTACTCACCGCCTATTCTTAGTCGAGTACAAGTTTAAGAGCAAACTGTACATAAATCATAGTCTTAACTTATAGTGAACTTTTAGCCTTGCAGCTGCAACAGTTAAGCAATACTTAGGTACCTACTTAAGCAATAGGTTTACTTATGTTTAAACACGCGCGAAAGAAAATACAAACATTCGTTATGTGAAGTCAAGGACTTCTCCGCGGGCATGCGGACGGCGAGTAATGGATGACTCGCAGTCCGATCACTGACTTTTTTTTTAAACTGTTTTTTTTTAAAGAACATAATTTATGTATATAGGTATAAAAACTATTTTTAAGCAAAAGCTTGAACCACAAACTAGCTTTTGACTTATCACGAATAACGTTTTCTAGGCATGCACGTGTAAAGCTTAACTTAGAACAATACACTTACCTATAAAAATAGGTCAGTCAAGTAAAAATAATAACAAATTGAAAGGAAAACCTGTATAATCAGAATCACTAGCATTTATGCTACAATCAAGAAGCCTTCAACCCAAGAAAATCAGTAACAACTCGATATAACAATAGGTCAGTCAAGTAAAAATAATAAAAAATTGAAAAGAAACCCTGTACTTAATCAGAATCACCACCGTTTAAGCTGAAGAAGCCTTCTATACGTATAACTCGACCAACTCAATATGTGCCATGTCCTTTTTTATTAAACTGGTTGACAACTCAAATCGCTAAAACATATACGATGGTTATCTTCAAGATCTGCTCACATGGCTTCTAAAAACATAAATAAAAAAACAGTCGACATCGATAAAATTGCCCACACCTGTTTCGTGGCCAGTAACATTAGTACTGGAATCTTGAATGATGGTCAGGTTATAAAAAGTGTGCGGTGGAGAAATGTCACTTGACGGCATAGCGAGGCGCCTCGCAGGAAATACATAAAGTCATACACATTGAGTATGACTACCGTAGAGGTTTTATTCTGCTTTAGCAGGATGAATAAGGAGGATACCTTCTTTGGGAGACTAAAGAGGTTGTGCATTTGTAGGTGAACGATTTCGGGACGAAAAAAAAAAAAAAAAATGTTCTCTTTTTGAAACATGTTAAAAACGTTGCCTCAAACTAGGAATTTATGGAATTTATCCTGTGTCGTGGGTGTGTTTAAAAACATATAATAGAAACTCACGTACACAAACACCCAACCCCTGAACAACTATTTGTAGGTCATACAAATATTCGTTACGTGCGGGAACCGAACCCGCTACGCGCAGCAGTTCAATAGCTCAGCCACTTCGCTAACCGTGTCGTCTTTTGGGTCAAAAAGGTTCTACATTTTTCTGATTACTTAAAAATTAAAATGCACCATCAAACCAAACTTCGAACAACAAGATTTCTTAACAAATATTCAGATTACTTCAAATTAGCTTTTAAAATAACCCTTGTACTCTGATTTCTAGGTAGTCATAGAGATTCAACAGCTGAGACTTTTCTGGTTAACGGAAAATTCTTTATGAAAAGAGAATAAAGAGCGTCGATCTGGAATACCATGTCTTCTTTTATGTTTTGTTTGTTCCATTTATTAGGTTTATTATGATAACATAGAATCGTGTTGCAGAATAGCTAATATGCCATCGAACTTTGATCACAATGGACAATTTAGGAAATATCTAGGAAACATGGAAACGTAAACTATTGCGAAATGGGTAATTAGTAATTGTAATTGAAAACGAATGCTGCAATTTTTTTAATAACTACATTTCTGGTAACCAATGTATTCTGCGAAAAATATAATATGCATTTAAAATAAAAATCCACCATTTTGTTTTTCATTCGGTGAATTTCAATGATTGCGAGGTAATGAGTTGCATCAATGGCAATGATGAGTATTTATTATGACCACAAGTGCAGATTAAATAATATTTTAATAACCTGCTTTTAACTGACTTTATTCATTCACCCGAATGCATTGGCTCCATGTACACAGAAATGAATGAGAGTTATCTGTGAAAAGCAGGTTATTATAACATGGATAATCTGTACTGGCTATTTGGCAAACGAAATGGTTCGCTTCAAAATTGCTCTTATTTGCATTTACTGAATAATACTACAACGAATTCTTTAATATTTCTTGTTTTTATTTACAGTTTGTTTATGGCCAGTTACTCATCACTCTATCATAGAGATTTTTTTTGTAGAGTTACAAAAGCCTGGTTGCCTAAGTCGCATATTAGGTAAAAAAAAAATAATAAGCTTGACTTTTTCCATTTTTGAAAACTGGATTCCATGGAAGTAGGGTTAACAGCCGCCAACAATTTCAAATCTCGTCCGCCTAAAAACAAAACGAGGAAGCATATTTTTTGTCCGGACAAAAACAATAATATTGTCCACCATGTTCACCCATATTGTACGAGTGATCCCTTTTCTAGGAATCGTTAGTCACACATGTATGAGCCGATTCTTGTTATTTAGTATCCGATACAACTGGTAGCACCTCTAACGTGCCCTGAATCTGTAATGAATGAGATGCTTCTTTGGCTCGGGACGTTTGCTAATTTGCTATGATAACTGCACATTACATACATTATATTTATGACATTGATAATATGACTGCTTTATAAAGTAAAAAAAAAATCGTTTTCTGTATTTTTTGTTTTAATTGCCAGTTATTTTCTCAGGCGTTTTTAGTAGAACGCATTAAGTTTCATCATAATCAGATCTGTGGGTTAGGAACAGAAAACAAACATTCATATTTATGTATGTAAAAGAAGACAAACTGATAAAATAATGAAGCCAGATTTATTTTGTATGTGTTTGTATTTGAATTCTTTACCATGCGCGCTGATAATAGAATACAACAAATATTTGGTCACTTACAGTTTACCGACCTCTATGACTATATCCTCCGCTAGTTACAAGTGCTACACCATAGACACGATATTCTTTTGTTGCATTCTCCATTGTTCACTTTGCATGAACAAATGTAGACACATGCTCATTTATAATGTCCATATTTAAATGGGAACGTAGTATTCGTCCGTCTGATGTCTAACCAATACAGAACTTTAATATTCCTGAGTATAATCAAACTAGGTATTCCAAGTTCAATTCAAATAAACCCGGTATATTTATTCGATAGTTTCGAACTCACTGCAATAACATACGCCGAACTTTCCAGGATGAGAAAATTTAGCCAAGCACTACGGTACTGCCCCATTCGGGCTACTTTACATAAAAGCATTTGGCAAAGGTAATACCAATGAGTGCCATAGAGTAGAGATGTTCCTCTCAACTAGCGCAAGGAAAAACATTTTGAGACTTTTTTTTTTGTTGCCAGCAAATTAACTCCCGAAATAAAAGTTATTTTACAACCAACAAGCATGGAGAAATGCCACGAAAAAGAAAGTCAGGACTAGACAGAAACGTGTTAGTGAGCGAAACTATGATTACTTTTATAAAATAATGTTCGCAGCTCGATAACCCGAGCTATAACGTTAGAGTTAACATCTATTAACGATATTAGCTGCCCATTAGCCAGCAATATCAAGTGGTTATCGATCGGCGATTTCTTCAGTGGTTATTACTAGATGATTACGATATACTACGCCATACGAGCGACTTAATGTCAAATTTGTGATAAATAGTCTACAAAACATCGCGGCGGGCAGTCTATAAATTAATAATTACCATAGATTAGCGTCCTAGTGTTATATTCATAAAATGTGATAACTGCTATTTTATGTACGAGTCCACGTGTGTTGATATGCAAATGCAAATTTACTAAGATACACGTTTGATCTCGTCATGTTGAGATGAATTAACAACACATTCTTGTTCACGAACGTTCAATCAAGAATGCATTGGAGTTATGCAATAAAAGATACATTGTTGTCGTTAATTTTTTGTTTATAAATAACGGTCTGTAACGGTTAGCGCGTTATTAACGTATTATTTTGGTTTATTGGCACGCGTCGGTTTCCGATTTCAACAACGTTCTAATTTTAAAATTGTGTTTTGGCCTTTTCACGTGGGTTTATGATGACAGAAATACTTAGAATGAGTGGAACCGCTTTCGATTTTCAAATGCGTTTAGTACTTTGCAATTCAAAATATTGATGGTTTAGTTAATTTTCAAATCTTCCTATTAATTACAAATTGAAAGCAGTCTTTATGTTAGGAAAGTTTAAAAACAATTTAACTTGACTGTCCAACTGTAGGATAGATAATGTTCAATTTACTTCAAAGAGATAAAAGCAGGAATTCTACGCTAAGAGCTTTATATCCTCTGTAGAGGAATAAAGCTTCTAATAACAAAAATATAGTTTTTCTTTTATATCAAGAAAGAGGGTAGGTACTTAAATGTCGTATTTAGGTTAGTAGTTTGGTACTTTAAGTACATCCGTGAAACAGAAATAACAGAATGTCATTCCTGGCTGTTTTCACGCCCTTCTTAATTTATGGCGCATTAAAGTTTTATCTTACATTTAATTTATTATCACGCTGACTTTGATGACGGTGTTTCTTTCCATTTCTTACATACAGTTTTTTTTAACTCGTGTCACTTGATATTTGCACTCAAAAAGATTAAATTGAAACTGAATTTGTTTTTTTTTTTTATATTATGCATTTTTGTATTGCTAAGAAAAAGCAATAATAAAGTTAGTTCATTTAGATATTGAATAAACAATTTGATTTCTACCTTTTGATTTTTTGTCCAAAATCGTGGAAGCATAGTTCTAAGCAGAAGACATCATAAGCACTCTTTAATTAATGAAGTCGTTAAATAGACTCTTGCAGTGTCTATAATTGAGATTACGAAGTTGTTCCTAATTCGTGGTCTATGATCTAATAACCAATGTGTGCATGACTAATATGAATGATTAAGATCTTAAATGCCGCGGTTAGATATCTATAAAGTACCTATGTAATGAATGACTAATGAATAACAGCAAGTTTTTTGTAAGTCACGAGTACATAATTTTGAATGGAAAAATTAATTTAAAATTAAAATCAATCTTCCTCCAAAAGAAATAAAATATCAATCAATAACTTCCTATTTTTCTTGGCTTTGCAATATTCATTGTAAAAAATACTTACAATGTAGACTAACCCTATTGTTTTTTTTTTATCTGTTCCTTTTTTTCCAGGTTGCCAATATGGCGGCAACGTTGCATCTACAGCTGTTGCTGGCGATGTTTGTGCCTGCGGCGATAGCACGTGAGTATATTTTGCATACCAACATATTAGAGCTAAACTTATGCCTTTTTCCATAGACATTGGGAAACTGCAGCTAGGATGAAAATGTGTGATGCGAAAAACATTTTTAGGGATCCCTTGCAGCACATTTCACTGAAGCCATTTTGTTTTTGTCATATTCTAATATGGCATAGTCGATAAAAGCCCAACACTTAAAATTATCAACAGCATAAAAACATACCAATTTGCACTTTGAAATTTTTGATTATTAAAAAGCACACTAAATTAACAATTTACTTAAAAGATATGTGTTGCGAGTTACGACTCACTCGCAATACACAATATAATCACAGGCCAGATATTAATTCGCAATATTCCTCAATTTTAGAGAAATTCAGCCTGGAATAGTTTGAGCGTTAATATTATCTACAAACATGTTACAAACTTCTCGGTAACCTACATCAAATGTTTACCAAACTAGACTGAAATAATTAAGTTAAAAGCAGATTAACTTAAATACAGAAATATAGTTTAAATTCTAAACAAATTATTGGACCGCGTCGGTCCCCGGTCCACACGGGCTTTTTAAAGTCAGAGGAAATCTTAAAGTTAATTCCTTTTTATTATCATTGCGTGCTTACAAGGGCCTAGTACGGCGTGAAAAGGAAGATGAATGGTGATGTACGAGGTGTAAAACGATAAGATTTTTTTTTCTATTTTGGAATTGTAACAGGCAGGACAGGCTCCCGGATACCGCAGGTAGCTACGCACACATCGACACGAGCTTATGGCGGCAAAAGGAAAAAAAATGGTCGGAGATTACGGGTTCTGTCCGATTTTATTTATTTTTGTATTCTCAGTTCCAAGTAATTGTCAAAAAGAACCGTGACATTTAATAAAAATATAGGTATTGATAAAAAAACGTTGATCTCTCTGACAATCATTTATTTCACTATGACAAAATAAATGCAGTGTGATATTGAAGTTCCATTTAAAATTTTCGTTTATTATTTCATAGTAGCGAAGGCAAATAATGTAAGTTTGTATGTTATTTTTTGTTCACTCAAAGCAAAACGAAAATATGTATAAAATTACATTTGTTATTTGCGCAAATTATGTAAAACAAAACAAAATGGTTGAATGGACATCATACTTTATTTGTTTTAGGTACGGACTGTTTACGCAAAACATAGAACTTTCCATAATAATCCAGTCCAGAATTTCTGACAGCTTATATTTTACAAAAGGGTCACTAAGTCTATCCCGTATCGGAGGGAACCCAAAAAAGTTCAGAGAATGTTTGTGTGGGTGTGTGCCGAACAAATTTCACGCTTACTAGTCATTATATTGTCCAAGTATTTGTGTTAAGTCATTAGTACCACCTACTCGTTTAGGATTTGTTATATTTTTTTTTCTTCTATTTCCGTTCATTCCTGACAGCGGCCAAAACTAGTTTTGATTCGAAACGGCTCGTTCAGAAATTGGATTTGGTCACTAGGAGTTGATTAGACGTCCAACACCGGAGTGTTTGACGTTTTGTGTCAAGTTCAGAAATTGTTGACGTTGTTCCCGAGAGTACGTTGTTGTTACCCTGGCAGTGTTTACATTGAATGGTCGTATATATTGTTTTGGCTAGGGGTTTTAAAATAAAAGAAGGATATAGCTATAGCCGGTAACACTATTGAACGCTTAAGTTGTATGTAACGAAAGGGTTTAATCTACCCAATTGAATATATCAGAACACATTATTTTGCAATTTAAACATTATGTATTCAAATATTTGAGAAATGGCTATTTTTGGAATGCTGTATTTCATTCTTCCCAAAGAAGTAGTGTGACGAGATCAACCAGTGTTTTTAAGGTATAAAACCATTAAGGGTCACAATTCAGCAGAAATGTAACAATAGTCTCAAAATATGCATAAGATAATAATTATAAATGCTGACTGAAATTGTCATTGCATTTGTCACTTATCTTTATTGAAATTTAATGTTGAATGCAAAAGCTTGAGTTTATTGCATTGCTTGCATGATAATTATTAAAAATGCAATATCATAAAGCATTCCACTCAATTTAATGACCGCACGATATGAAATGCAATGTGCATTAATAAGTTCGCTTATTATTTGTCGACATGATTCGAACTCGATCTCTGATGCTTTCGTTTTACTGTATCGGTGTTTTCTTTTGCTGACGAGTAAATTTGTGGGAATGCATATGTGGCAAGATGATTGGAAAAAAAAATGTTTCTTTTGAAACGAAAATATATGTTTATCCCGTTTTTTCTGCAACATCTAGAATATACGAGCGCGAGCTTCATAAATTTTTTTCATAATATTGTGCGGTTCCGTATTGCGGCTGGGTTGGAGGGGAGGACGCTATCCTCTAAAACGCAAATCAAGAAATAGGGTCGGTTTTAGTTAAAACGTCTTTGACACTCAATGACTTGTCAATCTCAAAAAAACAAAAAAAAACTACGAATCAGTGTTCCAATAATTATTGTTATGATGTTATGAACGAATGCACCTGGCATAACGTAGTAAGTTACATTGACATTTGCACAAAATGCAGATGTTGTATTCAAGCAAACCTTGTACTTCGTACAAACAAAATGTAAATAGGTCCATACAAATGAGGCTTTCTTAGCTCCTGTAAAGATCTTAGCGGTTACCATAAACACAAGTTGGCAATTCCAGAGACCATAATATTTCGTGGTGATGGTTCTACGAACCGGTTTGAAATCGGAATGCATGTGAACATTACTAGTTGCGTTTCCCTATGGCGTTTGATGCATTTCTACCATTTGTCAATGGGCCTGTCAAGTTTTGAAATGCTTTGCAACGGAATTTGATTTTATGTAGGACGTATTTAAATAGCTAGGGAAAGATGGCGACGACTGGTTATGACCAAAAGTACTTCGAGTTAAGTGCACATTTATGTTTTGTATAAATTTACATAGGTAAATAGGATCTAGGATGTATGAAACTAACAATCTTAGATACAAGAAACACAGTTCAGTACTAAAGATACAAATCTTCAGCATTGTCTTTTAATTTTATTCAGTTTAATTCTTGAGCTATAAATCTGTTTTTGCTAACGATGCTATAATTAAGCACATAAGATTATAATCAATTAAAAACATAATAATAATGCTTGCGGCAGGAAGTAAATCATCTTTTATAGCGTCGGTAGAAACTGGTTGCTATTATAGTAACATAAAAAATACCCATACAATCAAGTAAAAAAATCTACTTCAGATTTACAGGTGTAAAACACGAAAGCTTTTCCGAGCTTTTAAAAGTTCTAAGTGGAGGTGAAAACCTTTTCTAGATCTTTTTACCCGAAAGTTCGAAGGTTTGTTACAAAAATTCCGATACCTACTGTAAAAATGATCTTACAAACATCTTCATTAGGATAGTTTCTTCAGAAATAAATTCACAAGCACTTGTTTAAAGCAATAAACTATTGAACAACCATGAAATAACTATAACCATGCGCATTTCAACACAAAATCACCTTTACAAAACGTCCATACAGTATTTTTATTCACTCCGCAACGAGATGAAATTTTAAAAATTCTTCCATAAAGTTACGGTCAATGACTGACGGGACTGAAATCACATAAATTGGTGCCCGACAACAAAGAAAAATAAAACGTAACATCTCAATTACTGAATGCATTTCAATTTGAACTTATTCTTGCATTAAATAAGGTCGTAATTGGTATGAAGGTTTTATTATTATGAGCTTTTTCCGCTGGAGTTGGGTGCGTCATCCGAGATCGAAATGTGTGGGTAACAAGGTATCAAGGACGGCAAGATTTCTTTTTTTATTGTTATGGCCAGTCTTTTGGTATGCAAATAAAAAAAAGATTCTAATTGTGTTCCTTTTGATCTTGAGAATTACTGATTGCGCGTGTATTGATTATGTCGGGGTTTGATGAATGATGTGAAAATGTTGGTTAGATTATCGAAACTTATTACATCACGCCGATAATCTTCAAAGGGTTGTGCAGAGGTGTTCGTAATAGTATCCACATCTCGCCAGTTAGGTATGTTTTTTGAGTCTCATATAATCTTATCAATCACAAAGCAAATCCAGCATCCGTAACTGCTACTGAGGTTTTCCAATTGAAAAACATAATAAAACTTTACGCGATTTGGGATTGGTATCCGGGACCTCACATTCAGCGTTTGCGACTGCTACTTTTTCGAAATACATTGTGGTAAAGTCATCAAATGACTCCTCCAGCTCAAGGTTGGGTGGAAGAGACTATTGGACTCGCCTGACTGAAATCTACGGTGTTCCATCAATAGCCTTTTACTTTCCAGGTTCACAGTTATCTGTGTAGTCAGTCCCGCGAAATTGAAACTACTTCCTCTATTTTTTTAATGTATACGTTCAAAGTATTATATCGCTGGTTCTTGTGCAGTTTCGTTCGAAACTAATTTCGACTTGTAACTTGTACGAAGTGCAATAGACTAATTTGATAGTTTGATGGAAATGCGTGTTGCCTTCGAAGCCTCGAAAATGCTTTCGAAACGTAATTCCTTAAACACTTTGTGCGAAGGCAGTGGTGTGTAGTGGCGACTGTCAAATCGATCGCAGCGTGACAGAGAATGTGAATTAAGTGTGTAGGTGTTCGACAAACTTTTGCGAAGCGCGGACGCCGCGACAACGCGACGCAGGCGTTGCTTTCTGAAAGACTCCGCCATGGTCTTTGTGGTTATTTTTTTTTAAACCATCTAGAAGTAGAAGCCCCACTAGATGGGGCTTGCTTGTGACTTGCTCCTGTAGAGGAAGAACTAGTTTAGCCTAGGCCAGACTAGTTAGGCCTGCGATCGGGTTTTGCAACATATACACTATTAATTTACACAAAATAATATTTCCTAAAGATTATTTTCAAGCGACAGTTGACTGATGGAAGTCCTCACTTCAAAGTTGATCAACAGTATATGTACATTGTAGGTATATTTATTCTTTCGTCACGCTCCATTTTGCGTCTCAGCCGTTGGCTTTGACCGGCACAAGTTTTCGATATTCTTCCGCTGAAATTCCTCTTGTTCTAGATTCTAAAACCTTCACGTCATAAATAAAACATTGCTTGCGTTATTATTATTTTATAAAGTGAACTATCTGCTTTGTTCTAAAATATGAAATACTTTAAAAATCTGCTTGAAACATAGCTCCTTGTGAAAGGGGGTGTACCTTGGCACATATTTATGTTAGCGTTCCGGGTTAGAATAAGGGTATAAAAGTGATGTTCATATTTCTGGCACATGACATGGATAAACTAAAGCTGTTCAGAAGGAGCACTATGTCCTTTCAATAAAACAAAAAAAAGTCATACGGCTTATTTCTGCTTGGAAAACTGTGGTGATGCGTCGAAAATACATAACATTCCTAGGTACTATTTTTTATCCTAACTATTGACAATCTGCAGGGGCCACTGAGTAAATCTTTCAACTGATTGCGGGCCTTAGTTTGCTGCTGTGAATATAATTAGAAGCCTTAGCATGAATTCTACGTATTTGGCCGTACAGCGTATACTTTAAGTATTTTGACGACGTACTCAAAGTAAAATTAAAAAGGGCCTCAAGAGGAACTAATTTTCTAAAGTATTAATTAAGGCTCCGGTCAAATGTTTTATCCTAGAATCATTTTAACAACAATGCCTGTGAGAATATGCCTCACCTACTCATCCTGCATAACCACGTGCACCTGAGAACTGTGCTGGTTGTTACGTATTGATACCCCAGTTCCTAATTAATTGTACCATTGAATTCTCTGTTCCAGAAATCGACATGAGATTCACAAAATACCCTGAGTCAGTGATAGCCCCCCTCGGAGACCGAGTGACATTCGAGTGTGAAGTTAATGTACCGGGAGAGCGGTTCGTGTGGAGGTCGAAGCCAGACAGGGATGGTGATACCTGGACCGAAGTGCAAGAGGGAGACGGCAAGAAAATCATACCTGGACTGCCAGGAAGAAGTACCAAGATGGAGATAGAAGTTAGGATGGATATGGAAACTACTTGGTATCAGGTGTGTGTGATTTGAATAACTTTAGACATTTTTCATTTGAATTTTTATTAATCGCCACATTCGTATCGACTTCGGACCTTTTTCGAAAAATACAGCATTGAACTACAAACTACCGACCATTTCCAGAACGGAACAAGGGATTTTCTTCTTTAAAGACGATTTCTATTAGCCTATTCTTTCTAAACTGATGGTGTAGCCTAGCTCGATAAATACAAACGACTTTCAGCGGTATAGACGTAAGCTATTCGGCAGTTAATCTCAGTTCCTTCCATGATACATATCTTTTCCCTGTCACCCCAAACCACGAAAAACGCCTTGGAGTGATATTCTTTAAGGATATAGCCTTGTGACAGCACAACCCCAGTGTCGAAACTATATCTTTCTTAAATAGATTGTCAAAAAACCGATTGATGAAAACCCGTAGTGTAGTAGTAGAGAATAGCTCAGATAATTGCCCTCCCACTCTTCTGGGCTTCGATGACCTTATTTATCCTAGTTGTCACTGAAAGCTAAACAGATCCAAATAATTAAGTTACCGGCACTCGAATCTCCAGAATCTGTTCACATTACACGGCAATATATCAAACAAGATTTCCAATCGTCCCCATGTGGTGGTACGGATGACTACACCGAGCCCCCATGGGTGGCGTAAGAGGATAAACCACGGGGAATAGTGAGTAGTGGTCGTTATACACCTGTGGTGAGGATTATATAGCGATTAGTCTCATGATCATGAGAATTTATCGAGTAATTTTATTGCCGGAATTGGATGTTGTTTCTAAGTAGGCAGCGGCTTGAATTAAATACAGTGAAATCTGGATAACTGGAATCTGGAGGGAACCGGCTTTGTTTCACTAAGAGAGGTATTCAACTTAGCCAGTGTCTTTGTCAAGCAGGTATAATTAGATAAAATAAAGATTAATACCAAAAATAGACGTTTATTTTGTCCCACTAAACTAACAGAGGTAAATCAATGCTAAAGTATCGGGACCTTAGCATGAGTGCCAGTTACAGAGATTTCTGACTTATCCAGGTCTCAATAAACCAGGTTCAGGGTTCGGGCAGCATTTTTATGTTTTTTTTTACGAAAATTCATTTCATAGGACTTCCAAAGATATCTACTCTCTAAAACCTGATGAATTTTCCATTTGTACAATGGTACTAAAGAAACATTGTTAAAATGTGGGTGTTTTAATTATAGTACACCCACAATCAGCCAGATATTTAAGCACTCCTCTGTATAACCCTTTCGGAAAAAATATATATGTTTTGTTTTATTAACCCTTGGGATAAAAAGGATTGTTTTTCTATCGTGGTGAAATCAGATTGACTTAAAAATAGTACGAGTGTATACTCTATTAGATATGGTCTGTTTCGTAATTACTCTCTCTATTGCCGAACTAAAAAAGTGGTCCAAGAGTGAACCAACACTTTTTGATTAAAACTGCGATTCGTACAGCATCGACAGGCAAACATTTCAGTTCAAACATTTTGCAGTTTTTCAATCGATACCCTGGCTTTGTTGGATAAATATTATTTTTGGGCTTTTACTGTTTGTAGTCATTGAGAAGCATAATCAGCCTATAAACGTCAAAATGGAATAATTATGAATGAATTGTTTTTTATCTTTTTAAGAACTTACGCGATAAATAAATATCAGTATGTTGTTTCATGTGTACCTAACAGATTCAGGGCCAAGTTTGTTATGGTTAGTTAAGCTTAGTATTTGTTAAAATCCTGTATTTTTTTAACAAACGGTTAAACGATGATTTTAACAAATAGTTTAACACCTCGCCCTTACACTATATTGTTTAACTGGAAAAATCTAAGCGTGCTGTTGGCAACTTGGCATTTCATAGAGGAGAGATGCACGTCTAATCTTTTGTGGCCTGTTTTTTTTCCCTAGTCTGTAGTGCCCCGCTGTTAAACAAAGGCCTCCCCCAATTCCTTGCAAGAACTCTTTTCCTGGGCTACTGTCATATTAAGTTTAATTTTCCTTGTTCCAGTGCGTTGTATGGTACGGTGCGATCAGTCTGACGTCCCTCCCTGCGCGTCTGACGGTGGCGCGGCTGATCAACTCTCCCAGTAAGATTACAGCTGAGGAGCGGGTCATCATCGCTCCTCTGCAGAACACTGTGATACTGCATTGTAAGGAGCCGACTTCAGAACCACCTGCTGTGCTGACGTGGTGGAAGGAGGGGTCTAAGGTGAGTAGAAGAAAAAAAGGTTCTGTCGTATTGGCAGAGTGCGATAAGCATTACTTTATAACTTAATGCTAGTCATACACCATGCCTATCGTCCAATAGGCATAGTCATGCCGTCAGTTAGAATTGATCATGCGTGGGATTGGAATCCACGCAATTGGCATGACAGTTGATTTTGGTTGGCCTGATCAAGCCGATTTGATCCTGTCGACCTGTACATGTTCTATGTATGGAGGTCTGTTTATTTGATTTCAATAGGACAAGGCTTCAACTGAACGTCATGCTGAAACTTTCGTCATCAATATGGTGTATGGTGTGTATGGACGAACTGCCAATTTGATCAAGCCTGAATCGTCATGCCGATTGGACGATAGGCAGTATGGTGTATGGCTAGCATTAGATGAACAGCAGTGCTATTTTCTATAGACACAGCCTTACGACTGTAGCGGTAATAATCTAATACAAAAAGAACAGCAGCGCCATCTAAACAAATATTTTATTAGAACACATAGGATATTCCGACTAATAATGTCGGGCAGAAAGCCCACCAGACACAACACCCGCCTGGTCGGAAGGTATCTTCCTTTTCACCGGGTAGCGAGGAACTTTCCACTCTGTTCCTCCTACCCCCAAACAACAACGCGGCCGCAGCGCTCAAGCAACGCTGGCTTCAACTAAAGTTTGCTATTCACTTAGCTACTGATAGCGACACTAGCGCTCACCGCTTGCGCTGCACGATCGAACAACGAAAAGCACATCGTAGATTCCAGTAATGAGATGTTTTTATACAGAATAGAAGAGTCACTGCAGTATCTACTGCTGTTGCGGGTTTACAAAGACGCCCCCCGGCTATTTAAATGTTGCCACACCTACCAACCACTAGATTCGATACCCTCTTTTACCCTTTTAATACATTTTCGCAACCCTGGCAGGGTACTGCGATACCCTAGTTCACAATCGTGATCGCCCTTGCCGCCTAAATTCTGCCGCCCTAGGTTACGCGGTGTCCTGCGTGAGCGACGAATACGACGCGACGCGATTCGAACTATTTCAACTTCAATTAAAGTATTATTATTTACTTCGTGTTGCGTCGCGTCGCATCGTATTTGTCGCTCACGCACTGCCTCAGCTTATTGGTAAATCCGTCCATGAACTGTTGTATAACTAAAATAATTCAGAGAGCAGGGATTATGCCTAAAGCTTGGTTTGGTTAAATTTGCAACACAACATACAATGCAAAAAGCAACATTTTCCATAAGTTGAAAGCACGTAGCGTGCGCACAGTCGTATTTCGCCTGTTAAATATGTTACATTGGACATTGTGTTGCAATTTTGCAAATACATAGTATGTTCCTGGCTTAACACAAAGCCGGAATGAGTTAATAGATCTTAGCCGAAATAAAGCGATACTTCGTCTAGACTAAAATAACGCTTGTTTAGTTAGGCTGACGGAATATTCTAGCATAAGTAATTATTTATAGACCTCTGACAACAGAATACGTGAACTTTAATATACATCAAAGTTATACATAAATCATAAATTACAACCTAAAGATTTGCAATGCAAAGCGTAGCCAGGCGTAGTCTAAAAAGGATTTTGAAGATTAATCGTGTGATTACCACATTCAGTAGGTGAATTCGTAATTGGTTAACCGCGTGATGCCATGCATGTACTTATGATTACTCAAATCTACGAGACTAAATTTCTGGGTAGGGTTTCTAATTTAGACAAATTGCAGGTGAATAAAGTGGGGTTAAAGTACTGTTCAAACTGGAAACCGTGACTCTGAAACGTAAAGGGCTACCTGAAGGAATTCGGTGGAATTTAGTCAATACGAGTCTGACAGTTCCTTCTCTTCCACTCAAGAGGACTCATTTTATATACTAAGTATCGTACAAAAATAGCTAATGACTGTCCTGTTATATAGTGCCTGGTTTTGGAGACGACAGGAGACATGTTTTGACTAACCGATTGGATTACCACATCTCGTCTCCGCTTAGCTTTGGTGGAAAAATGCCGTACTGCAGCAGTTTTATAATTACTTATCGCAATTTATATAATGATAAATATTGTAATTCCTTTAAAGTGCCCTTCTAGACCCCCTGAAAATTTATATAGGCAATCCCACAAACTATTTTCATACGCACATAAACTGTCACAATGCGGAAAAAAAGGTTATATTTCAAAAGAAATCCGATAGCAGAGAACGGCTCTTACGGGGGCTTGTGAATAGTTGGTAAACAAAGTTTAAGCTTAGCTGTATCTCACAGAATCAAAGCATGTTTCAGTGTACTTGTGGTCGCTTTGAACATTGAACCAATATGCGAATATTTTTAACGAAGTTCGTTTCGTTTTGTATCCTCTTTTAGAGAGGTTGTTGTTGAAGTTTGGGGCGAACATATTCGTAGTCTAGTTTGGGTTACGTTACTATTTTAAACTGTTGATAATTTATTTTTTGGGTTGTGGAGCATACTGCGTTCCCCAAAAACCCTTGATTGGGTTTATAGATCTTTGAGTCATTACGTAGGTCACGTGTCTGAAAAGTAAGTCTGAAAAGAATTTAATTTTATTAAACCGAGTATAATTACTCAGTACTTAGTTTTGCCAGCCAGCTATGTAGTTATATTCATCTTTCGAGGCTCTCCTAATGCAGTTGGAAAAAGGATCTGTCTCAGAAGGCTCGCATTGTGAGGATGTTCCTGTTTCTGAAGCCCTAACCATCGCCACCATCCACCATAGAGCTCCTCTCAACATCGGCATTCCACTATACTCGTATTTTTTTGTTTATTTATCAGGTTTTTTTTTAAATGTAAATATATGTATCTACATTAATAAACAATATAATAACTCTTTCATCGACCGACTAAGAAAGGTTGATACAGAAAAGTAAATAGATTTGATAAACACATTGACGCAAAACATGCCTTGTTGGAAAACACTTCCAAAACTTGCTCCACATCAAAACATATACACAATGTACGCCTCAAATATTATCTTTGGATTATTTTGTAGGAACTTTGTTGTTTTCTGGTTAAGGGAAGTTTCTTAAGCTTGTATCTAGTTATGTGTTACTTTCTGTTAAAATACAATAAGCTGATGTAACAGCGTTAACTTATTGTATGAAGTTTCTACAGGTAATCATCGCTGCCATCCATTTAAGATTGAAATTCCAATAGGTATATCTGCTCTTAGCGTAGTAACGGAGGGATTGACTTATGCGCTGTTCATTTCGGGTTTGATTGATTTGAGTTAAAATGTATCTATCTAAATGCACCCACGATACAGCAGAAATTCCTAGTCTAGGGCAGAGTCCGAGTAAAAAAGACGGAAATTCACGGACCAATCGCCTTTCTGTTTGATTAGAAAAATCAAACGGATAGTACTTAAAATTATGGACAGGCAATTACTGTTGCCTCCATTACTTAGAGTTCTGTTATCTATTTTTTGATTATTGTAACAAGATACTCAATTACGAGTACCAGAACTACATATTTGTCAGTCACAAGCATATCTTTGACTAGTGTATCCAGTTATTTGACCATCCCAACCAGTAATTTGACCATCATATCAAATAACTGGTTAGGACTGTCAAAGATCTGGTCTCTTTGATTATCGTAACCAGAACTTTGATAACCAGATGTTTTTCTTTCAGGGGAACAGAAAGCAATTAGAGACTCCCCATGGCGTGCTAGTGATTCACAACGCGACGGGTGATGACAGCGGTACATACAGTTGCCGAGCTACCAATGAGCTCAGTGGAGATGCCCTGGAAGTGGCACAGAAGACGCATTTGAAAGTCCAGCGGGAAGGAAGCCGGGAAGTCAGGTTAGTAATGTAAAATGGGCCTTAAATCTTTATGTAAGTTTTTGTACTGTGAATCTTATTGCTTGACATTAAGGGAAGGTTCATATCTGACGAAAACACGTCTGAAAATACGTCGAGCGTATCATTGAATGTTCTTTGACGCACTAACGTATCATCGGTTGAGTGTGAATGGTCAAGTGTTTTTCTATGTATTTGTTAGTTCTGGCGATGGCGTTACGCGACCGATAATACGCGACGGATGTTCTGTCAGATATGAACCTTCGCTTAAAATAGAGTTGGACTGTGTCGTATATATAAAAATAAAACCCGGATTAAATGCCTTGGTGGGTTTAACTTATGGAAAAGCATTTTGTAATAAGTTTTTCGTTTTTATGATGCAGTCAGTGATAATTTCCTTGAAAGTAACCTTGAATTGAAAGTAGTTATACATAGACACCTCCAAGGGAGTCCTCTTGAATGTATCGTAATGGTGCTTTTCATAAATTCGGCTTTGTATACCATCACTTCATATGTATGCGTCAGTCCCATTCTAAAACAGGATGTGCAATTACTATAGCGCCCAAGTATCAATAGGTACTGTTCAGAGTTTCAAGTGGCTGCAACCACAAGTCCTTTGGTAGGTTTCAAGTGGTCCTGAAAACCAACCAAACCGCAAAATGTCGAGACTAGTCCGATCGCATGTACGTACAGATAGTTGGGGTTCGGAAACTTTATCTTCGGTCTTGTGTGAATTGGGATTTTGGATGTTTGTGAATTATAGGTAGTTTACGTAAAGGAGCCTTACTGAAGTTTATTGTTTAACAAGTTGTGCCTTGATGGGTTTTTTAATCGCCCAAAATTACGCAATTTCATGCATTTTTTTTCTTTTACGCTGTATTATACCGACCTAGCTTTCCAAGGGTGCTAATATCCTTTTATCACTACATAGTAAAAAAACAAAGTCGCTTCCCAATGGCTGTCTCTCCCTATGTATACCTAGATCTTTAAAACTACGCAACGGATTTATTTTTTTAATAGATAGAGTGATTCAAGGGGAAGGTTGTATGCATAACATGCTAATATAGTAGACAGTGAGTTGTTTGTCCTTATGGAATTAATAAAGATTAGTTGAGTTCATTATTATTGGATACTCACCTAGCAGTTAAATTGTTAAAATATCAAATTAATTGTTTGACAGAGTTGGATAGTTAGACATGACTGCTTAACAACTTGACGTTTTACTTTTTCATAAAATATTTTTTTTAAACGATACCTCACACTAGGTATTTCTCCTGTATCGTGGGTGCGTTAACAAATATATAAACTCACATAAACAAACGCCCAGACCCGGAACAACTACTTGTAGATCATACAAATATTTGCTCCATGCGGGAATCGAACCCGCGACACGCTGCGCAACAGGCCAATCGCTCACCCGCTGCCCTAAACGTGCCGTCAAACATTCTAATTCCTTTACCCTTTCCAGATTCCTCGAATCAGATGACTACGTAGGGGTCATAGATGATGAAGGAGTCCTAACAATGCCAGTAAAACCCAACGGGGTGCTCCGTCTGTGGTGCGGGGCCGTCAGCACTCCTCCTCCGAAGATAACCTGGAGCTTGGAGGGAGAGGGAGAGCTGAAGTCATATGCCAACGAGCATATGTTGATGGTGTCGCCATTCACACCGGCGAATGAGGTAAGTTATTTGTAACAGTTTATTTAAGAAAGATTCGTAATCTGTTTAGTGTTTTGGCGATCTAAAAAGTCCAGTCTAGCAGAATCATAAACCGAATTGCGATAAAATTGTTCTTTACCTACTCTCATTTCTCTATTGTTCAACTAATTTGAGCAATTTAAATAAAATATTCTATTTTACGAATTTTATCGCTGGTGTTGTTTATGTACTTAGTATGATTGTTTTTGAAATTGCTGTGCCCTTGCAGGGTTCATGTCAGGTTCTGATATAATATTATTTAATTGCATTCATGTGGTGTTACAAGATGGTAACACCACATGAATGCAATAATTGTTTAAGTTTGAGTTTGATATATTTTGTAGATAAGTTTTGGTTCTGAATGACATAGATATAGAACATACACATTGTGTAGAGGTTGCTCAGTTCTATTGACTGAGTTAGCAGTTTGTTCATACTTCAGTAGCTGCTAAAAGTAGAGGGAGGCCATTGCCCAACAATGGGGTAATAAAGACTAGATCTAACTCAGCTTACTGGCTCCTTACGCAGCCCAAAGTTCATTAAATCATAAATAAATTTTATGAACTTAAACTCAGCGGGTAAAGGCATTCTTTTACACACAAAACAGACTTCTAAGATTGCTTTTTTAATGTTTTGTGAAAAAGATTTCTCATTTCAAAGATTATAAAATGAGAAAACGTTTTTATTTATATTGTGTTTAATATTTTTTGTGTTCGCGTCGTATTGTGTTTTGAGTCTTTTGAGAGAGTATAAAGGAGCTTTGCCATCTTGTAATAATATAAATAAAAGCCGTTTGTGTCAAAAGACAAAGTTTTCTTTGCTGAAGGGATGACCTAAGGCCTTAATTTATTGAGATTTAAGATAGGATATCTGAGGTTTCAGATAATCCCTTCTGTACACATTAATGTATTAAATTGAAGTAGAAAGTTACTTAATTAAGATTTGTCTTTATTTATTAAGGTCTTTTCCACTAATGTTTAACAATTAATTGAAGTAGGTAGTCATAATTTGATTGTAAACTTGGGGTGGTTAGTTTATTCTTTTAATTTGGTTGAGTAGTCCCGCCACAAAAGAGATAACCTTTTCTTTTGTTTTTCTTTGTCTCTATAAAATATTAAATCCATTTTATGCCAGATACTTACCTAATTGGCTATCTAAAGGCGTGTTTCCATTAAGCAAGTATTGCATACAAGTATGACGTCACATTAGTAAACCAGCTCAAGTTCAATCAAGTTTCTACGTACTTGGAACGGTAGTAGTACATCGCACCAACAAAGTATCGATATAATAAAACATCGTACAACTGAATATTCGACATAAAGAGTTTGATAAAATAAAAATCGAACCAAAAACTTTCGCATAGGCGTAGGTATCCCTTGTCAACCACCTTTAAACCGATTTCTAATCATTATCATCCTACTAATTACCCAATTCCATTTCTAGGGCGTATACTCCTGCGCTGCCAACGGCATCCGTCGCTCGTGGAAGGTGATAGCCCTGCAGGCGCCGCATTGGGACGGGAACGTATCCGTCTCCACCCCCAATGAAGGAGGCACAGCGCACGTCACCTGCGGCACCTCCTTCGGGGAACCTCCTCCGAAGGTTTACTGGGTGCTCAATGCTGAGGTGCTGAAGAATGAGAAGGGGATAAGGGCTAATAGTGAGTAGTTATGCAGATATAATTTTCGATAATAAGTGCCACACCTAGCGGACCACACTATAGGAAAATGCCGTTAGTGTGGCCTGGCTATTAGGGTAACGTCATGTTTTGTTGTCGGATGAGACTACTAATAAAATTATACGAGTGATCGATTTCTACTTCGCCCTGATTTCGAGACACATAAATCTACATCTTCTTCTTATATATGAAAATCAATTGCTGTTCGTTAGTCTCGCTAAAACTCGAGAACGGCTGGACCGATTTGGCTAATTTTAGTTTTGAACCATTTCTGAAAGTCCAGGTTAGGTTAAAAAGGTGAGTACCTAAATATATTGCAGTACGAAGTTTGCCGGGTCAGCTAGTCAATCAATATAATGTAATAAAAAAAATAACAGAGAAAATAGTATGTTAAGCAATTGAAGCAAAACAACGGTAGCTTTTTACGTAGTTTTTTTTCGCGACTTTAAGTTGGGTAACCAGTGAAAAGCCTTTTACTAAATTTAAATATAAAAGAATCCAGTGGGTACCTAAAAAAGTTATCTAGATAAGTTGTTTAGTAGTTTTCCAATAATTTTAATAATATTTATAAAAGCCTTTTGTAAAATTCTAAACTTGACATTGTATCACCGATACGATGACAGACTGACAATTTGACATTTTCTAACGGAAAGTCTATCCTTCTGACAGTCGGTATAGAAATTTACAATAGTTCGGAAACGATTGTCAGTTCTCAATTTACCTTTTATTTATTTATTTTTGTCTTATAAAAAAACCTCTTCTCTGAAAACTGATTCAATAATTATTTATTGAAGAGTTCATAAAATAAAACGTAGTAAAAATATTTCAGTTAACCTTTGCATGAAGCCTCATGAATCAATTATATTTTTTGTTGCCTCTGCGAGTTTGTCGGCTGTCGGGTAGTTTATTCGTCCGTGACGGACATAAATATTGAGACCTGTTGCATTTCTGTTATAAATGAAATTCAAATGTGGACCATTTATTGGCCTGCTAGATTGATGTTTTTGTTTAATTTTATTCATTTATCGCTAAGATAGACTTACTGTACTTGCCTTATCCTACAGCTGCATATGACTATAATTGCTAGTTGTTCCAATCTATGGATATGTTACCGGCCAAACCCGATTTCAGGAGCCCAATCGCGCTATTTTTTTTCAACGAAATCGCAATTGAACCGCTACCATAACACAACTTTTTGACCGTTTCGTATCGCGCTAAAATTTTGACAGCGTTTGACAGCAAGTCGAGATGCACCGCGATCAAAAGGAAAAACTTAAAAGATAGACTTAGTTACGCAACGTTCCAACTTTGGTTAGCGTTTGAACTTATAACGCAATACCAAAATCAGAAAAACTGAATGGAAACGTAACCACTGTTGCAATCGAACCATAACGTTATCGTATAGGACGATACATATATATATACGTATACCTACGTTTGCAGACGTTTCAAATTAGCGCGATTGGCCTCCTGGTCAAACTAGTTTGGCCTAGGCTAAACTAGTTCTTCATTAACAGCCAGGGCTCCTACTTCTGGGTGATTTAAAAAAATAACCACGAAGAACATGGCGGGTACTTTCAGACCCCGCCGTTCTCTTTTTACCTAAATTGTCCAAGGCGGGGTGCCAGCAAGTCCCGAGCTCGCAAAGTTTCAAATCATGACGTCTTAAAACGTGAGTGGTTTCACTCGGGGAACGAGATGGCGCTAGAGGACTTGTATAGCTCTGTCTCTTTCCCACCACCACAATGGAACTGCTCTGGCTTTTAGATGTCACGGTAGTCCACCTGTATTACAACGTCTTAAAACCATGCTTGTTCCAGTGAATGAACGAGATGGCGCTACACGACTTTTTTAGCTCCGTCTCTTTCCCACCACCACAATGGAACTGCTCTGGCTTTTAGATGTCACGGTAGTCCATCTGTATTACAACGTCTTAAAACCAGGCTTGTTCCAGTGAGTGAACGAGATGGCGCTAGACGACTTGTATAGCTCGGTCTCTTTCCCACCACCACATTGGAACTGCTCTGGCTTTTAGATGTCACGGTAGTCCACCTGGGGGGGTATTACAACGTCTTAAACCCAGGTATGTTCCAGTGATTGAACGAGATGGCGCTAGGCCACTTGTATAGCTCTGTTACTTTCAATCGCCGGAATAAGCCTGGTTTGTAATAACCCCCCTGATCGTTACCAAAGTAGAACGATCCTTAAAAGCCCTCTCCCTCGATAGACACGGACCTGTACATCGAGCACGTGGAGAAGCGTCACGCGGGTATCGTGCAGTGCTTCGCGTGCAACCCGCTCGGCTGCGCGTACGGCGCCGGCATGCTCACTGTCGTGCCACTACAGATCTCTGACCAGGTAAGGGGTTTTTGAAGGTCATTTTTTTTTTTTAATATGGTAAAATCATCAAATGAGTCCTGGGTGGGGCGGAAGGGACTGTCAGACTCTTACTGACTAAAATCCACCCGTGTTCCTTCGGATACCCTTTACGTTCCAGGGCCGCGGTATCCTGGGTTAAGAAAAAACCCGCGACCCCAGCAGGTATTTGGCGCGAAACACGACGCGCCACCGACCCGGGCTTGGTCCTCGGTCGGACGACGAGCTACCCATTACTCACCGTCCGCAAGCCCGCTCCGCTGCTGTGCCCTCTGCTGATCAGAGGGACACGCGTTGGAGCGTCCACACGACAGGCTATTCGCATACGGGCAAAGAGACCCCTTAGGCACACAGTGCCTAAGGAAGAGTTTTTGCCCGCATCCCAGGGTGCACCGGCCCGAAACACTGGTCTTCCCCCCGGACGTATCCGAGAGGGAACTCCAGTCCACGGGCGCACGTGGAGTTTTCCTGTCTTGCACCCCAAACTTGTGTGCTAGGGGTACAGTTTTATAATAATAGTTTAGATGTTACTTCAAAATATAATTAATTTTTGAAGGTCTGGCACGAACTTATTTTTTTTTTTGGGCCTCACTAGTAATTTTTCTTGTGTCTTGAATGCGTTGTCGCCGAATTTGGAAGTGGCGCTAACATCTTAATAACAATCTGTAAGGGAAAACATGCCATTTGTGTGATATAAATCGCTGACGGTTAACTGTGCTATCGATATTATATTTACCATTATTTTCGCATTACACAGGATTATCAAATTGAAGTCTCAAAGCCGAGCTATACCATTCTGCCTCCAAAAAGGCACAGCAGGAAGAACCCTAGAAAACATAAAGGTATGATGAACAAAACAGTGACCTTAATACAAAAGAAGTCTTAACCCTTATTCAAATAAAGGTATATATATTACCACATCGTGTTTTTTTAAATAGTGCACTCTAACTTTTAATACGGTGACACTAAAGGTGTAAATATCACATATTTATAATCTATAATAATTTGTTTATCTATTTTATTTCATTTGACAACCTGTCAACGTGATTTGTCACTGTAAGGTAATGTCAAAGTTGCCTCAACGGTTTTGTTGTGAAAAAAGTCGAGTTTTTGGCGGGTGTTTTCAGAAATTTTAAAAGTTTGTTCAAGAAAAAATCTGATAAGTACTTTTCCGACGCAAATTCCAAGACAACATATTTTGAATAATCTCACGTATTAGCAGCATTTGCAATTGACTTATTCATATAATTTAGATGTTTCAAATATGTGGTAAATATCTTACCCTTGTCCGATCCCACTTTGAAAAATATTAGATTATCTATATAAAAATCGGTTGTCTTTTTGTATATTATGTTTGGACTGCAAAAAGCTAAATAAATATTTTCAGAAGTTCATATAAAGTTCTTACGTAACGTGTCAATTAATACTTTGTTTATTTCAGATATTCAATATATCAAAGAAAATAAATTTAATATAAGCAATACTATAAGATAGGTAATACTAATAAAAAATTAAAAAAAAAATGTTTCATTTCCAAAATTTAAAATAAATATTATGAGTAGAACCAAGAGGAAGTCACTAGTCAAGAAACGAAAATTAAACCGTAATGGACAATGGTAACAATTTTACCACCAACATCAAAAATTTTGTAGTCATGAACAGATAATGGTAAATTATTTACCACCAGAAAAACTACCCCATCCCTCATTTACCCAAAATACAATGCAACCTTTAAAAAAAAATGCATACCGGCTCGCGTTTGTTTAAGGGTTAAAAAGCTAAAGGGATTACTAAAGTATAAGATTTTGTTCCAGCTGTAATGATTCCTCCATCAAGACCGAACGTAACGAGACTGAATGATGAAAGTGTCATGGTGTCGTGGACACATGAGAACCAGGGGATGACTATACGGTTCTTCAAGGTAAGCGTTTATATTGTAGCATGAAGAATTTATGATTTTTGAAAGCCTTTGCAAGATTAACTAAATAAATATTCAAAGAATTCGCAATTTTGCTAAATTTTGGACAAATTGTACGGAAGAAAAATTCCTTTCCGCAAAATTGTGGAGTCCACAATTTTGCTTTTTCTGTATTCATCTCCACCAAACAAAATGAGTAGAGTGAAAAATGTTATCCGCTACGATCTGATGAGATCCCGGCATGGCTTACTATCTCATGTGCTAGTTATTTTTAGTCTCATTTTATGTCGTCCACGAGAAAATACCAGCCTTTCAACCTAGAGAGCCACACAAACGAGATACACAACTCGATTCATAATTATTTTCTTGAAAACTCGTATTTTCTTGTATAAAATTCTCAAAGGGGACTGAAGTAATGGTTTAAGTCGTTGCTTTTGGTTCGTCGCCCGTGCCTTACAGACAGAAATGCGGACAAAAGTTAGCATTTTATACGAGCTGCAAGTTTTTGTGGTCTAGCCATAGCGCAGTCCGTCTAGCGAGCGTACTCATTGGAATTAACGATGGCAAATTGGCATTCGTTTTAATTCTGTTCTTCGAGAAACTAAGGATTTAATAAAAGCACTTTGTGGGGATAGCCGAGCTTCATTTCAATCTGTGTTATTTTTTTACGAGCACTTCTTGGGTAGGATCTGCTTCTTGTGGCTAATAACATCACCAACTTGCTTGAAAGAAGTCAGAATTTTAAAACTAGTTTAAGTATGTCTGCTCTTAAGAGAAATTGTAGGAACCTACTTACCGTTTGTAGTCCAACAATCGCGAAATTTCTTTAGTTAATTTTACCTTTGTTACCTACAACTCCGGGCTTTTTCATTTATAATATTGGGCCAATAAAACTACAAAGATAGAAGAAAGAAATAAACATAAACGCTGGCTTTGGGGACTGGTTTGTGTAAATGGACGTAATCATAACCTTGTTTGAATAAATGACTTTTGATTTTGAACAATAGGCATGGTGACTGAAGAAATCTAATTTTCCGTCAATTAGATTATCCAAAATTATTTGACCCGTATTTTTTTCTTTTGTTACGTAATTCAAAATTGATTATACGACGCTTCTAAAATTCACAATTCGTCGTGTCTAGGCTATTTTTCATAGTTTTGACGCCACAAACCCCACTCCCGTGTTTGGATGTGTCTTATCTTTGTGAACTCAACTCAATTATTAGAAAAAAAACAACACCATAAAATTTCAGAACTATTTGATAGATTTGCAATTTATTAATGCTGCCATAGAGCCTATTTATTTGCGTGTTTCTTATGATGAGTTACAACAATTTGTGAATCCAATTGACATTTTAGCTCTTTGTTAAAGGTACAATATAGAGAGGTGAGCAACTCAAGTAACGTCCAATGGAACACCGCCAACCAGGACATACCAGCTTACATACATTCCTATCAGATCGATGGACTCACTCCAGGGAAATATTACAAGTAAGTACCCTCCATCTACGACTGTGGCCGTGCCGCCCTGCATACTAAACTATCATATAGATGGAGGATTTTGAAGTTTCAGAGGGTAGGTATATCATAGAGGTTGCGTTTCTGAACTGTTGTGTTACGTAATGTTTATTCCCATTTCAAATGTACGTCTACGTCAATTCATTGGTGAAGCATGGTGTTAATGAGCTGATAAACTTGAGCATTTACTTGTGATGAGAAAATTACAGAAAACAAATGATAGCGTTTTAGCGAACATTCTAATGAAGGTTCTGGTGTCTGACATGTTCGTGAAAAAAAAAAACAATAAAATTGACTACCATCGACTAGAAAGATTGTAAAAATGTTCGTAGTGATGTTTGGCTCTATGCTCGGCTCAATACGTTGTTCAGTTCTGCCAAATTAAAACGGGGAATGCTCGATGTCCCGTTACAAGTGAATGCTCATTTCTATCAGCACTTTGATAATACGTTACTATATCACTGTGGTTTTTAACAATTAAGGGTACATTTTCGGAAAACTCTTGTGTTCTTTTTCATAATCTCATAAGAAGTGAGTCACGCACCATATAAGTTTGGTCTGAAACCTATAAAACCAAAATAAAAACATATAAGTGTAACCCTAATTAAAAACAGAAATCGGTTTCGTTTTGACAAAAGTTACTTATACTTCTGCAGAGCCTTGCTAGTTAATTTATTTTGACTTTGTAGCATAAATCTGCGATCCATAATATTTAAAAATCTACCCAGGTTTCGTATAGCAGCAGTATACTCCAACCAGGACAATAAGCTTGGCAAGAGCAGTGCTCGCTTCCACCTGCAGCGCGGCGGGTTCAAGGCGCCACGAGCACCAGTGCTAACGAGAGCAGTGCCTATGTCCCCCACCACCATACAGCTGGAGTGGACTGTGAGTATACAACTTAATAACTGTACAAATCGTGTAAGCTGAAAAAAAAGTAGCAAACTCCGCAACCATATAATGTCTTGTCTGGAAGATATTCTCTGTCAGACTTGTCTCCCACCAGAAACGTCTCCATTCATATCTTTGTTGGTCATCCGTTAGTCATTGTCGTACCCTCAGCGCCAGGCTTCTCCTCTCTTTCTGGTCCTCTTAAGCTCCGATTTGTAAAATATTATGGTATACAATGAAAAGTATCATATCTGTCTATCTACATAAACAGAGAAATATAGAATAGATGCAATTAGAATAGATCCAATACAAACAAACCAACAAAAATCGTGAATATTCTCTGTCGGATATATCCGACTCTGGTGTAATGGGCCCGAAAATATTTGTCGGATATATCCGACGTTGGCGTTTAAAAGGTTAATCGAATACATTTCGCAACAAGCAAGCACACTATAGCATTTTCGCCTCATTTCTAAAATCTTACCCCCTTTCCTCAGTGGTCAAGTGGTGGAGAGGTAGAAGCCGAAGGTTTCTACGTGTACTACCGAGCCGTATCATCAGCTGGTGCTTATGAGAAGGTGACAACATCAGGGAAGCCTCGGGAACTACTGCTCACACATCTATCACCTGACACCAGTTATGACATCAAGTTGCAGGCGTATACGGCACAGGCTGCTTCTGAATTTAGTGCTATCAAGGTAAATATGATTTTGTGGAGCATCTGGTCCTTTCATTGAGATTTTATGGGGAAATACATAACGAGGGAAGACTTCAATCTGAAAATAGACTGCATTAATTGGATGTTAGAGTTAGTTCATCGGGATGTCTTTTATTTGGTAAAAAAAACTTCGATTTCTTTTTATATTAGCTAGCTGGGAGTGTTATGGATTGAACTTAATATTCTACCCTACCGTTTGACGAGCGAACTACTGCTCCCAGCTTTTGCATATTTTAAAAATATAATCATGGCCCAGAAGGCCCTCGAAAGTATAGTGCGCGACCTACATAAAGTCGTTAGTGATCTCGCGACTAAAATCAGTGCTCTCGAGTGCAAAATTACTGAGCAAAGCAGTATTATAATTAAGCAAGAGGAATCCTTGAAGCTGTTAACATTGGCTGTTGAGGGTACACCGAAAGCTGTCTCTCCGAAACTATTGGATGCAGTTGACAGCTGTCAAGAGCAACCAGCGTTTCCAGCGACTACGCAGCGTCCTGTGCGTCAAGCGCGAGTAAATTCTAGCGCTAAAGCCAAAAGTGGATACGCAGCCGCTGCTGTAAAGGCATCCACTGTTAAATCAAAAAACAATGGTAACCTAGATGTCACGAACAACTTGTCCAAATCATCGGCAACGTTTATGACTGCAAATCCTCATCTACCCGCAACAGCACCTTTATCATCGATTGAGTGTCCGGCCACGAATTCAGCGGAAATGAATACACTTGTCCCAGGAGATAATCGCTGCGAAAACATTACCTCTGAAGAAGGGTGGCGACCGGCGCGCAGAGCGCGTAATTCGAAACGGCGAGTGGTTACTGGTAGTGGGCAAGAGGATGACATGCTTAAAACCGTTGAAAAGCTCAAATATTTACAGGCTTGGTCCCTTAAGCCGGAGACAACGGAGCAAAATGATCAATATATCGTGGAGAAACGTTTAATTAAAACTACTAGACACGCTGCGTTCGTAATCGCCTTTCCTGAGAGCTTGAATGAATGCATAAACTCGCCGACGGCGTGGCCCGCAGGAGTGAAGTTGTCTGACTGGTTTCCGAGGCGTCCCCGCGTGGAGCGGGGGGACACGAGCTCCGAGATTCACACCGGCGACGGCGCATCGACAGTCGTTAGGAGTTGCTCCCAGTGAACACCGTACAGTACGACAAAATGGGAATGATTTACAGGGTCGATGTCGGTACGCTAATACTACGTGCTATTTTTCAAGGGATGTCACCGATACCAGTGATCTAAATAGTTCTCATTCGTAGCGTAGTTCATTAGGACGGACGTGCTCGAATGGTGTGAAAGTGGTCCAAGCTAGTGGCAAGAAGCACAAGTGCTCATTAGATTTATTGTACGAAAACGTTAGAGGCTTGCGTACAAAGTTAAAAGTGTTTTATAATAATATTTTAGGGTCTATGGTTGATTTAGTAGCTATAACCGAGACGGGACTTAATGACTCGATATATGATGGTGAACTGGCTCCGAGCGGATACACGATAATTAGATGTGACCGCACGGATGGCCGTAAACACGGAGGTGTCATGATAATCGCCACACCGCGCGGTGATCTAGACATACGCAAAGTACCGCTGCCTGATAACACCTGCTTGAACCAACACCCGTTCGAAATCGTTTGTGCGACTGTATACCGTCATAATGTTTTTCTGTCTTTGTGTTGTGTTGCGTATATTCCACCTAAGACTACGGACACGGAATATATGTTTATGTTCCATTTGCTGGAGCAGTTATGTGTTAGTTATGACAAAGTTATTTTAGTAGCTGATTTCAATATGTATTCAACTAGCCAAGATATACAATGTTACTATGAGTACTTTGTCACCTTCTGTGGATTTCGCCAAAGTAACAATATTCTTAATTGCAACAATCGCACCCTTGATGTAGTGTTAACGACCTTGCCCGTGGGGGAGGTTGTCGTAAATGAGGAACGTGACGAGAGTCTGTCTTGCAGATTGACCTGCAACATCCGCCGCTACGAATAAGTATAAGTCGTGAACGGGAGACTTCTAGCCTTAGTTACACTGTACCTCAGAGTTCAACCTCCCTTCCAAGATGGAATTATACCAAAGCGAACTTTCATTCTTTGTACTTGGGTCTTGCAAGGGTGGACTGGAGCAACCTGTATGGAGCTAGTAATGCCGACGAAGCTTATAGGATATTTTATGAAATATTTTACAAAATTTTGGATGATAGCACCCCAAGAAAGATCCCCAAGGGTGGCTGTTTTCGTTACCATTACCCTAAATGGTTCACTGCTGACATAATAGGCCATATTAAAAAGAAAGCTTTGTGGCACAAATCATACAAGAGGACTGGTTCAGCCAGCGACTATAGACATTTCTCTCACTGGCGTTCTGTTGTCAAAGACAAAATCAGGTCTGTTTACCATGATTATCTGCAGTGTACGGAGCAACAATTTGTGAAGGAACCAAAGTCTTTTTGGAGTTTTATTGGAAGCAAGCGCTCCAAGCGAAGTAGACGGAAAATCACAAAGAGTGGTGAACCGTTGCCAGAGCATGAGTGTGCTCGAGCGTTTGCTGAATACTTTCATTCGGTTTACGGGGAGGTGGTGCCGCGGTTGGATGCGGCTGCCGCTGGGCAGACGACGCCTGAGCGCGGCGCCCGCGTTCACGTGGGGCAACTGTCACTCAGGGAGGTGGGTGCTGCGCTCGCGCGCCTTAAGCCCAAGCGTTCGGTTGGGCCAGACGGGGTGCCACCCTTCGTCGTTAGGGACTGTAGGAAAGTGCTGGCTCGGCCGCTCAGGCACTTATTTAATTGTTTTTTACAAGAATGCTCGTATCCGGAAGGCTGGAAACTGACTAGGGTTACTCCGGTACCGAAAGGGACTTCAAGTTCGGATGTCAGTGGGTATAGACCAATAGCAGTATTGTCAGCATTTGCTAAAGTCTTCGAGTCTGCGCTGTGTGCAACTATACACTCGCAAGTGGCCCCACAGCTCAACGACGCACAACATGGTTTCCGTGTGGGCCGTTGTACAAATTCTAATTTGATGTGTTTTTTAAATCAGGCCACCGCAGTGCTGGACTCGGAGGCTGGTGCACAACTGGATGTTGCCTATTTTGACTTCAGGAAGGCATTTGACAGTGTGGATAATGACATACTTTTAAGTAAATTCGCGAGGGTCGGTTTTACCCCGGCCCTTTTAAAATTCTTCGCTAGCTACCTAGGCAGCCGCAAGCAAATGGTGGAATATGCAGGTTACACCTCGGATCCGTATTTTACCCTTACGGGGGTAAGTCAAGGTTCAAATTTAGGACCTCTGGAATTTATAATTATGATAAATGACCTTCCTGAAGTCATTAAAGATGCCAGCTGTTTGCTATTTGCTGACGCCGCTTATGTATGCAACTCTTTTTGTGATAGGAATCGTTGGGTACTATAAATTGGAAGTATTCATGGTTTTTCGTGGGATACTCAATAATCCGCAAATATTGGCATCGTTGGGATTGCTTGTCCCAGACAGGAGGTTACGATTGGGACCGAGGCAGGCACTTTTTAAAGTTTTGTCTTCCCGTACAAATTTATTACGGTTCGCACCTACGGTTCGCGCAGTAGGAATACTGAATAGGGTCTCTCGGCGGTTAGACTTATTTTCTTGCTCTTTGGCGGAATTCCAGAGGATGACACTTAGTGAGTTGACCACTACGTAACGTGTACTTCTTATCCAGACCCGTGACTTGGGATTGGGCAGACAACTAATTTATGACTACTTTTGTTAGCTTGGGTATTACCTGTAATAGCAATTGTATGTGTTAATGGAAAAATAAATAAATAAATAAATAAACTTGACTTGACTTTTTTGTGAACCATTTCACCCGTGTTACAGTTTTTGATCTCAAAGCCACAATGCCAAACTGTTCTGCTGAATCTGGCGTAGTTGAAGTTGCAGGTCTCAAAGCGTGGGGTCCAAAAATGTTCTGACAATGTTTTGCAAAATTTGCTTTACTGAGCTTGGGCTGTCATTTCTAGACTTTCAACTGTCGTTATTGTTAATTAGAAGCTCGAAAGTCTGATGACCATTGTTACTCATTTACTTAGTTCTAGAGGTTAGATAGTCAGTTCAATCCATGAACAGGTCCTTGTAAAATCAAATATTCAGCTGCATACGATTCAACTGGAAACCCCAACACAGTTGGGCAGAAGCTAGGCAGATGATGCTTTACCTGCTACCTTCTCCTCAGACGGCGAAGACCGTCCGTCCGGCGGTCCCCCCGGGCGCGCCCCCCGCGGCGCCGGCCCCCCCGCCCCCCGCGCCGGCCCCCGGGGCGCTCGTGACGCTGGGCGGCGCGCTGGGGGCCACGGCGCTGCTGGTGGTGCTGGCCACTGCGCTGCTGCTGTGTCGACGGGCCAGGAGACCTACTACTGATAGTGAGTATTACTTGTTATGAATTAATAGTAACTTTAGAAAGCTTGCTCATGACGCGGTTCATGCGATTTGCAATTTCTAATATCCAAAATTGAAAATTGATCTTGCTGCTATGAAAATAATGATGCATTTCGATTGACGTGACTTGACGTCGTCGTGGCGATCATGTTCTGTTATTCATCTGCCCGTAGACAACCGCACGTTTTATGTCATATGTCGTAGTAGTAAGGATGATGTTCACTTGCAGATGGAATCGGCCGAATTCCGTCACATCGCCTAATGAGGAAGCTCCCTTAGTCTTCCTTAGGTGAATTATTATGTGCACCTGTTACTGTGAGGTTAACAGTGACATCTTAAAATACTGTTCCCTACATTTTGACGTTTTACACAAACACAAATGTAAACTTGTGGCCGCAGGACGATAATTTAGCCTCATAACAAAATGTAGTAAACACTATGATATACTACTACATGACTATTAAAAACAAGTGCCACCTTAGTGTTTTATGTAGATATCTTGGCCCTTATTTATTAATTTAAATTAAACAACAATTGTTTACACAAATAATGACATAATATTACATTGCGATTAAAACATTTAAAACATATCCAACAATCACTAAGCTACATCGTATGACCTTGAGTGTAAACTGGTCCAGAATTTTGACACTTTCTTGATTGTGGAAGGGTTGACTATAAATAATGTAAGTCAGGTCCAAATAGACCGAGCAGTCAAGCAAGGGAAACACTCGATCGAGTAAATAATGTAAAAACTCAAAGCACGTCGGACAATTCAATACTACAGTGACCGAACAAAAGGCAACTCGTTCTAGAGCCGGTTGAATTAAGATCAATGCCCCAAACAAAATGATTTGGGTCCTGACGTGTTACTCTATATTATAAACAACTAGCTATTTCCCTACCTAGTTTTTGCTCACCACACTTCTTATGAATTATAACCATTTCCTGGATCACTGGATTCGCAACTTTTCATTAAAAAAAACATAACTTTTGGCAGAATCAGAGCAAAATTGAGACGCAAAATTTTCAAGGCAAATCCCCTGCAAGATTGCTTGTTCTTCCAGACCTTCCTAAATTATAAATGTACCAAAATTTAATTAAACGTCAAAACATCTTAAGATCATCCGACCGTAAAACGTCGAGAATTCAACATCGCTTTAGTTAACAATAGAATCACATAATATCAACATTGATGTCATAATACCGACTTCAAAGTTGGCCTGTCAAAACACATTGAATGATTTATTACAGAAGAGAAAGGCTCCGTGCCAGAGAGTGGTGGGGCCAACGGCTACATCCCTGCCAACGCTAAAGTGCCAATCACTATTACGGCCAACCCTATGCATTCTGAGGTAAGACAGCCAATTGGAAGGAAATTACTTTGAAGAGATCTTTATAGGTTGCCATTCTTGGAAAATACTAACTATCTTGGAAAATAAGTTCCCTTAATTTAACCAAATTTTTAATATAAAGATTAAAATTGATACCGTCTTACGACAAGAATGATAAACATTTATTTTGCTGAACACGTTTTCGTTCAACAGATGTTTATCTTTTTGTGGTAAAGCAGATAATGTTTTAACTTATTATGTAAATTATGCTAAAGTCTTTGAATAATGCTTCATATTGCGAATCCTGATTGATTCATAGAAAGTAGACCATATTTTCACACTCTTTTCTTTCTTTAGGGTGGCGACGCAGGGGTAGAAATGTCATTTTTACACAACAACAACACTGGGAACAACGATGATACACTACCACATTCAAGGAAGAATGGTCCAGCACCACGACAGTACGTGTGAATATAGACTCAATTGCTTAACACATAAGGTTCAGAAACAAACAAGTGTTGCCCGGTAAAAAGCTACCATTTTGGTAGAATACGAAATTTTTGAGGTAGAAATGTGATATCATTTTACGCCATATCGGAGTGTACGGACTTATGACAGTACAAAATTATATTTATAATATTTACTTAGTGTAGGTATTTGTGATTATTACGAATCAGATTTAAGGGACTGAGGTTTGCGATTTTAAGCAAGTTTGCTGAGACTGTGGGGGAGAAGTATTCTGTTCAAATTGCTACGGTTTGATATAATTTATAAGACAAGTTTACGATTACTTTATTTATTAACGTGTTGAGAAAAACGAGATCTGAAGATAGTAGTAAGTATGTATTATTTTAGTAGGCAACGCTTAGCGTGATACGTTCTAGCCTGTTGCTTATATAAGAATCTCCCCAGTGTTGCCCGAAAATACATATAAAAATGGTAGAAAAAGGCAATGTACTTAAGATTTGTTATGAATTTTGTTAGAAACAAAATTGTATATTGACTACTTTCAGTAATTTTCTGTTTCATTATATTTTAATTCTTGTACATTTTTTGTTTATTATTCCTATATTTTTTATTTATAAGGTTGTGACGGACGGACAGGCATTTATATACAAACTATATTTGTTTTATATAATTTATACACAACATCACACTATGATGATGAAAGTTTTTGAAGAAAGACTGAAAATCTAAACCTTTTTAATAAGACGAGTTTATGCCATCTTAAATATAATTTTTCTTTGAACTGGAAATTTAATCGACATTTCAATCATTTTCTTCAAAAGCATTCAGACAGAAATCTAGTAGTTATAACTACGCACTATATTATAAAGACCTAGTATTATAACTTTATAACGAATATATTTAAGAACCTGTACTGCCTTTGAAAATATTACAACGAAGTTATCTTTTTGATGTGAAATAAAAAAGAAAAGAAATATCAACGCCAATGATTTTAATAATGTACCTGCATTTTTTCAATCTTTTGTTTGACTTTTGAGGTAACCAAGTACAGAGAAACACAAATTGTTTTCGCTCAAAAATAATAGAAAAAAAATATTAGCATTGTTTCACATCAAAACGAAAAACAATGCATTCGCTCATTATTGCTCGCAAATAAGACTGAAAATGTTTTCTAGAGTTCACTCAACTTTTTGGGTGAACCGCGATATTATTATCGTATAATGTAAAGTTAAAATAAAAATACGTTAAAATTAAGAAGCAAATTGAAATATAAAAATGTTTCAAAAGGACTCGAGGCTTAGCAGGAATAAAAATTAATGAGTACAGTCACCGCTGTGTATAAAAAATAAAAACAAAAAAGAAATAAAGTTTTGGTAATTTGAGTTTAAATGGGCGGCTAATTTTCATTTCTGTTAAGCGGTGTGTTTACTGAGCCATGTTGATACGATGTGAATTGTGGACGCGACTGTACATTTTACGTTTGTTTTAATAGTGAAAGGGTGTCAGCTGTTTTTAGGACAAGTTTTAATAAGGCTCACGTAAGTACTGTAAATATTTAACTTTTTTTTTCTGAGAGGTCTTTAGGCAGTATTCTTTTATTTTTTTTACCTTCCTGACACAAATTATAGTTCTTTAAAAACGATAAAACAAGATAAAAACAGTATACAACTGAAAAAAAAAATGTCGTTCAAATCAATTTTGTTTTGCTTCCATTAAAAAATGTCAAACTCTCAAAGTGTCAAAAAATCCGCAAAGAGTTCAAAACTCGATAATTAATGAGGCCTTTTGACCTTCAATGAAATTATTTGCTGGTAGACGATAGGCAAGTTCCTATTCCTATGTAAACCAACATTTTTAAAATTAAACTTTGAAAAATCTTCAAGTGTTCTTAAGAAACGCTGATGCCTCTTAACCCTCTCATAAAGCTGTGTAGAAAGTATAATATTTAAATTAAAAATGCTTAAAATAAGGCGCAAAAGTTCATAAATCTTGCTAGCTTAATAAAAATACAATTTATCAACATTAATTTGGGAGTCTTGTGGGATTCGGCGCCATCTTAAGTGTAACGCGAATAACTAATTGATTTATTATTGTACTTTTTACTACGATGTATTTGTAAAAAAATATTAACAACTAGCGGCCCGTCCCCGCTTCGCACGGGTGGAGGACCCGGTCTAAAACCCGGTCCCGATGGTTACAAACACAACAAAAAAATAATTGTCCGAATCGGTCAAGCCGTTTTCATGTTATGTCGTGACAACGGAAAACGGGTTTCATTTTTATATATATAGATGCAATCCATTAAAATAATTTAAATTATTTTGTTGTGTTTCTTTTGACTTCCTTACAGAAAAAAAATGCTTATAAAAAACCAATTACCAAAACCTAATCAAGCATACATCTATTGTAGAAAATCATAACCAATATATTATTGAATAATTAAAAGCGAAAACGAAAAAAGTTTAACTTTCACACCAACAACAATAGTTACTCAAAACTTTTAATTAGCTTTACAATTTATTACAAAAGAAAAAGCGTGAAAAAGGTAGAAAAATACATTAACATATTCAAATACTGTACATGCGATAAAGATTTTCCATTAAAAAGGTATTATTTCCCCGAAAAAATTCTCCCTTCTCTCACGTCATGTTTTTTAAAACACCGTTGATTTATGTTAAACGTATTCATGGCAATTAGCCCTGGAAGCTAATTTCCATTAGCCAGACTCTTGTTGTTCGGTAAAATTGTTCCTCGCCACAGACTGGAATAAACAGTAGGCCAAGTTGACTGTTGTACTGTAAGTACCTACATTTTATTTGGAATGTGGTTTATACCTACAGATAGCGCGCGAGTTGAATGCAGTCGGGGTCTGAGGTGAAGAGCGCCCCGCTACCCGCACGCCCCACCTCACGCGCCTGCAGTGTAGTACTTTGCCATCCTTGTCAACAGCACTACCGCATTCCTAAGCTCTACATTCAACTCGCGCGCTTAGTGTACATATTTGTACTAAAAGAACTGAATGGGCATCAACAATTTTCGGAATTCTCATACGGTATCAAAGTTTTTACAGTTTTCTAAAAACTATGTATACTGTCTTATTAATAAAACAAGAAGTAAAGTTACGCCAAAGTTAATCTTTAAAAATGTATGGTTAGTCTCAAGATTATCAAGGTTGTAACTTTAGTTCACGTTTATTAATAAGGGTATCAAAGCGGCCACATACATCAGTTTTCCTGATCAAGAAATCAGGATTCTTGATCAGGAAAACTGAAACCGTATTCTATCCGAACACAGCGAATTATACAAATGTGTGTGCATGTTTTGTATGTGTTTAACGAAGTTATAAATGAAATGTGAACATTTCATTCATCATTTCGAATTCCGAACGGAAAAAAACTGATGTATGCATTGAGCTATTATTACTATGTATAGAAACGACACCGCCTATCACCACTGTTTCCCATCCAGGATGAGTGCGCGCGCACAAGTTCATTCAATTGTTTGACAGCTCTGTGGCGTGCTCTAGGTGTGCGCACTCATCCTGGATGGGACACAGTGGTGATCCATGGTGTCGTCTCTAATCTCTATACGTAGTAGTAACAGCTCAATGGATGTATGTGGCCTCTTTTAAGGTATGAACGAGATTCATTATAAACACTATTGTAGGTTATCACGTTTTGTTTTACATTTTAAAATATTATTTACGGGATCTTCTGTGATCGACGGTAGACAGATTTGTCTGCTTACAATAATTTATTTTCATCCACCCGCATTCTCCAGTCATCCCGCGATCATGGCGCTTGCAATAGCGTCGAAATATCAAGAACCCAAAATAATGAATAATCACGGAAGATATCCTGTAAGTGACATTTTAGATATTTATTATACCCACAAATGATTTTGGGAGACAACTCTAGAAAAAGGAAGTTGCTCAGAGTAGAAACTCACTTAAGGAGTTTTAACTTTGTTTTGACAATAGAAAAAAAATTGGTCGACAAAGCAGAGTAACTATAGTCATCTATAGCGGGGCGGTGTCGGTACGGCGAAAGTAGTTAAAACTCCAAAAAGAAAAAAAAATGTTAACACAGGCACGTCTAGTTAGTAAGCACATCTACTTAGTAGATTAACGCAAATATGGTATCTCGAGAAAAGCCGCCTTTGCTAATGTTCATTTCGCAATACACACACTGCTGATTGAATTCTGTTTATTAAGCAAAGGTATCTGTAGTTCTCAAACATAATATTAATCTGGTTACTTTTCCTAATGAAAACCACGAATACGAGAACCTTTATTTCAGGAGGATTCAGTATATTTTTTGTGTTCAATAAAATATATTATATCATTAGTATTAGTAACACATAGAAATACTATTCAATTTCCCGGTTCAATGCTCGAAACGTTATAAGAGTAATTATTTTTCCCAATAGCATGATTAGTTCTCATTGGGCTACTGGACATTTTCCCTCCTGTGGTGCGGCGGTATACTTTAGTGCGCGTTACGGTCAATTAGTCGCAAGTCGCAACACGTAGCACCCACTTCGGTAATTAAAGCGAGAGAACAGAACACCAATACAAGGGAAATAATTAATTTTGCAAAGAAAATAATTGCTTTGTTAGCGGCCTGCTTCTGTTTCGTATTAAAAAAAAGAAACGGACGCTTGAATAGAGTTAATTAACACACGCGAGCGTACGCCCCAGTGCGCCAACTTCTCCCTGAATTTTATATAAATATACTTAGGAAAGCAAAATTTATTGCTGTTCGAAAATTGCCATCATTACGTGAATATAGGGGTTTAACTAAAATGAATTGCTTCGAAGTGTCGCATTTTGAACGCAAAATACATACATAAAACAGAATTAATGGGTGACATTTAAATGTAGTTGAATAACCCCTGCTTAGCCCACGAGGGGATTTATCTGTTAATGTGCTGATCTCATCTTATACGATTGATTGATAGCATGTGAAGATGGAATCACACCTTAGCGATACGCCTCAGAGACATGAAGAAAACACACTTGTAATTTATTTTCAAAATGGAAATGCGTAGGCATTGACGCTCATTTAATAAAAATCCCAACCCAACACAATGTTAATAGAATCTTGCATATTTTTTTAAAGTTTTTATTCGATAAAGCAGCATTTTTCTTCGTAATTCTTCTTAAGTAAACCCTTTAGCTATTTTCATAAAGTTTTAAAACTTGAAATAATGTTATGTGATTATAAGGCTTGATTTAGTTTCCGTAAGTACGTTCATTTATCTGTTTAGAAACAACGCGTTAAACGCTTAGAGGGTCTGATAATTTCCGTGTTTCTTTTCTCCAAATGAAATAGATCTTGTTTAACGAGATGAGGACTCCGAAGGACTCTTCACAGCAGCTTACAATATTACAAAATCCTTGTTTTTAAGAAGGCCTGTTAAACAAGTATTAAATAACAATCACGGTATTCATAGAAATATAACTCTTATTACTGTATTGTTAAAGCTGGTAATAATAAAGCTTTAGAATTTTAACAATGCTTGCGGGAAATGTAAATCAATGTAAGTAGACATTAGTTTCGATTTAATTGATAAAGTTCGCACATAATGGGTGGAAGTAAGGTATCGTTAGATCATATTGAGCCTAATATTATCATGTTCGCGAACACCGATTGCGTATTACCAGAGATTAGCTAATAGGTGTTATGTAGGTGTCCCTAATGTGTGTTAAAGGGTTAAGTTAATTTTTTCATAGGGTTTTTTGACTAAAAGATATTGAATAATATTTTTCTTTCAAAATTTGCTGTACCCCCGGTTTCACCCCCACTGTTCGGCTCCTATTGTGATGTCATAGAGCGTAGAGCCTTCTTCGACAAATGGACTATCCAACACAACAAGTCTTTTTAATTCGAACCAGTAGTTCCTGAGATTATCGCATTCATCCAAACAAACTATTCAGCTTTAGAATATCGAACAAATAAATTCCAAAACAAAACGTAAAATATCCAACTTTATCTAATTCCGGAAAAACTAACTCAATTCAAATGTTCTGTGGCGTGACTAAACTAATTAGGTACTTCAACCAAGATTGTAGGGTAACAATGAACAGGCCTTACCGTCAAAATATGTTTGGCAAGTCGTCAAGCAATTTGCTAATTCGTCTGAACACTATTATTTACGCGCGAGGAAAGTTTCTCGTCATAAATTAAGTGAGGACCAAGTTGTTGGTCGTAAATCTAAGTGCTCCGCCCCCGGCGTGCCTGTCTCTTGTGACAAACCCGCACTCCCCGGTTTTCGATGACTACGGTGACTATGGATTAGGTTTTAATCTATTAATCAGTGTCTCTAAGGGATAATCTAGTTCAAATTGGGATTTGTAACTCCCAAGTTGAGCGGGATGATATTTAGACAGTCGTTAGCACCTAATTGATCGCGTGACTGTCTAAACAGGAATCACTTCTAGAGCAAAAAGAGCTATTGAAGCAACACTTAAATAGTCAGTACGAGTCTGACAGTCCCTTCCGCTTTATCTGGGACAAAGGAGGACCTTACTGATAGATGCCTTAGTAAGTTGATTGTGAAAATAACAACATCCACACGTCCAAAAGTCAAAGTCAAATCATTTATTCAATTAGGCCATCAAAGAATTAAAATTAAGGAAATGGGATGAGATGGGAATGATTCTACACCCATTCGCAAAGGTAGGTTGTATGAAGAAGAATGGGCAAGAAACTCCATACTTACTATTTCCAAAATAAACCTAAGAGATTTGTGTAATAGCTCGATATCATTGCAAAGATTTAAAAAAACAGCTAAGGATACCGTCCGACCCGGGGGCAGTTTTCCCAAAACAAGCACTGCTCGTGGACAAAAACAAAAATGTGAATATTGTCCCTTAACGGACGAATAATATCCCACGAATTCCATGTAAAAAAAGAACAAGGACTCGTTTTATCCGCTAACATCAGAAGACATGTTCGCCCGAGGCAGTCGCCCTGGCCGAACTAAACAAAACAGCCCTGTTATAAAGTCAACGAGCTTACTGAATGCCGTTTCTTATGCTTACGCAACTATTCAGTTATTTATAGGACTACTCGACTGTTCATGTTCATAAATGTAGCGTTTTGTATCGTTTGCTTAGAACTCGCAAGTCGAGCCCGTACTGTTGACTAAGTTTTCATTTGTTGAGGAATTTCATTATAGAGCTCTAGTGGAGAGTAAATTGTGAATGTCTAGAGGAATAATGAGCAGTATTTTGATGGATGGATGAATAATAAATATCTTCGTCTGCGTTTTTGGTTTAGTGGTTGGAAGAGCGACTGTTGGCCGTGAGGGTTATTATTCATTGTTGTGTTTTGGAAGACCAGCGTCAGACGTCATCACCTGTCCGGCTTGAAAGCCGTAAGCAGGGCCGCGTCGCCCCTATGTGCGAAGTGTGCGGCGCACACAGGCGCCAGGGCAATAGAGGCGCCGCACATTACAACATTTTTATACTTATGTATCGATAATTAGATGGCGAGAAACTGATAAATTGATAAAAATATTTCAGAAAAAAAATGAATTTATGAAAGTTTGAAAGACGATTGCATAAAAGGCGCTCCATTGGTTTTGCACACAGGCACTGCAAGGGGTCGGCGCGGCCCTGGCCGTAAGGCACTGCAAAGCTGTTCACTTTACCCTTTTTTAAGGTTTTTATTAATTCACCATTTATTATATACTAGCTTCTGCCCGCGACTTCGTACGCGGATCTTGTTGCTTCGATAAATCGAAGATCTGTAAAGTCTGATACCCAACTCCAAGAGCCCGGGTAAAAAAATCATGGGAGCTTGGCCAGTAGAATAAAAATTGTATTAATATACCAATCGTCATCGAAAATCAGTCCGTGAAATTAGTGATAGCTTTGATTTCCACATCAGGTGTTCCAAATCTTATATTTTAATACATCAAAAGATAATGCTCATTAGGCTGAACAGCTCTTTCTAAGACATCATTCCTATACAGGTTGAATTTTTCAACTGGGCGTTGAGTTACACAAATATAAGCATGATTTCAAAGAAGAAAAGGTTAACTTAAGTTTCGAATACAGTCATCACCTTGAAGATTGATCAGTTTTTTTTCAGTTATACGTTTTTCTTAAGTTTGCTGTATATGATTACTTCCCAGAATTGTTGAAAGGAGTCTTCAACATTTTTCGATATTCCTCATAGTTCCGGTCGATAGGCATCCACGCCCAGTTGAAAAAAATCATGTTAAAGTGTAGCTGGGCTCTTTTTTTTCGTGGTAAATCATCAAATGAGTCCTCCCACCCGGGACAGGGCGGGAGGGACTGTCAGACTTGTACTGACTAAAATCCACGGTGTCCTTCAATAGCGCTTTATGTTCCGGGGTAAAGGTGATGGTATAAGTCCCGCGACCCCGGCAGGCTTTAGCCCTCTGAGAGGGGGCCCCGTCATTATGCTGACGCTCTTTAAGGCGTGCGTGAAACACGACGCGCCGTCCATGGTCGGACGGCGAGATGCCCTTTACTCGCCGCCCGCATGCTCGCGCCTATGGTGGCCGGAGATTGTCTTGTGAAGTCCGACGCCGTGGGCGTCCACCAACGCGGGGTAGCTGGGCTCTTGGAGTTCCACATTAGGTGCTCTAAATCTTCAATTTTTATACGTCAACAGAGAGTGCTCATCACGCTGAACAACTCTTGCTAAGACGTCATTCCTGTATATGTTATAGTGTAGCTTGGCTCTTGGAGTTCCACATCAGGTGTTCCAGATCTTCAAGTTTTATACGTCAACAGAGAGTGCACATCAGGCCGAACAACTTTGCTGAGACGTTATTCCTGTATATGTTATAGTGTAGCTGGGCTCTTGGAGTTCCACATCAGGTGTTCCAGATCTTCAAACTAATTCTCTCAGCAGAAAATGCTCATCACGTGGAACAATTTTTGCTATCGCACCATTTTTGTATCTCTTATAGTTTAGCTGGTCTGTTGCGGTTCTGCGCCAGTAGTTTTCAAAAATAAATTAAGCCTATGTTTTGACCCGACTTAATCTATACCAACAAAAAAAGCATCATTCAAATTCGTCCAGTACTTTTGAGTTTACCCGACATACATACAGGACAAACAGATGATAAACCAGACCAAACAGCCAAACAGAGCAAAATTCCTAAAAAACATCTTTTTGGCTTCGTTATGATTGTAGATCCACACCCCAAAAGTATTCTTTTAAAAAAATATTCAATGTACAGTTTTGACTTTCCTACTATTTTAAATGTATAGATTTTTTTTTTAAATTCTCTGGGCTTCACAAACGGGATATGTCACTACAATAATTATCTTTTTCATCCTACCTGCCTGTCCCTACGCCTTAGTCATTTCTACAACTTACGAAAAACAAATCCATTCTTAAAGCGCCGTATTCACGTTCCACTCTTGCTGTTACGTCCCGCCAAGGTCCTACACGATACACGAAGCAAAAAACACCGTGGATTATGACGTAGTAAATACCTTTTTCAATCATACTGCCTGTCCTACGCTTAGAAACATTATACTTGAAAACAAAATGGTGGAAAGGAGTTTGTAACAAAGAAAATATGGCCACCTAAGACACAGTTAAGTGTCCCTTGACCTTAGGGACTTGTTCGGAGTTCAACCACTAAGCTCTGAAATTATGTTCTAGAATTTTCTTAACACGCCAAACAACTCTTCAACTTGTCGACAAACAGGGACCGACTTGTTTGGTAAGATTAATGAAATAAGTAGGAATCGCAAGATGTTACCTGCAGCGCTATTCTCTATAAACACAGCCTTGTTACCGCGATGCCGCAGCGCTCACGCCACGCTGGGATTAAAGTTTGGTGTGCACTAAGCTACTGACAGCGACATTGTCCAATCGTGCGGCGCGAACAGTGAGCGCTCGCGCTGCAGGATTGAACGATTTCAAAGCCGAAGAGTTAGTTAAGTCCAGCAATGGGATTTCTTTTATAGCATAGCTTGTGTGGGTGATATTACCGATTTTTTTAATGATTATGTCAGGTCCGTAACTAGCCATTTATGTGCCCAGCAAGCTTCTTAAACTGCGCCCTTATCTGACTGCGCCCCACAAGGGTCTATGCTCAGTGCCTGGGCACCGCAGCTAGTATATCCTTATTGTCGGCACTGGGCGGGGTGAGGGGAGATTTAGTGAATGATTAAATCGACGCGGAATCTTTTTTTTTTATTTTCACGTAATAGTCTTTCAATTTTTAGTTAGTGTGTGTAAGTGTGGCCCTAGCTTAAGTGTGGTGGTCGCGGGACTAAGGAGTTACTGTGAATCTATTGAAGGATACCTGGATTTTAGCCAGTACAAGTCTAACAGTCCCAACTGCCCTGCCTGTAATAAGTTTTTTTATGGACATCCACACTACCTGCAAAAATAAAGTATTTAGCTACTTAGATACTAAGTAATTGAGCGTTAAAACGATACGGCCACTCCGCCCTTATCACCTATGCTTTTCTCATCCATACAGTTCAGGTTTTTTCGTGAATTTAAGAGCTATGAATGTCACCTTTATATCTACATATGGAGCCTATAAAAAAACGAGGTGTTATAAAAAGTAATGGCCTGTTAAAACCATCTGTTACTCTTATTTTTCGCTGGAAATTGCATCGCGATACTGACACTCTGACGCTCTGACACGAGAGTGAAGTTATTGGGGAATTCGATTGCATATTGACGATTGATAAATTAATTTAGTTGTGGTAATTGTTGCGGGCAGGTGAATTAATTGACGTACTCGTCAATTATGACGTGATTTCAATAATGGGTTATTTAAAAATAGGAAATTTTCATGTTATACAAAACTTTTTTTTTTAAATATTCATTGTATATCCGACATAGAAACAATGTGGGGCACCTGTTTCATTGTTTAATTCATCATTATAAAATGTTTCATGTTTTGCATCATATTCATAAGCCTATAATGCTCCCCACTACTGGGAGGTAAACGAAGACATGTGACATCTACCAATTCGCACTGGGCCCGTGGCGGTAGATTAGAGCTCACTCCTTCTCACAGAGAGGAGGCCTGTGTCCCAGCAGTGGGAACATTATAGGCTGATGATGTTTTTTTTTTTTAGGGACATGCAGTACTTAGTTGAATTTATTTTGTTAATAACATTCTTGGGTTTGTAGTACTTTTACATATTTTTAGTAAAGTCACAGGTAAAGTTTAGAAATCGGTATTTTTTTAAAACTTTTTACTAACACGACTTTATTTCGCCGAAGGATTAGGTTCAGGTGTACCCTATTAAATGGTTTCGTAACTTCAACTAAAGGTTCATGTAATACGTATAATATGATACTAGTAACATAGTTACGTATTATACTGGCTGTAGGGCATAATACTGAGAATCTGAGATCCTACTGAGAAATTCTGTAAGGAAAATCAAATGAGCATATGACACTACCTGATCTGAAAAGGTTATGACAAAATTATGAAACTAAGGTGTACTTAGCGTATATAAATATTGGCATTACTTCAAAATACTTTTGATACATCTTGCTTAAAATTCCAAAGACTTTACGGCAATTTCACTCACTTTTCATGGACCTTATTTTGTTTTTATGGTGGAAGATCAGCACATTTGTCCTATCGTCATATTTGACCTAAAACCACCATGTTCCTTCAGTTGCCCTCTGCGTTCCAGGGTCGCAGTATGCTCTTAAGACTTCCTGTTACAAAGCATTATATAGTAGAAACAGAGAGAAAAAAAAACAAATACATCTTTGAATCGATCCAAAGAACTTGATTCGATTTAGGTATTGATTGAATTTATTTAATTTACAAAGGAAAAGAATATTAAATATTATGCAAATGTGAACCACCCTTTCGCAACTGGCATCCAATGCAAACTTTTCAGACGGAACTTTATTGAACAAGATTATGCCATAACATTATTTTGTTTTAATCTGGGAGAAAACGAAACTCTTTAGTAAACTGTAGTTTTTTGATTCAAAGTTTTAACAACAGTACCGTCAGCACGAGTTTTCTGTAAATGAGACGTAAAGTAAACTGGAACTTTGACACTTTCAAATTGACAATTTTCAAGGCAAAAGTGGAACAGCGCCTCTGGTGTGCGAAAAAGGAACTAATTTTACCGTTGAAAATTGTCAATTTGAAAGTGTCAAAGTTCCAGTTTACTTTACGTCTCATTTACAGAAAACTCGTGCTGAGGGTACAGATCGGGAGTCGGAACAACTGTCCACTGTTGTCTCCAATTTTCAGTTCGTACCAGTAATTAAAAAAATATCCGTAATTGATTAAAAAATAACAACTGCCCGAAAGTACCTCTGATACATACTCGATGAAAAATAAGAATGTAAAGACTAATAGAATACTATGAATACCATAGAAATAGGTAAACTGACGGTATCATTAGGGTTAGACAGAAAATACAATAACTTGTGGCAAGTAATCTCGTTACCACTCATTTAGATTCCCAATGAAAAACCTCATTTACTAACCATTACTCCACGGAGATAGTCAGTGGTCCATCTTTAAAAAATCTACAATTGAAATCATATTCATAATTTATTTCACCAAAAGACATAACAAAACATATTCCTTAAAACTTAGAACATTAACGCAACGCTTAACACAAAGGTCTAAAATAAATTCAGACTCCTAAAACTAGGTTTCAACAACAGGCACCCTCGCCTGAAAGTTACGGGACAAGATACTCGTAGATATTAGTCCGAGCGTGATTCCCTAACAAAAGATTTTCATCTTACCCAATCTGTAACATCCATAATTCTTACAATAATGAGGATGTTAAAGTTGAGCTCTATAATTCTTTCAATAAAACTTAAATTTAGGAAAAATACTTTCCGAGATATACGGTTAAAGTTCTGAGAGGAAAATTAAACAGGCACCCCTTAAACTGTAGGATCCTGTCTAACTAAAGACTGCTCCCTTGATAGCTTTTGGAAACTCCTCTATTCAGGGGCTAATTTATTATATTTTTAATTTAAATAAAAATGTGGTTAAGCTTTTGTGTCGCTAGAAGGGACATCACTATTTTTTGTGTGGGCAAGCTTAACAATGAACGTAATTGGAACGGTTTTCGTTTTAATTTAAAGCTTTGTTGTCACATCGGACTGGAAACAAAAAAAAAAACTGAATTTTAAACAAAACTAGATTTGGATAGAGATTAGTGCGAAACCTGACAGTTTTTAAACGAGATTCATGTTTTAACAACGTTCCAAAATATGGTTCCATTTTTGTAACACAATAAGCTTTAAATTCCGCCATTTTTAAATACCTTTGTAAGTTTATTGTATTCTGACGTTTGAAGCCCGACTGCGGGAACAGGCTGTCATTTTAGCGCCAATTACGGAGCCATCATGTCTGCAGAAATAATCCGCTGATACTCGACGAGCGTTGCTGTGACGTCAATAATCTGTGGTATTTCTGCGACGCGGGAAAATGCAGCTGTAGATGTTCGATGTCACGGAAAGATCCTTTAGCAAAACAAATTCCAGATGGATGCTTGTGATGTGTTTCACAGGAGAATGGTTTATTATGATTAATGTTGAGAAGACAAGGAAAGAGGTTCTTAAAATAGCAACTATATTAATATCTTAAAATTCATTGTTCTTGAAGAAGTACAGCAACAGATAGCTGCTAAATTTTACAAATAATGTAATGTGTGTCAAATATATCCCCAAGCCAAGCCAAGTCGTATGATAGATTAGATCTTTTAAACTCTGGCGTGGACTTTAATCCGTTTTTTTAACAAAAAAAAAAATTGAAGAAAATTGCTTCTAATTGTTTGAAATGTAAAATATATGTATAAAATATTTCGTAATGGAAACGAAATTCCTAGAAACGAGTTTATACATAGAAAAGGAAATCTGTTATTTGTCAAGTCGTGAAAATCGTGCAAAGCAGTGGCGGGTCTTTGCTAACTAATAAACGACTGTGTCAGGGGAGGTCAGTTCTTTGCTACGTCCAACACAGAAAATGATAAGGTAAAACGTTTCTGCCAATGCAGGCACACAGGTAGTTGTACTCTGTAGGTCAGCACAGTGTACCAACACGGTGCCTTCGGGACCATTGCTTTTAGCGGTCTGTGTACAAAGCTGTTTGGCATACGGTCACTAGGCATTACTAAATGAAATACTGAGTCGTCCAACGTCCAAAGACCGGTTTGTTAACGTTTGCATGTAAACTGGACATCAAACAAACGTTACTTAGAATAAAGCTTAGCTAATCACAAAGGACTGCGATTAAAAATGTATTTTCGCTTTGATATTTTCCTTGCAGTCGCGGTTTAGAAAATTCTTTGCATGCAAAGTGAGCCGATATTTTAATTGAAAGTTTAAACTATGTTCGTGACGCGTTTTTTCTAAATCCCGGCTTTTATGGGAGCAAAGTAGTGGCTTAGTCTTGGTTATTTCCCCAGAGGTAAAGTGATATTACGGTCGCTTGGATATTGTGAAAACTTCCTGCGGTTAGTGGTTTAGAACAAGCTAATCGTGTACACAGAAGTTAATTGTGTTCGGTTTGGTGATTGTGCTTATGCGTTATTACACAAGCCAATGAAGTAAACACTGGAAGCGAATTGTAGTGTGGTGGACAATAGAAGATATACCTACATATGCCTAATTACACAATCAGTTTGCACGTCAGCAGTCAGGTTTTGACCTTTCGCTAGTCAGGTGTACTACATACTACATTTGGCTATAGGAGTTTCAATTTAACGAGAGGAAAGTCTATTTAAGGATAGCTTTTACCGTACCGGCTTGTTGACATGGAACCCGTTTGTTGGCGACTGGCTATGGTGCCACCTTTTTTATAAAAATGTCATCTTTTTAAATATAGTTTTGTTTTTTCTAGTTCTCGTGGTCTTGGCTTGTCAGGTTTGTTTGTCACATCATTGTGCTATTGTAATAAATTTATAAATTGCAAATTTACGTGTTTCCATCATTCCTTTAATACAGTCCACACGCCCACTAACATTTTCACACCACTAGTTATCATTTTGGTCCATTCTTGCCGTAAATAACATTCATTGTAATTTCAACAACTGTCAAATTTTTTCACTTACTGAAACATAGTTTTCGCTTTCATTTCGTAAACATTTCATACATTATTAACGTAAATTTCACGCCATGGTGGGAACACGTAGCAAGACAAAGCCAGACCTGTCAGCTGCGGTATTTAGACGGGTGCAACATTCACCACGTGGCACCCAACCGGTATCAGCCACAACAACCGAAGGTGCTTCGGCAGTGAGTGATAGTGCGGGCATACAACAGGCGGGCACAATTCCCCCTAGCGAGGCACAACCCGCTCCTAGCGAGGCACAACCCGCTCCCGCTCCGGAACGCCCAGATGCTCGCGCTAGCACACATAACGAGATGAATGTCAATGCACCAACTAAAAGCACTTCTAGTGTCCACAGCAGAACATCGCGCAGTGAGGCCACTCGCTACTCGTGTTCTTCGGCGACCGTCCGCGCACAGAAGCTGTCTCTTGAAGCAGTCGCGAAGCGGCGCCAAGTCGAACGCGAACGTCAACAGGCCGAACGCGAGCGCAAGCTCGTTCGCCTTGAGGCTGAGGCAGAGCAGGCCGAACTACAAGCGAACATCGCCGCCCTGGAAGCTTCAGATAAGTTAGCCAAATCTCGTAGTTCGTGTTTTTCTAGTCGTATCTCTGAAAAACGCACTGAAAGCTGGGTTTTAGAACAAAACGTAAATATGACCACGGCAACTCATAAAAATATGCCTAGTGAGGCGCCGACTGTCACCCTGGGTAACCCACAAGGACATCAGTCACAGCCGGCCGCCTTCACCAACACGGCACCATTTTTCGTTCCCGACGTCAACTATAGAACCCTTTCTAAGCCCACATATGAAAATGCATCTTACAAAAATAACTACAACAACATGGCACACCAATTGCTACAATCTGAACGCTCCTCAGACCCTATAACCAAACTCGCTCAAGCGATTCACTCTCTTTCGAATAGACCAAAGAAACCCGAATTAGTCACGTTTTCGGGCGATATCGGTCAATGGATGGCTTTCAAGAGTAGCTACGAAAGAACTAAGTCAAATTTTTCCCCTTCAGAGAACTTAGAACGTCTGAACAACGCCGTGCGTGGTTCAGCGTACCAGTCCGTCGCATCACTCCTGTGGATCTCTGGCGATCCCGACAACATCATGAAAGCCCTGGAGCAGACGTACGCACGACCGGAATTACTGGTAGCCCGCGAGGTCGCCGAGCTGCGTAAAAGTCCTAAGCTAAGTTCCCCCGAAGATTTAAATAATTTAGCGAACAAACTACGTAATTTTGTTACTACTCTTATGCTACTGAAACAAAAAGAGTATCTGTGTTCACCGGAACTTTTTCAGTGCATTTTGATGAAACTGAGCGAACACACCAGAGCTCGCTTTACAGATTTTGCCTCTGCTTACGCACCAGAAGGAAAACCAATAACAAAATTGGAATTATTGTCACACTTTCTTCTGACCGAAGCTGACAAACAATTAAAGTACAATTTCGTTCCTGACTGTACTGTTAAGGCGACGACTCTGGCACATTCCTCTAAATTTCAAACGCGAATGGAAACTATACATTCGACGCTATCATGTGATAAAACTCCCGAGTGTTGTACATATTGCAAACAAGTATCACATAACATTAAAACTTGTAAGAATTTTTTAGTTTTAAAATTCGACGACAGGTGGCGATGGGTACGTGAGAACAAAATATGTTATCGCTGCCTTAAGTCGAATCCGCACACGTGGAACAACTGCCGCGCGAAACGCTGTGGAGTTGACGCATGTTTGAGACGTCATAACGCACTCCTTCACGGCCCGGGATCCTCCAATACGAAAATTAACGCGGCACCCTGCGGGCAGTGCAATAATACACAAATAACTTCTGACAAAAATTCCAATCCTATCCACACGGTCGGTAACGACAGCAAAACCGAGTCCACTGATAAAATCTCAAACACGTCTGATGTTCTCGTCAATGTAACAGGGTCTCTGCCGTCAACGTCACGCCCCCGCGGTCTCCTGAAAGTGGTGCCGATTGTTCTCGAGGGTCCCGACGGCGAGTTCGAGACGACAGCACTACTTGACGAGGGAAGTACGGCAACGTTGATTGACGGAGAGATGATAGCACGCATCGGTGCAAAACCCACGTCACAAGAACGTCTTCATATTGAAGGTGTCAGTGGTATGACCAGGGAAGTCGAAGTAAGTTACGTGGACTTTCATATTCGTGGACGTAACCGAACCGATCGGTACCTAGTGAAGCATGCGCGGGCCATTAAACCATTAGGTCTTCGCGTACAAAATCATAACTTGGTGAACTTCTCCGATTATACTCATCTGGCAGACTTATCCCACGAACTTTCATACGCCAGTACCCCCCCAACTGTTCTCATCGGTGCGCCAGATTGGCACCTATCCTTGAGTCGCGAAGTACGTTGTGGAAAGAAGAACGAGCCTGTTGCCTCTAAAACTTTATTAGGTTGGGTACTTCATGGCGCACTTTCCGTTTCGTCCAAGCCTCTTGAGTTCGTAAATTACATTTCGGATGATTTGGAGGCCCTCATTAAAGAACAATACGACATTGACGCTTTGGGTATTACGAAAAGTGCACCACGCCTAAACGACGACGATAAACGTGCCATAAATATAATAGAATCTACGACTCGTCAACTTGACAATGGCCATTTTGAAGTGGGTTTACCCTGGAAACGAGATTTACCGAAAGTCATACCTGACAGTTACCCACAGGCACTGTCCCGCTTCAAGGGCCTCGAACGTCAAATGGAAAAGGACCCGACATTTGCCGCCGCTTTTCAACAATTTATAACTGATATTATCAGCAAGGGATATGCCGAAGAGTGCGATCCACAGACGTACCATCAGCGGATTACACCAAGTACATCGTGCATCAACCCAGACGGATCCATCCGTTGGTACCTACCTATCTTCGGCGTCCTTCACCCACAAAAAAAGAAGCTAAGAGCCGTCCATGACGCTGCTGCAGTCACCAAAGGTATAAGCCTCAACAGTCTATTACTTCAAGGACCCGATTTATTGTCACCCCTTCTCGACATTTTGTTCCGGTTTAGAGAAGGCGAAGTGGCCTTAAACGGGGACATCAAGGAAATGTTCCCACAAGTTAAAATCACTCCACGAGATAGGGATGCCCAACGCTTTCTCTGGCGCGGGAAGGATGGAAATCTTAAAGAGTACAGAATGTCCTCTATGATATTTGGTGCAGTTTCATCCCCTTTTATTGCGCTCTATATAAAAAACAAAAATGCCAAAATAATGGAAGCAGAGTTCCCCAGTGCCTGTAAGGCAATTATAGAAGACCATTATATGGACGATTATCTCGGAAGCTATTCCAACATTGACGACGCGGCTCGACTAGCTGCCGAGATAGTTACTGTCCACAAGGCTGGCGGGTTCGAAATACGTGCGTGGGTGTCAAATCGTCCAGACGCTCTCTCACTTATTCCTACAAGTCTTAGAAGCGATGCTACTTCTAACGTTATGTTACCACCTAGCACTGAGGTTGGCGTCTTAGGTGTCAAATGGGATCCACGGCAAGACTCGTTAGGTTTTCGTACCTTACCCCAGATACCTACTGGAACTTTAACCAAACGCAGTCTATTGTCAAGCATAATGAAGGTTTACGATCCCCTCGGCCTTTTGATGCCAGTCATTATCTGGGGCCGTATTTTGATTCAAAGACTGTGGCGCGCAGGTATTGGTTGGGACACGCCACTTCCCGAGGTGTATGTTACTGAATGCGAGGACTGGTTTACACAATTACAGGTTGCGGCCAACATAAAAATTCCTCGCTGGTACATGAATAGGTCAGACATTGTAGACGTTCAGCTGCACGTGGTCGCTGACGGCGGCGAGCAAGCTTTTGCCTGTGTTGCTTACTGGCGTTTCATTTACAGCGACAGCACCGTGTCTACAGCTCTCATCGGAAGCAAGGCACGCGTCTCGCCTCTCAAACCAGTTTCAATTCCTCGTTTAGAATTACAAGCCGCGCTAATCGCCTCGCGGTATGCACAAACGATTTTGCAAGCTCATCGTTTTCAGCCCTCCGAGACTATTTTTTGGACTGATTCAACCACAGTCCTTAAGTGGATTCGGAGCGATGCTCGCACATTCAAAGCGTTTGTGGCACACAGGTTAGGAGAGATACTGGAGACCTCTAACCCGTCCAATTGGAGGTGGATCCCTACCTCTCTTAACGTCGCTGATGACGCAACAAAACCAAAAAAAATGAATTTGACCGCTTGTCATCGGTGGTTTACCGGGCCGCCGTTTCTTCTTGGACCACCATGCACGTGGCCTACCGAGTACGACCATGACGTGGAGGAGAGTTCACTAGATGTTGAGTTAAAATCAGACCTAGTAGTTCTGCTCCACGACACCCCGCCATCGGACTTAATCCCTGACCCGTCGCGTTTTAGTTCTTGGCTGCGTCTTCTTCGCTCCGCCGCCTGCGTCCTCCAGAGCGCACGAATATTCCGACATAAACTACCTCGGCCTATAACTCCAAATTCTAAATTGTATACAAACAGTAACACATCTCCCTATCAACTGCAAGTCGCGGACATCGTAGAAGCCGAGAAGATGGTACTTCGACAAGCTCAGGCAGAGAGTTTTCCCGAGGAGCTAACAGCTTTACAATCTTCAAAACCAGTACCCAGAAACAGCAAAATAGTGAAACTTGCACCGACACTCGATGAAGATGGATTGTTGAGATTAGACACACGGATAAGTTTGGCACCAGGAGTTAGCGAGCCCGCTAAGTCCCCGATTATCCTCGACGGCCGCAACCATGCTGTACGACTACTCATCCTCTATGAACACAACAGAGCGTCGCATCACTTTAACGAACTAGTGCTGAACGAACTCCGACAGAAATATTGGATACTTAGAGCACGAGATAGCATCCGTAGTGTGGCACACGCTTGTTTACAATGCCGAAAGTGGAAAACCCAACCAACTCAACCCCAGATCGGCAATCTACCCCTTGAAAGACTCGACCATCACAAAAGGCCTTTCACACATGTCGGCCTCGACTATTTTGGCCCTATTATGATAAAAATATATCGTCGTCAAGAAAAAAGGTACGTCGCATTATACACGTGCTTAGTGACGAGAGCGCTTCACTTAGAATTAGTCACTTCACTATCATCTGACGCCGCCATAATGAGCCTGAGACGCTTCATTGCTCGCCGAGGATCACCTACAACTATTTTCTCGGACAATGGCACAAACTTCGTTGGGGCCTCCCGCGAGCTACGCAGCCTACATGACGACTTAGTACAGGAATACGCCACCAATCACAAAATCGAATGGCGCTTCATTCCGCCCGCTTCTCCATTCATGGGCGGTGCGTGGGAAAGGCTCGTGCGAACCGTAAAAACGGCACTGAAATCCTGCCTCACCAACCAATCGCTCAAGGAAGACGTGCTGGCGACGCTTTTGATGGAGGCAGAAGCCATTGTAAATTCGCGGCCATTGACCTATGTTCCTACATCTCCCGACTCACCAGAAGCAATAACACCATTTCATTTTATTCTCGGAACATCTTCTGTTGTGCCATGGACTTCAACACTCACAGACGCAGAACTACTGAGAAGGTGCGACTGGCGTAGAGCCTTGCGACTTGCTGATAAATTCTGGGCACGATGGGTACGTGAGTATCTGCCGACGCTCCGACCGAGAGGCCTCCCCACTAGCAACACAATAAATCTGAGTGAGGGGGATGTGGTGCTGATCGCCGACCCTAGCCTGCCTCGTGGTTTATGGCCCCTAGGAAGGATAGAGAAGGTGTACATAGGATCCGACGGAGCGGTCCGCGTAGCAGACGTCCGTACCAGGGGCGGCCTCCTGCGCCGACCGGCCCGAAAACTTGTTTTAATAGAAGCCGCACCCCAGTCAGTCTCCACCGGTTGTTAGTGTTCCACTGGGGCTCCGGTATGTTGGCGACTGGCTATGGTGCCACCTTTTTTATAAAAATGTCATCTTTTTAAATATAGTTTTGTTTTTTCTAGTTCTCGTGGTCTTGGCTTGTCAGGTTTGTTTGTCACATCATTGTGCTATTGTAATAAATTTATAAATTGCAAATTTACGTGTTTCCATCATTCCTTTAATACAGTCCACACGCCCACTAACATTTTCACACCACTAGTTATCACCGTTATTGACGATTCGTCAAAATACAAGATACATCGATATTCGCATTGCATGCGGAATGGATTTTCGGATCTGTCAAAAAGCTCGGTTTTAGGACGGATTTGTTTTTTAAAGGACGATAGGTGCGTAATTCTAGTTTTTTAACGATTCGTGATGCGTCCAAAGAGCATTGACGTCCCCAAAAAAAAGTAACGAGTCGTATTTTCGCCATCTTCTAATCGATGGCCCACCTTCTGACTTGTTCTCTCTGTAGCTATATCTACATCAACTAAAGTTTTTTTCTTGTGTACCGAATCCATCCATTTGGTTGATATCTACAGTGTTATTCTCTTAGGCCTTGTATGCAGCGCTCGCCTAGAGGCGCAACTACAGATTGGTATTCACTAACCTACTGACAGCGACGTGCCAGCAGAAAACGTGTGAGCCTTTGGAAAGTGCGACACTATCTCAAGGCATTATTTCCCGACTTCCGATGTGTTGTTAGAACTTATGGATTTTGAACTAATAGGGAGTAGGGTTTTCTCAAAAGTTTTGAGGTACTACCGTACTGGCCCGTATTTTCGGTTACCAGACTAAGCCCCTTCGTAAACTAGGCGACTCAAATATCCGATACCTTACGACTTTGGTATGGGTACACTACGATAATACGAAAAACTTAATTCCGAAATTCATAAATATGAATTTCAAAATACCGATTTTCATGATTCCGAATGGTTCGAAATGCCTAATATAACAACTCCGATTGATCATTATTTCTGTTTTCATAATTCCGAAATTTCAATATTTCTAACGTTTATAATTACGATTTTCAAAATACCGAGTTTCAAAAGACTGAATATCAAAAATTCCGAATAATAATTTTCCGAAACATCAAAAACAAGAATTCCGATTATTAAAGTTCCGATTAATTAGAATTCCGATAGTTAAATGTTTTAATTCAATTTGTCGACCACCACTTGCCAAGGTAAATCGACGATCTCCTATTTCTGTGTGCAAGGTTTAAAGTACTTACCTATCCGAGTCGGGGTGCCCCAAGTCCCGAGCTCGCTTCGCTCGCTCTTAGATCCTAAGTTCTCCTAATAACAATAACAATCCTGACGGCAAACAGTGAAAGTTTATAGGATACGCCACGCCACTCCGCGCCTACACAGGCTTAAATAACACTCTAGGATCACGGTAGACACAACTACATGTAGACAGTTTTGCAGCAATTCGTAGCAAACTTTGTAGAATGAGAAACGAAACTCCGATTTTCAATACTCCGAAAAAATCAGTTTATTCGGAATATTGAAAATCGGAGTTTCGTTTTTCGGAATGAGAACTCATCGAGGATTACATTTTTCGAATATGTGAAAATCGGAAAACGAAGAAGTCGGACATACGACTTTCGGTCAAATAAATTTCGAGATTCTTAATAATAGATATTGTAATTTTTAGTTATTATGATATTCGGAGTCTTGAAAATCGGAATATCGAAAATCGGAATATCGAAATTCGGAATAAAATATTTCGGAGTATTTGGGTGTTCCCCTTTGGTATCCATGTGACTATTGCAATACAAATCCATAGAATTACGTACACAGGCACGTATCAACGTATAATCTATAATCTCTCGCTCTGCCCGGGGTGGGAGGTCTCATTTGATGATTTACCAGGAAAAAAAAAAAAGGGTACTGTTATGATTTTTTTTTATATAGGTATTAGGCAGGATGTAGACATAATTTTAAGTGTGTGAAAGACAGTTTCTAACATTATTGTTAACTTAGTAATTTTATGTTGTCAGTGACGTACTGTTTGAGTTTATTTTAGGTCCGCACCCTGGGCAGGAGGACTGATTTGATGATTTTACCGAAATGAAACTTGACCTGTACTATTTGAAATTTTAATTTCGTTTTGGTTATTATTTTAATATTGAAAACGTTAATGAATAAACAACTTAACACCATGACTTTTAAAATAATGGCCATAAGTATTTATAATTTTTTACATTTGTCTTACGTGGAATGCTAAAGATATCTAGCTGTTTTTAATCTGCTACTTCTTTTTTTTGTAAATAACTTACGGTATACAACATGATTTTTAGTATATGCGAACCCTGAAAATAGTTTGTCCACAATCAGAAATTATTTAATTAAATTTTATTACCAGTTAGTTACAATGCAATAATCGTACAGTTAAGCACCTATTGCCAAAACTATTATCAATGAGCGTACGACACAGGAGGCGCGAACCGCCGCGGGTCTAATGCTAACCGCCGTGAAATGAGCATGTATTTGAACGGACAACTAGGTACCATAACATGCTTATTATTTTGTGATTTAACATATTGATAGGTACAGTTTTCTATTTAGTTTATAGATTCTAGAGGCGTTCCCTCACCGCGATCTTTCACCTGTAATGTAACGTTACAGATTCGAACATTTCATCAGTGACGGCAGACAATCGAGCATCTCAATGCGCATCTTGTATCTAATGTACGCGAATACTCGTCAGTCAGGGAAGTAGTATTGTAAATGCTCAAAGTCGAATCTATAATGTTATATTGCACGCGAATTCTCCCAATGCGCTTTAAGATTCTTTACACAAAAATATTAGGCAGTTGTATCAGGTTTCGAATATACATATGTACTAAAAATACTGTAGTGTAATTTCTTGTTTCTTATTAAGAATTTTATAGCGACAAATAAACTAAGTAAACAATATGGTGCCTTCACGGCTTTATACCCACATTTCTTGCCAAAAAACCAAGTACTGAAATAATCAGTATCAGTAGATATAGAGCGCAGTTCCTTGTTCTTTTAATTAAGCGTCCCGTCGCCACAGACTACCCAATATTGTGTACATCGTAAGCCTTGACAAGAATTAAGAGCATGCGAGCTTCCCCGCTAACAATATGTCACCCTCTTTCTTGCTATGTCGTGAGATTATCATTATCCTTCTGTGGGTTTTTTGTGGAAAGAACGTTACCTTTGTTTGATATAATAAGTTGCAGGGTGGTTATGTAAAATTGAAGTTAAATACATGATAAATAAGTTATTCTTTTTTTTAAACAGCCTTTTCTGCATCGTATTAGCTCAATTACGATAATCGTTTTTAGGCACCCACTGAATGATTATTGTCACCCACTCGTTCCGAAACCTGCCTGGAGGTGTTATCCGCCCAGTCAATCCCGATTTACCCAATATCGATAAAGCATCCATTCATATCCTAAAGCATAAGAAAATTATAATCTTGGCTTTTTTAATTACGTTGTGGTTGGTTTCTAGCTGAATATCATCAATTACCTTTCTGAACCCCAATGGTTAACTACCAAGTTACTTGATCATCATCAGCCTGTATTCGTCCACTGCTGGACATAGGCCTTTCGCAATGTGCGCCACTGAGCCCTGTCTTGAGTTTTCCTCATCCAGTCTCTGCCGGCCGCCTTTTGTAGGTCGGCACGCCACCTGGTCGTTACTTGATAGTACTACGATATTAAAACAAATTAGGTAGGTATATTTTGAATTCGATTGAGAGAAAAAATGAAAAAAAAAACACACTTATACGTTTTTGAATTAAGAAACCTCTTTTTTGAAGTCGGTAAATAACTAAACAAACCTTTTTAAAGATCATTCGTCTCAAACTGACCCAAATTACCCAGCAACAAACGCGTAATATGCGTCATAAACATTCCATTTAAACAATGGGAGTAACAATTAAACAAACCAAGACCGCTACTCACTGCTCTCCCTAAATAATTCAGACATTGTCGAAAACGTCCCAGCTTCCCCTAAATTGCCTTAATTAAGTGCATTCCTTCTAGCTCCGGTTTCACCTATTTCCCCTTATTTCTGTACGCTTTACTCTGAGCCTCGACGTAATTTACGCGATTTTTGAATCGAGATTTCTACTATCTCATAGCAGGTTTATTTCTGTAATAGATATTAATTAGGTGGTATCACCCGAGGCCTATGTTCAGCAGTGGACGTCTTCCGGCTGATGATGATGATGATGATGATCACCCGCTGCTATATTATCAATAGTGTCTTAAATTCCAAATAATTTCTTGGAAACAATTGTGTGTGTTGTGGTGTGTGTATGAACGGTTATTCAAACCACATCGAATCTACACAATGCGGTTGAGCTGTAGTTGCGTGTGAATAATATCGTTGCAATTTTAGTTTTGTGGCTGCGTTTTATTTACCGCACAATATGTCACTCAATGACTTATTCATAGTAGTTACTCAACTTTTTGGTTGTGATGTGGTTACGATGCGGTCAATATTACTCTAGTTTGCTAATAACGACAAAATGTGTTCCAAAATCTGCTCTCCCACATGTCGGTCGTCGTGTACGTTATATACGGAATAATAGCTTTCTGTCAGTAATACGCTTGTTTGCACTCACTTTACAAAGCCGCGACCTTCTATATCTACGAGTATCTACTCTATGGCCACGGTAATATAATCATACAGTACTCCAACTTCATAGAAACGGACGAAAAGCGAGCTATACCTACGCGCCTCGATGTCGGGGCGCGCTCGGGGTGCAGACAGTCACGGCTGTACCGGAGTGTCGAGCGGACGGTGTGTTGGTTTTTTAACAATAACCGCGTGTTTTTATCTCTAAAAATCAGTTCGAGTACATATCTAATAAGACGAGTAGTTTAATTAAGCTTTATATTAGAATGCGGATTTATTATACTTTAAAATTTAATAATAAAGCATTTCGTACGACTCAGTCGTGGCGCAAATATTTTTCGGTTTCAAATACTTCTATAATATATCGGACTTTTTTAAGCTCGATTTGTTTTTCAAACAAAAACATGATTTTTTAAATGAAATCTACCAATCAAAAAACAACACGCATTTTTATTGAACACCTCCTATTCATTATACAAAGTATTTCATTTATTTATATAAAAAAGTATATTTACAATCACAAAACTAAAATAGAAACAGAAAGTATGCAAAGGCAAATGTTATTAAAATGTTGTAGACGGGTAACCCTAACGCATGTTTACGTGCCGCGCGGCTGTAGGTATTTAAATCTGTCTGGCGGCCGAGTTACGCTACTGTATGATTATTATACTGTGCTATGGCCCAGCACGCGTAGCATGGCGCTGTAGAAACGGGTTTTGTCGACGGGAGAATCGACAAAATGACATAACGTAAAAGATTTTTATCGGTTTAAGCATAGCAATGTTTAAAATATAGAAAAGATATGTTTCTATTCTCTAATAGTGTACCAATATTGTCACATTTGTGAAAAAAAAAACAGTGATTTGTAAAGAAATAACGATGAAATAACTTTGTCTTTTCTTGGTAGAATAGAGATAGAATCGCCATGCTACGCGTGCTGGTGACTCGTAAATTCAATATGTGCAGGAAACATCGACAAAATGGACCCGATCTGTCAAAAAAGGGACGCAAGGGGCGAAATTAAGAAAACTTATAGCCATTTATCGAGCAATTAAGTTAAAAATTCCCGTGTTCGTTTTTAATTTCTTTCCAACAACACAGGTTTTTAATGCTTCTCAAGTTTTAACACTTCCGGATGTTTTATGGATGTACTTGAGAAGTGCTAACTTTTTTATTGCGAATGGTTTTAAGATGGAATGGTCTGGTCTTAGAGGAAAAGTCTTGAAATAGTCTCATGTTTTCGCGTAGAATCAAATTTTTAAACACCAATATATTCGTAACGAATAAAGGTAAATAAGCAACAACGATTTATTAAGGCCTATTTGGCCTTATATGTGATTAATTGGAGTGTTTTTTTTTAAATATATTTATGGAATAATTTCTAAAGTTTTGTGTTAAAAATCTTGTGCTCTGATTTGGATCACGCGTTTACATTCTGGTTTTTTTGCAGCTAACTTTAGTATTAGCACTTTCTAGAGACTTTCGTACTCAAAAGGTAAAACTGGATCCGAGATCGCATGAGTGTCTTATCAGGTAACCGTGACCCCGGAACTTAAAGGGCTATTGAAGGACACCGTGTATTTTAGTAAGCACAAGTTTGACAGTCTCTCATGCCCTAAGTGGAGGATTCATTTGATGCTTTTACCACGTAAAAAACACTACACTGTATTTTGTGTGTGTGGGAATCAAACACGAAACACACCAAACCGTTACAAACAACAAGCAATTATATATCTAACAACAATACGATAAGCAATTCGATAACAGATAAATCAATAGCGGCAAACCGACAGCCATGTTATATAATAAGGTCATGATTATTCATACTTACAATTGATTAAACAAGATCTTGTAAACTGGCAACACTGTCTGTTTATCTAAGGAGGAGATATACAGTGTACGGCACAAATATATTCACGACGTGAGTAGCTCCAGTGTGGGAAAGAGTGAGAGCTAGGTCGTTTAGCGCCACCTCGTTCGCACACTGGAATTAGTCTCTCTGCTTTAAGGCGGCACACTACCTCAATATAATCTTACTCGCTCGCACTTGCACGTACCACGCACTATTGCTTGCTCTTTCTTATAGTTGTCTACGCGAAAATTTACTTATTTTAAGGCGAAAAAAAAGGAAATTCGAAAAACGAAATAACATAAAACCTGCTTTATAGTTAGTTCACTTAGTATAAAAAGTTTTATAATATAATTTTAAGTATTTTATGATTGCCAGCGGTTTATTGTTCAATTTAGAGGTAACTTTAGGATTTTTTTCTATCGAGAAAATTTTATGGAATCGTGTTTTCGCCATACATAAGACCTAAAATGAATCCTCAATTTTACCATATATTTATTTCAAAATTAATGCTGTAGTATTTTCGGCGTATCAGAGGATTCTGTGAAGCCATTGGAGGTAGTATGGCCTCTTAAGATGTCATGGTATGCCGCCAGGTGTAATCAATCACTCAAGTAAACCCTATTTCCCTGTCATCATCAAAGTTTAAAAATACAATAATAGTTTTTTCTTTCTCAGGCTCTCTACCATCTGCCTACGTAGGATTCTCGAATACTTTGGCCACATTGCCAGGAATAATGACGATAACCTAGAAAGATTATTAGTCACACGTTGGACTGACCAAATCCGCACCGCTCTTGACACAACATGAAGCACGAAGCCATCTGTCCCGATCTGCCGCCGAGTACAGGATGTTGAATATTGATTATCTGTTTGCTGCATCTATGTATTCACATATTTAACACTGTGACAGTTGTCAATGTCATTTTTGACTTTGACGTTTTTTTATTCACTGTTCATTGTCTGTGATGTCACCTTTTGCTCTCCGTTGTGATGTGTAATTACCAATTAATTAATTTATATGTATTCCGACAATCATAAGATTTTCTGCAACATATTTTGATAAATATATTGAGGAATCACCGTGCAACTGATCTGGCCTTGTTATTTACGATCGCCGAAACCCTTCTCCACGCAAGGCGCACTCCAACAGGTTATGGGCCCAGAATTGAAGGTTAGAAATTTTGCTATAATTTTACAACTGAAAAACAAGAAGGGTTTCATCAAGAAGGCGATTTATAATGGGCGATAATGATTCCTCAAAAACACCTGGAATATCACACATTGAAAAATTATCAGGTGTGGCAAATTATTCGACGTGGAAATTCTGTATGCGGATGGTATTGGTACTAGAAAATCTGTGGGATGCTGTAACAGGGGACGACACGGATCCCGGGCATGTTCAGAAAGCGTTGGCCCGTATATGTCTAAGCATTCACAGTAGCTTGTTGCAGAATGTGCGGGATGCAAAGACTGCTAAGGAAGCATGGGATAAACTATCCCAAATTTATGAAGATAAGGGGCTCTATAGACGAATTTTACTACTGAGAAAACTTTACCGCACAAATTACTCTGAATTCTCCAACATGAGTGAGTACATTAATGGTATTATGACCCTATCACAACAGCTCGCGGATATAGGAAAAAAGATAGAGGACTGCGAACTGGCGGAAATTCTCCTTAGTGGCCTGCCTTCTGAGTTTGATGTGCTTGTGTCGGGTCTGGAGACAGCAAACATAAGCAATACACTATCAAGTGAACTGGTGCGGACTCGATTATTACAGGAGGATCATAGAAGAAATTGCAATGACACTTCTAATCCAGTATCGAGTACGGCCTATGCAGCAAATAAGAAGATAAAAGTTTGTCACTATTGCAAAAAAACGGGACACATCAAGGCTAGATGTTTTAAATTGAAAAAGGACAGAGAGGCCAAGAAAGGTGAGGAACAGAAGACTTTACTGACGACTGCAACTGCAATGTCTGTGCGTCATCATGAGTGGATTGTGGACTCTGGCTGTTCGATGCATATGAGTAACAACAGTGAAAATTTTATGAACTTAGTGCAAACTAAAAGTAAGGTGTGCGTTGCTAATAGTGATCAAGTGGATAGTGTTGGTAAAGGAACTTTACAGATTTTATTGGATAATAACCATAAAATTGTAGATAATGCTTTGCTTGTCCCAGAGTTAACGTCCAATTTATTGTCTGTTAGTAAATTATGTGATCAAGGTTACAATGTAATATTTAATGATACAGGTTGTCACATTTATGAAAATTGTAAAATAATGGGAAAAAGTGTAGGTCATGCCACCAACTCCAATGGTATTTATAAACTTGATTTCATCTCGTGTAATAAGGTCTCGCACGTGGAGCATTCTTCAGCTTCTCTGGAGGCAGTTCAGAGAGATCAGAGTGCAATGGTAGCAGCAGTGCCAGCTACTATCTGGCATAAGAGGCTTGGTCATTTAAGTTATGGTGGGATGCGTGTTCTGCGGAACAAAAACATTGTCAAGTTTCAGGAACAGAAGCTCGGGGAGTGCATCGGTTGCCTGCAGGGGAAGCAGGTGGCCATGTCATTTCCCAAGTGTGTTGCGAAACGTGCCACGTCTCCGCTTGAACTCGTCCATACCGATGTATGTGGACCCATGCCTGTGTGCAGTTATGATGGTGCAAGATACCTTCTCACATTCACCGATGATTACAGTAGAATGAGTTGGGGCTATTTACTTCGGCACAAGAGTGAGGTAATGAAACAATTTATTTATTTTAAATCTCTTGTTGAAAAACAATGTGGTTTTCCCATTAAGTGTTTAAGATCAGATGGAGGTGGTGAATATTGTGGCAATATTTTCACGGAATATTTAAAGGCTGAGGGGATTGTACACCAGATCACTGTGCCGTATTGCCCTCAACAGAATGGAGTGGCAGAGCGGCTAAATAGAACAGTGATGGAAAAGGTCCGGTGTATGTTAATGGATTCAGGCCTAAGCAATGAGTTTTGGGGGGAAGCAGCAATGACTGCATTGTATTTAAAAAACAGATGTCCCACTAGTGCTTTGGCTGGATCGTGTCCCAAGCAGGTATGGTCTAGGTCAGGTTCCAATGTTGAACTGAACCATCTGCGAGTATTTGGCTGTGTGGCCTTCTCGCTTATACCTGAGAGCAAGCGTAATAAATTAGACCCCAGATCTGATCTTTATATTTTCGTTGGTTATTGTGACACGACAAAAGGATACAGACTAGTTAAACCCACAGAACCTAAGCGGATAATCTTTTCAAGAAATGTAGTATTTTTGGAAAATAAATTTTGGAAAGATTTGAGCAATGATTCTCATGAGCAAAAGGAGAGCTTAGATAAATATTTTTTATATGAATCTAATAATTCTAATATGAATGGAATAAATATGAATAATTCTAATATGAATGGAATAAATATAGGTAATTCTAATATGAATGGTATAAATATGAATGATTCTAACATGAATGGAATAAATATTAATAATTCTAATATAAATGATAACTCTGATAATAATCAAAATGTTTCTGTAACTGCAGATGGCACTGTAGATGAGGGCGATTTAACAGGTCCTGGCAGCACTGATCTTTCCTGGTCCAGCGCTGAGCAGCCTCTGTCCAGCCCAGAACCAGAAGTTCCAGTGGTTTCTTTTGAAAGGCCTGTACGGAGCACTCGCGGTAAGATGCCTGATAGGTATCAGGACTTCGACCTCTCTATGATGGTACAGGAGGTAAGTGAACCTTATTCTTACAGTGAAGCTATGTCATCACCATGCTATAAGGACTGGCATAATGCCATGGAAAAGGAACATGAAGCTCTTATGTCCAACAAAGTTTGGAAATTAGTTCCTAGGCCTGAAAATACAAATATTATTAAATGTAAGTGGGTTTATAGAATGAAATGTGACCATGTAGGTAATAGCAGATACAAAGCCCGTCTTGTTGCACGCGGTTTTTCACAGCAATATGGAGTGGACTATGATGACACTTTTTCCCCGGTTGTACGTCATAGTACTATGCGTTTGTTGTTTGCTATAGCTACAGAATATAATTTAAATATTGACCACTTTGATGTTGATACTGCTTTTTTAAATAGTGACCTGAAAGAGAGTATATACATGGAACAACCAGAAGGCTTTAATGATGGTAGTAACAAAGTATGTTTATTGTTGAAAAGCATTTATGGGCTTAAACAAGCCAGTAGAGCATGGAATTTGAAAGTAAATCAAGTATTGTTGGAAAATGGTTTTATGCAATCAAAATGTGAACCTTGTATCTATATTAAGAAAGAAGATAAATGTTTAACAATAGTTGCCCTGTATGTGGATGATTTCTATGTTTTTGGAAATAATGTTGAAGCCACAAAAACTTTGTATAATCTGTTAGAGTCTAAATTTAATGTTAAAAATTTGGGAGCTCTACAGATTTGCTTAGGTATGAAAGTTACCAGAGATAGGAATAAGGGCATGCTTAAACTGGATCAGTCTGAGTACATCAAAAGATTATTGTGTAAGTTTGGGATGGAAAATTGTAGGCCTGTTTCCACCCCAATGATAGTAAATGATAAATTGAATAAACCTGAGCCTGATCAGCTTCTTAGTAATGATGTTTATAAATATAGAGAGCTTTTAGGCTCACTTATGTACTTGGCAGTATGTACTCGGCCTGACATATCATTTGCGTGTAGCCAGTTGAGTCAATATAATCATGGTTTTGGTAAAGAACATTGGCTTGCTGCCAAGAGAATCCTCAGGTATTTAGCAGGGACATTGAATCATGGCCTATGCTTTTATAGAAGCTCTGATTTATATGTTACTGCCTATGCTGATGCAGACTGGGCCAACGATGTGCTAGACCGTAAGTCTTACACTGGCTATGTGATAAAATTAGGTAAAAATAACATCAATTGGGAATCAAGGAAACAGAGATGCGTTGCCCTTTCCAGTACAGAGGCGGAATATTTAGCGATAACTGATGTCATGAAAGATTTATGTTTTCTGAAAAATTTTTTGTTTGAAATTCTATGTAAGGATATCGACGTTATTTTATATAATGACAATCAAAGCGCCCATAAATTATTAGAAGCTAAGGAATATTGTCACAAGAAAACAAAACATATAGATTTGAAATATCATTTTATTAAGGATTTGGTTCAGAAGGGGTTTGCCAAGGTGAAATATTTGCCTAGTAATGACATGATTGCTGACGTACTAACTAAGCCGCTGGGTTCGACTAAGCATAAAGAATTTGTAAACAGGATGAATGTTAATTAAGGTTTTGTTGTAATGTTCATTGGATTGTAATGTTATTTGGATTGTAATGTTAATTGAGATTTTATGTTCTGTTTGCATGTTAATTTGCATTGTGCATGTATACATTGCATAGCTTAAGACAATATGTGAATAAGGGGAAGTGTTGAATATTGATTATCTGTTTGCTGCATCTATGTATTCACATATTTAACACTGTGACAGTTGTCAATGTCATTTTTGACTTTGACGTTTTTTTATTCACTGTTCATTGTCTGTGATGTCACCTTTTGCTCTCCGTTGTGATGTGTAATTACCAATTAATTAATTTATATGTATTCCGACAATCATAAGATTTTCTGCAACATATTTTGATAAATATATTGAGGAATCACCGTGCAACTGATCTGGCCTTGTTATTTACGATCGCCGAAACCCTTCTCCACGCAAGGCGCACTCCAACACAGGACAGATAGGGACAGATGGCTTCGAGTGGTGCGCAACAAACTGCTGCAACAAGGAGGTGGTCACGACCCTCAGTATTGAGGAAACCGACCCGAGGAGGAGGAGTTCTTTCAATGACGATGGACATAGGCATCACTATGTCCGGTGTTTTTTTCCGAAAATCAATGGTTTCGTTTAGATATTGTGATTAATTGACTCAAACTTTAACATTTATTGCTTTTACTAATAGTTTACGCTTACAATCATATAGGTAAAAATGACACTAGATTTCACTTTAGATAATACCATTTCTTCTATACGTCAGTTACTTTGATTAATACCGTCAAAACGTAACATATTAAACTCCCAATGTAACAAACGCCGACCCGGCTTAACAGCGAGAATGCAAACACTGTATAACTCAGCTGCCAAAATATTAAACTCTAGGCTTTGTTCCAAGACATACGTTCAAGACATGTAAACATAGAACAGTAATGTGCCATGAGGCAACAGCTGCCAGCCTTGATTAAGACATAAATATGCAGCAACGGTACAAAACATGTATGCCCCGCATGAACAAACCCCATTCAGCCATAGTTTCCGTTTATATGTCCATTTTGAATTTTATTAATAGTTCGCCCCTCTATACACGTGGTGTAGATGACTTGCCTTCGCAAAATGGCGTCGAAAGGTTATTTTAGGTAATTTTAGGAAAGCAAACTTAATAGATTGAAAGTGCGGTCGGGTTGGTGCTACGCTTGTTATGTAAAACAGAATGCTCGCGGAATGTAATAAGTAGATAGGGCAGGGTCTAGTTATATTGTAACACGGTTATATAAATTTGATAGAAGGTTGATTGAATGAACTATTGAGTGGTTTTGCGGTTTAACGTTATGGCGTGTGTACGGGAATTTGAACTGTAACTAAGTCAATTGGATTAAAAAATATTTAGTTAAATAGGTTAACCTACTAATAGGAGTTAATTAAGTAGTAAAACTCCTAAACCAACACCATGATTTACCCCCGTGATTTCATTAAAATTGTTTAGTTATTCGTTTTGAAAAGACGTGAAAAAATAACAAAACTTATTCCAAAATGTACTGTACCTATTACTAAAAATAGTCTACTATGAAAATATACATATTCTATTTCTATCAATATAACTATTAATTTTTCAAAGACTCCATAGGACCATTGATATCGCTAAAGCCATAGGTCGACGACTCAAAGCTATTGTACCAATTTCGGAATTCGACACAGACTGTTGTCCTTCCTTATCGGCCTACGTGTTTGTCAGAAGCAGGCTTTGCAGTGCTCTGTCGATGTTTCAAACAACAATATGTACCATCGACATGTCAGTACACTATTGTTAGACTGTGCCTTTACTAGAGTTTCACAATGGAATAGGCCCATATTTCACTTAGGACATGAATTTTATTGTGACAGTATTGTGGGCTGTGAGGACTATGAGGTTGAATTCACTTTGAAACGGTTTTCACCTACGTCTGTCTGACGAAAATTGGCTATTATAGCCTATGGACGTCTGTAATAGCATTGCCTACAGGTTGCCGACCATGCAGAAAGCTTTTTTTCAAGCCATTTTTGAAGAGTTGTTCATGTTCCATTACACAACCTAACAGTTCTCGGAAAAAAACACTTCTGATTATTGCGTAATTAGGGGTACACTACGATAATACGAAAAACTTAATTCCGAAATTCATAAATACCGATTTTCATAATTCCGAATGGTTCGAAATTCCTAATATAACAACTCCGATTGATCATTATTTCTATTTTCATAATTCTGAAATTTCAATATTTCTACATTTATAATTACGATTTTCAAAATACCGAGTTTCAAAAGACCGAATATCAAAAATTCCGAATAATAATTTTCCGAAACATCAAAAACACGAATTCCGATTATTAAAATTCCGATTATTAAAGTTCCGATTAATTAGAATTCCGATAATTTAACGTTTTCATTCAATTTGTTGACCACCTCCTACCAAGGTTGATCGACGGAGCCCCGCTTCGCGGGGCTCCTATTTCTTTGAGCAAGGTTTAAAGTAACATAACACGAAGGGGATGGCGGGATCTTTCAGACCCCGCCATCCCCTTCGAACCTAACCTGTCCGAGTCGGGGTGCCCCAAATCCCGAGCTCGCTTCGCTCGCTCTTGGATCCTAAGTTCTCCTAATAACATTAACAATCCTGAAGGCAAACAGTGAAAGTTTATAGGATACGCCTCGCCACTCCGCGCCGACACAGGTTTAAAAAACACTCCAGGGTTACGGTAGACACAGCTACGTGTAGCCAGCACTGCTGCTACACGTAGCTGCTAGCATGCTAGCGTGTAGTTTTGCAGCAATTCGTAGCAGACTTTGTAGAATGAGAAACGAAACTCCGATTTTCAATATTCCGAAAAAAACAGTTTATTCGGAATATTGAAATTCGGAGTTTCGTTTTTCGGAATGAGAACTCATCGAGCATTACATTTTTCGAAAATGTGAAAATCGGAAAACGAAGAAATCGGACATACGACTTTCGGTCAAATAAATTTCGAGATTCTTAATAATAGATATTGTAATTTTTAGGTATTATGATATTCGGAGTTTTGAAAATCGGAATATCGAAATTCGGAATAAAACATTTCGGAGTATTTGGGTGTTCCCCGTAATTAGCAATTGGGTTTTGTCAGTTTTAGAATATACTAAAAGAGCTTTAGTATACTCATATGAGATTAAGCGTAGGTAAACGTAGGTTGAGACTCCCTCAGGCAAGATGGACCAATGACCTAAAGAACGTACCTGTGTTTGGATGAAAAAAACGAGAGATCATGCGATTCTTGGGAGAGGCCTATATTCAGCAGTGGACTACAATAAGCTGAAATGATGATGATGATGATTGGATGAAGTGGAAGGGTCTTCCAGACTTTACTTACAGGGCCACGGCCCCTTTAAGAGCTAAAGACTGTCTTGCGCCAAAATGGACTCACAGTGGTTTTAATTAGGATTATCAACATCTAAAGCCAATAAGTATCTAATTCTGCTATCTATTAAAACAGATATCGTAGATTCAAATTAAGAACCAAGTTAATACAGTTTATAGAGTCCACCACAATACGTTAAAAGCACCGGTGATTTGCGAACGAATGGAAACATAAGCAGAATTAACTGTTTGTCGTTTAAACAAGTTAATACTTCGAGCAAATTAAACTTAATTGACTGAGAGGGGTTGCTTAAGTGTGTTTGTAAACGTTCACCACAATCTCTTTAAGTTTTTATTTTAAGCTATGTGTATGACTGGCTTTAAAAGACGCATGGAATCGGTTGAAATTGGATACGGCGGTATTTGTTAAATAAGGTTTAAATTCGCTTAAAATTACCTTGATGTGTGCAAAGCGTAAGGCTGCTGTACACATTGGGCCAAGGCATTCGGTCAGCAAGTTGGGCCAAAATAATGAATTACAAATATTGCTGTTTACACATTGGGCCAACGTGTGAACACTGTTTGCAAAGCACTGAAAAGATCCTTTGATTGGTGCACGAAAAACCGTCAACTTTCAGTTGGCCGGCCAGTATTATTACCGTCAACTACCAACATACCGCCAAGTAGGTCTGTACACGCTGGCCCAATTCGTTGGCCCAATGTGTACAGCGGGCTTTAGAATATGAAAAGTTAAACTATTCTGCTACTTAGGTGATAGTGGAAGTATTCGTAAAAATGAGCGCTGTCCTAACGATTGCCATTATATGAGAATGGTTTAAATAAAACTGAAATTGTTTCATCTACCTTCATGGCTTATTTTCATTTCAATGCGTTCTAAAAGAGTATTGAAAAGTACTTTAATACTAAATTCGTGATCGCTTGTGTGGGGCCCACTTGACGTTCGAAGGTTGTCGAGAAACAAATTCTATTTTTAAAAATTTGTGTGGGTTCACAGGTGGGAAAGCAGCGTTACGTTCCTCGGTTGTAAGGCTGCGTTGCCTTGAGGCTAACTTGAATCCCTCGCTTCACTAAGGATTTTTAAACTTTATTGCCCTCGTTTATTTCGGGTTTTACACCTTGAACCTCTCGCTGCGCTACGGATGGAGGTTCACCCAGAATCCTTAGTATCGCTTCGGAATTCAATACGCCTCCCTGGAGAGTAAATCTACGATTATTTTGTTTAAAAAATCTCAGACCCGAAACATTCTTGCTCAGTTACTGTTTACCTTTTTTATTGCTTTGTGCGGTTTTCCTTTCACGTCTAAATGTTAGTTAAGACAACCAAGATAATTAATTAAGTACTTAATAATATTTAGGTAGTAGTTTTCAACTACTACCTATTATTATTGTTTAATTTAAAAATTATTCTGTGTATTTAAGGATCGCTTAAAAATATAAAGTCCATTTAATCGAAAAGTTTGTACTAAAACCAATTTTCACGATTTTGTTATTCTTTCAATCGCTAGAACGAAACAACAAATTGGTGAAATAAAAAGGTTTGTTTACATAGCAAGTAAAACAAAAAAAAAATTGATTTGCGATTCCAATTTCTCATTCGCTACTGTATAAAATTGTTTATTTTATCTTGTTCAAAATACGGAGCAAATTAAAAGGCGATCTGTAGAAATTTAATAAAACAAGTCATTTGAATATTCAAGGGAAAGGAAACGACGGATTATACAGGAAATGTTCGATATAATCCGTTCTGTAGAAAATTGGTTTACAAATTGTTTGTGCACAGGCCGAACGCATTGTGCCGGTGCTCGAATCGTGGGTTCCCGTACGACATTGTATAATAAAAGTACGTTTTTTCGCATAACCGGGATATTCTAGACTTCAATCTAGTCTTTACCTACGTTGGGATCGACTTCCAGTCTAACTGAATGCAGGTTAACATCATTATTTTTCATGGATCGATTGTCTATCTGATCTCCACAACCTAGTTAGTACTAGGTCATATGATACCCTTTGGTAAGACTGCTTGTTCTCATATTATTGTTAGAATAAATCATATCCAATGTTCTTTGAGATGTTCTTTTTTTTCGAAAAAAGAATTCTGTGAACTCTTTGTTTGAATTTTTGGAATCTGTAAGGTCCTGGCTAGTCTAGAGTCTAGACTCTAGACGACGACGATGTCAACCGTATTCTATATTCGTAAATTGCTTGGTTTGCCGACGTACTTTAATCCAGTATTTGTACTACAGAGAGGTTTTTTTTTTTTTACGTGGTAAAATCATCAAATAAGACCCGGGCCGGGGCAGGGCGAGAGGTACTGTCAGACTTGTATTGACTAAAATCCACGGTGTTCTTCAATAGCCCTTTATACTACAGATGCGGCTACAGGCTATATTTTTTTTCTAAATTAGTTTACAGTAAATATATTTTTACATACTGGGAAAAAAAATTACGTTTCAAATTGATAATTTATTTTCATTTACGTAAAAAAATAGTCTGGCATACGTATTTTACAATGAGAGTCTAATCTATACATATAATAAAATAGTAGGAAAGTCAAAACTGTACATTGAATATTTTTTTTAAAGAATACTTGGGGTGTGATCTACAATCGATACCGAAGCCAAAATATAGTTTTTAGAATTTTTGTCTGTTTATCTGTTTGTCTGTTTATCTGTTTGTCTGTTTGTCTGTATGTATGTCCGGGATAAACTCAAAAAGTACTGGACGGATTTGAATGATTCTTTTTTTGTTGTATAGGTATTAAGTCTGGTCAAAACATAGGCTATAATTTATTTTGAAAACTTGAACAACTGGTGCAGAACCGCAACAGACCAGCTAAACTATAAGAGATACAAAAATGGTGCGATAGCAAAAATTGTTCCACGTGATGAGCATTTTCTGCTGAGAGAATTAGTTTGAAGATCTGGAACACCTCATGTGGAACTCCAAGAGCCCAGCTACACTATAACATATACAGGAATGACGTCTTAGCAAGAGTTGTTCAGCATGATGAGCACTCTCTGTTGACGTATAAAAATTGAAGATCTAGAACACCTAATGTGGAACTCCAAGAGACCAGCTACCCCGCGGTGGTGGACGCCCACGGCGTCGGACGTCACAAGACGATCTCCGGGCACCGTAGGCGCGGGCATGCGAGCGGCGAGTAAAGGGCAACTCCCCGTCCGACCATGGACGGCGCGTCGCGTTCCACGCGCGCCTTAAAGAGCGTCAGCATAATGACGGGGCCCCTCTTAGAGGGCTAAAGCCTGCCGGGGCCGCGGAACTTATACCATCACCGTTACCCGGAACATAAAGGGCTATTGAAGGACACCGTGGATTTTAATCAGTACAAGTCTGACAGTCCCTCTCGCCCTGCCCGGGGTGGGAGGACTCATTTGATGATTTTACCACAAAAAAAAAAGAGCCCAGCTACACTATAACATGAATTTTTTCAACTGGGCGTGGATGGCTATCTTCGAAACTATGAGGAATATCGAAAAATGTTGAAGACTCCTTTCAACATTTCTGGGAAGTAATATATGTCTATTGACAAGAAATGGACAAAATAAATTTAATTTGGATCTGTGTAATTAATTGACATGAGTATTATACACCAATTTGACTTTTTCACTTATATTGACATTATTTATCTAATACCTAACAAAATAATAATAGCCTTGTATTAATTATATCTCTGCATGTAAAATTTGTAACATTATGTAATTTTCAACACAGTGTGAACTGTTATGAATAAAATGAAATAAAATAAAATATACGGCAAACTTAAGAAAAACGTGTATTTGAAAAAAAAACTGATCAATCTTCAAGGCGATGATTGTATTCGAAACTTTAGTTAACCTTTTCTTCTTTAAAATCATGCTTATTTTTGTTCAGCTCAACGCCCAGTTGAAAAATTCACTCTGTCTGTATAGGAATGACGTCTTAGAAAGAGCTGTTCAGCCTGATGAGCATTTATCTATTGATGTATTAAAATGTAAGATTAACGGAACACCTGATGTGGAAATCAAAGCTATCACTAATTTCACGGACTGATTTTCGATGACGATTAATATATTAATACAATTTTTATTCTACTGGCGAAACTCCCATGATTTTTTTACCCGGGCTCTTGGAGTTTTGGGTTCAGACTTTTCAGATATTCGATTTTGCCGACCCCATTGTCGCTGGCATAAGCAACAAGATCCGCGTACGAAGTCGCGGGCAGAAGCTAGTGTTTTATAAAAGTATTATTCACGTCAAATAACCAAATCAAAGCCAGCCGCAGTATTTGTTACATTTTAAAAACGCGTCCTTTTCAAAGTTTGCTTTAATTTTTTTCTGCAAATTATGTTATACAAAGTGTGTTCGCGTTAATTAAAAGTTCCGTTTTCGATTAAAATAATATTCGGGCGGCGACGACAAAGGTTCGTTAAAAATGCATGTTTTTAATCTGGCATGTGAAAATATTATTTTGTTTCCGCGCGGCATTGCCACTCGATATCGGGGTATTACAGTTTTTTGTGCATGCATGCCATTTTCATCTGCTGTATTGTAAGATACGTTTTCGAATTAATGTTTGTATTTATGTGAAATCGTAGTATTTAAATTACTGAGTGGGTTTTAACTTGCGTTATTTTTATGAATTGTTCCGATTAAAACGCAGGCAGACTACCAATATCCTACCGGGGTTGCGGGACTGTTTAAGTTTATCGACTGTTTTTTTTTTTATCATGGTAAAATCTTCAAATGAGTCCTCCCACTCAGGGCGGGGCGGGAGGGACTGTCAGATTCGTACTGACTAAAATCCACGGAGTCTTTCAATAGTCGTTCACGATTCAGGGTCACGTGTGACCCCCGTGTGTAATGTGATAAGTACCGGGACAACGGCAGGCTTTGGCCCTCTAGAGGCTGTCATCATGTTGAGACTCTTTGAGGCGCGCGTGGAACACAATGCGCCGTAGCGTGGGAGGACTTACTTAATGTTTTTACCAAAAAATATATAGATGGATAGCCGTGGCACAAAACTACCAAATAAAAAAAACATTTTGAAGGGACTTACACTCAGCGTTGACAGTTATAAGTTGAAAAGAATAAAACTAGAATACTCTTCACCAAATAAATCAAAGATATAAAAACTAAGACGTTATAAAAAGGGTGAACAACGTACTGTTTTATGCATGACGTATCAAACAAAGGACTTAAAACATTGAATTTATTAAGCTTGAAAGTAACTCGAAACTCCGATACAAAGGTTTCGAATCTCATTACTTATTCTTAGATGTATATTATAACTCTCGATTCATTCTCCAAGTTATACTTGAACACAGCAATACAAATAAATCTTCATTGTTCAACGTAAACCTGTGTTGGAACTCGAAATTCATCCGTTGGGGGTGTGCTTGTGTGCGTGCGGTGTAAACATACCGAATGCTTGCAAGCAAATGTGCATGTGAGGGCAGAAGTGTAGCTTAACACGTCAGAAACGATGAAAAGTTGAAATTACATTTAATATAGAACGGATCTGGATTCTCCGTGTTGAGACGCACATATATGATAAGATTTAGTTGTGGAATATATATTAACTTCGTATTACATTTGCCAGTAGTTTAATTTTAAAGTCGAGAAATAAGGGAAATCAAAGAGGCATAGACATTGCTCTAATGAGCACTCAGAATAAGGGTGCGAAACAAAACGGGTAAAGACAACGTAAGTTGTTGAAAATACATTGTCTACAATGCTACGAAATATCGTAGCTGTCTGCTACGACGCTACGGCGTAGGCGCACATTTTGTTGACAGTAAAATCCTAGTGAATTTTTGGATATTAAAACAGATTAGTTGTGAAGTATATTTTCAATGTTGTAAGAACACGAGCACGAGTATGTTATAGAGGGTGAATGACCTAGATAGTTAAATTTAAGTATAAAATTATCGGAAACGTTTGTTAATATGCCAAACGACAAAACTGAATCCAATATTTAGTATCAAGTTTGCGTTTGGGTAGCTGCCCAAATGTAACTGGCACTGGTATTAATAACCAATATGTTGTGTGCTGTTTGTATTTAAAACGGTTTCATTTATGGTAACACTAGCTGTTGCCAGCCACTGCATGCCTATTTTTTTTGTGTTTTTTATCACCAAATCAAATGAGTTCTCCCCCCCAGGGCAGGACGGGAAGGACTGTCATACTTCTACTCATTGATCTCATCATATTGTTTGTTTTTTTTTTAAATTTAACTTAACTTTGACTCAATTCGATATTTCTTTGCATATTTTTTACTATTTCTTATTGTTCAATATAGTTCTATGCCCAGTCTAAACATTTATATCGTGTAAAATTTAAAGCATTCCTAATTATTCACTTCGCAACATCATTTCCTAATCTTTTATTATTCATTCACGAAATGAATCATTAGGAATATTGCTAAGTGGCCTTTTTAGACCCGCAGGTAGTTAATCATTATCACTGTAGACGCCATGTTCTCTTCAAGCAGTAATTTCCTCTCGGCTTAGAACATAACAGAGTGTCAATCATCGTGTTGAATGCCTGACAGTCCGATGTTTCCGGACGCTTTGTGATGCATCATGTAAGTCATGTCTGTATGACAGACGGACGGAATTAAGCTCACAACGTTATGCTTCTGGTAAGACTGGACTTTACAGGTAAGGGCTTGCGGACGGTGAGTAATAGGTGACTCGTCGTCCGATCATGGACCATGCCCGGGTAGACTGCGCGCCGTTTTCCACACCTTACAACATATCTGTTGTGGTTGAAAGTATTTTTATTCTATGTAGTTTTCATCATCATCATCATCATATCAGCCGTAAAACGTCCACTGCTGAACATAGGCCTCCCCTTTAGACTTCCAGTAGGACCGGTTGTAAGCGGCCTGCATCCAGCGTGATCCTGTGACCTATGTAGTTTTAACTAGATGTTAAACATAATATGGACTGCATGCCATTAGTCAGACGCCAATTATTCCAAATATCCACTCATCTTAAAAAGTGCTCCTTTTGCGAAGTGTACCAATTGAGAAGTGCACCAGTTGCGAAGTGCACCATTTGAGAATGGGGCACAAGTTGAGAAGTGCACCAAATGCGTCAAACCTATTTAAAATAGAACTAAAATGCGACGCAAAATGGAGTTATTTCATTGACTGTTTTTTTTTTTATGTTCAGCCATTATCTTCGCCTTTTTCAACAAAGGCTGACCTACTACCTCGACCTACCTAGTAAGTACATGTTAATAAATTAGAGGTGATACTTAAATTCTGAGAATATTTCAATTACTATAACATGTCATTCAGTCTCTTGAAGTTTATTTCAAGAGGTGTTCGAACGGCAAAGTCTTATCTGTTCACAATAGATTGGTCTACCGCAAAATTCTGAAGAGCTTTGATGAAAATTATGTGTGGCCATGTCTAGCGGTTTAATCGTCTTCTTATTCACATTAATAATATTCTTGAATTATTATTATTTAGAATTCAGTATGTGAAGGATAAAGTGTCATCTCCATATGAAACTCTCTCTCGAATGGGTGAAGAATCTATCGATTTCTTCATTTTTTTTTTAATTTTATGGTCTAGGGTGCCTCGTTGATACCCTGATTGAATTTAATTCCTGGAATAGGTTACAGGTTTTCTTTTCTTTGGGTGGTGGAGGGGAAGGAGAGGAAGAGGGGAAGAGACTGTAAACTTGACTAAAACATGTACTGTTTTCCTTTGAGTTTCAGGGTAACATTTTCAATCGTTCCCGCCGCTTGAGGGCTCAACCTACTTTTTTTCATCCTCTCACAGTTGTTCACTAAATATTAGGTATCCTCTCACAAGAGAGCTGGCTGGCTGGCATAGACATCTATGCCAGCCTCATCCAAGATTTCTCCCCTTTCATGCAGAAAGCAAAAGTCGTAGGCTTAACCGTGTCTAGATTTCAATAAAATTAGCGACATCACAGGAATCGCCTTAATTTTTTTTTGTGATGTATAGCAATTACGAACTTTGACGTTAATTTCTGATAGAATTGAGTTCCTTCGTTTGCACCATAAAGGGGTGCTTTTTCTTTCAGTTCAGCTTTTTTTTTCAAATACAAGGTACGTCAATACGTAGTAAGACGTTTTCATAGGTTCGTTTGGGCATGCGGCGGCGAGTAAAGGGCAACTCGCCGTCCGACATTGAACCATGCCCGGTCGACGGCCGTCGTGTTTCCACGCGCACCTCAAATAGCTGTAAAAAAAATGAGCGGGCACCCTCTGTGAGGCTAAAGCCTGCCGGGGTCGCGGACATTATACCATCACCGTGACCGGGAACATAAGAGGGTCTATGGAAGGACACCATGGATTTATGTCAGTACAAGTCTGACAGTCCACGACCCCACCACTCCCGCTCGCTGCCCGGGGTGGAGACTCATTTGATGATTTTACCACGATAAAAAAAAGGGTTTAGCTATTAAGGTGTGCAATCGTAACAAACAAAAACTCACTTTTAAATTTATAATACAGGAAGTTAGCTCTTGACTGCCACTTAAGGGGGTAGATCCTTTAGATTAATACTTCTGATATGGCTGTCCCCTGCCCCCAGCCTCATGTATCGTGCGGCGGGTGGCGGCCGGCTCGCGCTAACTATACGTTTGGGATTCTTGGCACCATACCACTGATGTGTTTACGTGCTCTACTCCTTTTATATTAATCGCCGTTTTGTAATACTTACGAGCACCTGTTATTTTCCAGAGAATTCGGGGTTATACTGTTGTGTTTCATTTTTCGCTGTGCGAAATAGTTTTAAGCTACGTATAAGCATTAGAGGCATGGGTTTTAATAACGATTATGGATAAGCCAGAGCCCTTATGCCAAGACCAATACAAACCAGTGTTCAGAAACCTTAGGGCCAATTCACAGTGAGACGCGAGGCTTCACGCACATATGCAAAGTATATTGACTAAATAATATTACTGTCTAACTTGTATCTACGATACGAAAGATTCCAATATGATCCGCCCAAGAGCAATCATGTCCGGTCGCGTCCCGTTACTGTCGTTAAGGTTACGGTAAGCTAGAGGTAGTCCTTATGGCAAACTTAACACAAACCACTGTTCAGGGACATTCAATTAAAACAAGCTCTGCAGTGAATCGGCACAACAGACTACAAATTGATAGCTAATTCGGAAACATGCTATTGCGTTACAATGTATGGGTTAATGTAATGAGTATTATAGATAAAAAGTTCGATTTGCAGTGTTCATAACTGTGTGTTGAACTTATGCAACTTTGTTGTTCTATTTTATGGAGGCTGGCGTCATTTATAGCTAGCGCTTTATTTTACTTTGTTAACCAGGTCTGATACCTATTTGGTGTGCAACGTACATAAAAAACAGTAAATTGTAACTAAACTGCTAACATACTGTTACCTGATGTTATAATAATCAAATAAATACGCTGATTTTAAGCAATATATCAAATTTCAAACTAAAGGATAAAAACAGGATTTTGATAAAGATAAAAAGTATAAGATCATTACAGTAACTAACCCTCGACTCTCAATTTAAAATCTAAGATCAAAAGTTCTACAAGAACTATCACAAAGTCGAGACTTCAGAAGCCACGATAAGGTTGTTAGCCACACTTTTCTCGAAACATTAAACTTAATCGCCGCTAACACAAACCAAGATTAAACACGCACAACTTTTAATCAATTCGTTAACGTTGTATTTGGCCGTTTGATAAGCAAAAGAGAACGGAGAAAATTTAATTTAGCTACTTTTGAACCCTCATTGCATTTCGGGATATCCGACATATTTAGCGCTATTATTTATGTCAGACATTTGAAAGTTTCTGCTTCTGACAAGTGCCGAGTTGGAAGGCACTTACCGTTTAGTTAATTAAAAGTCAGTTAAGTACAAAAACAGTGGGAATGGAGGTGAACTGGAAGCGTACGGTTAGACAAATTGTGTTCGGTGTAAAGTTGGCAACTAGTCGACTGCCTTGACGGCTTGTAATAAATTGAGAGAGAAGTTTTTTTGAACATCTTCCGAGTTCATGGAATCAACAAGTTTGAGTTCAAGTTTTTGTTACTGAGTACGTTTTTTGTTTACCAATTGCAAAATACGGGAAAAGTGTATAAGACGGTGATGTGAGGTGTGATGAAAAATCACATACTTAAGGCAAACTTAGCACAACACTAACGTAGCGTAAGCGCCAACAGGACGCCATGACGCCGCTTGCAAATGACGTCCTAATGGCGCTTGCGCTACGTCAGTGTGTTAAGTAAGTTTTTTTTTTTTACGTGGTAAAGTCAACAGATGAGTCTTCCCACCCCGGGCAGGGCGGGAGGGACTGTCAGACTTGTACTGACTAAAATTCACGGTGTGCTTCAATAGCCCTTTACGTTCCGGGGTCACGGTGATGGTATAAGTCCGGCGACCGTGTTAAGTAAGTATGCCTAAAGAGTGTAGGTATGCCTCTATTATACCTCGCGTCCCCGTCTTATATTAAGTAGTGTAATGGATACATGTAGTTTATATCAAAACGTGATTCCCTCATGGATGTTGTACGGCAAGAGCCAATTACAAGTGACGTTACTAATTAGTCACCTCAATGAGTGAACTAATTTTTGATTTAAAAAAATGTTTTTTCAAAATATAAAATGACGTCATGATAAGAGTCTGCGGCATGACTGAAGTCCTTTAGAAGTGGCGCTAGTGTCTATATAATTAAATCTGATTACATTAAAAAAATGTAGTACCACGAATTTTCCGCAGGTCCTGTGTGGTGGCGCGAACTCTAGTTTATCTTTATTACGTAATTCTTTGGCATCAACTTGACATACACTACAAACTAAGTGGACAACGACTATTCTCAAGGGATTACCGAAGCGAAGACTCCAAAGTCAACTTTTCGACATTGAGTGTAAAGACCAAAAGTTGGAAGTTGAGCGGACATGGGTCGGACAAATGACAGTCGACAACAGTACGTTACGAAGGAACTTCTTACAAATGCGGACAGGTGACAGAAACGACTTGTTGATGTTTCCTACTTTTTGTAAAGTGGTGTTTTCATCAAATTGATCAATTGAGTCCTCCCGCTCTTTATTGAGTAGGACTGCCAGACTCGCATCTGACTAAAATCCACCGTGTTCCTTCAATGTACAGACACCAGCAAGTCAAGCTACCCTAATCTGTCAAATTTTACCAAACGAAGATTAATCTTCCACTACTATGATAGGCTTGATAATCTTTTAAACAAATTTGACAGATTGAGGTAGGTTGATCTACTGGCGTCAGTACTTTACGTTCTAGGGAGTCGCTAAATTATGTCCTAAAGATCTGTTTAAGCTATTGTTTGGGTTAAATATTTCAGTTTATTTGATTTTAGTCTTGCATATTTATTTGATTTCATGGTGTAAACACAGTTGACGAAACGCAGGTCTCTAATTATACACAACAACATCATTATCGAAATTAAAAATGATATCAAGGCTTAAAATATCTAATAACGTTGTCACGTCATAGATAACATTTATTTTGTAAGCTGACCTTACATTTGATTGAAAATTCGTGTAACGCTACGCCTACAAGCAGGGGGCTTAGACAAAGTAACATCGCTTTGTACCGAAACGATATCTAAATTCGTCATCGTCTCTGAGTTAACGACAAACATTTCGTAGCCAATGTAACATTACGGTCGCGATCGTTGTGTCGAATTGTTTGTTCGATAAAAAACAAAAATATTGGTTATGGTATCGAAAATTTAGCTGTCAGCTGTCAGTGACAGTCAAGAAGTTTAAAAAATCAAGTAAGTGAATAGTGTTATTACTTTTAGATCGCTTCCAAAACTCATTTTTATATGTGACTAGTGTTCAAACGATGATTAAATTTTTAGTGATACACTATGGAGTCTATGGAATCAAGAGTTCGAGCAAGTCCTGAGCAATAATTGGCAACGCTCGCTGCTTGAATATAAAGAAACGTAAGTAAATCAAAGTTTTATTCATGAATAAGTAATTAAACAATGGCTCGATCTAGATCGAAGACTACAGACAAGTGGAAAAAAGTAAGGATCTAATGAAAATTTTTTGATAGACTGGTGTGATGGTAGAGTGGCTAGCAAGCTACTTTCTCAAGGGTTTTGTATAAGTGGACATAACCTTGCGGTTATGAAAGTTGGCTTGTAATCAATTCTCTGTTATTACTAGACTGGGGACTTTTGATAATGATGAAGATGATCGACCTCTGACACCCATAGTAAGAAAGAAAAAACGTTTATTGGCACATGGCATAAAAACACACAACAATAATAAAGAAAGCAAATATTTGAGAATAACTTACAACTAAACATTAACCTTCTTACTACAAGAAATTAAATATCAATAAATAATAAAAAATGCAATGTACAAGCTATCCGTGACGCCTATCCAGCCACTCCTCAAAGAGACTTTACTACTTTACTTACCGCCGAAGAGAATTTTTGCTAATTTATTTATTTGCTTCAGACACAAGTATCCATAACTGTGTTAGTACTAAATGCTTATAAAATAATGTTAGTAAGGCAACAAGTCAATTTCACCGTAAGTCAGCCACTACAAATTTTAGATAAATATAAAATAACAATAATTCAGAAAAAATAATAATGTAAAATTGAAAATTAATATAAATCAATAAATCATAGAAAAATTCAAATTAAAAATGTCAAATTAATATAAAATAATTCAAAATAATAATAAACCACTAAAAAATATAATATCATATTAAATGCTAATGCGTTAATATTTGTTTAAATTAAAACAATGAGTATGGAGTATGTCATCAATCAATATCAAAAATCTGCTGCCGAATGATGAAATCCGACCATTTTTGTTTCGTTAACTACGATAACTACAACCTTTTGGCATTCGTTTCTTTATCTTTTTTGGCGATCACGATCGTGGCGATGGCGAACACTAAAAGCGCTACTTGTCTACGCATTTGTACGGGACAAACATGATAACGATTCGTTACTGTATCGTTTCGTTACGAATTATAACATTGTCTACCAACTTTCGATAACGATGACGATTGACCACGTGACTTAACGCTGCTAATGTCATTCCCATACATTTTTGTCATAACGAAGTTCGTTATCGTTTTTAAATTGTTACTTTGTCTAAGCCCCCAGCCCTGCCACAAAAAGATAAACATCTGTTAAACGCTTTTCTAAATAGTGTTATTGCAAAACGACCCTTATATCAATGTGAAATGTCGTTTTGACGTACATGCCTTACCACGAGCTCTTAACGCGATCAGTTTAGACGGTGGGAAAGAGACAGAGCTATACAAGTCTACTAGTGCCATCTCGTTCTCTGACTGGAACTATTCACGCGGTAATACGTCATGGTAGGCCACCAGATCTTTAAGACAAGTGTTAAACAGATGCATTTCTTTCATGTGGAAAAAAATAGGGTATGACTGTGGTAAAAATCAAGACTGAACAAAACAGGTGATTTGTGGGTATTGTACTCTATTTACCATGGCTATCCATAAACTAAGACCCGAGTTCACCGACTCTCGTTTAACCAATGTTTGATAATCGGCCGATGAATTCTTAAACATCGTATCTTAAAAATCGTAAATTGTTTTATGACAACTCACATCAAATGTCAAATAGATGGTTAAACGTCTGTTAAAGTCCGTGAACACGGCCCTTACACTTCTACCTACCTAAATCCTCGTTATTAAGATGTAATTGATATGATAAAGTTCCACACAATATCACTTTCACTTTAAAACAATAAATACTACACTGGATACTGTTGAAAAACATTTTAAAATGAAATTTAATATTTTTAAGCACCATGGATTTTACCAGCGGAAAGGGTGGCGAGCAGCACATCCCCAAAAAAGAATAACATGTTACTGTACTCCGCAGCTCCGCTTTCATAAGTTGATTTTACTGACTGACGGCCTCTACAGGAAAAATCATGTTGTGTGAAACTTTTAGCAACACCCTGTATTCGTGACGTCATGTTTAGATAAACATGTGATTGCTACAGAGTGTTCTTGTTTGTATATGAGAAAATTGCACTTTATGAGTGTACTGTGAATTTAGTTATTCATGTTGCTTGCATTTATAATATTATATTTGTATGGCTTTCACAGGGTTTGCAATAAAATTAAAAGAGGAGTTTTTTTCTTTAAAATGTTGCCCCATACTAGGATTTTCTACAGAAACGCCCAGACCCGGAACAACTACTGTAGATCGTACAAATGTTTGCTCACTGTGAAAATCGAACCCGCGATACGCAGCGCAGCAGTCCAATCGCCCAGCCACTGCAATGAACCGCGCCGTCGCAGTTTATATTACCTTGATCATTGTGATGTGTTTTCCTGTTTACATAAGTGTCTATATTAACTTTATCTAATAACCTATTTAGGTTCACAAAGGTGTCATGTATGTACCTCAGTTCCTAGAGCTTTTAAAACGCGTTACATGCAATGAAGACTAAGTCTAAAGTCATTTTTGGTAGCTGATATAGCAATAATTTCTGCCAAAACATTGAGAAATGCAAAACTGCTATGATATAAAAATGATAACTTTAGCGAGGTTACTTAATAACCCTCCTCCGGCTTATCTACGAATCTCTTCCATTGTTTTCGTAACTTCAAAGTTTCAAGTTCGACCATCCTATCAGCCTATGAGAAAAGTTCACCACAAAAGGTGTTTGTCTCCGACGAAAATTAAGCTTTTTTCCCCGCATATTGATTAGAAAATTAAAAAATATCCCGGGTACTAGGGTTGTGCGGAACTCGTTATCTCGAGGAGGTAGATCGGCTAGCGAGGTACGCGGACGATAACAAAGTTTTTCCGTTAAACCCCACAATTTATAACTGCCTGGTACATATTCTTATGCTCGCTAACAAGTTCAGTATGGTAGGGAACAATATACGACTTTAATACGGAATATTATTATTTGAATATAGTAGAAAGCTTTTGTTAAAGCTTCGAGCTTCGAAAACATTTGCTAAAGTACGATTATGAATAAATTGTAGTCAGTAAAATGAGATTTGTTCTTTATAGAAATGTACTAAATTTCATAGTACTTTTATTTATTTATTATAAATATTCCACAACTATCACACAACGCCATTTAGTCCCAAGCTAAGCAGAGCTTGTGTTATGGGTATTAGACAACTGATAAACATACTTATACAGGGTGAATTTTTCAACTGGGTGTGGATGGCTACTTTCGAAACTATGAGGAATATCGAAAAACGTTGAAAGGAGTCTCGAGGCCGATTTTGACGAAAACTAAAACTGCATCATTGGATTTTAGAAAAATCTAAAATTCTGGCCAGGAATCGAACCCGCTGATTTTGGGAAAAAAATCACACCCTGTATTATTACACCGTTCGATAGTGTTGCTAATAAGGATCAAATTCTGGTAAGTAATTGTATACGGCAAACTTAAGGAAATGGCTGATTTTTATGAAATTGCTCATTTTCCATGTTACTTTACATCTACTGAGCCATAATTTATTCGAAATATAAAATTTCATTGTTTTCAATGTCTCACTGGATTTGACGTTTCAACAATCCCACTGTACTTAGCAATACGACATTATTGAGTTGAACTAAAAATAGCATTATTTTAAAGAAGAAACGGTAACTTATGTTTCAAATACAGTCTTTGCCTCGAAGATTAATCAGTTTTTTTGTAATTATACGTTTTCCTTAAGTTTGCAGTATATGATTACTTCCCAGAATATGATCCTTATTAGCAACACTATCGAACGGTAAAATAATACAGGCTGTGATTTTTTTTCCAAAATCAGCGGGTTCGATTCCTGATCAGGATTTTTGATTTTTCTAAAATCCAATGATGCAGTTTTAGTTTTCGTCAAAATCGGCCTCGAGACTCCTTTCAACGTTTTTCGATATTCCTCATAGTTTCGAAAGTAGCCATCCACGCCCAGTTGAAAAATTCACCCTGTATATTTCTAAATACATACATAATATTATAGATAAATTACACCCAGACACAGAACAAATGATCATGCTCATCACACAAACATTTGTCGTAGGGATCGGTAGTATAGGGTTGGGTAGGAATCGAACCCACGACCTCCGGCATAGCAGTCAGGGTCTCTAACAACTAGACCAACAGGCCAGTCAAAGTATCAGTGACAGTTGCACTTGTCATTTTACTGACTACAATTTATAATCGTATTTTAGGTTCCCGCAGTTTCGACTTATTAACGGCCTTTATTTTCGGCCAGAAACTTCGTAGAACATCTGATAAGGTGGCTTACCATGACGTCTTAATTCCAGTGAAGGAGATGGCGCTACAGGACTTGTATAGTTCTGTCTCTTTTCCACGGTGGAATTATGAATGTGGACGGGGCAGAAAAAGGTGGCGTTCTGTATGCACATATTATGTGTAGAAAATAGTCAATTTGAGTACATTTATGTAAAATCTAATTTTATCTATGACCATAAATCATTAGATAATATACCTATCGCGTTTTGTTACACAAGTTTTGGCCGATAACAATTATGTGGATATTAGTTCTATTCATTTTATGGTTCAAATGTAAAAGGCTTTATTTTAAATGGTAAAACGATAAAACTAAATTGTTACTGCCACTATTGAGCTATTCAAAACTATTTACATGGCCGCTATTAAAACAGAATTTAGTTTCCTGATGCGAATATAAATTAGTTTATCCAGAATATATTTATTTTTTCATTCATTCCACAAAAATGGGATTCATTCCAAAAGGATGGGGTTGGTACAGTGGTTGAGCGAACGAGTACCGTATTTTTTTATCATTGTAATATCATCAAATGAGTCCTCATCTGACTAAAATCCACGGTGTCTTTCAGTAGCCCTTTATGTTTCGGGATCACAGTAATGAGAAAAGTCTCGCTACCCCGGGCAAGAACGAGTTTAATGTTAATGAAAACAGGGCCCTACCATAACGTCGTGAAGCGAGATTATGTCCACTGTGGGAAAGAGACAGGGCTATACAAGTCGTCTAGCGCCATCTCGTTTCCACAGTGGTACTACTCTCTTTGAGACCTCATTTTAGGCCAACGGTAATAAAATGCTCGTAAACCAGGGTAATTATAGTAGTTTAATATTCGCGAATATAGGTTAATAAAGTTTATACCTAGAAATAGGTCAATAGCAATAATTAGCTGTACGTTCTTAGCTTAGTTGGAGTGCAGCTGGGAAGTAAGAAGTTTGTTAGAACTTGTTGTATCGCAAATTGCCTTAACTAATGTTCGCTTCTAAATCCAGGATAAACAGAACTTTCAAATTACGAGTTCATTAAAAGAACTTTCAAATTATCAGTTGTTTATTAAATGAAAATCAGTGAAGTTTTTCATTAATTAAACAACTGAATTAATAATCTCGTAATTTATAAATGAGGTTATACATAGTAAAATAACTATTTGGTTTTACAAAAGTGTCCATAGACAAACATGCATATAACATAAAACCTCCTTTGGTTTGACACTTACAAACTTCAATTCGTTCAAAGTAGAAAAAAAAAATATTCAAGAATGCGAAAGTTCCAATTTCAAAACCGTCGCCGTACAAATTAGCTGTCCGGCGAGAAAGGGCTCGGAATTGCGCGGGAAAAACGAAATTAAATGAATGTCAAGATGCGTTCCGGGTGAGTGGCAAAGGCAGTCTTGCATTTGACTTTTCCACATGAGGACGGTCCGTACAAAATTCGTACAAAAGACAATTTGATTAACTTTAAAACTCCATTTCACTGACGAAAATAGAACTTATTTTTTGTGTAACAAAGGAATTATAAAAATATTCTTTCAAAAAATAAAATAATAATTTGACAACGCTTCACAAAAACCGTTTTGCAGTCCGCATGTTAACAGCTATTTACTGCGTTATGACATTTCGCATCGTTAGTCAAAAATGTTCATCTGCATTTGTCGGCCACAATAGTTCCGTGTGTGTGATTTACAGAGCAATCAAAACATGGCGTTGTGGAAAACACTCGGTTGGTTGTCCCATAAAACAATATTGTTGTTGCTGAGCGCCGCAACCGCATTAACATTCAATGGAGTTGTCCGCAAACGTTGCAACTTTAATATATCGTACAGGATGCGTAATAAAATCAAATAGTAAACACCTGGGAGGTAATATAAGAAAAGATTGTATGTTTCGGGAAATGGCTCGATTGAGGGCAACGAGTTGCGATCCGTACTTATGGGGCCTACACAGAAAAGCCGTTGGGACTATTGGCAACTTTAGGACGCGTTCAGTTGACATGTTGCCGCTTTTGTGTCGCTCCATTTTAGTTTTAGACAGCGCGTCATTATTTGGAACGCAGCCGTAATTGTTATTAGGTTGCGTACAAACGGCGCGTAGTTAGCGGTTGACTGCTAGTGATGTGCACTATTTCATTGGTGGCGCTCACAGTTAATCGGTGTAGCAATCACAAATGTAGCGGCAAATACGTAGTTGATCTCCAATATCGCCGGGCGAGCGATTCGCTGCGTATCGAATGAAACAAAGTGCTCACGTTGTTCCGCTCAGCGCGTTCTCAATTAGCTGATCTAATCTATTTAATCTGTGCTCTGTCGCTCTCACTAAGCTTTGTTTTGCTGCTAAATTGCATACGAGCCGGTGTCAGGGCCACACTCAGATTTACCTTCGCGACGGATCTTTGGTTTGGCACGATTCAAGGAAATAATGTTAAGAAGACTTTTTTCTTGTCTTCCCACACTTTTTTTTTGTCATAAAGAAAAGGTTAACATGTCCAAATTTTCTTTTTCCTTGTCATATGGCAACTGACTGAATGACATTTGACCTCACGACATTCGGTCACTGTCACGTGAAATGCTCTGAAAACATCTCAATATGTGACGACACATTACACACACGAAAGTGATATTAATATGACCTTTGTCCTCTAACAAAGCCAGCATTCAATTTGTCTTATTTTCTTTCCCTCTTCAACGGATTGATATAAACGCTCCGCCCTGCGAAGGTCTTTGTTTTAATTTACTTATAAAAACGAAGAAAAAGTTATTTTTTCTCGTCGCTGCAAGCGAAATTGAAAATCGTGTTTTTCTTCTTGACTTGCATTATTCTAGTTTCAATATTGTGAATAAAAAGCTTTGATGGCAACTTTGTCCGAGTCAATTTGAATGGAGTAGATTTATGTATCAGTCGATGTAAAGATTAATGAAATTGGCATCAACATGTTTGAATTTGGAACCAATTTGTTTTTGGAATGTAAACTTTTTTAATTCTCGTTTAACTTTCGATACGATTTTCAAACTATAAATTGTGGTAGTTAGGATAAGGCTTTGTCCATTTTCTAGTTTTCATTCTAGCCACCAATTTTGTGTTTTGTTCTTATTATGATCTAAAAGATACGAATTAATCCTACAAATAATAATCCCCACATCGTATCATCCGATGGCCGCATGATCTACTTTCATCTGGAGCTAGGCCACACGTATGAAGGATTAGCAGATATATCCAAGCCATTTCATTTGTATTTTTTTATAAAAAATATCCATAACTCTTCTCGGCTTTATAAATTGGGATTATTCAGTAATCCCCACTAGTGGGCATTGTTACTTTTTATTCCGAAATCATCACTATAGGTACAATAAATAGAGCCTAGTGGGGATTTCTGGAAAATAAATCCCCACACCAGGTTTAAATAATCAGGTTGCCACGACGACGGAGCCCCGCTCCGCTATGCTCCTATTTCTATCTAAGTCTAGGAGAAAAAGATCAAGATATACAACTCCAATCATAAGACATAATAACCGTGAAAATACAAATGTTTATCTTCTAACTAGATTTTTCCCGCTGTTTTACTCACGCCTCCTATACATTAAATGGAATATCTAACACAAAAATATGTTTTGAATTCGAAGCAGTACTTCCTGAGATTTAGCGTGTCGTGCAAACTCTTCAGCTTTATAATATTAGTATAGATTACTACTGGTTCCAAAACTATTTTCCAAAAATAGCACCTCATCCTCTTCGTAACAGGGTTGTCAAAGCACTATTATCGAACCTCCCAAGGCCCGTCTAACTTGAAAGTACTTCAGGGAAGTTGTGAGGCTGTTATTGGCAACCCTATCAACCATGCGATGAACGTCCAAACACATAGAGTTCACACTTGACACGGGTGTGACGTCATAAGCTTGGGTTGTTTGCGCCTAAATTAATTACCTACTGATTATTGAGATTTAATATTGAAAGGAATTGGTTGAATGGGTCTTTGGGATTGAAGTATCGTATGGTGGTTTGGGCGGTAATGGGAACTATTCCTTTAGTGGAAATTAATTATTTTATTTCTGATGTTCGATAGGGTCCATGTCGCGGTTGCTTATATTATATTGCAAGAGCTATGA